>JAKWBJ010000537.1:1207724-2415448 GCA_023159175.1 Wohlfahrtia magnifica
ACGATGCATAGAGTATTGGCCTGGTCTACGCAGTTTCTATTTGACCGGAAGCCTGCCTGTTCGTGTCGCCATATGTTCTCTAATTTGCTTTGAAACCTTCCCTGTATTATGACTGCTAGTATCTTGTATATGGTGTTAAGTAGATTAATTCCTCTCCATTTATTACAATCTTTCAAGTCGCCACTTTTTGGTAGCTTCACAATGATGACTTTCTTCCAAGTTAATGGCAGCCTTTCTTCCTCCCATGCTGATGTGATATAAGGCTTATGAATTCGGCTGCAGTTGTAATGTCTGCCTGTAAGATTTTCGCCTGCAGTTTTATTATTCCTTAATTTTAAAATTGTCCCTTTTATTTCCCTAAACCTGGGAGGGCTATATGCTATGTTGAATGTATTTTGTACAGGGCTATTATGATACATTTCGATGTCTTCATCTGTGTCCGTACGTTTCTAATTTCCTCGAATTGTTTCCTCCATCTTTGCATCTGTGCTTCACTATTCGACATAATTGTGTCACTGCAATCAGTAATTGCTTGGTTTCAGTACACTTTCTATTTGTGAGATAGTCTATCGTCCGGTATAGTTTTCTCATCTAATTCTGTCCAGCTGCTTCTACTGCTGTTCTTGCCAGACCTTCTAGGAACTTCTTTTTGTCTCTTCTTGCAGCTTTATTAACCCATTTCACTAGCTGTTGGTATTGCTGTCTCGTAGCATAGTTGTTGTTTAGCGGTAACTGAAGTTTACTTCTTTGAAAGAACAGGTTCAAAGTGTCGTCTGATATCCATGTTTTTCTATGTATCTCTTTCGCGACTTGTTTATATGTTGCTGTCACACTTCTCATGTGTGATGTTGGTTTGTTGGTCATTGTTCGCCTATTGCCAAGGTCAATGCGTTTCTGGTCGTGTTGTTCTGGAGTTTTTGTAGTCAGAGACGCTATCGTCTTTTGGCTTCAATTTGTGCGAATATTATTGGATAATTTGTATTGGATTAAAATAAACGGTAAATAAAGAAATGAATTTATAAAACAAAACAAAAATGTTTACCAAATAATTCTTAGAGAGAAATTATAAATAATCTCACTTTTGTGTGTACATGATTTTAATTGTCAAACTTGTCTACCCCTGCGAAGGAAAAACTTCGTCATCCAAATGGATATCATGCGCATGGCGTAATCTTTATTTCTCACTGATCTAAAATTTTTTTTTATCAAATTTTCACATATTTAGTTAAATACATATAATGAATATGATAATTTTTCTCAACATCATAGAATATTAACATTCTGAATTTAGACAAATATTAAATGTAATAAATGTGGTAATAAATGACTGACCCATCGGTTTATTATATATTTAATTTTGTTTAATAAATAAATTTTAAAAAATTCTTAAGCATTAAAAAATTAACTATAAATTGCTTCATTAACAATTTATGACTTCATAATGAAATTTAATAATTAAAAACGATTACATAAAACAAAACTTCTGCTAAAAAATATCTGAAACAGAATTAAAAACGATTCCTAAAGTATTTACTAGAAAACTTATAAAAAAAGTTCTTACTCATGTAGCCTAAAAGCAGACAACATGAGTATGCCATCTTCTCGTACATAAACAGCAACAGACACATCTAAGCGCACATCCATAAATACAAAAACAAGCTGTTGGCAAACTAACAGTATTACTGCGCATTAAGGGATCCCCAGAGAAACACACACTCACAGTTCGTGCTGCCACTAAAAAAATTTTAATTCTACCAAAATGTCTTCAAAAATCTACTAAAATCAATACAAATCTACCAATTTCTAAAAACCGTTAAGAAAATCATATTTTTGATATAAATAACAATTTTTACAAGTATTGATATACTGTAAGCTGCAAAACAAAACGTTCATACTCCTTTTCTACAATTTAGGTCTAATATTCTACATTTGATATTTTTTTACCCTATAAGTGAAGCTGCACAAAATCGTTAAAAGACAACAAAAAACATTGTACAGCCACAAAATTGATTTTTAAAAGAGGAAATATTATGTATTATTTTGTTTTGTGCTTAGAGAACAGCGTATAATGTTCGATCAATAGATTCTACAATGTTTTTTTTGTATATTCGGATGAGATTTTCTGCCATTCATTTATTCTAAAGGATTCTTTTCCTGTCCCGAAAATGATCAAATGGGTTGAAATTTAGAATTTTAGAAATGCGAGAGAAGAATCATTCTTTAACTTTTCTAGCATTATGCTTAGAATCATTGCCTAAGTTTTTTTACATTGGTTACCAAATTGTTTTTGAATAGGTAAAAGCAATCTATTTCATTCATGGTATTTTGTATAAAAAGGAAACTTCCCTCTTCCGTCACCAGGCTTCACTGTAGATACAAAACTGCTTGTTTTGGTGCTCAATATTTTATTTGATTTAATTGCTAAATAGGATGTTGTTTTACATATTTGACATAATGAAGAAGTAACTTCTAAATTGTTTCTGGTATAAAGGACTTCTTTAACTGAAATCTGTCAGATGCCAGCTATTTTAGCATCACTTTTTGATGGATTTTTTTCTTTACATCATGCACGAAATTCCGTACTTGGACATTAATTAAAATTTTGGCAAACCACCACCCGGAATTTTTTGTTTTTCTTTCTCACAATTTTCAAAGATATTTTTAAATTTTTACCATCACTGTAAAATTTTATTATAAGTTTCCAAATATCAATTGAAGTTAGTTGACCACTTTAAAGTTTTAGAGTTTAAGGCAAAAATATTTAGTATTAATCACTAACAGTACTAATCCAATACAAGTAATAAAATACAAAAATCTTTTATTGTATGGATCCGTCAAAGTAGTGTATGGTATTCTGTACATTGTTTTATGTTTAAAATATAGAATACCTTCCGTTTTTGTTGCATAGCACTCTGACTATTTTCGATTTTGTGAAACATATTTGCATTATTCGGTCTCTCAGACCGATTTTAAACTTTTGGTTCTAAGGGGTAAAAATCTTAAGATATTCAAAAATTGTGAAAATACATATTACACATTTAGCACACTGAACTGAAGTAACCAAAGTAACTGCAGTAAACTAAGAAATCGTGAAGATACTTAGAAAACGAGGAAGTTACTCCTTATTGTTTTAATACAATCTACAAAAAAAGTGATGTTTCGGTCTTACAGACATAAATTTTGTAAAGCCTTATGTATAGTTCCAAAGAAACATAAACTACTGTTACTATTATAACAACTAATATCTTATAACAACTGATATTTGTTAGTTAGCCTTTCGTTTATAGGTAGGATAGTATTGCGATCAATTAACAAATTTAATAAACATACGAGACTGGATTGACATCGAAGCTACCTAGCGCTAGATTGTCTCTTTCTTAGAAATTACGATCTGTCAAACGTCAGCTGTTAAAATTTTAGCCAAATTCATCGATTAGTTTATTTGTTGTAGTCGTTTGAAGTAAGCAACTTTTGTGTTTCGTGGAAAATGGAAAAAAGTGAATTTCGTGTAGTGATTAAACACTATTATTTAAAAGGCAAAACGACGAAAAAGACACAAGAAAAGCTTAATAAACATTACGGCGAATCTGCTCCGTCAGATTATATGGTAAAATATTGAATGGCTGAATTTAAACGGGGCCGAACAAGCACTGCAACAATACCATCAATAGGAAGGCCAAATGAGGTGGTTACTGAAGAAAATATCAAGAAAATCCTCGATATCGTTATGAATGATCGCCGGGTCAAAATACGTGAGATTGCTGAAATGGTAAACATATCATATGAACGTGTTCAACATTTTGCATGAACATTTGCATATGAAAAAGCTATCGTTTGCTCACTGTTGAACAAAAACGAGTTCGACAGATCACTTCACAGCGGTGTTTGGACATGATAAAGCATAATCCTGCTGATTTTTGACGTAGATTAGTAACTGTTGATGAAACGTGGGTCCACCACTACACACCTGAAACCAAAAATCAATTGAAGCTATGGGTGGAAGCTGGTGAAAGTGCTCCGAAGAAGGTGAAGACAGCGAAATCGGCTGGCAAGGTTATGGCCACTGTATTTTGATATGCACACGCAATATTGCTCATCGATTATCTTGAAAAGGGATCCACAATCATAGGAGAGTATTATCGTGCATTATTGGATCAATTGGTTAATGCAAGAACAAGAAAAAAGTGCTCTTTCTTCAAGACAACGCACCGGTTCACACAGCATTAGATACGATGCTAAAACTACGAGAAATCCACTTCGAATTGGTTGATCATCCACCTTATAGTCCAAATTTAGCCCCTAGTGACATTTTCCTGTTTCCAAACTTGAAAAAATGGCTCGCAGGAGAAAGATTCATCTCAAACAAAGAAGTGATTACCGAAACTAATGCGTATCTTGAAGAGTTCCCGAAATCGTATTATTCAGATGGTATAAAAAAGTTGGCAAATCGTCTTACTAAGTGTATTGAGCTAAAAGGAGACTATGTTGAGAAATGAATGGTTTTTGAAAAAAAACATGTTTTTTTCCTACTTAGGTAGCTTCAATATCAAGCCGCCCTCGTAGTGATTTATCAATTTTCAAACTTCCGCATAAACCTACCAAAATTCAGTCTAAACTATCATCCTACCAAACGAATAATATTTTACCAATTTTGGTAGAATTCTACCAACCGTGGCAGCACTGTGAGTCACAGTAATTCATATTTAGTTTAATGTTGTGCTAATCTAGGCAAGAGCAAAAGCGAAGGAGAGTGAGAGAGAGAGAGAAAGAGTGTTTAGAAAGAAAAGGGGAGTCAGTAAAGGAGTTGAAAAGAAATGATAATGGAAACTCATATTAAAAATAAAAGAAATGTAAGAAATGGCCGTTTGTTGTTAAAGTAGGTTAAAACAAATACAAATATGTTTTTATGTTTACGTGTTTGTATACATGTACGTATGTATGGCTGTACGTAAAAGAGATATAAAAGCTTTAATCCGATTATATTTAACAGAAAATTACAAAAGTACACAAACAACATTAGCTGCTCCATAATCAACATTATTATTATCCGCAACAACAGAAGCAGCAGTAACAGTAGAAGGAGCAGTAGCACTTTGGCACACGACGATGTAAGAGCATCTACAAAAACAATTGTTGATATTTTTTGTTCTTAAAGGTTTTAACAATTTTTGTTTTTGCTGTATTTTGGGTAGCAAGTGGCTGGTTGACTTTACAGCCTGTCGTTACAAAGTTTATGGTTGACTTACTTTTTAGTAATGCTACAAGTTGTTGTTGTTGTTTTATTTTAATATTGTTACAGTCTTTTCATCTCAGAATTTTTACAACAACAATAACAGCATCGGGAGGGAATATATTTTCTCCAACAAAAAAAAAAAACAAAAAATATGAGAGAATTAAAATTAAATTTTGCAATTTGTAACTCATTATTTATTTAAAACAAATTGAAAATTAATTTCGCATAGAGTCGAAATTTTTATTGCTGTTTTTGGGTTCTTTACAATACAACAGACGTGGTACGAAGGAAATGGAGGAGGAGGACGATGATAGAGAAATGTTAACACTTTTCTGTTTTTCTTTTTTTTACTACTACTAGTACTGCAACAGCAGAAAGCATTATAAATATTTAATCATATTTAAGGTTATAATGAAAGGCCTAAAGGTCAATTTGATATCATGGTCAGAACCAGCATGTTCAAATGAAAAAGGGAAAATGCAAAAAAAAATTCTTTCTTGTTTATTTATTTATTCATATTCTGGACATAATCATCATCATCATTATAATTATAATTATTTTAATAATAATTATTAAGTATATGTGTACCATGAACAGACACTGCGCATGATGGTCGTGTATGTGTAAATATTTCATTAAAATTATTTTATATACTCACTCCCGTCTCTTGTTGGTGTACGAGAGTACACTGGAGCATATTCCTATAAACGCACACTACTTTTTTTTTTAAAAAAAGGTAAAAATTAAACAAGAAAATATTTAGGGGGCTATAACTTTGTGTAATAAATTAGTTAAGACTTCACTTAAAATATTGTTTACAAAAAAAATTCATTTCTACTTTAATTGTTTTTTTTTTTACTTAATTTTCGATATTAACAGCCATTTTTAGGGGTATTTTCCTATAAACGCACTTTAATGTTTGGGCCATTGTAGCATTATTAATAATGTGTGGATGATCCTTTGTTATGGATTGTTTCAAAAATACGGTCTGGCATTGATTCCACTAATTTTTTAAGCAGATCGGAATCAATTTCCTCCCAGACTTGTTTAATTCTTAGTTTCAGCTCTGTCACAGTCTTTATGCCTTCATTCTGGGCATTATTTGCATAAACTTTACGGGCCATGTATCCCCACAAGTTTTCCATTGGGTTTAAGTCCGGACTACAAGCCGGCCAGTCCAACAAAGGAATGCCATGTTCATTGAACCAAGATTTCGATTGCTTAGAAACATGGATTGCAGCAGAGAGAAGAGCATCTTCCAACAGTTCGTTATAAATCGAACTATTCATTTTTGTCGGAACAAAACAAATTTTCGACTTGCCAACTGCAGAAAACGCTGCCCAGCCCAAACCATAACACTGCCACCACCGAAATTACGTTTTGACATCCGAACATCTTTAGATCTCAAATCGTGCCAATAGCATGAGTATGAGTCTGGACCGTCTAAATTAAATTTTTTTTCGTCAGAGAAAATTACTTTTTTCCACTCATCTGTCCATTTCATATATTTTCTTGCGAATTTTAGACGATTTTCTTTATGGTGTTTTTTTTAGCATTGGTTTACATCGTTTCGTAAAATGTGTGCAACGTGCTTGGAAGTCACAGGAAGATTTAATTTATTCCTTATTTGTGTGCAATTCAATTTGTTGCGGGTTGCTTCTTGTTTTATTAGACTAAGTTGTCTTCTTGTTAGTTTTGTATTACCCTTTGTTGATTTGCGAACTCCATAATTTTGACTTTTCTTAAAGAAATTTCGCACCACACTTTCCGAACGACCGATTTTGCGTCCAATTTCTCTATTAGAGCATCCTTGGTCGTGAAAAAATTTAATTTGAATCTTTTCTTGATCGGACAAAAAAGTTCCCTTAGGCATCTTTAAAAGTGATGAAATTTATTGATTAAAATAGGAAAAGTTACAGTAAATTGAGATATTACTGTTAGAAACGTACCTTTGGTTGAAAAAAAAAAACTAAAATTGATATTTTATTTTTGGTCACTTTTTTAAAAACAAATTTCGAGTGTGCGTTTATACGAATCTTCCAATTAAAATAGCACCAAGAAAATTTGATCGCATAATTAAGGCAAACAACAAAAATAAGAAAAAAAATTGTTTACTTTTAAAAAGTACCGTTAAGTTGTCTCTCTAAAATAGTTAAATTTTGCTTTTGGATGAGAACAACAAAGATATAACAAAAATACAGAAAAAAATTAAGTGCGTTTATAGGAATATGCACCAGTGTATGTAATATAATGTATGAAGTGATGAAAATATGATGATTTAATTATTTGCAAATAAAAAACGAAACGACTTCAAATAAAATTCAACAATAAAACAAAACAAAGTTGTACTATAACTGCAATTCCATTAACAAAACACCTATAATACACAAAGAATATTAAAATTCTAATTAAATGCCTATAAATAGGCATTATTAATAGGCATTTATACGTTCCATAGAGCTGAAAAAGTACTAAAATTGCTCCAAATTGTTTTTAGGGACTTAACTACTATACTCACTATTGACTAAGTACGTTGGAGTAGTAGTAGTATAAGATTTTCTTTAATCATCATAACGAAACTTGACTATAAAACTGAAAGCAATTAGTTGAAGTATTTTAAGTTCTATGATTAAACGATTAACGCAAGGGTTTAATTTTGTTAAGCTTCTTCCTATTATGTTTGCGGTCTTATTTCTGCAATGGTTTTAATATTCTTTGTTAGTAGTGACTGAAGTTTAGGTAATTGTAGAGAAAATAATCAAGGGGCTTCCAATCGCATTATGAAGGCGTTCAGTCGACGAAGAGAAACTTTCTCTAGGAGAGTCACGACATCGAAAATAGGCATACGTTTACATAGAAAAGCCTCTGGGGATTGAGCATATCTACCCCAAATCAGGTGTCAATGGTGTGATCAGAGGCTTAATACCAGGGTTGGCAACCCACTGGGTAACCCACTGGTAAAACCCACCCGGGTTTTAGTGGGCATTATATTTAAAAAAACCGAATGGGTTTTTTAAAAAAAAAACCGAATGGGTTTTTTTTTAAAGGTTTTCGTAGTTTATTTACAACAAGAATAGCTGTAATTTACGTATTAGAACTACAAATATATTTGTTCTGTTATTGACCTTAAACAAATAATGAAATAAAAAATTTATCAAATCACTGCTTACATCTTTTCTCCACTTCTGAGCCAATTTCCAAGTCCCGGCTCAAAAAAACTTTTCGTCTTTTGAGGCGCTGCAACTGTGAAGCCGATTTTGTATATCTTCAAAGGAAATGATTTGGTGACATGTTAAAAGATAGACTCATATCTCCTTATACGCCCTAGATAGTTTCTGAAAATGTAGGCCGAAAATCAAAATGCCTTTAAACGAGATGAATATATGTTACGTTTGCTTCCCTTATACTTTTTTTAAAAAACGAAGAATCCACGATTTTTTAACCGTAGAACGGGGTAAATTGCGCTTAAAGCGAATGTGTTCCATAATATAAACAAGTCGTTATGGCGAAATTCTATGCAAAGAAAGCCCGTATATAGAGGTGTGAGTATATTGTATCCGTCGCAGCAGCCAACGGAGCAATGTTCGGAGAATTCGGCGGCTGCGGTTTTGAACTTTTGCGACGTGAGGTCAGGTGTTATCACGCAGAAGACTAACTTAATCATGTTTATCTTCATATTGCGGCCGTTTTTCTCATATCAAACGAAGTAATTGCAGTCTGCTTCGATCACCCAGTTTTAGCAGCTCATAGTACACTATGATACCTTGATCCCACCAAAAGTGCAAAATTGCATCATAAATTCTAAAACAACGTGATTGTATAAACAAACAAAAAACAAACGAAGTTTGGAAACAGTTCTAAAACCCAATAAAATTCAAATTTTTTTCAACCCTGATTAAAACTACCCGAGTTTTTATTTAAAAGTTTTCATAGCTTATTTACAACAAAAATAAGTATGATTTACGTACTTTTTTTAGCTCAAAAAAGCTAATTAATTAACAAATTTATCAAAACAAAAATGAATGAAATCACTGCATACAGCTTTTCCCTACCTCTGAGCCAATTTCCGAATCCCGTTTCTGAAAAACTTCTCGCCTTTTGAGGCGATCCAACTTTTTTTGTATTTCTTGAAAAGAAGTGGTTCGTTGAAATGCTAAAAGGTACTGTATCTGGGAAACAGCCAATGTTCGATGTTCGTTTCTGACAATGGTTTGGAAACGTTTGCGACATGAGGCCGAGCGTTTTTCTCATAATGCACGATTCAAAGAAGAAGTATTTGCAGTCTACTTCAGGAACCCATATAACAAAACACTTCCTTGATCCGACCAAGAGTGCAAAATTCCATTATAAATATTAAAACAACGTAATTTCACTAACAAGTAAAAAATATTGTCGAATTGAACGAAATCCCAGGTTATAGCCAACCCTGCTTAATATTTCTGCCACGGATAATAGAAGTCCCAGGTCCTTCGTTTGCTGTCCGATGATTAGATACAAGCATCTCTGTTCAACTTTGTTTCATAAAATACAGGTAATAGTTAAGCTCAACTCCTAAGCCAGGAGAAGGTACTACACCCAAGCAGTGGGTGTGTTCGATTAAAATATTAAAAAGTAATTCCTGCAGTGTTTGAATTAAATTTTAATTTATTATATTGGATAATATCAATATGCAGATGTATGTATGTATAGCGAAAAATACATACATACATACATACATACATACATACTCGTACATCATACATCTTGTATTCAAAATAATTTTTTTAACATAAATTCCCCAGTCATATACTAAAATACTTGATATTCTTATTGATTTTTCAGACACAAGTTATTCGTATCATCCTGCCATACACGACGATACATTTGTGCGACGTAAGCAACGACGTAATCGTACAACATTTACTTTACAGCAGGTAACAACGTAAATAATTTCTCTATAATTTTACTTGTAAATTTTCCAACAGATTTTTCTCTCTTATTTCAATGAATTTTTATGCTCTTTTTTTGGTTCTGTTTTACAACAGTTGGAAGAATTAGAGACTGCATTTGCCCAAACTCATTATCCGGATGTTTTCACACGTGAAGATTTAGCGATGAAAATTAATCTAACGGAAGCAAGAGTTCAGGTGAGACTTTAAAACAAGAACACAATTAGTTCTGCAAATGCATTCAATTTGACTTTGAAGTTTTTTTTGTTGCCTAAAATTTTATTTTATATTTATTTGTATTTTATTGTGGGTATTTAAACGGACAACCCGACTCTTTCCTGTGATATTGTGTCCATATTATTATTTTGGTATCTTTTTTTCTTTCTCTTTCTTTTAAGTAAAAGAAAAATAAAAATATATGTACGAGTATATCATGCATTATGATCAAAAAGCTTTCATCATATTGCCTCATTTTCTCTTCTGTTCTTTTCTTATCCTTTTGATTTTATTTAAAGAATATTCAATTTTATTAATGCTTCTTCTGCATTAGGACTCACTCCACTCACTCACTCACTTACTCACTCACTCACTCACTTACTAAAGCCCAGCAGCATTTTTTCTTTTTATAAAAATGTAAGCTTTTCAGTTGTGTTACAATTGGTGCTGCTTTGTAAGTTAAAAGTATTGCTGGGTTTTGCTTGTCTTCAAACAAACGAAAAAGAATTGGAAAGAAGTTAAGTTGAAGGCGTTGAATATGAATGAACGAACACTTTCCTATAAAATTCCATTTTTTATTTTAATTTTATGCAATTTTATGATTAATTATTCAAGACAATCAAATTGAAAGTATCGTCGTATACAAACGTAATTGTATACTGAATAAATATGTATGAAATATTTGAATTTGAGTAATTGAGAATGGTATGAGTCATTATCTCAGACAAACCATTAAGAAAAAAGGATTATAGATCGAAAATCTTTCAATATAATAGAATTATTTGATTGATTGCTTTAAATTTATTTAAGTAAAGAAAACATTTCATTGCTTTTAGAATCAATGAATATGAAAGAATTATTTATTTAAATTAAATAAATAAAAACACTGCCAGAACAACATAATTACAGTTACGCTTAAAAATTAGTTGGATAAATACATAGTAAATACATAACAAATTGCACGTAATCCGTTTTTTTTTTTGTTTTTTGAAAAAATAATTCTTTAAACAGAGAGAAAATATTTTGAATTAAAATATTTCAAATCAAATAATGCGCCAGCTCTACTGGACAGAGTCTATTGCCTTACTTGTGTTTTATCCATGGACGCCATGACCGCTTGTTCAGCTCTCGCCTTTGAGGCCATCCTGCATATGGTATCTCTAGCTTGAAAGTATGACAAGGTGGATATTGCGTTTGTTTGATAAAAATCCTTTCAATAGGATAAATGATTACTAGATATTCGTGTTTAGACCATTATTTGTGGCATAATATTGCATACCAGGTTTGATTTACTGACAGATGAAAGCAGACTAGCGGTGAAACTGGCGCTAAAGGCAATATCTATGGGCAAATATTCTCGATTTTCCAGTCCAAATCTAAGGCTTTGCACTATTATTCGGAACTTTTGTGGAATACCACAGAGGAGGCATCAACTCCTGAGTTTTAAAAACGCCTCTGGACTGACACAATCAAAAAGGTTTATCTCCCTATCTCCTGGTCTCAACAGGTTCTATTGCTCAACAAAAGCTAACTTGGAGTGCTGAAAGTACATTGTATTCTCAAATACCATCAAAATATCTAAGTTAATAATAAAACTAATCAGTGTAGCTTTTGTACAACGTAGGTTGAGACATCGGAGGGGTTATTGTGATTGTGGGATTCGAAGGCAATCGCCTTTCGAATAATTTACGCACGTTTCTAAGTATGTAATACAAATAAATTTTCGTAAATAGTACTACATAATAAAATTTTTTCGAATTCGCAAGTTTTTTTCCTTTCGAATTGATATACTTAATAACTCCTTCGAACAGGTACGTTTGTGAACGCTACTTCGGTTCACAGGAGAACTTTTTAAAGAGAGCTATATTCACTCCAAAAAGGAGTTAATTCGCAGCCTCTATTTGATGATATGAACAGATAAGGCTGCACAAAAGATTCTTTGGTTAGAGTCGTAAAATATTAAAAGAAAACTGCATAAGAAATATTTTAATTTTATCTCTGTGGACCTCTGCTTAAAACAGTTCACACGAACTAAAACTTTCACAGTTTTATTGTGATGTTTATGTTTTAATAAAAAATTATCAGGCATTCTAATGTATCATCATAGAAGAGAAATTTTACTTTGTTTTAATTTATTCCACTTAAAGAAACAAGATTTTAATCTAAACTGACGAGGCCTGTTCTAAAAATCAGATGATTTCAAAACAACGTAAATGATCAAGTTATTTTGAGTTTTTCTGAAATCCCGAGCAAACAAGTTTCAAGTTTTGTTTTTATATACTTTTCTATAAAATTATTATGCCTAAACATTTTATCCAGTTTTTTCAATTTCAGTACTTTTATCAATCTACTGTTTTTATCATAGATATCTCTCTTAAATATTGTTACGTTTTAACCTTTTCAAAACGATTGAGTTCGTTTAAATTGCGTTAAATAAAGTAAATACACGAATTTGTTCTTTTATACACTTCTTTCTATTTGTACACTTTTACTTTATACAGTGCCTTCAACTGCATACACGAATTACTCAACACTTTTATTTACGCCTTAACACGACTTTACTTTATGACTGCAAAACTATAACTGAACTGCTAAGTGCAATTTGCGTTACGTTAAATTTACGTGAAATTCAAAAGATGTAAAATCAAAAAAACACATAAAAAGGAATCGAACTGGCAACACTGTTAAACACGCAAGTGGTAGCACTGTTAATAGCACAGACAATTAGGGCGGTGACATATACATAAGAGCCTTGACACAAATCAATAAATGTCATAAAAAATTTATAGCTAAGACTACTGCTGTACTAATTTATTGTATCTTTTACTTAGGCATTGTTTATTTTCGTAACAATATCTACTATTTTCTTTTAATTGCCACTTAATTTTCTCTAAATTTGTACACATTTTGGTCAAACATCCTCCTTAATATGAAATTAAATCACAAAAACGAAAAAAAGAGTAGAGAAACAGAGACTTTATATGCCAAAACATCACTATTTTAAAAGTTGTTCGCAATGAATTCCGGCGTTTAACATGGCTACAGTGTAAAGTCTAACGTGTGAGTATATGTAGTGTTTCATGCATAATTATTCCATTCTATTCCATTTCATTCTTATACGAGTACATACAACAAAATATATAAAAATAACTTTATATCACAATAATTAGAGTAAATATGTATAAGACAAGTTAAGTTTACGTTCTTCAACACTTTATGTTTGGTAATTGGTCCGGAAATAGACTTAAAACCTACCACTAGAGAATCCTAATAGCTTTATGTTCACACACACACACACACACACACACACACACACACACTCCAATACACTTATAAACTCATTTAAAATTGTATCTCTCGTTTAACACGGATGTTTTAAGTGCTCAAGAGTTGGCTAAAATCAACTACAAAGAATCTGGTAATAAAAAAACGTAAAATGTATGAGAGTGTGTATATGGCATGAGTTTAAGTGGAAAATGTATGAATGAGAGCCAGCAGTGGTTGGTTGGAAGGAAAGAAAAAATTAAGCGTTTTACTCGTTAAAACGACAAATGTTGGCAATTAAATGTAACATTAGAAGGAAAACAAAAAAATATGAGAAGAGGAGAAAAGACTAGAAGAGTAAATACATCCTTTGGCTTCATTCTTTCTCTCTTCTTGCCATTCTCTATTTACTCTTGCTATTATATAGTTATAGTTGCTGTCGGTAATTGTTGTTGTCGTTGTTGTTTGTATAAAATAAAAAGGATAATTTGTTTTCGTAACACATCTTGCGAATGAACAAAAACAACAAACCGCTAATGAACGTTTGGAATGTTGAGGAAATAACGTGCACGAGTGCTTCTTTTTTATCCGTTTAATTTCTCACGGAAAAAGGATATAAACGAAAGCTAAAGCTTGTATGTAAGTCTTGTAAAGACCTATGAGTTTTAGCAACATAATTAGTTTGCAATTTGCAAACAACATTTTGCGTTAATTGCATTTTCTCGTACTACTTACAAAAAAAAATTAATAAATATTCGTGACGTTATTTCAAACCTTGAGTTTTTCTTCATTCTTAAGTACTAAACGTTGATGGCAGTAAGGCGTTTGTATGTAGCAGTAGTAGTAGTATTCGAAATTATGAATTTGACTTATTGTGTCCAATAAATTTTAATAATCAACCTCATTAGTATTCTTGCACATTTTTTTTTGTTTTTGTTTTGATACGCGAAATAAAGAAATTAGCAGATACTCTCTAAATATTAGAAACTTTTCAAAAATGTGCATCTTATTTAGCATAAAAAGTACTCACACACCATGTAGAAATACATACATACATACATACATACATACATACATATGTACTTACTTGCAAGCAGGTAACTGTTAGATACAGATAAATTCAAATTAGAACATGTTGAGGATTAATTGAGGATGTGTGTGGATGGATGGATGGATGAATGATACTGATGTTTACATGTATGACTGAAAGAAATAGTTGGTTGCGGTGTAAAATTATAAACAATTGACGTCAAATTTGAATAAAGTTTAATTGAAGACAATTGAATATTAAAATCAGGTAAGAAAATATCATCATGATCATGATCATCCTCATCATCATCATCATCATCATCATCTGATAAGAATAAGTGACAAATAGAAATGCTTTATTAAATAATTTTAAATTGTAGTTTTGAAATAAAATTATTTTAATTAATTTTTAATTAAAATTAAAGATACGTTTCAGAGTAGAACAAAAAAGAAAACAAATGAAAATTAAAAAGAAATGTAAATCAAATTAAGTCTATTGTAAAGCACTAGACTAGTAAAGGCTGGCTCTACAATATCACTTCCAACTCCGTTGCGCTGACGATCCTCAGGATGTCAGGTGCCTCTTTCTGAAATGTATTAATATCGCACAATTTTCAATTATGTGCTCCGGTGGTTTACATTCCTCCTCGCAGAATCTGCCCAAATGTAATTAGGCACTTCCAAGCCCCATTTACTACTTCACAGAAAGGATCTGGCTATACCATCGTGTAAAAGCTCTCTTCATGGCCAGCTCATTCACGCGTGGACCACGTAATGATATATCCCCTAAAGGACTATGTAGCCGCCAGACCTCCCCATTCACTTTTATTACACAAAACGTTTATTAGAGTAAAACTCTATGATGTCCTGTCCTAATCATAATCTATATCTATCTATATAATCATCATATGCAGCGGCCTTTAGTTTCACAGAGTCTCTAGCGCAGCCGTAGGATAAGTTCCCATTGCCTTAGTTATACCAACTCGCGCTAGTCTCTGTTTTCTTAAAAACTCTAATTTCAAGTTTCTCTGAATTTTAAGGAGCAATCATGTATCGAAAACGAAATGAAATGAAATTATGAGACACAAACTGAACCAAGTCATTAAACCTTTGATCCTGTGCTATTTCATACACAATGTTTCATAATGCAGCTTCCAAAAGGAACGTTGATTTTATTTTTTACATTTTTAGATTGAATAAAATGTATGTCAAATAATTCTCATTCCGCTAGCTCGCTCTCACATACAGTATGCGACAAAAGATATGCACGAGCTTGAACTTACTATCATATATCTTTATAGCATAGGAAAGCCCATTCGAATTTTAATATGTTTAATTCATTTATAACGATAATATACTCCTTTTACTAAGAGAAGACACAAAGAAAGAAAAACAAATTTGTAACAGTAAAAATGTTAAAGTTACAAAACCGCTATTTTGCATGCGTCAAAACAATATCTACGAAAAAGTCGTTCAATAACAAAAACGATTATTCCAACATTAGAGGAATAATAAGGGAAAATTTGAAGGTCTTTATAATCGGACCGAATCTATTAAACTCTGTTCCTAGCCAACAATATTTTGCAATATTCTACAAAATTGGCTAACAGTTATTAGACGTTAGATGAAAATATAATTAATGATTATAATAAAGAAGAATCAGTGACATCAATTGTAAACAAATTTGGAATTCAACACAGTATTATTTAGCGTATTATAAGCCGTTTACGTTTATCAGGCTCATTGACAACCATGCACAGTGGTGGTAGACCCCCAATCAAACACGATCTGTAGGCGGTGGATTAGTATCAAGTTAAAGTGCCATTTCCTTTTGCCAAAAACATTGATTGATTGGAATTGAATTTACAAAGGAGCAAGTAGACTTGGGTATACTTTTAATGGAAGCCCGTACTCTTCTCTGATGAATGTATGTTAAATTTGAGTCGGTTTTATGGACCTATCCTGTTAAGCTGAATAAAAAGAACAACGTCTTGATCTTTGGTAAACCAAGGACACGGTAAAACCTAAAGAAGAAAGTGTTTTAGTCTGGAAATACATTTCTGGCCATGGAATTGGGTCAATATACAAAATAAAGGATGTAATGGATAGATTACCACAATGATAATCTGGAATACATACCGATACCGCATGCAGAGGAGCAGAAGTCAGTTGATTGGTGATATCAACAGGACTACAATCCAAATTGCACAGATAAATGAGTGAACGAGTGCTTTGTAAGCAAACAAATCAACGTTTGGAAATTTCTAGCGCAACCGCCAGATCTCAATGTCTCAGAAAATCACAAAATAAGCCGCCATAATTGTAGAAATAAGGACAAACTTTATTGACATGTGGATATTTCATTGCATGAAATTTCTGGTAAAACATTATCGAACTTTCAACAAAATAAGGGCTACGTAACTAAATATTACTAAAACTAATATTTTAAGCGAATTTATTGAAAACGTCCATATGTTTTGTCGCATTCAAAAAACTGTGTTCAACGTATAAAAAGATTTTTTCCAAGTTAAATATGAATTTTCTTTGTTTTTTATTTTTTAAATATTTTTTTGTGAATTTAATCCAAAAGTGTTTGCTTTTGTTATTAAGACATTTTGTATTAATCAGAAGCTGGCGCATATGTTTTGTCGCACACTATACATATGACATCCCTGTAATATATTTTTTGCATTCTTTTCAAATCCTTAGAGGTTTTTAAAATACAGTTAAGATATTGTCTTGAGATATACATAATTATCTTAATAACTCAAAAAAAAAACTAAAAAAAAACAAAAAATCGAAATATATTTTCATTTGAATCTCTTATGCATAGTAGGAAAGGGGATTGAAGGGAAACAACAATTTTAATATATGTAATTGTTAACAATAATTTTGACACTTGATACTTTGAATTTAATTTAGATTTAACAATGGCAAGTAAAAAAAGACCAACAGAAACAACATTCGTGTCATTTTGAAACACGTGCTTGTGTCAAGTAACTCGTAAAATTCATCCACCTTCGAATGGCAGTAAAAACAAAACTACATATTTGCCACACAAAAACCAACAACAAGAACAACAACAACAACAATATTTGAAAATTTCAAGAATAAACAATGATTTGTAATGGAATTTTTTGTTAACAAGCAATAGTAGAAAAATAAAATTGTAAATTTCCAAACGAAGGTAAATTTTAGATTTTCTTTCTTAAAATCAAGGCATAACATGGGCGAACAAAGCCTTAGTCGTTGTTCGTACTCGTACATACACAATAAATGCCAAATTGTTTTTGTACAAATTGACAAGGGTGTGCGTGTGTTAAATTTAGCACAAACCCACCAAGTCAAGTTGGATGCCAAGCTACTACGAGTGAGTGACTGACTGACTGGCTGACTGGCTGACTGAGTGACTACTTATGTTTGCGTCCGCAATGCCTGTACAGAAGAACTGACTTAAGCTCTTCTGGGGAATCTCTTGTCATATTTTAATGTAAAAGTGGCTTTAGTTCTGTCCAAATTTTTTCAAAAAGAAACTGAAATACTTTTTTTGTTACCAACCATTTTAATGTAATCAAAATAAAAAATTACTGCTTTAAATGAAATATTAAGAAATCCATTTATTCGTACACAGTCTACTATTTGTACACAGACTGTGAGAAAAGGACAAAGGGAGGATGTAAGCAATAGAGTAGAGTTGAAAGAAAAAAAGTTTGTAATAGAATTTATGGTAAAACGTATGCATGAAATTTGATACCGGGTATCATTTGCTTTTTATGTATCATCTCTCTCTATATCTCTGTCTTTTTTTTTGTTGTAATCAATTTTAGAAAATTTAAATTGTGGCTTTTGATCATTTTACATTACATTCATAAAACTAATGAAATAATGTAATAAAATGAAGAAAAAATAATTATTAAAGCAGATGATGCCAAACCATAAAGAAGTTATTTCGATTAAATATTTAATTTTTATTGTTTTATTGCATTTAAGGTATAGCGAATTGCTCTTTTATCGCCCATAGACCAACCTATTTCATTTTGATTGGATTTGGAGAGTTTGGAGATTTTCTTAAAAACTATTAACGACTGATATCGCACAAACTGCCTTCTTTAGATCCGAAAAGAGGCTGGAAATTTAGAACTTTGATCGAAACCATTAAAACCTAACATAACTCTTGATCATATTAAATCATGTTTTAATAGTTCCAACTTTATGATGTTTCATTCACGACATCAAATCGTCTACAATTTTTCTAATTTTATATAACCCGTTAATGTGGCATATTTTAACAACATCTGTTTAAATTCAAAATATTTAATTACTCATTGTCCTGTTATCCACCAAAAACAAGAAAAAAAATCTGTAATTATTTATAAAACCCTTTAAGCATTTTCGACAATCATCATCAACAATCATCAGCAACAATGCTGATGAGAGAAAATGCCACTGCTACTGTAATTCTGTAATTCTGTAATTCATAGTAAATTTCATTTATTTTATTATTGTTGTTGTTGCTGCTGCTGTTGTTGTTAAACAAACGTATGATTAAGCAATTTGTCATATTAAATTGCTCTAATAAGCCATAACTGACGCCTTCTTTCTTTCTCTCTCTCCCTATCTTCTGCTGAAAATCGTAAATAACTGTAGCCATTACCCGACTTAGAGTCCTTAAGGCATACCATAAGTAGTAAGTAATATTAAGATTTAAATTCCCGTCCTTCTATTCTATTTTCTTTTCTTCTCTTTGCAAAAACTACCACCTCTAATGGTTATATTGTAAACATCATGATCAAAACTAGTTTATCGGTGCTCCACATAACGATTTGGAATTTAATATTCATGAAACCAATATTTAAGCCTGAGGCCATTAAAAGAAAATTACAAAAAAAATAAAAAAAGGGAAAAATAATAATTGAAAGGGGTTGTTGAAAGCGTCGATTTCCAACAATGTTGTTTTATAGCAATAGCTTTGGTAACATGAATAATTGCATTTGGTGAAGTAATCCTTTAATGCTACTCTGTACTCTGCTACTATTACTGCTGCGAAATGATGCCAATAACAAAGTCGATATTTTTGTTTTTTTTTTGTTTTGTATTTTCCATGAAAATGTTCATTTAATGAAGGAATAAACGTACAAGTCGCTTGGAGAAAAAAAAAAAGTAGAAAAAAGGGTGTTACAGTGCTTGTGGAAAAGTGTTTGTGGTTAACCCTCCTTGTACGCACTCAGTCCGGTTAGTTTAGCCAAGAAGGGGGAAATGAGGCATTAAAGAGTTTTGTTGGTTGCAAATAAGCTTAGAATTAACACATCTGTTCATTCATTCAGTCGTCCGTCCGTCCGTCATTTACACTTGAACTGCGTTTTTGATTTTGAATTGGGTACAAATTTTAAAGGACAGACACTTTGTTTAAATAAAATAAAAATATTTTATTATTGTTATTGTCTCCTTTTCTTTTATCGTTTTTTTTAATAATTTATTTGTGTTTTTTTCTTTTTTCTGTCTAACGAAGGCAAAATGTTTGTTTAAAACCACAAATGTGTTTATTTTATACCTGAACATGATAATAATTATATGGATGATAATGATGTTTACTGTTTATTATTGTAATTGTTTTGTTTTGTTTTTTTTTTTTGTTGTTGTTCTTTAACCACTTGTTGTTTAGTAATCATACATATGGAATAAACAAACAGTTTGTAATTGCATATGTTGCATAAGAAATATTGTTGATTTTGAAACATTTATAACATATTTCTGCTAAAGGCGTTTTGAAAATTATTTTATTGTTTTTTTGTTTCAATTCTGTTGATCCGTTTCTTTACCCTTTCAATGTCTCTAAGTGTTGTTTCATTTCTTTTTTTAAATTAAAGAGAAATTTATATTTGCAAGCTTAAGTATAATTTTCAAATAGCAACAGAGTTGTAAATGCTTAATAATTAGCAAAACTTGAGAAAAAATTGGTAAAAAATAACTTTTATTGTAGATTTCTTGCCAACATATCAAGCAATTATTTGCTGGTATATTAAAAAAAACAACAACTTAATTAGATCAAAATTAAAAAAAAAAGTTTTCGATGTATCTCTGGTGTTCTTTGTACGTACCAGGGTTAATGTAGAATATATTCTTATTATCATTGAGGTATAAAAATACTGGGACCTCTTAACCTATCCTTCTACATATATAGGATTTCCCTATAATACCTCCCCCAACCCTGTATACCTTATGAAATTCAGCATGTGCGATAACTATATCCCTAATATCTGATAGATTCGATATCCTCATCACAGAATCTGCACATCGGGCTTGAGGCTAATCTCACTTTACTCAGATGTCAATTTAGCCAGCAATAATCGACCAAAACCTGGTCATTATCCTCAGGTTGTCCCTGGACGTTCCTGTGCAGCATTTATATCTTCCCCAACAAAAGTTTAGATTATCTCAGACCCGTAGGGCCGGTGAAGAGTACCCGCCTCTCATTATCCTCATTTTTGGTGGGCTCTGGCCCCACAAGTGGAGTGGAAGCTCTCTTTTTGCCCAGTTCATTGTCCCTTTCATTCCACCGAAATCCTAGATGACCCGAGACCCAGCATAATCTAACCCTATTTTCCCTGCCCAGCTGGTTCAGTTTACCCAGACATTTCCAAATTAGCCTTGAATCAACCTCATAGGATCCAAGTGCTCGAATGGCAGTCTGACTATCAGATAGTATGGCCATAATATGGTCCTCTATATATATCATATTCATAGGAGCACATCCCTCAATTTCATAAACTTCTGGCTGGATTAA
This sequence comes from Wohlfahrtia magnifica, assembly GCA_023159175.1. Lineage (NCBI taxonomy): Eukaryota > Metazoa > Arthropoda > Insecta > Diptera > Sarcophagidae > Wohlfahrtia > Wohlfahrtia magnifica. Next base: position 1,229,179 of record JAKWBJ010000537.1, read on the forward strand.
GCTGGCTAGTTTTCCCATAAGTTCCGAAAATGTCCTCCTAGGGCCAAACATTCCCGCGCCTGTGCCAATTTAGTATAGAAGGTATATAATGTTATATGAAAATGAAATACTGGTTAATATAAGCTAAGCTCACCATTTTTTATTATATGAGAGACCAAAATTGGGGATGACATCGATATTGTCAATAGGCTTAGTAATCAATCAAAATACTGATTTCGGAATTTTTGTTAGTTACGTTAGTTACGTGGTTTTGCATTGTGGGATGTTCATATATACAGTTTGTCAAATAAATGTCCTCAAAGTAGAAAAAAAAATTTATTTTCATTTGAGAATTCCAATTACAATTGCAGCTGAATTACTACGGCCTGATATCACATCAGCATGGGAGGAAGAGTGGCTGCCATCAACTCGGAAGAAAGGCATCATTGTGAAACTACCTAAAAGCGGCGACTTGAAAGATTGCAATAACTGGAGAGGAATTACTCTGCTCAACACCATATACAAGATACTAGCAGTCATAATACAGGGAAGGCTTGACAGCAAACTAGAGAACATATTGCGTGACGAACAGGCAGGCTTCCGGCCAATAGAAGCTGCGTAGATCTGCTCAACACCCTACGCTTCATAATAGAACAGTCTCTAGAATGGCGTACACCTCTATACCTACTGTTCGTCGACTTTAAGAAAGCCTTCGATACCATTAAAAGGACTGCTATATGGAAAGCATTGAAAAGAAAAGGAATACCCCAGAAAATAATACGATTAATACGAGTAATGTACGAGAATGCAGATCTTTCGGTTCTTCACAACGGGAGCATCAACCAACCATTCCATACTAACGCTGGAGTAAAGCAAGGATGTCCACTCTCACCTCTACTATTCACCATCGTACTCGATGAGATCATGAGCGAAGTCACAAAGGAGAGCTATAACATGGAGTCTTGCACGACAACTCAAGGACCTGGATTATGCGGATGATATTTGTCTTTTCTCACACAAGATCTCCAGCATGCAGTCAAAATTAAAAGACCTGGAAAAACTGGCTCGCAATGTTGGCCTTGAGATAAATATTAAGAAAACTAAAGCTTTGAGAATTAACAACAATAGCACAGAAAACATCATACTACAGGGCCAGCCAATAGAGTATGTAGATAGCTTTTGCTATCTTGAAAGCACATTGGCAACAAACGGCGATAACAGCAGGCTCAACAAAGCAAGGTCGGCATTCGGACGATTACAGTCAGTATGGAGAAGCTCATACATATCCAGGCGAACCAAGCTCAGAATATTCAACACACATGTAAAGTCAATTCTGTTGAAACCTGGCTTGTGTCTAACACCATCACGCAAAAGCTACAGGTATTCACCAACAAGTGCCTTAGAATTATATGCAAGATATTCTGGCCTAACACCATAAGCAACATAGATCTGTGGATTTTAACAAACGAAGAGCTCATACTAAAGCAGATAAGGCAAGGAAAGTGGAGTGGATCGGCCATACCTTAAGGAAAAATCACGGTACTATTACAAGGATGGCACTTGAGTGGAGTCCTCAAGGATCAAGGAATTGCGGTCGACCAAGAAACACCTGGCGTTGCACACTTATCCAAGAACTAAGGCAAAACAATCTTATATGGGAATAAAGATTAGCATAGCAAATCGTGTAAGATGAAAATGCTTTGTGGAAGCCCTATGCTCACAAGAGGAGTAAAGAAAAAAAAAACACATGTACGCTGAGCTACAATCTAGCAAAAGAAATTTGGTGTGTCAAGTGGAAATTGATTATGGTGAAGTGTATTACAAGCAACCATCCGAAATCGGATGCAAAAACACAAATATTCCTCCCTAGTGGCCGTGAAAAAGAACCTCGCTTATTGATGCAAAATACTGCTTAGAGCTTTGTGACGTCTCGTATCGTATGTAAAGATAACATTCATAAGAATCATAAATTTTTATCATAAAAAACCATAATTCCAATAATTTCTTCTCTTTGTGTTGTTATGTGTGGGTAAATTTTAAAACTTATTACGTCTGATAGTTCTTAACAATTATAGTAAAGTTGTTGGAATTCTCAAATGAAAATAAAATTGTAATATTTTTTTCCGCTTTGAAAACATTTATTTGACAAACTGCACTTCCAAATTTCATGTTGAGGAAAATTTGGGGACATTTAAACCAATTGCCGCAGTTGTTATATATACCTTCAGTATTACAATACCTACAAGAAAGCGTCGAATAATTCTTAATTCCATTTTTTGTATTATATCTTAAATACTAAGTACTAAATACTAATTAATTCAAACTTATTTCTAATCTCAAATATCCGTTTTGACTTCAAAGTTCAACAATGAAAAACAAATTATTCTCATTATCTCATTGAAAATCTAAATAAAATTACATCACTATACTACAAGTTATAATGAAAGCATACAACAACAACAACAACAACAAAAAGTTCAAATAAAACATAACGAAGAGGAAGAAAAAATTCATAAAAAAACACGAAATATACTTAATTTATAAGATTATTTCATTTTATTTTTATAAGTAACCAACTAACCAAATTGAAATCGATGATTCCCAAAGGCTAACAACAGAAAAATTATGAAACGAAAAAAAAAAGAAAAACATGGAGCCTTCAAGCAAAAACTCCAACAAAAATATTAACAAAAAATTGGGGAAACATGCGCGGCAAAGGGCAAGCAACCCCCGAAAAAAAGTGAACGCACATATAGAAACTTGAAAAGCAAAAGAAAAAATAGGTGGGCGTTACAGAAAAGTAGAAAATTCAAAAAAATAGAATACATACATATATATATATAACGGTAAAAAACAATAATGGTTAAATTGGTGGGTGGTTAAGGACTCAGTTACTGTAATATATACACACAAACACCCGCACTCACACCTAAAAAAATGTATTATAAATGGATAAGTGGAAAAATATGAATAAAATAACGAACATAATAAAAGAACATTGTTGAGTCAAGTAAAGAAGGAGATAAAAAGCATGGCAAAGAAAGAGTGAGAGAGAGTGAGAGAGAAAGAGAGAGAGATAGTATGAATAGAACAGAGAACAGGCAGTTGTATAAATATTATACGAGTATATGCACAGGGTCTCAAGTTGATTGCATTATTTTATAAAACAAAAGCATTATTAAGCCTTTTTGGAAACAAAAGGCAAGAAAAACATTTCATTGTTACATTCTTCCATATCAACCCACCATCCATTCTACCATCCATTTATCCTTAAGGCGTACAATTCAATTTCATCTCATATACTCCCATCAAAATCATGATTATATTTTTATTTTATTTACATATAATCTTGTCTATATAAAAGAGTGTAATTTTGTTGCTTAAAATATAAAATAAAAATAAAAAGATTTTGTAGACAAACGTCTCCTCTAAGGAATGAAAGTAAATGAAGTTGGAAAAGAAAAATATTTGAATTTTGATTAGAAAATAATGCCTCTTCTTCTGTATACACACAATAGAGTTGAACAGATAGGGAGATCGAGACGAAGAGAGTGACGACAATCGTACGGTAATAACATAATATTGTAGTACGAGCAGTAGTAGTAGTAGTGGTAGTTTCCTATATATTTCTGTATAAAACGTCTACAGGAAACGGAAACAGTATGAATAACCAAAAACAAGAGAAAAAGAAGAAGCTGAAAATATCGACAAGAATAACAGGATGTTTCAATATATACACACACACACACACACACACACACACACACACAAATGTATACATGTAGTGTAAACTAAACAAATGATAATTTATGTGATTGTCATGCATAGTACAAACAAACAAACAAGCAAACACACAGCCAAACAAATAAAATCTCGTTCACACAAACAAATCGTTAAGCTAATTGTCTCATTAGACGAAGGAAAACTAACACACAAAATAAGAATTAAGGAGGGAGAAAATAACAAATACAAATTGCCCATAATCTAACAAATAAAGTTTAGAAAAATGAAAATTTCATTTCATTTCAAATAAACACCAAAGAGGGAAAGTATCTCAACTCGAAATATTCAATTATTTTCTTTTATTTTCTTAATTTTTATTTTCTTTCTTTTCATTTTTAATCTGTTTAATGTAAAAATTTATTTCTTGAGTTTCGGTTTCAACGATTTAATTTAACATGTGAAATTCTTCCGAATAAACTTGTCCAGATATGGATTGAGAGCCTTGCATAGATAATGTCCTGGAGTATTTGGCATTAATCTTGTTTAATCCCCTCGACCACGCTTTTTTATCAACTGTTTAAACATATTTCTTTAGTGATAACTGTGATGTTTAGCTATAAATTATGAATTTTAGAAGGTATCAAATTACTGGGCACGTTAGATCGATAGTTTTTGAAGCTTGGGCCCGTATGGTGGAAATATAAATTTTTTTTTAATATTTTTTAATTATTTATTTAAATTTATCTTTTTATAGATAAGATTATGTATTTTGTGTTTAGATTTATGATTTTTAAATAATTTTATTTAATTTTTTTTATGGCTAAAAATTGATTCGTTTGATTTCACACTAAATAAAACATCAGAATTACGTCAATAGCATCATAACTGTTATTTTTGGCTACTTTTCCTATTTTAGGAACTACAATTAACTTTGTTACTGCGTAAAACTACAAGTTAACCACTTTTGTTTAAAATAAAATGCATAAAACATACAGTTGCTTATAGAAAAGGATTGCGATAGCAAAACTGGCTATAGAATGAAACCCACTAGGGGCCGAAAAATCTAAAAGACAGGTGGAGAAAGATACTACTTCCCACAGACTGACTTGGAGGCAAATTAAATTAAATTAATTAAGGAATTAATAATAATATTTATAAAGGAGTTCAAAATCTTTTCAAATCAAATACTTATTATAATGGCATTTTGCTGGCCATTACCTAGCTTATAAACTTTAATTGAAAAATATCTCGTAAATATGTTTTGTATCATTTTGCGAAATAAAAGCTTTCCAAAGAAAATCAGGCGAAACAAAAAATAGCCAAAATACACGTGTATCTAAAGACATTGTTAGGAAAACATGCAACTTAAATTTAAAGATATAAAAAGTTGTTAAAAAATGGTCCCTTGACAAAAGAAAATATCTTTTTAGAAAATGTTTTTCTTTTCTAACTTTTCCTAAAAGCAAAACTTTCGAGGAAATAGATCTTCTCAAAAGCCTTCTATAAGAATTAAAAATGATATTTTTCGCTTCATTAAGAAGCATATATGATACGAATCTCATCTACCTTATTTGTACATTTATATAATTCAGATATAGTATTCCAAGAGACAACCCAAAAAAATATGTACTTAAGCAAAATGAAATCTATTTTGAATTGAAACAACCGAAGGAACAACATTGTTAAAAGTATAAAAATTCCGATAACGTGGCCTGACAAATGTTAAAATGTGTCAAACTTTTTATTTCAAATATTGAAGAATTATTTTTTTTTAATAATAAGTAATAAAGGGTCCGCCAAATAATTTTTTTTTTTTTTGAAAATGCTATAAAAAAACTACTAAATATTTTCTCAATTTTTTTTTTTTTTTATTTGAAAGTACAATCCTTCCGGTTAATAATGGGAAATAATTTCATTCAAATGACTGCCTCGGCTGGCCTTACAGTAGCCTACACGATCGGTCCAATTTTTAAGCACATTATCGATTGTGTGCAGCTGTATTTCACCAATGGCTTCACGAATATTGCCATTTAAAGCGTCAATTGTCTCTGGCTTGTTGGCGTAACACTTATCTTTGACGGCACTCCACAAATAATAGTCCAACGGTGGCAAATCGCAGCTCCGAGGTGGCCAAACGACATCAACTCTGCGGCTGATAATGCGATCTTCAAAAACAGGGCGCAAAACATCGAGTGTAGCTTCGGCTGTGTGGCACGTTGAAACCAAATGTTGCTAATATCCTCCTCTTCAATTTTTGTAAACAAAAATTCGTTCAACATGGCCCGATAACGATCGCTATTAACTGTAACGGCCACTCCTTGCTCATTTTCGAAGAGAAATTGCTCAATTATGCCTCTGGACCAAAATCCACACCAAACAGTGACTCGTCTTGGGTGTATCGGCTTTTCAATGTATGCGTGCGGGTTTTCTGTGCCCCAAATGCTACAATTTTGCTTGTTTACATACCCGCCAAGATCAAAATGAGCTTCATCTGAAAAGATGATTTTTTTGGCAAAAACATTACCATGACTTTCAAAGTAATGTCGCAATATTTTCCAGCGTTGTTCAAGCATATACACAATCATATTCGTTCAGCGGAAGGATAAAACTAATTATCTATCAAATCAGACATGAGCTAAGTGTTACCATTCACGAAATAAGCACTAGTTGAAAAAAAACGTTAGATGGCGAACCCTTTACTTTTGTTTACTTACGCATTCTAATCGCTGAAATGTATTCCTACAAAAACAAAACAGTTTTTGCTATTTTAATGTTGTAAAGTTGTAAAGTTTTACAAGTTATTGCAATTGGAATTTGGTAATAGTACTTCAATTGCAATACCTGTATGAAAAAAATGCTAAAATAATGTTATTTGTATAGCGTGTTTTTTATAGAGGTATAGAACTTTAAGCTGGCATTACTTTTCAAGATGGCGACCGATTTAACAGCTGTCACGCCCGGCGTAGATTCGTCGCATGGGTTCAAAACGAGATTACCGTTGTTCCCGATTTTCATAAGCGAATTTTGTTTAGCGATGAAGCGCACTTCTGGTTGAATGGTTACGTCAACAAACAAAACTGCCGCATTTGGAGTGAAGGTAATCCTAAAGTGTGTGTGGAAACACCGTTACATCCAGAAAAACTGACTGTTTGGTGCGCTTTATGGGCTGGTGGAATCATTGGTCCGTAGTTTTTCAAAAACGATGGTGGCCAGAACGTTACAGTCAATGGTGATCGGTATAGAGCCATGATTACTAACTTTTTCATTCCTGAATTGATAACATGATGTCCAGGAGATGTGGCGCAACATGTCACACAGCTCGTGCCACAATAGATTTGTTGAAAGACACGTTTGGTGACCGCCTAATTTCACGTTTTGGACCTGTGAATTGGCCTCCAAGATCTTCTGATTTAACACCGCTAGACTATATTCTGTGGGCCTATGTAAAGTCATTGGTCTATGCGGTAAAGCCACAAACGCTTGACCATTTGGAAAACAACATTCGCTGTGTTATTGCCGATATACGGCCACAAATGTTGGAAAAAGTCATCGATAATTGGACGTCCAGATTGGACTACATCGGCACCAGCCGCCAAAAATCATATTTAAAATGTAATGCCACAAGATTATCTTTCGAATAAATAAAATTCATGTCAATCGAATAATCCATCGTTGTTTTATTGCAACTTAAAGCTCTATACCTCTATAAAAAACACCCCTTATTGGTTCAAATATGAAATTAAAATTAAAATCTAAAAATATTAAAAATGTTTGAAGTTATTACGGGTAAAATTTAAAAGTTGGGAAATTAAAATGTTTAAGTGGATAAAGTATATTCCGCAATGTATTGTTAAGGACTGTATATGTTTTTTCCGGTATTACATAGGGTAGCCACTTGAGTCTGCCATTGTTCTTTTTATTTATTTATGATCTTCCTGATTATATGTATAAATAAATTCAATTTTTTTAACCTCCTAATGACCGCATTAACTTTCTTTCAATGCTACATACATATGCATGTACCTGAGATTAAATAAATTTTAACTTCCTCTACTGCCTTACCACCTACATTTCGCTTGCCTTTTTCTATTCACATAATAAAAGTTTTCATTTTAATGTTTTTTAAGTGGAAAACTTATTTAAGCATAAAAAATAGGTTTTTTTTTATTTTATTTTTTTTTTTTTGTTTGAAAACTTTTTCAATTTATTTGAAAATTTTACTCGAGGCAATTGAAAAACAAACCATTCGTATAATATACTCCATTGTTGTTGTTTCTTTACTTATCGTTATTAGTTTTTCTAGAACTATTACAATAAAAATATAATAATATTTTCGAAATAAACAAAAAGTACAAATTTAAAATCACAATGCTTTCTTTTGTTTTTTCATTCCGTTCAACTAAATTTGTTTATTAAAAAAAAAAATTAAATAAATAAATAAATAAATAAATAAAAATAATAAATTTTACGTATGAATTACTTTTTCAATTTTGTTTGTATTATCTTGCCTTTTATTTTAGGTCTGGTTTCAAAATCGTCGTGCCAAATGGCGTAAAGCGGAACGCCTTAAGGATGAACAACGCAAGCGTGAAAATGGCGATTGTAGTAGTGTTTCATTGGACAAGGTACGACTATAAAACAAACGATAAGTAAATACTTAAAAGGGCAAATAATAAATTTATCTTAAGAGAACACATCTAAACAATTTAAACTTATTAGAAAAACGGTAAAATAGATACATTCATACATACACACATACAAGCATATCGTTCATTTACCTCAATAGTGTCATAACTCAAAAAACATGATTTTAAAGTTAATTTCACTGTACAACAGCATTTCCAATGATTGGGTTATGTTAGTCCAATTTTTGATGACGATATCAATTTTGTTGATTGAAATTTCTGTGAAATATTACACTGGTGTTTTTGTTTATAATAAAACATTATAAATTTAGAGAAAATTCTAATTTATTTAATTGTTATAATGAAAAAACGTTCGTTTCTTGCTAAAGCTGAAGACAGAAAGCTATTCTGAATGCTCCAACAATAGTCAGGCATCATGTGTGCATTGCAGTAGCCCTGATAGCATTCCTCCATGGTGCCGAGGTCCTGGTGGAATCGCTCGCCTTGTTCTTCACTCAGATCCCTAAGATTGGGAGGCAAAATAGTCCTCCTGTTACATCCAAGACTGTGAAAGAGACTGATCAGTTGTTCGACGTCTTAGGAAAATTATGAACTTTTCTTATTTCGTTTCTTTTGTTGCTAAATTTCTTTCTTTTAGCCTAGAAACCCAAATTTCTGAAGCAGCCTTTGACAGTCCCACATCTCTGGCATCAGCTTGAGTTGCATGTGTTAGATTTGACTCGATTATTTCGCTTAATGCCAGTTATGTTCACCAAATAAAAATAACAATCGTCATGGTGGCTCAATGGTTCAGTCTAGATCATAGCGGTTTCGTACCTAAAGCTATTCCTTTTCTTATTTGCCCACACCGACGTCAAATTAGTAAACAACAAGCAATAAAAGTCAATAATCAGCCAAAAGTTGTCATATTTTTGTACAGTGTTATTCTAAAATATGCGGAATATTGTGATCTGTACTGCTGTGGTAGGGTAGGTAAGACCTGCGCCTACCAACCAGAAGGTTCTCGGTTCAATACCAGGCCAGACCATCTGAACACTTCTCTAATGCAGCTTCCTCCATATGATTTTGCATAGTGGTGAAGATCCTTGCTAATTGGTGATGGTCTTTACTTTAGCATTGTGTTTTCCTGATCATTCTCGTCTGATGTTTGTCATCATCGCCCGAAGTATGCGGGAAGATCAGGGGTGATTCTTCTTGAATTTTTTTTATTTTTTAAATGGAGTTGTCTGAAGAGAAGTTGAAGCCTCTTTATTAAACATTCGAAACTACAATTAAATTTTTCTTTATCATTTCCTCTGCAGAGGCCCGAACCTTGGTGGTTTGTATTTTTATGCGTACGCTCTAACCACTAACCATAATTTTTCTTGATTCTTGACAAGCTGTAGAAATTCTTGGAAATCAAGCGAAATCAATAGAATAGAATCGGGTGCAGCTCATTGACTGAGAGTAGTCCCCATGTTCCTTCATGAAATGTTATGGGTATTAATATATGCTATTGACAACTAATTAGAAACGCTTTAAAATTACAATAAAAGCTTAATTATTTTTTTTTATTGTTCATTCATTTCAAATTTTTTAATTAGAGAAAAAACTGAAAAACCATTTATTTCTAAATATTTTATCCAATTAGTTTACCTTCTTCAAAATGTGACTGCGACACCTAATTAGAAACGTTTGCATACCATTAGAAAAAATGTTATGATTTTAAATTTACGTTCTTACTTATTTTTAATATTTTGTTGCAAAACCCTTTTGTTTTAACACAGCTTCACCTTGACTGCGCATTGATGTTATAAGGCTACGACACCGCTCCACTGGTATTGCCTTCCATGACATTTTCACTTCCTCAAAAAGAACTGTAGAATTTTCAATATTTATCAAACTGAGAGCTTTCTTGACATCACCCCAGCAGTGTTCGATAGGGTTTAGGTCTGAACTTGATGAGGGCCACTGCAAAACATTAATGGAATTGTCTTCAAAGAACTTGTTTGTGACTATAGTAGTGTGCTTTGGGTCGTTGTCCTGTTGAAATTTCCATATAACAGGCAAATTCTCCTCAGCCCAAGGTAGCATCACGTTGTTTAATATGTCAACATATTTTTCTTTTTCAACACCGTTCCAAGAAAAGCATCCACACACCATACTAGATCCTCCCCCATGCTTTACTATGCGTGAAACATACCGAGGATTAAATTCCTGTTTGATTTGTCGCCTAACAAATCTCCGACCATCAGGACCAAGGCGATTAATCTTTGTTTCATCGCTGCAAAGCACATATTTCCACTGATTTGCTGTCCAATTCCAATGGAACTTCGCAAATTCTATACTACGTTTTCTTTGAATTTTATTAAGAAGTGGCTGTTTGCGGATCTGCTTTGGAGATTCGTCTTATCATGCGGTCAGTATACTCTGTTGTTTTTCGAGGCTTTTTATGTCGTGGAAAGTTGGCTATGGTGTCATATTTTTGTATATGCTGTAGGGCGTTAAAAATCATCTTTTTCGAACACTGCAGCTGCTCTGATATTTCTCTATATGATTTCCCAGCCTTACGCAGTTCGAAAATGGAGCTCCGTTTCTCAGGAGTGCAGCTTTTACATTTATCCATTATAATTGTCAAAAGTAATGGCTTTAAAATTATGTGTCGCACTTTTCTTGAACTCTACTAAGTAAGTGCATACAAGTTTGCAAGACTTTAACGGTATTTAAACTGTGTAATAAAGAAAGTAAAAGTGTTAAGTGATAAGCAGATAGTAATGAACAAAATAAAATTGTTTGACATAAAACACAACGGTTACTTTACCAATAATTAATAATTTTCCTGACTTAGTGTACTAAAGTAAAATAGCGTTTCCAATTAGTTGTCAATAGCTGATCTTTATCGTGTGTAAGATTCTCTGAGATTCGTACAAAATGAAGATCACAGGAACAAAGTGTTTATTCCTATTTCAATGCTAAATGATAGGAAATTGAAAATTAAAACAACTCTTCGGAAATATTTTGTTTTTTGACATTTGTTTATGACATTATTGAAGTAAATTAGCGATATGTATGACTGTGATTTTAAATAACATTCTAGTATGAGTAGTATAAGAAATTAAAATTCGTAATTTATTACACGAAGAATTGCAAGGTTATTATATTACGGAAATACATAAAAGTAATTTTCTTATTTTCAGCTTCATGATAGCCGTGAATCATCACCCGATATTACCGGTGAAATAGATGACGATGAACCACATCACCAACGTTCCCATAGTCCAGGACCAGGATCATCTCATCTTAGTCCACATGGTGGCACAGGCATTGATTCCGACAATGAGCGACCTCTATCGTCGAATCAAATGAATAGCGGACATTCGGGTTCACAATCAGTGGGCTCTATAAGTGCCGGTTCACCTTCACCGGGAGCTAGAACACCACGCAATCCTACCAACAGCCCTTCCAACTCCCGTAATACCGATTCTCCAATTGAAGTAGGTGGGCCCATATCATTATCAACGCGATCGAGCAGCGCCTCAACGACTCCCACAACAACTTTAAATACAGCAACTACCCAACCATTTGGTACGCATATTTTCGGTACATTTGGTAGTTCGAACACAGCGGGTGCCACTAACAACAACAACAACAACAACAACAATAATAATAATAATAATGAAACGTAAGTACTTTAACAAACAAAATTTCCAAATCATAAGGACAAATAAAAGGTAATTTCTCAATTGATCTTAATGGAGAACACGTGCCGGACTATTAAGGCATCATTACACTCAAGCACAAAAGAATACTGAAAATATTCTTGAATGTTTCCGACGCGCATAATGTTTCCTTTTGTATTCCATCCATATCCGTTTAAGATTAACACTGACTTTGTTAGCTACAGTAGCAGTAATACTATTTACTACTGGCCCATTCCATTTAAAGGGGAATAAATTACTTTCGAAAAAGAAAATAAAATAAAAACAAATATTTCCTTTTAACCGATAAATAATGAAAAGAAAAAACGACGAAAACATAAGTAGACAAACAATTTTGAAATCGTTTTATAGGCTAAACTAAACACCCAGTCAATTAAAAATGAAGCAAAACGTTACATTTTAAAATTGCTCTTGCGCTTCTACCCCTGCGAAATGTTGTACTACTTCTTGTGATTGCTGGTGCTTGCTGGGTCGCTTTAACTGCAGACATTCGCTAAAACAATCCAATTTATGTGAATTTTACTTACATTGAGGGGTTGTGATCGTGGTGGTAGTGGTGATAGTGGTGGTAGTGGTGCTAATGGTGACATTGATTGTTATTTAAACACAAACAAAATGATTAGGAAGACGTGGACAAAATTCTAAAATAAATACTTTTGCAATTCTATTAATAAAATCTCTTGTTGTTGCTCGTGTTGTTGTTGCTGCACTTTTTACCCTCATTTCATTATTTCAAAGTGGCTTAATGATACGCCAGCAATTAGCAGATTATAATGCTGAAAATACAATACAATACTGTTTGTTGTTTTTCTTGTTCTTGTTGTTCTTGTTGTTCTTGTTGTTTTACAAGTACAAATTTATGTTTACAAACAGACACACATACGAGTATGTGTGTATATAATAAACACTTGTTAACTTTGTTTACCATAACCTCCTTAAAAGAGGCCGTTATTATTGTTACAGCATTTGTTTGTTGTCCTTTACGATTTACAAGAAAGCGATTAAAACAAAGAGTTTGGAAATGTTGTTTATTTAACTGTTGAGATTATTTATATGAGATTGTAAGCCATTAACAAAAACAATTGAAATTTAATGTCGAAGCAAATATTTTTTAATGTACGAGTGTATGTAAACATTGTTTTTTAATTAAAAATAAAGCGGAAAAATATAATCAAAGTAAACAATTAATATGAAATTGAAACAGAACAGATTATGGTTCCTTACATATTGCAATGAAAGTGTCAAAAAAGTATATGAATAATTATATGAATCGTTTAAAATAAAACAAGTTATTCTTCAGGTTGCTTTTCGGTATAGAAAATGTTCCCTAAAAAATAACTTGAAAAGACTTAAATTAAATACTAATTGAAGAATTTGTTAAAAAACAACATCGTTTTTAAAACTTCATAAATTTTTCTTAAAATTCAGAGAAAATAACTCTTTTTGGGAATGCTAATCATCAAATGAATCCACTTTCAGATGTGAACATTATCGGCTGCTATTCATATGCATTGTCCTTTAGTTTCATTTCCTTACAAACAATTAGATTTTTAATCAAATATCACTGTACATATATAAATACCAATATTACTTCAGAATTAAATTGAGTGAATGTAAACACGTATTAGAGTTCATTAATGATGCCAACAACACAATGTGAGGCATGTGGTATGTGTTGCAAATAAAATGAGGCAAACAAAACAACATTATTGCCAACTTAACGCCCTTTGGCGGCGCACAGTTGGTATGCGGAAAATATTTTTTGCATTTACGAGTATTTCTATAGAAAGTCCCACTAAAAAAACGACGCTACTGAATATGCATAGTATGTATGAAAGTATATAGAAACACAGCAGGGGATCTAAACCAATGACAAAACACATACGCTTCATAAACAAAAGGAATTCAAATTGCCCAAAAGGCATACAAATGTTGTCTGCTTAGAAAACATCTATAAAAAACGTGGCCATTGTATACAAACGATTATTAAAAAAAAATTGAATAAAAATAATACGAAATGTTAAGCGTAAACAACATGCATTGCCTTGACATTCTAATTCCAGGGCTGAGCAGACCGACAGACAGGACATCATGACTGACTATATTTGCGTACAAATTTTTAAATAATAATGACGCACAAACAAACCGCAAAGCACTCAATATTAAACGGCTATAAATGATCCCCTTATTTATGCTTTGATTTTTAGCTGGTCTTTATTGTTATCAGAATTACTTTCTGTAACGTTTTGTGTTTTTATTATTTTTATTTTTATTTTTTTATTTTTTTTATAAAAAAATCATTTGCAAATATGTCAACATAATTTTGGGGGTTGTAACATTCAAATTAAACATTAAATCATAAATACAAATGAATTTCTGTTTTATAAATGATATTTTGTTTCCGTTTTGATTAATGAATTCATAAGGCGTTAGACAGTTATGCGTATGAATTTGAATGGCGAATTACATTATCGTCAAAGTTGTAACAATAAAGTTCTTAGAACAACAATTTCAAATTAACTTCATATTCCAACAAAACAATCTTTTTGGTGATGTTTAATAATTTCATTGATTGTCTGCAAGTGATAATACATATAACACTCAACTACTACTAATTTTTCAAAAACATTTTTGAAACACAATTTAATTTAACGCTGATTTAAAAATTTAAATAAAAAATCTCCACTTGATGTTCTTAAAAACAAATTAACAGCAACAGCAATTAATGAACTTTTTTAAATAACCAAATTAAGCCAATATTTAATTATTCATTAACTAATTAATAAAACACACAGCAACAGCAACAGCAACAGCAACAACAATGATGCCAAAGAACAATTAAAAGTAAAACAACTCAACGCAAACAAGTTTTTATTTTTATTTTTTATTTTTTTTATTTTATAGATTTTTTCATTTTTGCTTTCGTTTTTAATCAACACTCGTATGACATGTGTGTAGGTGTACGTATGTATGTATGTATTTATCCGTACTCGTATGTTACACACATACGCTGGCAACGATGAATTTTCCATTGGTTTTATTAAAACGGAAATTAAATTTAACATCCTCTCAAATTTTCACAAAGAGGTTATACTAGTACATGGTTATGTTTGCCTATGTGTATGTGAGTTTGTATATGTATACAAGTTTTTATTTTCAACATATATAGACTCCTGCTTGTATATGCATTTGTATATTTTGGTTAACGATATCGAGCCCCTAAAGCCAATTCAGCCTAAACAATATTTTACAAAACATATTTTTTTTATAATTGAAATTATAAGGAATGTTTTTTATAGAGGTGTAGAGCTTTAAGTTGCAATAAAACAACGATGGATTATTCGATTGACATGAATTTTGATTATCCGAAAGATAATCTTGTGGCATTACATTTTAAATATGATTTCTGGCATATGACCGCCACGGCTGGTGCGGGTGTAATCCACTCTGGACGTCTAATTTTCGATGACTTTTTCCAACATTTGTGGCCGTATATCGGCAATAACACAGCGAATGTTGTCTTCCAAATGGTCAAGAGTTTGTGGTTTTACCGCATAGACCAGTGAGTTTACATAGCCCCACAGAAAGTAGTCCAGCGGTGTTGAATCACAAGATCTTGAAGGCCAATTCACAGGTCCAAAACGTGAAATTAGGCGGTCACCAAACGTGTCTTTCAACAAATCTATTGTGGCACGAGCTGTGTGACATGTTGCGCCACATCTCCTGGACATCATGGTTATTCAATTCAGGAATGAAAATTAGTAATCATGTCTCCATACTGATCACCATTGACTGTAACGTTTTGGCCACCATCGTTTTTGAAAAAGTACAGGCCAATGAATCCACCAGCCCATAAAGCGCACCAAACAGTCAGTTTTTATGGATGTAACGATGTTTCTACACATACATACACTTTAGGATTACCTTCACTCCAAATGCGGCAGTTTTGTTTGTTGACGTAGCCATTCAACCAAAAGTGCGCTTCATCCCTAAACAAAATTCGGGCCCATTCGATGAATCTACACCGAGCGTGAGTCTATTCTTGATGAATTGCCAAACCAAACTGAGAATAAATCAATTGACAGCTGTTAAATCGGTCGCCATCTTGAAAAGTAATGCCAACTTAAAGTTCTATACCTCTATAAAAAACACGCTTTATAAAAAGAAAATTTTATCGTAGTAATTTCCACACGTTCACACAGCACATCCTTTTTTAATTGAAAAAGCTAGAAAAGATTTTGTTGTAACGTATATTTATCGGGCCGCATCAATCACTCATTCACAAAGTGTTCCTTCCTATTTAACACAAATGTGAGGTTAATTCTTTATCTTTTAGTTGGTGTAATTAGTTCTGTAAGTACCTAGAACAATGGTCCAAATCCAATTAAATTTGTAAATTTCTTTAAATAATTTTTATAATTGCGCTCTTTAGATGACAGAGGGGAAATTATTTCTCGTCAGCGTCATAAATAGCACAAATAGTAGGTACAAATACGCATGCAGATCTTAAAAATATAGTCAGTTTTTTCTAGCACGTCAAATGTGAATGTTACTTACTTTCTTAATTTTGCCTTTTTTGCCTTTTTTACCTTAATTTGAGATTTTAGAGCACAGAATTACTCCGAAATCGTCCAGCAACTTTTCAAGATCTTCCAAATGCATGGATGCAACATACAAAGCATATCAAATTATGTTCTTTACACAGCCGTCTTCTTCTAAACTTTCCGCAAAATTTTGGAGCAGTCAATGATGAACAAGGTGAACGATTCCACTAAGATTTGAAGGTAATGTTGGTGCGGTATTAGGGTAAATGGGATGTACATACATATAATGGCCGACTATTGGTGGAGCATTCGAATTAAATAATTTGCAGAACTAAGCATAGCCTTTGTGTGAATAAAACTATATTTTTGTGAAAAGTATATTAGGCAAGTTTTCACTTTATCTGAAGATTTTGTATGGCTTTTGACACAAAAAAAGGGACAAAAACTGAGGTTATTTTTTAAAGGCCATAAATTAGTCAAAAACAAATCACAAATCTTAGACAACGAAATGGTTGTTTCTCAGTGTAATTATTTTCAGAAGCTGCTTACTAACCAGAATTCAGAAAAAAATAAATAAATATAAAAATTGTTTGATAAACGATCTTTGTTGTATACGATAATTTGACTTAAAAGGTTCGATATACATATAGGACTCAAAAGTGTGGACATATATTTCAATAGATATATCGCACTTGACCAAGGAAAGGGTATTAAGTCAAAAGTTTATAATTTTCAGTAGAGGTGAAAAACTGTTTTTAAAAATCCGAATACATCATATGAAAATTTACGATACACTTCTATAGGGTTCGCCATATAATTTTTTTTTGAAAATGCTAAAAAAAACTACTGAATATTTTCTCTAATTTCTTTTTTTATTTGAGAGCACAATCCTTCCGGTTAATAATGGAAAATAATATTATTCAAATGGCTGCCTCGGCTGGCCATGCAGTAGCCTACACGATCGGTCGAATTTTTAAGCACATTATCGATTGTGTGCAGCAGTATTTCACCAATGGCTTCACGAATATTGTCCTTTAAAGCGTCAATTCTCTATGGCTTGTTGGCGTAACACTTATCTTTGACGGCACCCCACAAATAATAGTCCAACGGTATCAAATCGCAGCTCCGAGGTGGCCAAACGACATCAGCTTTGCGGCTGATAATGCGATGATCAAAAACAGGGCAAAACATAGAGTGTAGCTTCGGCTGTGTGGCACGTAGCGCCGTCCTGTTGAAACCAAATGTTGCTAATATCCTCCTCTTCAATTTTTGTGAACAAAAATTCGTTTAACATGGCCCGATAACGGTCGCCATTGAATGTAACGGCCACTCCTTGCTTATTTTCGAAGAAACATGGCCCAATTATGCCTCTGGACCAAAATTCGTACCAAACAGTGACTCGTCTTGGGTGTATCGGCTTTTCAGTGAATGCGTGCGGGTTTTCTGTGCCCCAAATGCGACAATTTTGCTTGTTTACATACCCGCCAAGATCAAAATGAGCTTCATCTGAAAAGATGATTTTTTTTTGGCAAAATCGGCATCTTCTGTAAGTCGATCGCAGCGTTGTTCAAGTGTATACACAACCATATTCGTTCAGCGGAAGAATGAAACTTATTATCTGTCAAATATATTTCCACTTTTCTATTAATTCAAAATAATACCTTTTTGGTGATAGAAAGGTAATCACTGCACTATCACGAAAATGGTCTCAAATGTGGTTTTCGATATGAAAAATTAATCGGAATACACTGAAATTTGTAAAGTGGATAGATATTGATGTGTTAGTTGATTTCTTGCAAGAAGTGAAATTTTAAAAAATTTGTGTTAATACCCTTTTATTGATCAAGTGCGATATACGATATATACATATATTTTTATATGTAGAAACACATAAAAACGGTGGGTTTATTAAAAAATTTGTATAAAAATAAAAACTTTTCTAAATCTTTTCTTTTTAAAAGTTTTAATTTTTTATTATTAGAAAAAAAGTTAACGTGTGAAAATTGTTAATTTTGTTAATTAATTACAAAAAAGAAAGGCTAGAAAAAGTTTGTCTTAAATTAAGGCATAAAAACAAGCACAACAAAGAAAACAAAATCAACTTCATCATCATTTCGTCTTTTATTTTGTGTCCTCCAGACCAATTAGTCCTGGCACAACGACTGTAGCAAACACTTGTAAAATCATAAGATTCTTCTCTTTTTTACAATTTATTTTATTTCATTTAATTTCATTTCGTTATTTGCTTAAATTTGCTCGTCTTTACTTATTTATTTATTTATTTTTTATTTTTATTTTTTTGTATCTGCAGATATACGTAAAGTTCGTCGTACAGTGGGTTAAAACAATGAGCCTAACACTCATTTACAATTAGTTAACAATTTTCTCAAATATATAATTTTAAAAGCTATTTGAAGCAACACGATATTGGTTGACGGCACACTGTAGTTTAGCCTAAAGCTAATTGTTGTTTCAAATGAAATTTCTGCAGCTTTTTCTGTTTTTTCTTGAACTTTGTTCTAACATTTGAGTCTTTAGCTGAGTTGTTAACGATGCTGTTGATACTCCTACTACTCCTGCTACCGCTGCCTCATAGTTGCCTATGTTCGTATATATGTATGTATTCGCTGACAACATGTCTGAATGTGCACATGGAAAATTCAATTACGACCAGAGGATGAGTGCTTAATTATACGCAAACAGTTTTGTTTTCACTCCAAGTGTCTAAAGCGCAATGGCAATCTTTGCGTATATACCCCTTTTGCAATGATAGACAGACTGTTTTAGCCAGAGTTTGAAAGATTTATTTTGCATACAAAAATCTAACATTTTGTTGTAGTCATTTGTACTTAATTTTTTTTTTTTTTTTTTTTTATTTAATACGAGATAAAATATATAGCATTTCACTCTTCATATAAAACATTAAAAATTGTATTTTTAAGGAATAAATTACAAAAAAATTAAATAAATTTTATTCCTATCCGTTCTAAATAGTTGGTAAAAATTCTAAAAATTCAATTGTAAATATGATTATAATATGCCTACGGCTGTAAGCGACGACTACGATGACGCCAATGTTGATGAAATGCAAAGAGCTTATGTTTATATCCCAACAACCGTCCGTCCAACTAACCGCCCACCCAGCATCAGTCTCATCTAATCACATGATGACCATGGTTCTCATTTAAAATTCTCTTTCTTTCTAAAATCTAAAAACATAAAATGAAAAGCCAAAAAAAAGACGACAATAATTTCATTTTAATAACAGGAATAAAAAGCATCGAATAAAGAAAAACAAAAAAAACTTATTTAAACTTTATAACCACTGTCAGCAAAAAAGAAATTAAAAATTTTGGGGAAAACAAACTTCTAAAAAAACCTCGAATACGATTAAAGAGAAATGGAATAAATCGCGAAAATATGTGAACATTTCTGGCATGAATAAAATCGTGGATTTACGTAATGAAAATTTCATTTGTGGTTTTTGTTGTTATACAAGTGCTTTGTAAATTGGCCAAAAAGTTTAAAATATAAGTACAAATAACAAGAAGCAAACAAAACGAAATAAAACAAAAAATCAACTAAATTAAGTGAATAAAGTGACATGCATTACCGCAATCGCCACCATATTCATCAACAAAATAATGAAGTACACAAATACATACATATGTTATACCAATTTTATTATTTATTTTATTATGTAAATTAAAGTTAATAAATAAGCTGAAAAGTGCCGGAAAACGCTATTTTTTTGTTCAAAATTAGCTTTATTCACCAACGTAATCTACATCAAGAGTAATGCAATCATTCCAGCGCCGCTCTAACATTTCAATACCACTTTGGTAAAACGATTTATCTTCTGCCTCAAAGCAGATCTCAGTTTCAGCGATAATCTTATTCTTAAGGGCAAGCATTTTTTTGAGGTCTGCGAGCAGCCAGTAGTCGCTGGGAACCAAATCTTGTGAATAAAGTGGATATGGGAGCAATTAGAAGTCAATTTCATGTAGTTTTACCCTTGTTTTGATTGACTTGTGATCACTGTTGCCAGATGTTACGATTTATCGTCGATTTTATGACGATTTTAGGTGCCAAAAACAACCAAATGATGACTTGACGATTTTTGTTAAATAATAAAAATGTACTAAATTTTAAGTAAATGTACTAAATTTAGTAAAGTACAGCAACTGCAGTATTATTAGTCAATTAGATAAAAAAAAAAACATTGTAAAGGAATATGTGTGAAGAAAGTAAGGTGTAAAAGGAAGAAGTTAAAAGAAGTTACCAATTTAAATCTTATGCAAGTGTTGTCAGAGTTGATAATTTTCGTATTATGTATGCGAAAAAATAATAATGTTCGTTATATTTAATAACACGGTGCGATAAAAAAATCCCTGGTAAGTGGTACTATTTTTCAAATAGGCGCTGACGAGCGAAACAAGGATCTGTTTTTGAAATATTTTTTGTGACGTTTTTAACGAATTTGAACGTATGCTCTACAATATTGCCAAAAAAATTAAGATAAATCTGGTATCATTCGTGTTGCACTTGTTGGCATGCTTTAACATGTTCCCAATTATATTTTACCAGGGTTATACTATTGTCCAAAAATTCTCCATCGAACTGTAATTGAAGCTTTATATGGCCTTTATATGGTCTATAATTTATCTAAAACCTTTATTGCAACAGCAATTCTTGAGCAATTGTTGCGGCTTTTACTTTTTTGTTTGTTTTTTACTAATAACACCTGAATAAACAAACATTCTGTGTTTTGATGATTTTCCAAAACGTGATGACGATTTTGATGATTTTCTTTGGAAAATTTAACGATTTTATGCCCAATGGATCTGGCAACACTGCTTGTGATGTTCTAGTTTTTGGTCAACAGTGAGCAGACACTTTGAACATAGCTTTCTCATGGTCAAATGCTCATGCAGTATAGAGTCAACACGTTCTTTTGATATCTTTACGATGTCATCTAACTCAGGCAACTTCACTTTTCAAATCATTCAAAATGATTTTAAGGACTTTTTTCATTTGAACGTCCACTGCGTTCTGTAACATCGGTCTATCTACGACTATGTTTGAAGTCAGCAAACCAATGTTTTATAGTTGTTTCTGATGGAGCGAAATCTCCAGACACTTTTCAAGCCATTGCTTCGCTTGAACGTTATTTTTTTTCCATCAAGAAGTAGTGTGACAATTAAATACGAAATTCTTTCTGATTCTTTATTCTGAAAATAACACACGTAACGTCACTATTAGCAAAATAACTCACAAACTAATTAATAGATATCATAACTGAAAAAGGTGAATATTAGGCCCGGGTTGTTTTACTTTAAATGTGTTTTAAAATTTCACTCCAAATTGTGAACATTTGCTTTAAAAATCCATTTTCTACGAACTTAGAGCACAACATCTTGTTTAGTGATGTTTACGTCAACAAACTGATACCCCTTTTTAAAGTACTTTTTCAACGTATGCTTAATAAATATTTGTTTACAAAAATCAATAAGACCTCCAAAGTCGTGAGATTTAATGCGATTTTATCATTTTCTTTGAGGGTAAGATCAATGTGTTATACTTATACCCCTACAGCTTTCGAGTAATTAAACGTCAACATAACTGATAACATAACATAATGAAATAAAAGAAAAATTCCCAAAACGTGGTCAAAAATTGAATTGACTGACTAGATCTGCCGTGCAAGTGCGAGTCGTGAGGGTTATTTATTAGATATCATTTTTAAAACCAAAACACCATGAAGTTTGCCTTCAAATAGAAAACAAATTTATTTATTTATTCATAAATTATTTGTTGTTTTATTTTACATAAGATTTCAGATGCTGTTAAAACAGTTGCCCTTAGCAAAATTAGTTTGGCGCCAAATTAATATCATAATTTGAATAGACCTATGCTTGTCTACACAAATTTATTTGTTTTTAAGCAAAATTTTTAATTCAAAATATTTTTACAAAAACAAAATTGGATAATTAATTGTAAAATAAAATTATTAAATTAAACTGTTTTTCATATACGTAAACAATAGGAATGTGTATATATATAGTATATATGTATATGTGCTTTAATTTTTTTTTTAAATGACATTTTGTTAATTGCTGTGTAAACATATATAAATTAATTCAATTTCTACAATTAATTAATAAAATAAAAATTATAATAAAAGAAATTAAAACTCGAACAGCTAAAAAAGAAATGTATTAACACCATGCAAATAGCCAACGTCTGTTCAAAAACAAAAAAGATACAACATTTCAATTAATCATAAACCTCCATTGTAGTCAACATTAAAAAAAAAACTCACAAAACTATTGTAATTGAAATTTATGGAATTAAAAGAAAAAAGCCAAGAAAAGAATATCAAACTACTGGAGGCATTCCGCCACTATCATCATCAAAGCAGTGGTCCCTTTTAAAGGCATCATATGCTATTATTTGAAAATATGAATATACTCTCGTAAATACAAATTGTATCGTACGAGTATCGAGTATGATGACATTTATCATTATTGCAACAATATTAGACTTGTACTCACTCATACATAATTTCGAAAGCAAGTTCGAAGCATATTCTTCATAATATACGAGTAGTAAGTATATCTATGGAACAAAAGCATTTTTCAAAATGTAATTGAAATATTTTTTTTTTTCATTTTTCATAAAACTATTTGAACGCCCCTAATGAAAAAATTATATCAATATTATAAATCGCCATCCATCCATCCACCCATCCAAATGTATGTGTTTGTGTGTGTGTGTGTGTGTGCATATGTGTTTTGTATTTATTTATTTGTATGTAATTGAATGTTTATGAATAATACGATTAGACAGTAGAAATATTTTAATTTACTTCAATTAAGAATTAATTAAGAGTAATATAAATATGGGAGGCCTTTTAATAATGCAACCGTTTCCAATGGCAAAATACATACATACAATACATACTCTCGTACACAAATATAAATTTTAATATAAACCGGGGACAGTGTGGCAATAGTGGAAGAGATCATTGCCACTGTGTGCTTATAATAATTGAGAAAAGAAAAAAAACTCGTTTGTAATAGATTGGTTGCATGCAAAAGAACCCCTTTCATGTTGCGCACTTGATCTGTGTCTCTCTCCAAAATATTTATTTTAATTATAATCATTTAAGTTTTTTTAATTATTTAATTGGAAAACATAATAATTGACACGATTTTGGATTTTCGTTATTATTTTTCGAATGAATTTTAAAATATATTCCGATTGTTTTAAATGCTGGCATTACTGTATTGGCTTGAATTGGGAGAGTTATGACACTATTGAGTACGCGTACTTAAAAAGAATGAAATCGCTTTCTATATAATGAATTGATTGAATCTTAACAGATTTGCATTTTTTTATATTAATTTTTCGAATTTATTTTCAGAAATTGCGGCTTTCGCCCTGTTCTAAATGACACACCAACATCGATGGCAAGTGGAAGTTCAACGGGACGTCCAAATCATGCCACTTCATTATTTCTACCACCACATTTGGCTACTCTTAGCTCACAGTTTTCACAGCAGCCTCTGTTTCCAGGTTTAAAAGGTAAATGTTTTTCTGTTGCTATCAATTTACTCTTAAATAGTGAAATATGATATTTTCCAAAAGCAACCCCCAAAGCAAAATAATGTAATAGCTACGAAATTGATGTGATTTTCAAAATGTTATCATTTTTAGTTGTAAAATTAATATCAGGCTTATTTCTTTTCAATATTTTAGACATATATTTTTTTATGACTGAGACACGTTAACTTGGTAGGCGACAAGCATTCAATCAATGTATCAGTTGAGCGAGATAGATGACTTTCCACGACATCAAATACAATTAATGTCGTACGTATAGAAGAATCTCTATTATCGATTGATTGCTTTAAAAACGAAAATTCAATCTGTAAACAGATTGACAGGCAGGATTGGTTTTAAGCTTTTAGTTAAATTAGCGTAGCAGCTGTTTACCATGAAATACCTTAACATTAATGGAATTAATAGCAGCATTAAATTTTCTGACGACATACATACATACATACATACATACACACATACATACATAATTTTATGAAATTTAATGAAATGTGATTTATAATTCATTTTTTGTTTACCATTATATTGCCTACTTACAGGCGTACCATCATTTGCTGGTCTTTGTTCTTGTTGTACTTTGAAACCACCTCATTCTACAGCCAACTCTGTAGCTGTTTCATGTTCTTCGGCGACCAGTTCTCCAGAATCTCCGCCTCATACGGCACATGCAAATTGTGATCCACGCTCTTCATCAGTTGCGGAACTTAGACGTAAAGCCCAAGAGCATTCCGCTGCCTTATTACAATCCTTACATGCTGCTGCAGCAGCTGGCTTAGCGTTTCCAGGCCTACACTTGCCACCGCTCTCCTTTCACCATCACCCATCACTAAGCAATGCTCACCATCAGGCAGCTGCGGCTGCTGCTAGTGTTCGTTTGAAAAACGAAGCTCAAGATATGACCGCTAGTACAATGAATGGCTTAGTGGCCAATATGATGCCTTCTGTGACTACTTTAATGGATCAGTCATCGCCCAATTCTAATCAAACACCACCTTCATACCAACAACTACAGCAGCAGCAGCAACAACAACAACAACAACAACAGCAACAACATCAGCAACAAATTCATTCTGTATCACAACTCTCACCACCAACCACACCAACTCAAACATCAAATTCATCCAAAGACACCCCATTAAATTGTACAAACGGTATGATTATAACAAAAACTGAATGAATAAATATTTTTTAATAAAAAAAATATGTATATTTAGCACATAAACAAAGACACATACACAAACATACCACACATGCATAGATTATAGAATATTTAACAATACTTATTATGTATGTGTATAAATATGTACATAAGATAAAAAAACATTCGAATAATTATTCTTTTTTCTTCTTTAATTTTGCTAATTTTATAATTTGTTTTTAATAGTACTGAGATCTATATTTAAGCTTTAATGGTCCTTATAAGATGATTTTTTTAAGTTATGAAAAACGGGAACGTGTGTTGTATACCGAAAAACTTTTCATCACAATTAAATTGCACTGGTCGACAAAAATACATATAAGCTTTTAAGTTTACTTTTGTCTCTTTTACATCAATAACCGAATTAATGATCAGCAGTTGGTAGCTGTAGAAAAGTGAATATTTCTTGCGTAGAGCACAGTAGCGGGTGCTAAGAAATATGTATATAACGACTATAATACTTAACAGAAATTAAAATAGTCTTAAAATGGTGTTGGAGACATTAAAATGTACGGAATACAACTGGTCATTAATAAGAGACTTCAAGACAGTCGTTTTTCTTCTAGGAATGCAAAGCAGATTCAGTATGCTCTCAGCAGCGTACATGGCCTAACCGAGTCGAGTTGACGTCCAAAGGGAAACATTTTTAGACCATAATGAGTCCGCCAGCCCATTAAGTGCACAAAACAGTAATTTTTTGTGTATTTGTGGTAATGTTTCGACAAAATCTTGTGGATTATCCTCACTACGAATGTGACAATTCTGCTTATTTACGTACCCATTCAACCAAAAATGGGATTCATCGGAGAACAAAATTTTTAATTTTAAATTTTGATGAACATTTTGATTAAAAACTTCAACAATTTGCAGACCAAACTAAACTAAAAGCAACTATCAGCTATTAAATCTGTGTCCAACTCATAGTTATGAACCTCTAAAAAAATCACTCGATATAAGAAAATTGTTAAGGAAAAGAGAATATTTTTGTTTTCTTTAAATTCGAAAAGTTGCTCATATTTCTACAAAAACAAACTTTAAGAAAAAGAATACATTTCCCTTTAATAGTAATAGAAAATAAACTGAAATTTAACATATAAAAGTCAGACCCAAATCTCGTGTCGTTAAAGCGATAATTTATTGGAAACTGTTACAAAACAATTCATTTCCACAACTAAACCGTTTTATTTATAATTCGAATGCATTTACAAAATAATTAATAAACAAGAAAATAGCAAAATTAGAAAACTATTTCAATGCCCCAGTTTCTTTTAAAATCAAAAAATAATGGAAATGGGTTCTCGTAGTCGCAGTCGTTTTTGTAATAGACGACTAGGACTACGCTAACCATGTTAAGGTCCAATACTTTTTAATATACAGATATCAAGTGTGACTAAAATAAAACCCCTTAACGACCAAGGTCATTTAATATTGTAGTAGTATGCCAACTAAACAAAATATAAAGTAACGGTATTATTTTTTAACACATTAGCTCTGTAAATATTTGCCATTAATTGTGGGCGGTTTTTTTTTTTTTTTTTTTTTTTTTTTTTGTTGCAAGTGTTGCAAGTTATTGCAAAATGCTTTGCTTTGCTTCAGTTTCATTAATAATAAAGTTAATTTTTCAAGCTAAGTAAACGATTAAATCCACTGTAGCCCCTCCATATGATGATGTAGTGGTGAATATACTTGCTAATTGGTGGTGATCTTTATTTTAGCATTATAGTTTTTTCCCAGTAGGTAGCGTTTTTTCCTGATCATTCGAGTTGTCTGGAGTGAAGTTAAGGCCTCTTTATTAAACACTCAAACAACTATATTTGTTTTCGTCATTTTCTCTGCTGGGACAGATCCGGATCTTACTGAAGATATTTTTTAAGTATTTCATCCTCAATTCATTTTTTTATTAGACTTTTCTCTTTTAATGAGTTTTGTACATTTTGGTTTTCCAATATTTATATATTTTTCTTCATTGTTTTTTATTTATTATTGTCAGCTACTAGTTTGCTCAAGTGTGGCAAAATGTTGGGTAAATATAAACTATGGTTTTGAACGTGGCATACTTGACAAACCGTAGCATGTGCATTTCTAAGCATTTTGTTAGTGTATGGTAAAGGCCATGATGCCAGACCATTTGCCCAAGATTGCATTATGTAGAGTGTAAAACGCAAACAATACATTTTCTAATTTTATTATCCTATATCTGTACTGGGATTGCGTTAAGCTCTCGAAATTCATTTTTTTACTTTTCGACCAAATGTCGATGTATATACATGTATAGAATCAATCATTTCATATGTTAAGGGCCTTATACTATACAAAAAAAAACTATTTATTAGGTGTATATGGTATAAACAAAATATAATAAATTTAAATACAAATAGCAATTCTTTAAAAACAAAATTATAAGATGAGAAAAGTTCTTCAATTAAAACAAAAATGTAAAAATCTTGCCTATTAAAAACATTTTAGTATTTTAAGTATTTAATATAATAAACAACAACATAAAATTAATAATAATAATAATAATATGTAATAAAATAAGTATATTATAATTTAAGATATATATATATAGTATGTATATTATAATTATAGATATACATACTTGTATTATAAATTTTAGAAAATCGAATAAATAATTAGTTAATAAAGAGACAATTAATAAAATTTTGCCAAAATGGCGTATTCATTTCATTGAGGTTTGACTAAATAATATGGGAGAAAGGTATGTATGTGTGTTAGTTTCCAAATATAACGGAATCTTTGAATTGGAATGCCACTTTCCTCATGTAAACAACTAATTCTAAAAAAAGGCACCCTCATGCTTCACCTCGTGGCAAATCTGCGACATCGCGTAGAAGTTGTCAGGGAGAGGAAGGGAAGGACATGGTGAAGCACTTTCTATGTCAGTATCCAAATTTTTCGGATGTCAGCATTGATCTTCTAATCGATTTTGATATCGACAAAATATCTCTTTCGCCTGGAGGGCACAAATTGGGTCTGACCACGGACATATGTACTCGTACATGTTCGCTGAACACTACATGTACCGTTCAGGGCAACACAGTGGGACCAGCATATACGTGTCTAGCTACCCATTGGAACTAGGTAACTATATTTGTTTTCTGTAGATATCATAATCAATCATAATCTAATAAAGAAGCCAGTATACTTTATTAGCTATTTTAGCACAATTGCTCACTTAATTCAATGAATAAATTGTAGTTAAATATCTACTCTGTTAACGGACATACAAGTAGCTATTAAACTTAAAAAACGCATAAAGGTGCTCTAGTTCTCGAAATTTTTCATTCAAGATTTAAAAAATTTCAATTCTACAATTTTAATTTCTGTTTTTCTGGCTAAAACTTAAAGTAAAAACTAAAAATTATACAAAATCGGAAAAAGAATTGCGTCAGCAAGAGCATCATCACATTTGTATTGTATAGGGTCCGCCAAATAATTTTTTTTTTTTTTGAAAATGCTATAAAAAAAAACTACTGAATATTGTCTCAAATTTCTTTTTATTTGAAAGTACAATCCTTTCGGTTAATAATGGAAAATAATTTCGTTCAAATGGCTGGCCTTACAGTAGCACATTATCGATTGTGTGCAGCTGTATTTCACCAATGGCTTCACGAATATTGTCCTTTAAAGCGTCAGTTGTCTCTGGCTTGTTGGCGTAACACTTATATTTGACGGCACCCCACAAATAATAGTTCAACGGTGTCAAATCGCAGCTTCAAGGTGGCCAAACGACATCAACTCTGCGGCTGATAATGCGATCTTCAAAAACAGGGCGCAAAACATCGAGTGTAGCTTCGGCTATGTGGCACGTAGCGCCGTCCTGTTGAAAACAAATGTTGCTAATAACCTCCTCTTCAATTTTTGTAAACAAAAATTCGTTCAACATGGCCCGATAACTATCGTCATTAACTGTAACGGCCACTCCTTGCTCATTTTCGAAGAAAAATGGCCCAATTATGCCTCTGGACCAAAATCCGCACCAAACAGTGACTCGTCTTGGGTGTATCGGCTTTTCAATGTATGCGTGCGGGTTTTCTGTGCCCCAAATGCAACAATTTTGCTTGTTTACATACCCGCCAAGATCAAAATGAGCTTCATCTGAACACATCGCACACATTATGCAACATTACCATGATTTTCAAAGTAATGCCGCAATATTTCCCAGCGTTGTTCAAGCGTATACACAACCATATTCGTTCAGCGGAAAGATAAAACTAATTATCTGTCAAATCAGACATAAGCTAAGTGTTACCATTCACGAAATAAGCACTAGTTGAAAAAAAACGCTAGATGGCGGACCCTTTATATACTAAAATCAATTGCCAAGTTATTATTCTCTATTTTCTTAATCAAAAATCATTTTTTTTTTTAATATGTGAGACTGGGACTTTGGTAACCTTAGTTGATAAGTGACATATTTAATCTTATATTCTTATTTTTTTTTTTTTTTTTGTTTTTGTTATTTCCACTAGACATCGATCAAATAAATTTTTATAGAATTAATTTACTTCTTAACAAAATCACATTTATTTAAATTATAAAATTATTCTTTGCACATAGCTTCACATTCTTTAAGGGAATTGAAACGATTAAGGTTTCCACCACAGCCGCCATAGACAAACTCAACACATTCGTTGGTATCAGACTTATATGACCAGGAAGGAATGAATGCAGCACAAGCAATAAGACCGTTTCCGTCAACGGAATGTTTTAAACCGCAAGCAGCTATAAAATGTAACAAATTCAACAATTATTTCGTAAAAATGTATTTATTTATTGCCATTATTTGTCTGAACTTACCATTTTTAACTGCAAATGCTGTAGAAACTAAAGCGAAAATAGATAAAATCCAAGCAAAGATTTTCATTTTGAATGGGGAAGCGCTTTCAACAAAGTTTAAATTTTGACTGTGTTCACATCTCAAACAGCTAAAAATATTTATACGATTCGATTGAGTAACATAATCTCCCAAAAATAGAAATAAAAATCACATATTGATGGAGATTTTTATTTGCCTTTATTTTAATAAATTTACTCGTAAATATGTATGTAATGTATGTGTATGTGTCTGTTAACACATACGTAAATAGTACATAGTGTAGAGATGTCCAAGAAAAGATGATTAGTGCGACGGTTGGTTTGAATTTGTATTATTGTTTGAGTTTTTTATTAGAGATAATAACGCTCTACACTATCTGTGTATATACTAAGAATAATTAAACGTGGCGGGCTTTAAAAGAAATTATGTCATTGAATAAAAAGAAAAAAAACAATGGTACACATTCATACATTGTTTTAGAAGTTTTCTCTGTAGGCTTAGAGACTCACAACTCCAACAAAGCAAATGGACAATTATTATAAACTGAAAGAATACATATGTACATACATATAGCACTTGATCAACAAGAGGGTATTAACTCAACATTTTTAAAATTTCACTTTTTGCAAATTTTAACGTATTCTGATTATTCTTTCATTTTAAAAACCGCATTCGATATCATTTCCATGATAGTGTGTAGTAACTACCTTTCTATCACCAAAAAGGTATTATTTTGCATTAATAAAAAAGTGAAAATAGAAGTGTATCGTAAATTTTCATATGATGTATTCGGATATTCAAATTCTCTTAAAATGTAACCACAAACAGTTGTTTACCTCTACTGAAAATATTTTAATTTTGAGTTAATACCCTCTTGTTGATGAAGTGCGATATGTACATGTGTGTCATATTCATGTTTGAGAAGGCAAAATATTTTTGTTTTTATGGGAAGCTACAGCGCAACATCGTTCATAAAAACATCGTTAATAAAACCGATACATCGATGTTTTTCCGATGTTTTATTTTTCTAGCATTTAATTACTATGCATACATATACTGTTACATTTTTACCTTTTGAAAAACGTGTATTTATGAGTTCGTAGATTGTAGTTAAAATAAAATAAATTTTGTGTTTGGTTTTAATTAAAAATCCTTTATTCAACACAGTTATGTGCACCACTGCTTGTAATCTTTTTACAGGCAATAACAATTTTTAGTCTTAATTACGCTGTCTGCTTACAAAGATCGTCCAACCCGATCGTAGTTATAACTTAGGTTCGATCACAACCTTTTCAACCTGAGGTTATCCACACTTAACTCTCTTTACTGAGTTAGCTCCTTATAAAATCTCTTCACACCAACAACACATTCGCTGAGTTAACTTTATTTAAACTGCACTCGTTGAGTTCACGACACATAAACTGATTGCTGTTCGCATCGATGTGCTTTTTATATGGCTGAGTAAACAACACATCGAAAGCTCTCGAACGTCTCGATATCTCAGGTAGATTCCATTTCTTTCTTTTGATTTCTTTTTAGTTCTTTTGTAGCCATGCGTATGTGAACATCTACCTCTTTCAGCTCTTAGTATTTGTTGTTGTTTGTTTATTGTCTGTTACTTGTTTTCTTTTTTATTGTTGTTGCCGTGTTATTTTTATTTACTTTATCTCTGATAATGTTTGTTGTTGTAGATTTGGTTATTTGTAAACAGCACGTATAGTTAGTTGTTCCTGCTTTTGGTTATTTATTTTAGCGAAGTAATAAACGCAGTGGTTCCCAATCTTATTTTCGTAATAATATATGTAAAATCATAAGCAGTGCAACGCCGTAATTAACACCTACCTAATGGCGAACGTCATAGTGAATCATCGTGACAAACGCTGACAATTTTAAGTTATTATTGACACACGATGAATTTTCTTTGTTGTCATACATGACTTCACATAATTGTACAAATTTTCATAAATGACAATGGTTGATTTTATCTTGTAGGCGTCTGTGTATAAGTGACTTATTCGAACGGGGAAGCAGACAAAATTCTGGATCAATAATGAAGTCGATTCTAAAAAAATGACATTGTCATCCTTGTTTGTGTTATTGTCAGCGTCGCCAAATGTGCAGATTTATCTGTAGTTTGCAGATTCTTTATGCATTGACAGTTTTGAAGTTTTTAGTTTCAAAAATAAGTTTTTGTGTAAATTGTGCAGATTATGCAGTTTTCAATATTTTAGTTTTTTTACATTCAATTTTATTATTTTAAATACAATTTCTGAAGGGAGCATTTTTCGCACTGGCTTAATAAAATACTTTTTAATGCGATAATGTAATTAACCCCTTTTTGGCCACTGATCACAAAAACGAGAATTCGCACAGGGGTAATACTTACAGAAAAATTGTTGCGTTTTTCTGCACATTCGTTTTAGAAATAGAATTTTTTGGCAAAAGAACAGTGGAATCGCATAACATACTACGTAAATACTCACGTATGAGTGATATATTTGATTCACTAATAAATTATCACTCATACGTACGTACATTGTCAGAGGTTCTCAGTCAGCTTTGTCACTGTAGAAACTGATCAAATACGTATGGGTTCGAAGTCATTGCCTTTTGTCCATTTTTTCCACCAAAAATGCCGTAAAAACCATGATGTTAGGTGTTCATAGTCATTTTTAGCACACAATCCATCCATAAATGCATAAAAATCATATATTTAATTTTCGACATTTTTTTATGGATGTATGTATGTATGGTATATTCGTCAATGTACCCAAGCCACACCCCAAACCCCACAATTATCCAATATACTCCTAATTCTCTTCTATTGAGGTACCATCTCTTCTAAAATTATGTTCTTATCGCTTTTCTCAGTCTATTAAACAGAATAAACACATTGTCAGAGGTTCTCAGTCAGCTTTGTCACTGTAGAAACTAATCAAATACGTATGGGTTCGAAGTCATTGCCTTTTGTCCATTTTTTCCACTAAAAATGCCGTAAAAACCATGATGTTAGGTGTTCATAGTCATTTTTAGCACACAATCTATCCATAAATGCATAAAAATCATATATTTAATTTTTAACATTACGTAGTAACGTGATCCCACTGTTGTTTTTGCCAAAAAAAAAATTTATAGAGTATTGTTAAAACGACCACGCACATTAAATAAAAGTTTTAGCCCTACTTAGAGGTAATTTTAATGCGGAATTTTTATCTTTTAGTTTATTTAGTAAACTAAACCGTTTTTGAGGTATGCGATTATCTGTCTTGCAATATCCTCCATAGCGAAATGACGTTATATTTCGAAAACAATAGCTAACCTCAAAAAGGGTTAGCAACACTGGATTTGGCGTACTCGAATCCGGTTGAGCCGCCGCGTGTCGCACTCGTTGGAAGTGTTAAGCTCTAGCTCAGTGTCATTATATCATATTATTTATGTACTTATATCATATTTAATTTGTTGTAGAAAATACACTATGAAATAAATTATCGGGTATATCCTGTCATTGTCAGTTTCACTCCGAAAATATTTAAAAGAAGATTAAGGTGTAGGATGAGTGATACCAGTGGAAGTAGAAGGTGCTTCTTCAAATGAATTGATGATTGATGATTACAGAGATTCCAATCATGTGATATAAAACATACTTTTCCGCCATTATCTGCAGTTAATTTGTGTCGTTTGTATGAGTTGATGAAACTTTGAGTGCTGAATGTGCGCTCAGTGGCTGCCGAAGTGCATGGAGCAGTCAATATACAAAACGCTATCCTGCTCAATTCTGTGGAAACGCAAATACTTTTCCACCATATAGAAGAACATATTTCTTGTCCACAGCTCAGCACAGAATGCTCCCTAGCTTTATAGTTTGCTAGGTCCACCATTATAATTATATTAAATTTGGTACTCATATCCTACATAAACTGCATCACAATTAGATAATCGGACGAAGTCGTGCCCTTGACTATTGGGTCAAGGAAACTAACAGGCAAATGTATTGAAATGATGTTTTAGCTGATTGACAAACAGAGGTTGCCAGATGCTGCATTTCAAATGCTTGTTATTAATATCCAAATAAATTCCCAAAAAAGGAATATACCGGGTAAATACAGCGTATAATCCCATCTCTAATAATAATCAGTTGTGTATTTTAGCACGTTTTAGAGGGGTTATTTTCGCCGGAACTTTCCTTATAATATATTCTATTTTTAATTATATTTCTAAAATTTCAGTAATGCGCTTAATGCATATTAACAGTCGTCTATTGTTCAAAATTTAACATCAAGTGTTTTCTTATGATTTTACAATTTTTAACCTTTAGTTTATTAAGCCAAATAGGTATGGATAGTAGTAGAGTAGGAAAACATTTAAGTCCCTCAAACAGGCTATCTAAGAATAGCCCAAGAATGATAAGCGGCCATTGCAGATTGAATGAATATTTGAATAGAACGGGAGTTGTCTTCTTAAAACCAGTGTATAGATTCTGTGAAGAGAAAACTGAATGCATTTAACCATAGAAAGATAATCATAATCTGATATACGTCTAAGATAACCATGCGTAAAATTGAGGCATTTGACGCGATTGAGTAAATTCTACTCAGATTATCTTTTACTCAGACTATTACTATCAAGTAAGAGTGCCAACTAATATGCTGAAGTTCGTCAGTACAACAAAGTGGAGGAATACAAAACCTCTTGACAATAAATAACAGCCCTTAGGTTAGATTAGGTGAGGTCGATAGGAGCATATACTCGTAGCTTACACCTTAGTCACAATAGCCTTGTTGTGCGTACCCATACAACTTATAAAGCAAAAGAACTTTCATTCATCGTTTATCATTTAGTAATTCAGTTATTAACCCTTTGATGCATCAATTTTAAGACAAAGGGCACACATTTAGTTTAGATAAAAAAGCAAAGCTTTAAAATAATAACGAAGAAACTAGCGTTTGCTTTAATTTTGTTGTCAACATATTAGGCAGCAATACCAATATTTTTATATTTAAAATAAAAATTTTGTTAAGATAAAACCATAAAAAATAGCTTTCGATGCATTATATGGTGATACATCGTGCATTGTGGGGTTAATTTTTGTATGTAAGACATTGCTTTCCATTTCGTTTTTTAATCAATTTTAATTTTTTTTTCATTTAAATTTTGTTTTTCAAAATTAATTGTTTATTTTTTATTTATTTATTTTAATTTTTACTAATCCACTAAAGCTCTCAAGTAGCTTATAAACAAAGTAAATTTATTGACAAACAGTTGGGAAAATGTTACTTAATTGTTTGCCCATTACCTATTTTTATTTATTTTTTTGTTTTTATTTATTTATTTATTTATGTTTTTTGATATTTAAAAACAACTAATTCAATAAAAAAAAGTGTATAAATAAAAAATAACTTATCTCGTATAACCTTGGAATACGAGAATTTTAGTATTGGGCCATATAAAAAGATTCAGCAGTTTTTGTATTGTAATTAAATCAGTTGTTAAAAAAGAAAAACAAAGATTTGTTTTCAATTTAAATGACATCATTAAGACCTTACAAAACTAAATTATAACACTAGACATTTGTGCTCAGTAATTACTGTTATTATATCAATTTTTAGATGGGGCATTTTGCTCAGTTGTAGATTCAGATTCTGCGAGAGGTAACACAGTCGTACTCACTTCTACACTATCATTTACATCTAATGATGATTTACTTTGTAAACATTTTTGTTCGCATTCATCTTTAGTTTCGAAATTATTAGAATTTCCAGCACAGCCACCATATATGAATTCTACGCATTCACGTTTTTCCATGTCAAATGCAAAACGATAGAAAAGAGCAAAACAACGGCCTGTTTCTTTTGGTTGTATACAGTCTATAAATTATAAAAATAGTGTTTTTGTTTTCAATAAAATATTATTAGAATTCAACAATTATTAGCAAACTTACCTTCGTTTGTTGGTAACACCGACTCAGGTGAAGAATTTTGTGAATTGTCCTTTTGCATTTCAGCGACTACAGGCTCTACAGCTGCAGCTTTCAATCCAACAACTAAGCAGCATAAGCTGACAAATAATATAATAAAGGCTTTCATATTTACAAAAGCAGTGCTTTGTTTCACTTGCCGAAGTTAAACTTAAAATGCGTCAATTATTTTTGTGAAACTCTATTAAATACTCAGCCGCCACAATGAGCAATATCGTTTTAGGAAAATTTGTTAATACACAAAATCAATATCATTATTGTATCAGTTGTTATATATTTTGTTAGTATTTCACTTCATTTTATTTGGCTTTCAGTTTGCTTATCGTATTCTAAAGAAAATTTGCATATTTTCTACATAAAAATAATAATCAATTTGATTTTAAAGCAAACTTTAGCAAGCACGTCTCGTCTCTATTTCTACGCTCATACGGGAAGTAATTACACTGAATTTTAATAAATATCTACATACATACATAATATGTATGTCACTGAGAACAGTCAGAGTATTTGTTTAAACAATTTGATGACAGGTGTAAACTAAACACAGGCGTATCCAATTACTTATCTACGAAATATTGCCTTGTAGCTTTGAAAATAGTGCATTTCGTCACTGATCAAAATAAAAACATTTTAAAAGAATATAAAAGATAACGTGATTTCCAAAAAAGACTTTCGCATTTTGACAGTTGTTGACTGTCATTTATTAGATTTGTTTTGCCAAATCTTTTTTGTTCGGGCATATACCATAATTGTGTTACCGAGAGGAGTAATCGTAGTCTGGTGGATAAATTTTAGCCACTAGTTTAGTAAACAATTAATTAACACTCGTACGCTGACGAAACGCACAATCTGGAAAACCCTTTATAAACTTAATGTGGATTAATATGAAATCAATTTTGTATTCGCTAAGACAAATTTGAGTTGTGGCACATCAGTGAAAAATTAACTTTCAACTTTTTAAGGGAATTACTTTCACAAATTCATTATGAAATACATTTTGGCAAAATTATATGCGCAATGGGTCTTTTAATCCTTTAGAGCCAAAAGTCTTGAAAAACTGAAATATTTCAATATTACATAGATTTGTATAAACTAATGTTCTACGATAAAAATCGTTAACTTTTTATTTGGGTTTTTAGCAGGGTTGGCAACCCACTGGGTAGCCCAATTGAACCCACCGGGGTTTTATACACATTTAAAAACACACGGGTGGGTTTTTTATTTAAAGGTTTTCGAAGTTTAAACTTTACCTATTCGGTCTTTTTTTAGCTCAAAAAATTTAATTAACAAATTTATCAAAATGAAATTTTATGAAATCACTGTTTACATTATTTCCCTACCTCTGAGCCAATGTCCAAATCCCATCTTAGCAAAGCCTAGCACTTTGAAGCCGATTTTATATTTCCTCAATAGAAGTGATTTGGTGACATGCTATTGGATATTATACTCCTCGAAACAGCCAATAGTCAGAAGAGCAATATTTTTGCACTATTACGCCTGCTGCATTTGATTATTTCCAACAATAGTGTGGTAAGCGTTGTCATGTAAAAGGGAAACGTTTTTCTCATAACGCACGGGTCAAACAAACTAATTGCAGTCTGCTCTGATCACCGAGTTTTAGCAGCTCATAGTGCGCAATGAGGCCTTGATCCAACAAAGAGTGCAAAATTGCATTATAAATACTAAAATAACGTAAATGTACTGACAAACAAACAATATTATCGAAATTAACGAAATTTGGAAGCAGCCATTCATTTATTTATTTAAGTAAATGGATAGAATTCTTAGTAAAAGCCCTATAAAAACCAAAAAAAAAACATCAAAAAACCCAATAATTCCCGGTGGATTGGGTTTAACAAAAACCGTGTTTTTGCCAATCCAGCTTTTAAGACAAAATTAGTCGTTTGTTACGTTCCAAATCAGCTGTTTCTATTGCATTTTGTAAAACATGTAAAAGTATTTGGTTTCGCTATTTCGTCCTGTTCTGTTACAGATGAATTTGTTAAAAACAAAATTTTCTGAGATCATTTTAAGTGGCAGCAAAAAATAAGAAATAATTTTGAAAAAAAAAATTCTGATTTTTAACATAATTTTTTATTCAACACATACGAGTATGTACGTAATTCTCTTTATACAGAATTTTTCAGCCGAATTGATTCAACACGAGTTAAAAGAAAATTAAAAATTTTATTTTTACACAAATTGATTTGTTGAACACGATTTCCAATAATCCATTTTTCGCTAACCTCATAGAGCGAGTAGATTTTCAACGTGTAAGCACAAAATAAATTCTTGTAAAAATTGTTTTTGGTAGAACAGCTGGTACGTTGGCATAGAACAACTAACTACAACAAATAAGTAACGGCATGGCACAGAACAGAACAGCAACTGAAAGTAAAGATTAATGAGCCCTTTACATTGAGTTTAAAGACAAAATATTATAAGTAGAAAATTATCGTTTCACTTTATATATAAGTTAAAAAAATTTATAATTTCTTCTAAAAGGTATTTTTTTTACTTTAACCGTTTTTCAAACTTCAAAGTCATATAACTTCTTAATTTAGTCGTCTGAAGAGTTCATTGCAGGCAACACAATTAATTAATTTGGTCCAATATTCTTACAATGATTTATATCAACAAATTTTATTTTGTATATATTTTAGAGCGATTTTTACGGTTTTTTACAGATATGTCACATGAGACTTTAAAGGGCTAAATAATAAAATTAGCAAATATGCAGCTACGATGCATGTATGGCAGGCCGGGCGTGAAACTCCTAACTGAATGTCTTTGAGTCATTGTGGACTGAAAGAGCGCATCTGAAGAGGATGACGGTCTCCAATGTGCATGTTTGCACAGGCATAAGAGACAGCGGAATGCATATTATGTGAATGTGGGGTTGTTAATAGACTTATATGGAGCTGTATATGGAGACACGGTCGCATTGGAGACACCACTAGGGCTTCAAATCTGCTGGGTTTCATTAAGGCAGTAGATCTGCTAAACAAACTGCAGACTGGAAGGAGCATAATAGATCCTGCAAATGTGCCTGATCAGAATAATAACAATAATACAAAGCAAGACAAACAACCCACGCCACTGGTCGATATAGAATCACTTAAATCACTTTACTTAGCGATAAAGGGAATTACCCCTTAACTTGAATGCAAACTTTCAATGTCGTCACATACACTTCATGCGTTCAATAAACCCTAAACAAATTCGTACGACAAAATAGACACGACGTGATTCAATTCAATCAATAAATGTGACAATTTACAACAACAACAGAAATTATAATAATAATAATAAAATAAAAATGTAAACAATGGTGAATCATGAGTTTGACTGAAGCTTAAGTATGTTATTTTATTAACAATTTGATTAATTTTAATTTCACACAGGTATTTTCCTTTTAAGCATATAATATATGCATATTCCAAAAAAGTGTATATTTTGCTCTTTTCAATTGTATTTAACATTTATTTGAGTTTTGAGTTTTGTTTTTTTCTTTTTTTTCTTGTTTACGTGCTAAAATCTCTTTGATTTTTGTGTTGTGGTTATTCGGCTGCCTCTAGGTGTTGTACTTATAGTTACTTTAGATTGTGCTGTAGTACGTGTCATATCAGGGAGAACAGTCGTTGTAGTAGTGGTCGTTGAAGATCCATCACCACCAGTAGACAATGTCTTAAGAGTATCGGATCTTAATTGTTTCGTAACCGGCGAGTTCTTCTCTGTAGTCGCAGATAATGAGACTTTACTTGCTGCGATTGTTTTCGGAGTTGATGTAGCAGTAGTCTTTTTACAGGCCGCTTCGCAGGTCTGTTTGAAACCAAATTTATTATCATTTCCCTTGCAACCGCCAAATTTAAATTCTTCACAACTGTCGGTATTGGCGTTATAATAAAACCGAGTCAAACTCATACGACACGGACCAGGTTCCATTGGTAGCAGACATTTTGCATCTGCAATAAAAATTTCATTTGAATATGTATTTATTTGCAGTTAAAATGAATTTCTTTCACTTACCTTGCCTTTTGTCTTCCGTTGCGGTGGCATAGCAATTTATTATAGCGAACACTGTTACCGTACATATGAAATAAAGTTTTATACAAAACATAATTACTGAATTTCGATTTATGTTTTTCCGCTATAATTTTCGTTCTATTTATTCGTTAACTCTCTCTCGCAGTTTTCATTAAACAACTGCAGATCGTTCATTATTATAAAAGTATTTACACTGAGCCAGTGTAGTCAGATTTACATTCTCAATATCAGACGATACGGTTGATTGTATGAACAAGAATAGACTACTCTCGTTAGCGAAATCTTCAAAACGTACACACAATGGTACAAAGAAAATAATTTTAAAAAATTATTTTTATTTGAGATCAGAAATATGTATGTAACTCTGTCACGACTTGTTTGACTGAGATGAGGAGATAATTAAAAAGTGCTCATAATAGAATATTTTGTTTAAGCAAAATGTATTTTTTAATGCTTTAAAACAAAATAAAAACGAACTGATTTTTTCATTACTCACGATAATCTCAAAAAGTATAGTTTTTGTTAATAATTACAGCGGTTAGAAAATGTTTATTATTAAAAACACAGTAGATACAAACGCCATTCAAAATAATTTGTAATCAATTTAAATGAATTCATTCCTTTAATACTAACGATTGTTATTATTAGTAATTAAATTAATTCATTTAAATAGAATGGAATTATGAAAATTGAAAAATTATATACATAATGTATAAATTATAGTTTTTGTTCTATTAATGTTATTGAAAATGAAATGAATACAAATATTTATTCGTATTTATATGCATATGTACATACATATTTTACTCACTAAATAGCCGCATATTTAATTTACTTGAAATAATTGAAAGAATGTTTAAAAACAAATACATATTATGTATAAACATTCAACTACTAAAACAGACATGTATGTACATATACAGTAGTGGAAAAAATAATAATAAATGTTCTATTTTGTTTAAGTTATTTTCTAATGGTTGGAGTCCTTAATTATAAGTTTTGGCTTTGTTTTTATTTATTTTATTTTTTCAACCTTAATATTAAAAATTAATAATGTTTTCGATTTTAATTAGGTTTTTGGAAATACAAAATTTCTTAGAAAGTGCATATCAAAATAAAAATGTTTTAGAAAATTAGTTTAAAAAAGTGTTTCTATTATTTTTTGCACCACTGTACATATACACTTGATTAATAAAAACAATATCTTTCATCTAAAGGGTCTTTCGTTAAGCGCTTCCTATCTTTTAATTTAAATAAACCAAAGTCTGTGTAAGAAATCAAAGAAATTTATTCATTTGAAAGACCTTTATATATGGAATATAAGGTTGTCCAAATGTCTACAAACATAATAGCAATTTGTATAGAATAATTTTATTATTTACACGTGTTGTTGAACGCTATATTTGTCCTTGGTAATTTGGCAACATAGTAGCTTCAAAAAACGGAAGCCTATGTTCTATATACATACATATGTATATGTATGTATGTATCTCCTCCAATCATATAATTTATATAACAATTTAATAATTCATATTATAATTTGATGACATTTGGCACGTTCCAAAGACACATTTAATTACTAAATTAGGAAATTTCCATAAGAAAATTAAATTTTAACAGCTTTTGTGTGGTAAGTTACAATTTATTTTACTCGTAAGTACAACAAAACATGAAAGACATGTTTTGTATTACATTTTAATCTTAAGTCAAATACACATAATTATGTGTGTATTTCTTTATACATTATGTGCATAGAAATACAAATACGAGTATGCATGCATACTTAAGGCATGATTTTAAATTAATTCAGTTTCATTCATGAGTAACAACAATATTAATTTGTTTGGATTCCAATGGTGTTTTGTAAAATGCATGTGTTAATTACATTATTACAAAATACATACATACGTATGCAATTGCATTTAGAATATTTAAACGGAAATGCTTTAATGCTACAATTGAAACAAACTAACGTTTTTATTATTTAATTTAAATTATGTACTTAACCTATTATTTAAAAAATTCTTTTAACATAGAAACCTAACAAAATCAAATAAAAATGCCTAAAGGTATGCAATGTTGTTACGTTCGAATTTCTAGAACCCTAATTGCGAGCGTAAAAGACAAATTGTAGTAAACAAATTGATAACTAATAGCTAAAAGGATGTACGTACTAACCTTAATGATACAACAGATAGCATTAAGCACTTATTGAATTCATTTAGTGATAATTTGCAAATCACGTTTTAAAATTGAATTCGTGGAAGAACAATAAAGTCGAAAGAAAGAAAAAACTCATACAAATGAGAAATATCTATGGTCCTTAATCAATGTACTTGTATATACATATGCATATACATATATGTATGTACAATACACACACATACACATATATGGATTAGGAAATTACTTATGTACATCATTAT
Organism: Wohlfahrtia magnifica; assembly: GCA_023159175.1. Lineage (NCBI taxonomy): Eukaryota > Metazoa > Arthropoda > Insecta > Diptera > Sarcophagidae > Wohlfahrtia > Wohlfahrtia magnifica. Next base: position 1,271,877 of record JAKWBJ010000537.1, read on the forward strand.
CTCAAGTACGAACAATAAACAATAAAACTGCGTTTTATTTAAAAACAGCAATAAATTAATTACTTTATTTAATTCAAATTACTAACAGAAAAAACATTGTAAAAAAACTGCGTTTTTGTCGAATTGATTTTATTTTCGTTTTAACTACATAACTTTATACTTAGGCCCATATTTTCAGATTAGTTTTTAAAATTAAGTTTTCGAATAACGCACTCGTCTATGACGACGACGATTTTTCCTATTGCAAATCTTTTCACAATCCTCTAGAGATGAAAAGATTTTCTTATCAGGACTACAACCCAAATACTTGCAGCGCTGAGTTTCTGCATCGTAATAAATGCCTAAAGTCGATGAACCACATAAACCATTTATGGTAGGCTGACGCTCACAGATATCTACGACAGTACCTTTTCCATATAAAAATAAAACAAAATACAAAAATTTAATAAAATTTTCGAAATAAAATAGACTTTAGATTTTAGTTACTTACGCGTACGATTTCCTAATCCTTTTATAGGATTAACAATATTTAGACAGAGAAAAAGAACAAGCAGAAAATATTGTTTAATGTTTTGGGAATTCATTTCTTACGAAATACTATATTATGTTGTGCAAAACTTTTATAAAGTTGTACTCCTTTCCTTTTCGAAGTTATTATTGTGAAACAAAAACAATTTCCCATTTGATTATTAATAGTACAGTGTAGTAGTAGTATTTTATTTATAATTTTTATTTTCAGTTTATTTATTTTCTTTTTTCTTTTTCTTTGTACTCAGAATATTATAAACAAGATTCACTTTCACTCACGTTTATTATATTTTTTTTTTTTGAATTCTGTAAATTATTACAAATTTTCAATAGGATTTATTCCTTGAATAACTATAGTCGTTTTATTAATTTTGTTTTTTATTTTTACGTTCACTGCGAATGTTCGCATGTAATTGAATGTCTGCTACAAAGATTTCGTATTTTTATTAATGGGATTTAATTGTGATAACAGTTTTTTGCTTCTTGTAAGAAGTCTTAAATTTAAAAGCAAAATAAAAAAATCGAACAAAAACATGACATCTTAATAGGCGAGTGATAATACAATTATTTTATATTTTCAGAGAGCAAAGAGCATTTTATTAGGGGAATATATTGATTTTTTAGCAATTTTTTAATATAATCTTTCTTGTACATACATATAGAATATTATTTTGAAAAAATACCTTCATTTAAATATTTTCTGGCTTATTTTGTTTAATGGAACTTAAATGATGAAAGTTTTAAATAAATAAAAATCAAATTTTATTGCCTAATCGGGCTTAATATGAACATAACCAGTTGAATACCCCCAATACAAAGTATAAAGTAATTTCAGTTTAAATGCAAACGATAAGAACAATGAGCATGAATCGTTGTACATACATATATTGTATAAAGTATATGTATATATACATACGTACATATATACGTACATATATATATATATATATATAGAAATGAAACAAGCAAAGCCAACTATAAGTGGTAAGAGTAAGACTCTAAAATTTTACTTCCATTTATTTTATTTATAATATACATAAACGGTTTTCAATTCTATTACTGTTATTCTCGTCTTATATCTTGTATACGACGGGTGCCGTGGACGCAAGTGGCTAAACAGTCTTGGAGAGAGCCAAAGCTTTGACCGCCCGTTAGCCGGCAGCCTCCAACAGTGTATTTCTCACAATTATTTTTCTGAGCATCGAAATAAAAGCCTTCAATTTCAATTGTACATATACCTTCTGATCTGGGCGGAGGTTGTAAACATATATCTACGTACACAATAAGTTCAAAAGAGTCAAGATTAGTTTCACGTACGCACTCACGTGCATTGAATTCACACGAAATTTATAGTGAAACATTCATTATAAAACTTACTTGGTATGCCCCAACTGCGTGCTTCAATTAAAATAAAACAATTCGTTGCGAATAAAATAATTAAAAATGCAATAAGAAATTTTGGCATTTTGTTTGTGTTTGTTGCTGATTAATCTGGATAATACCAATTGAAAACTTGATTTAAATCAATAATTAATATTTTGTATTTGCTCTCTTCGAGAATACACTTAACTCAACAAAGAACCAAATCTTACTCTATGTAATAATAAAATAATCGAAATCTCAACAGCAAGCTCCTCTACACTATACACAATAGTATAGAGGAATTTTCATCTTATCAGCACAAGCAAGAATAATACGATGAACAAGAAAACGTTTTAAATTAAAACAAAAAGAATTTAAAAAGGAATGACCACATGTTCAAATGTGTATTACGCACATAAGCACTACTCATCAAAACAGATTTTGTAGTCATAGAATATAAATCTGTGTCATAAGAGTAGTATATGACACCACACCCTTGACTTAATCTAGTTAATTAACGCCTACAAAATTCTCTCAGAATTGAAATAGAAAACACAAATTTACTTCAAAATTCACTTTTTAAACAAAAAGTAATGCAACTAAAATATTAAAAAAAAGCTTTTTTTAATGTAATTTATTGAATTGTTAAACTACATATATGTATTTATATATTACATCCTTTATATAAAGTGTATTTATTTATTTAAATTTAAAGAAAAATGAAAATCTTTTTATACAAAAGTTAAAATTACTTTCTTCACAATAACTCATTCATATGAATATCTTTTCGTACGGCATTATTGAAACCTTCCTTGTAACGATACCAAATGGGACTTTTAACAATTGGATCAGATTTAGCTGCAAAACATAATATTCAAGCGTAAAATTAGTATTTAATAAATAAATATGTACATACATACATATACCGCAAACACATTTCTCACACTTAACTACGAGTATAAAACTCAAAGCTAACAGGCTTGCGAGTACATAGCCAGAGCTTTAAAGTGATAAATTCTTTAAAGAAATAGTCTTTATCATTCATTTTGTAATATTGCAATTATTCAAAGAATTAAGCTTTGAATCTTCTGTATATGTATGTACGTGTGTACACAATCAGAAAACAAATTCATTGAATGAAAAGAATAGAAACGAAAAAAAGAAAATATGTATGTAGAGGTATATACAATAACAGCCAATATAGATAATGAAACAATATTTTATACGAAGAGTATTGACATATTTTTGTTTGTTTTGTTTTTGTAAAATAACACAATACTTACACTCTTCTGTCAATGTTTGTGCGGTGGTTTTACGTTGAATACGACCAAAGAAATCCTTAGAGACCTGTAATGTTACTTATTTAGTATTTGTATTGAAATTGATATTATTATTAGCATTAGAATTGGTATTAGAACATAGCAACACCAAACGACACTGTTGACGATAAAGATGTTGTTGTTGATGATGATGAGAGCAATAGTAATAGAAGTTAGTAAAGGTAGATTGGGCATCATTTTATAATTTTTTTTTTTTATTTCTCTTATTATTATTATTGTTATTATTATTACTATTTAAACAATTGTAAATAATATTTTGTTGAAGTTTTTTTTTTGTGTTCCCATATTATCTGTATAAGTCAGCCTTTAGGTTAAAGTTGATAACAACAACTTTATATGAAAGTTTATTTTCAATTTAACTTTTATTTTTAACCAGCAAAAAAATAAAAAACATTCAACCAATGTGTTCTTGGCATTGAAGCACCTTTTCTTGTTACATTATTTGTTTTATTTTGTATCTTTTGTTTACACAGCATATTGCACTGAGATTTGATTTCAATTTTAAAGGACAATAACGAAGATAATGAATTTTTACGAGCTCTCCGTAAAAACAATGAATATTTATTTTATACTCTATTTTTACATTATTTTTTAGACTCAAATTCAAAAGATTTACTTTTTTAGCAATCAGACAGAGAGAGAGAGAGAGAGAGAGAGAGAGGAAGAGATAGAGAGAGTCTTTTATATGAAATTCACTGGCGTATTAGCAAATAAGTGGTTTATGGCTGTTTCAAAAGTAATTTAGAAGGTAAATAATAAATTTCATAAAACCAATCATTTGTGTAATTTTCAAATAAAAACGCTTTACATTTAAACAATTATAGGCAAGGGTTTTATTCGAAGGACTGTAAGAGTACCGCGAAAGAAATGAAACAAAATATTGAAACAATTAGATAACAAAGACAATAAGAAAAGAGCGTTCAAAAACATTTCAGAGTTTTTTCATTATATCTCATCATCATATTAATAAAGTATGTCATACATTCCAGTCTTATTATGTAGCAAATTTAAGAAAAGGCAAAAACAAAATTAATATTTTATAGTTTCAATAAAAATATTTAACGAATCAACTTTTCATAATAAAAAAATGCAATTGAAATGTTGTCTTCGATGTTCGTCGAATAAAAGATTCTCAGCACGTTTTCAAAATATTCTTTTCTTTAGTGCACACAAAGAAAAAACTAAATTTTATAAGCCATGAGCTTCTCATGTAAATGGATTGGAATGTGAGAGTTTTCAATAGTTTAATAGTAAATGACGTTAAGCAAGCAAATAACATACAAAAGAGTAAAATAATAAAAAGAATGCATAATCAAACTGACTTACAGCTTCAGTGTTTGCATGGCTTTTGGATGTTGATTCAATACGTTTTGGTTTAAGTCGTTGCAAATGATTGGGTAAATTTGTGGGTGATGTATTTTTCATTATTTGCTTAGATGCTGCACTCTTACTTGGCTCCATTATTTTTGGTGTAGAACGATGGATGCGTTCCAACTCTACTTCCCTTGCTACCAACTGCCTACCAAAATATGATAGACTAACACCTTGAAATCCTGGAAATTGCATAATAGTGTCAATATCTGGTTCCATTCGATATACGTATGGACCATCTGCCGATTTAACTTGTGTATATGTTATTCCCAAATCGGCCATAATTTCCACACAATGTTTTAAATCCGACTGCTCCCTACGATAAAGTAATTTGTATTAGTTTTGAAATATACACATTGCCAACAAAACCTTTGTGGGGGTTTGAAGAAACTTACTTTTGTGACAACAGTTGTATGGCAACAGATCTTAATTGTGGTGACAGAATGTATTTCAACAGTGGTACTGTTTCTAATAACACCGCTGTGCCTTGACCAATTCCAATTGTACTGCAAGTAAAGGATTTTCGTAATGATTGAAATATATTCTTTTGTGTTGTCAATTTTTGTTGAAACTGTAAAAGAAAATTAAAGATTTCAAAACGATTTGATTAAGAATGTTGTCCTTAGAAAAGATACGTTAATCATCAAATAATTGTAAATGAGACGACAGCCTCCTATAAACGAAATGGGTTTTTGTTTTGAATGAAAAAGTTTCTTTGACAAGCCTGAATATGAAATTACAAAGTGTAAAGTGAATTCATTTTAGTTGTTTTTTTTTTTCGTTTTATAATGTTTGTTTCTTTTAATATCATCTTATTATGTTTCCACAACACATTTAATCTCTTGATTGCATTTTATTCATTGAAATCAAAAAAAAAATCTACTTATACATGTCCTAAAGACAGAAAGATTAAAACAAAAAAGGCTTTAGAAATAAAATGCCATTTACAAAATGAATAGAAGTGGTTGTCTATTCATTCATACCAACAGTTATGGACTTTTAAAACATTTATGAAGAATTCACAAAAACAACAAACAAAATAACGATAATGTTAATGATAATTATATGCAGATTATTATATGATGGGAAAAAATGACAAAAGTGATGATGATTTCATACATTTAACTCTATACTTACTTACCTCGTATCCTTTGGTGGGGAAATTTATTTTAGGCCATGCAAGTGACGCAAAAAGTAGATGCCATACCACGAAACCGTATTGCAAATATGGGTAGATAGTATAGTTTTGTAAATGATTAATTTGAGTTTGAATTATATCCGAAAAGCAGAACCATTGAGTAGCCTCAACAATGCCATTTAAATTAGGATCGGGCATTTTTTGTTGCAAATAGTTTTCGAAAATACCTTGCATTAGACTGAAAAAGAAAAAATTATAGATATTCACAACAAAAATTTAAGAAAAAAAAATATGTTTCAACACTATAATTACCGTGGATAATCACCACCTGAATGAACAACATCGAGAGTATGACGTACACGAGTGCCAATCGACATATCTGTCATTGTAACCTGAGCTTCGTCTTCGCCGCGAATATGTGTTAACTGCTTTTTAGGGCGTTGAATCTGGAAAAAAAAATTTAAATAAGTGCTCATATGTACACTGACGATAATTTAAATAGCCCATTTAGACGTTGAACAAATTGTACTTATAAATTACTTGATTTATGTTTATTGGACCAGGTTTCCTTACACCTTTATACTCTGCTAAGCCATTAGTTCTTATATAGAGTATAAAAACAATAAAACATTTAAGAATAATTTTATTGGTTAATTATTATTAATTTATCTGAGTTTTTTATAGACAATTTAAATAGTACGATAGACTTTTCTAAATATGTATTTATTTAAAAGTTTAACAAAAATTAACAGCATATTATTTTACTACTTATCGACTTCAAAACTTTGTTGTTTTTTTTTAACAGCTATTAATCTCCGGAGCATGGATGATATTAAGGTACGAGTCTTTTCAATTGGAATTAAATTTCTCAATTTATGTGATTATGAACATCGTGCCACAATTTTTCTATGAGATTCAAGTCTGGCAATTGGATCTGCCATTATGCCAAATTAATTTTGTTTTGTTCTTATCATTTTTCAACTGACTTGGTTCTATCTTTTGGATCGTTATCCCGAACAGATATCCACTTTAGAGACATTTTTTCTTCTACGAAAGGCAGCATTTTATTTAATATGATTTCTTTGTAAGCCTTCTGTTAAATTCCTGATTACGATTTACGGGAATATAGATTCTACCATCGAAGTCAAAGCGTGTAAACTTAGATTCATCTGTAAGCAGTACATTATTCCAATAATTTCGAAAGACGCCAAAACTGGTTATTTCAATGCAATCGGTCCTTATAGGCACTTGTGAACAACTTTACTCCAAGTTTTTGTTCAATTTTCTAGCGAATCCTCGTGCCACTAAAAAAGATATCCTTTCTACACATTCGCACAATCGCAATATCAGATTCATGGGAGGTTTTTTGTCGTCTCTTTTAAATTTTATTGTCTACAGATTTGGTACTTATAGTGCTTGAGGTCATTATTCACTTTTTTTTGTATTTGAGGTCATTATTCACTTTTTTTGTAAACACTAGCTTATGCACAATTTCTGCTATAGAAAACATGGACCAAGCAAGTCTTGATTGGAGTGCTTTCTTCGACCAATTTCTACATAGAATGTATTTTTTCTTTTTACGAAAACATTCTTGTCTTTTTCTAATTAAAAGTTTACTTAATTTACAGACGTAAAATACAAACAATTATGGAATTTTTGCCTTTTATATTTATGAAATCTCTGTTTAGTTTTTGGACATTTTTTTAATTAAAATAAACAACAAAACAATAAAATGTCTGTTTATAGAACTTAAATTTAAAGAAAAATACAAGAAATTTACAGTGTTTTGTTATTGTTTTTAAAAACGGGCTATTTAAATTGTCGCCACTGTATACAAAAACTTACTCTGAATATTGAACTCCAAACGTCAAACAGGCCTTGATGACGATCTTTTTGACCGAGATTGTTGTTAAGAACATCTTGAAGTTTTAAAGCATTTTTCTGAGCACTAAAAATTAATGAAGCTTAAAGTAAACTGCATATATACATAGTTAAGAGAGTTTCGAACCTAAAGAATTGCATTGTTGATATGCAACAACGCACATCGTTACCAGATTTCTCTGCTAATGCTATTAAAGTGCCAAAATCGGTTTTTAAACGTTCACATTGAGCAACTTGCACCAAGCGTTCAGCCAAACGAGCTGAATCGATAGGAGGAAATGTTACAACGAAGGCTATTTGTCTAAGAGGTCTCAAGGCTGGATCGTAAACGTCATTACAAATACAAATTATGGGACGTTTTAAAATATTATGATTTGCTTTGCCACCTTTGCCTTTGGCTTTGCCTTTAACGTGAACACTATCTGTTACAAATTTTACAAGAAACTCAATAGACTGTCGAGGCGCACCGTCAATTTCGTCTAAAAGAAAGAATATTTCGTTTATGTCTGCCATAGATATTTGTTCACATACATTCATACATTACCCAATATAATACAGTTTGGCTTTTTGGCCTCATTCATAACTGATGTCATTTGAGTACCATTCTCTAAAGCCATTTTAAAGGCTTCCGGACTGCGATCGTCAGATGCGTTTATTTCGCGTACATTGTAGCCAGCATGTCGCGCTATAGTGTGGGCTAATGTTGTTTTACCTAAACCAGGTGGCCCACATAACAAAGCAACTTTCTGTACTGGTCGCCCAAGTTCATCGATATTTGTGTTGAGCAACTGCTTTGATTTACGAGAACGCCAACCACCAGTTGACTCGAATTTACCAGTACGCTTATTAAAACTATTCAGCTCTCCGCTATTATTAGCATTGGCCTGCAATGCCTTAAATTCTCTGTGTGAAAATTTGATTCAAAAATAAATTACAAATTGAATTAAAAAAGAATTTTTGCTAGCGCTTATAAATTCTTTAGGTTTTCACTATTAAAATTCGTAAACTATTTTCGAAAAGTTGTTATTATTGCCAAATACACACTAATTGCTTACTTGCCAAATACAACCTTATTCCACATTTTCAACCAGTACTATTAAAATTCGTAAACTATTTTCGAAAAGTTGTTATTATTGCCAAATATACACTAATTACTTACTTGCCAAATACAACCTTATCCCACATTTTCAACCAGTACAATAGACTTCGGTTAGTCATTTCATCTGATAGGAGATCGATATATTTTCGTGGTTTATATTTCTCTACCCATAAGCGAGTGTCTTTATCTGCTGTAGGCTCAACAACAATTACTTGGTCCTCATCAGTGGAAGAAACCTCTTTACTAGTTAGCCTCTTAAGTACCAATTCATTTGCTTCTTGCCAAATAATTTCTTTATTCTCTCCCAGTAAGCTGCCAATACTAGGTGCTGCCTTTATTTCGTCTATTGCTTTTGTTTCGTAATCCTTTGAATGAAAACGAACGTACACTCTTTCATCATCACTCCGTCTTAGAGGAATAAAAGGCCACTGTGGTATTGAATAGGAAAGATTTCTCATTTTGAAAGCATGCAATGCCTCCAGGCGAGATATATCATCTCTGCGCACCGTTTTACATTGTTCCTGTAATTTTTTGCGCGCCTCTAGGATTTTTCCTATCGTTTCTAAATCTCGTTCTTCCTCAGTTCGAGCCTTTTTAGCTTCGGGATCCACATAAGTTTCATTGCCAAATAAATCATCAATATTTCCAAAAAGATCCCTTTCTAAGCGTTTACGTTTTTTTGTGGCTTTCTGTAATTCTTCTAAAGCTTTATTGGCTGTTGAGGGTCCCATGTCTTCGCCATCATAATCATCTAGGTACTGCTGATTCAATTCTTCCAATTCAATTATTTCCTGAATGGGTGTCATTGCTTTGCTCTTAGAGACAAGCGGAGTAGAAGCTCCTCTAGTATGTGGTTGTTGAGGTGTACCAAACAAACGCCTATTGACTGGTGCCCCCAAGGCAGATAGCTGTAAATCATCCCCACCAAAGCTTATCTGTGATAATTGCGGAGAGTTTAAAGTAATCCGACTTGAGGCAGCTTTTGCAACGGCTGGAGTGTTGGTAATTGCAATCTGGAATTCTGAAAGTATTGTCCTAGCAATGTTATACCATTTGAGTTGATCGGCAAAGTAATATCTTACCATTTCCTTCTTCTAGAGGAAATTCATTCATTAACTCGAGTTCATCTTGATATTGTAATTCAAATTCTTCATTTTCATCTGGATACTGATCCATTTTATTTATTTATTTAATTTTTTAATTTGTTTATTTTCAACGTACTATAGTTGTTTATATTATTTTTAATAAATTTAGTTAATTTTGTTTGAGTTCTTACTTTTTCATTTTTACTTGGCGCCTTTTCACTTATTTGTTTTGTTAGATTCCTTCGTTTATTATTTTGACACTTTCTTTAGTAAACATTCTTTAAAAGTGTCGTATGCTTATTGTAGACACAAACCTTGTCGTGTTGAGAAACGTTAAATTTTTTTCAACTTCACCATATTCGTTGCAATTGTAAGGCATGCCATATCATTTTTTTAAAACCGTTATTCGTAAGGTATTTCGAAATTTTTAACTATAAGAAAATAACGGACGATTTTTTTGCTATTTGATTTTTCAGTGTATTTTTTTTTGTGTAAAAAGAGATTCGTAACAGGTGTTTATGCTTAAAATGCTATAACAAACGAACAACGCCTGCAAATCATTGAATTTTTATTAACAAAATTCGTGCTGTGTGCGAAACGTGTTCATTATATTTTATATCGTAAAATTATCTTCAGTGACCAAACTCATTTTTTGCTCAATATGCGAGTCAACAAACAGAATTGTCGAATTTTGTATGAAAAGAAGCCAGTGATAGATCAGATGCTGTCGGCATCATTAGACCGTATCTCTTTAAGATGGTCAATGGAGCAAGATACCGTGCGATGATTAATGGCATTATTTATTTTCACAACGTTTGCTATGTCAGAAGAAGTGTACAGGAAGATACACGAATGCCAAAAAAGGACCAGGCATCACCTAAGGAGCCAGCTGAGACCTGATAGAAAGCCCTCCAGGTCACGTATCCTAGCCGGTCCAACATCACCAAGGCCACCGAAAGAGCCCTGGCCCAAGCAAGCCTGCGCCAAGAGCCGGGCAGTGACAGAGGATGTGTATAAATAAAAACAGGACAATTTTTCATTTAACTTTAAACCATTAATTTTTATTTAGATCCATATTTAGTTTTTATTCCAAGTTCTAATTTCTTGCCAAAGTATATATAAAATATTTCTAGTTTCTTCAATTTCATTATTGTATCTTTATCATTATCATTCATACAGTATGTGTTGTTGTAGTAAAAAAAACCAAACATTAAAAATAAGGCAATTAAATACTCAAATTAATACGAAAATATCACAATTCTCGATATGTAAAAATAAAGGCAAACACTCATTCAAATACATACATATATATATGTATGTATACACTTAAAATTACTTTTAAATTATACATAAAAAACATTAACGAAGTTGTGTAAAATTAAATAAGAAATAAAAGTGATTACAATTATTTGGCCAATAAGTTTTTTGAAGGCACCGACCGATCGATTTACTTTTTCATTTTATAGCCATCAGGAAAACCAAAACTATCGGCTTCTGTTAAGATCAAATAAACGATAAAAAACAAAATTTATTAGTAATAAAAAAGTCTAATACTTATAGCGTTTTATCGGGTGTTTTTTTACAGTTACACAAATTAAAATCATAATAAAATAAAGAAATATATTTTTAATATCAATGAAACGGGCTTTTTATGACGCGGCTGGCGCAATCTGGAACACCAATTTTCACAAACCCAAAGAAAATAATTCAATGCGGTTAAGTCGCACGATCTGTGCGCCATGTGTCTCCGTCCTGTTGGGACCACATATCACCAAGATTAATGCCAACTAGCTGAGGTATAAAAAAATTTCTAATCATGTCTCTATACCGTTTACCAGTGACTGTAATATGCTGGCCATCATCGTTTTTGAAGGCACATGGACCAATGACTCCGCCAGCCCATAAAGCCCACCAAACAGTAAATTTCTGTGAATGTAATGGTGTTTCTACAAAAGCTTGTTGATTATCATAGTGTGTACCCATTTCACAAAAAATTGGCTTCATCGGAGAACAAAATTTTGAATGGAAATGTAATATCAACATCATTTTGGGTTTCATTCCATTCGCCGAATTGGCGGCGATGTAAGTCTATCCATATTGATATATGAAAACGAACTAAACAAAATGCAACTATTCTTCTATACGAACACAAAGTCATGAACCTCTAAAAAAAACACCCGATGTGTATGTATGCCTGTATGTCTGTATATGTAACAATTTACTTTCAAAATCGGGAGTATAAGAAGTGAAAAATTCGCCCAACAATTTGCCGGTTGGTAATTCCCATGTGGCAGTACCACCATATTTTGCCGGTAAAAGGGATGCATCGATATGATTTGTTAATGATTTGAAATCCTTGCCATGGAAGAATATCTAAAAATAAAAAAAAAATCAAATAAAAACAAAAAATAAACGACTAAGCTGAGAAGGGAAAATAAGAAAAGAATACATACACGTTTCCTTAGTTTCTCTCTAATGAAGGGCTTGAATATATTAAACAATATGTTGAAAATATACGAATTGTTGACAATGTGTACTGCTTTTAAACGCACACATATGCAATCCTGTACATAATCTAATAACATGGCGGCAAAAGTTGGCGTAAATTGCATAACATGACCCATAGGAAGATCATCTACATCAATAATAACGACGGCACCGCATATTTGTGAAAGGGGTTCAACCATTGAGCCAAGTACTGTTAATTGTATGCCACGGAACATGTCGTTCAATGGTACTTTTGAAGGCTTCCATTTTTCTACAAGCGAACAAAGTGATACAGTATTAGAATTTCTACTAAATAGCTAAAAATTGAAGAAATAGTTTTAATCTTACTTCCGGCCTCTAAAATTAAAATACGACGTCCATGTTGATCTCTATTTGGTAATAATTGCAAAAGTTCAGCTTCAAAGACATTTTGCAACTTGGCGGGTAATACGTTACTGCAGGCATCGCCATATTTTGCTTTCATATTGAAAAAGTTTTTTATCTGAAACCAGCGGAAATGAATTGCAAAAGATTAATGACCATCATACAAGAACTAATGGCGAGAAAAATAAATAATTCACCCTTTTTAATGCGCTCTCTGGATAATAATGGGTTGGTCTTAAGAACATTCTCATATATTCATCCTCTAAAGGCAAATTCAATTGTGGTTCGGCTAAAATGAAAATTAAATTTTATTTTTCTCACCGGAAATGTATGTATGTATGTACGTTATATGTATGTATCTCGATTTTTTTTATTGTTTTACCTTGTATGAGTTCTCTTAGCTTTTTCATAGCTGCTTCGGCGATTTCGGGAGTTTCACGTAATTCTTTTTGAGCGATTTCTAGGGCCCATTGTGGTGGTTCTTCGTGTTCCATACGTATAATGGCTGAACCCAAATCAATATAGGCCATGTTTTTGTCATCGTAACTTAATGCTTCGGGTTTTCCCATTTTGACTTAACTGTATATAGCAAAAAATTGAATTTTTTTTTAATAATTAAATTACGATGTAATAAAATGTGTGTGTGTGTGTGTGTGCGTTAGCGCGTTTAAAATAATTACATAATTAATAATTTTACAAACATAATAATTATATTTAATCTCATGTAGAATCATTGTTAGACAGGCTAATTCCATATGTTGTATGTATGTATATAGAACCAGTTATGCATACATAAACCTTGTTTTACTTCAAAAAGAGTTATTTGTCATTGCCAAATGATATGAGGATGTGATTCCCTTCTCAGCTGGTGCACTTGTAATAATTCGAATATAATTTGTGATTGTATTGTAAATGCAATCAATCAATCTGCGCTTTTTGAATAATATTCTAAGCTGATCGGTATAACAATGGTAATTTAATTGCTTTCAAGTGTTTACTTTGTTTGAAAAGAAAAAGTTATTGTTTTTAATGGAAAGCTAAATCAAATCAGGTCGCTTCACTCGCTGGAAAATAAACTGTACGCCTTTAGTTATATGTATTTGATCAAACATTCCCAGAAAGACACAATGTAAAATACTGGAGACTTTACTTTGACCGAAGGATCATATGGCAACACCACCTAAAAACAAAAACAAATCATCTGAATCTAAAGTTAAGAAGCGTATGCTATCCTCTTGGTTTCCGGTAGCAAACAAATCTTTAAAATATGAAACAATCGTCAAGCCAATCTAGACGTTTGGGATAAATCCCAAACTTTAGGGACTGCCAGTGATTTCATTATTTAGATAGTTCAACGATTCCAATCAAAATATTACGAGAAATACAAGGTGAGACTTAACATTCATTCCAACATTCTAGCATCTTCACTATTCGAACACGACACACACAAATAATCGTCTTATTATTAAATGGCCATGGAACTGCAAGCTAAAAAGATCTATTGTGCAAAACACTCCGGGTTTAGACCCGCCAACGTAATGGCCATCGAAGGTAGAAAATCATTCGAGTCAATACTTTGTGTATGAAAACGGGAATGTCTCCAATGGGTAGCCGACGAATCTGTTCAGGCCCAATAAGTGACTCCATAAAAGTTCGTTTTCGAATGTTTGCCAAAGCACACATTCACAGAGAATATGCTCTGTCGTGTCCTCCTCCTCCCTACTCAGGCGACACTCCGAATCGGCCACCACACCTATACCGAAGAGGTATCTCTGAGATAGCGATGACCTGACAGGAAGCCAATGAGTGTACTAATGGTTGTCTTGTTCATGTGATGCAACGCCGCTTCGCCAGCCTCAGATCCGGGCATTGCACCCAGCATGACGAGCTCAGCCCATACTACCATTCGACGATTTACCCCCTGGCCATGAACCAGCTAATACCACAGTACGGTTCTAATCCCACGAAACCAGTGGATGAACCCCGCCTTTGCCAGTTCATCAGCGAACTCCTTTCCCAAAGTACCAGTAGAAGCGTCTGGAATACGCCACATGATGCTCATGTCACCCTTATGATCCACTGAGTTAAGACCGCCACGTGTCAACAACTTGAGGTCGCCCGGAGCAGCAGATATATATATGAATGTATGTATGTATGTATGTAGTTTTGTATAAACGTTTTTATTGTAATGTCACATAGTTATGTGTGTGAATATTGTAATTTTTTTGCTTTGATCTCATTTACTTATTATCATTTACGTTAAATTATAAATTTAAAAATGTACTAAATAAATATCATTTTTAATGGAATTACAAACTGGTTTTCAAAACATTTTGGTTAATTTTTTTCATCATTTTTATACTTTAACCTCTTAATTTAACATTCAATTTAATAATTTCATCTCACTTGCATTTTGATGAACGAAAAGAAAAGGAAGAACGAAAGTAAAGGAAATTTTTTGCACTTCTTTTATCATATGAGTATAGAATTTGTATTATGTACGCATGTATGTATGTATGTATGCATGTGCGTATAATAAAATGAAGATGTCAAGTTTTATTTTCTTCAAATTTTAGCATGGCGTTAAAAGAAACGATTTTTTTCTTTGGCTGTTGGCAATTGGCGTTAACAGTTTTTCAAATATTTAATTATGACACGCATATAATTTACATTCGTATATATTTCTCTCTATAAACAAAATAAAATACAATAAAGAAAAAATAAATAAATAAAATTTATTTCAAGATCAATGTTCGATAATAGCTGATGGATGGCATTAACCTAAACCCAATTTTTTAAAATATTTTTTGTCTATTATTTAGTGAATATTTGCAGACAATGTGGTGATACATATAATCATTTATTATTCATTCGTATATTAATTATGTACATAAACATCAATGTGTTAAATATATTTTCGTTTGATTTTATGAATAATCACTGTCGGCAATGGTATATCGAATCAGTTGAACTGATCTTTAAATGCATGCACAATATACGACAATAATTGTATCATTTCCGAGTCGATTTTATTTACATAATTTTTTTTTTTTTTTTTTTTTTTAAATTTAGTTATTGTACAACCAATAACTGTTTAATATTTATATTGAAAATTGCATTTTTAACAGTCATTTTTAATGCAAAATCATTTTATTTAATTAAGGGATTTTTGTTTGTTATCGTTTTTTGGTTAATAATTAATTTTCAACTACTCGTTGAAAAAGTTCAAAAACTACGGTGAAGAGTAGATGAAACGATGAAAACCTTGATGATGATGACGATTTTGTTTTTAACTTTAGTTGTTGTTTAATACTTATATGCTGACTGATATTTTTTGTAAAAGTTTTTATAAGATTTTTGTGTTTTTTGCTGCTGTTATACATACTGTCTGCGTTTTTAAATGTCTTTGTCAGATTTTTGTTTATTGTTATTGTTGTTGTTGTTACTGTTGCTGTTATTGTTAATGATTAAAAGTCAAGGTCAAGGTTTTGTAAATACATATATATGATATATCTGCTGATTGAAAATATTCGGTTAATTTATGGGCAATTTAGCTGTTATATGTTAGCTGTTATTGTGTTAGTATCTTTGTTTCTCTTTTTTCAGGTGATAATACTTTGATCGTAACAGATCTTCATAACACACTTCACTTCACTTCACTTGCCAATTCATATTCATTACTAACTACTCTTGTTGTTGTCGTTGTTGTTAAAACCATTTGGGGCTACAGTTTTTGCGACAGTTTTAGGGCAATAAAAATTGACTATTTAGATCAAATTTAGCGATAATTTAATGTATTGATGCCATTGGCATTAAACTTCTAATACATCTCTTTCAGTATCAAAAATTCAATATCTGTCAAGAATTTTATTTTTATTATTATTAATTCCCATGACATTCCATGAAGGAACATGGGGACTTCTCTTAGTCAATGAGCTGCACCCGATTTTATTTTTAAACTCATAGATAGGGACCTACAGTTTAACACCGGCTCTTAATGGCAAATGCATTTAGAGAAGTTTTCAATAGTAGTAATACTTATAACCAGTGAACTAGCTAATGTTAAGAGGTGATACTGCTGTCGAAAAACTTTTTTCTTTTTTTTAAGATGGTCTGGCCTGGTATTGAACCGAAGATTTTCTAGTTGGTAGGCGGGTGTCTTACACACATCTGCCAAGAATTAGAACATCAAAAACCATAATGTCCAATGTTATTAATGCATTAATTATTTACTAATTTTACAAGTACTATTTACACTTTAAAAAAAATGTTTTCTGAGAATATTATCGTATTTATTAGATTGCTTTAAAAGCTGTTTTTTCAGTGTTATTTTTGAATTTATTTAATCACAAACAATTTGTAAAGTTATCCATATATTTGAAATCACATTTAAAAACGAGCTAACAACCGCAATACAAAGATTTAATGTTTTAAATTAAAATATAATTATATATACGTATATATGTAGGAACGTGTATGTACTTGTATTGTAATGTGGCTTAAAAATAAAATAAATATTATAAATAATTATGAATTCTTAACAATTACCGGCTTGTCGTTTGTTGTCGAAAACACTTTTAATTGTGATGGCAGTTTTTTTTTATTTTTTCGCAAAGAAAATGTTATTAAATGTCAGTCAATTCTTTTCGTAAAAGTATTACTCGTATAGCTGAATAAGTTTAAATTTAAATTACTTATACGAGTATATCAGCGATTAAATTCAAAAATATGTATATTTTTATATGTAAATATATTTTTTAGACTTAACAGATTAACAGATATTAATAAAAGTGACCAATTTACGTTTACAATTGTATAAAAACGTTATTTATTTTTTTAATTTTAAAAAGTCCATACTTGAGAATATTTATTAAATGGCTTTCAGCTATATACACACGCATACATACATACATATAAGTTCTCGTTATATATTATTATATTTTTAAATTAATGAAATGTCCTGATCCCGGTAAGCAAGCCGACATGTTCTGACAATCGCACGATTTGTATGTGCATACGAGCTAAAATCGCCGAATTTCTTTTGATTGCGAAATCTGGAACATCAACCTCATCGTACAGTATTTCAACCTCGTCGTACAGTACAGTACTGACCTACCGCTCTTTCTCAAAGCTTGTACACAACTACCAATTCGTTTATGAAAATGCAGTCAATTTCGCACTTTGCTTAAGAAACTGGCATTTGAAGACAAAGTTCAATTTACATATATCAACTAGCTTAAGCAAACTTGTACAGATTATATTTGAGCCATTGGTATTTCACAGATTTTCCATAAAACAAACAATTTTGAACGATCGAAAATTTTATTGAAAGTCACTCAATTTGTTATGTGTGTACTTATTCTTGAAAAAGGTATTTAGTATTATCTATGGTACTCCTTTAATTTTTTATCAATTAGAATTAAGAATTCAATTTGTTAATTACACAACAATTACTTTCAACGACTAACTAACTAACTGCTCAATGGTTTTATTTTTAAAACAAATAATTTAATACTGTATAATTGGAGCGTTTAAGTAATGATGTAAGTAAGAGTGTTAAATTTAATTAATTTTAACTTTGTTATTGTTATTGAATTCTATATTTATTGAAATTGTATTCTTCTAATTGTGTAGTTTTTTAATTATAGTTTAATTTAAATAATAAGATTACATATACTTGTAGTTTTTAAAATCATTTTTAAGTGAAACGTTCAAAGTCGACAGTATTTATAGTTTTTTTTTTAAGCAATCACTTGACTGCGAATTATATTGGCTTTCAGTAGTAAATAGCTAGAGTTGCAGGTTCAACATTGCAAAGTTCTTGACAGTCAAAAATATTTGGTATTCGAAAAACTTCCATTACAAATTGTCGGTATATGGCTCTAAAAAATAACATATCTGGTGATTTTAAATGCATCAGGCAACACTATATATAGCTTATTTGGTATGTCCGAATTATTACGGACGAGGAAAACAGAGTCACGTACAATAA
The DNA here is from genome assembly GCA_023159175.1 of Wohlfahrtia magnifica. NCBI lineage: Eukaryota > Metazoa > Arthropoda > Insecta > Diptera > Sarcophagidae > Wohlfahrtia > Wohlfahrtia magnifica. The sequence goes on from JAKWBJ010000537.1 coordinate 1,290,544, forward strand.
TAATGTGCAAAAAAAATAATGTACTAGGCAGGCGGAGTTCATAAACGGTGACTTGTTCTACAACCTGGTCAAACGATCGATTTTGTCACAAACTGAGGTGATTGAAGCGAGCAATTCAGTTAAAATGGCCAGAACTTAACAACAGAAAGTGTGTTGTGTTCCATCAAGACAATGCCAGAGTACACACATCTTAGATGACCCGACAGAAACTGACTCGAGATAAGCTTGGCTGGAAAGTTTTGATGTATACACCATATAGCCCAGATCTTTTACATTTGCTCCAGAACTCTCTTAATAGTGTAATTTTAAATTCCCTAGAGGCCTGTACGAGTAAAACGCAATTGGATCAGTATTTCGTTAAGAAAACCCAGAAGTTCTACACTGATGACAAATGGTTTTACCCCAAAAATGGCGAAAAGTTATCAATCAACACGAAACGTGTTTCAAATATAAGAAAAAGGTGTTTCATTTTTGGTAAAATTTGTAAGCAAACTTCTTCCAAACTAAACTAGGAAATAAATACACTCAAAACTATTAGTGTACTATTACCATTAGTTCACTAAAATATTTAATAGCTTTTCATAAAAGGAACACTTTAATAAATTTGCTTTAAAAAATCTTGACAAGACATCTTTTTTTTTTCTTGATTCTTGACAAGCGAAATTAAGGCCATCTGGCAACCTAGTAGTAGCATTTCCGCTGGAAAAGATATAAATTCTGCGAAAACATCTTTCCTCAATTTAAATTTTATTTTATTCGCATTGCATTGTATCTAATGTACTTATCGTGAATTTGTATCTGTATTTGTGGCAACAACTAACAACTATAGAATGGTAAATAAAGTTGTTGTGTATGAGAGTTGATTATTCATTGTATGTTGGTTATAGTTGCATAAGATGAGTTTCGTTGAACAAGTTTCGATTTTTACTGTTGAAATACTGAAAGCCATATAACATTTTCATTTAATATTATTACACAAATACATGCACGCAATCACAACTGTTTAGCTACTTTTATCTACTCACATGTATGTGTGTGTATGTGTGTGCCTGTGTGAGTTTAGTTTTATCAAATGATTAAAATTATTTTTTTAATTTTTTACTTTATCAAAACTTATAAGAAATTAAGACTGGTTAAACATGATGCACATGTATTATTTGTTTTAATTTCTAAGTCATTTAAATATTTTTATTTTTTTTAAATCATTAGCTCCACATGTCACAAAACAACAATAATAAAAAACAACTTATGAGTTGTTAAAAAAAAACATAAGATCTTTTTATCAAACACCCTTTGATCTATGATACTCTTATTTGGAAAGAGACAGCAGACTTATTTGCAATTAATTGGAGGATCAAGGTGAACCACTTGGTTAACTAGAGACGTACCATCTGAGTGGTACCAATAGCTTTTCTACCAACAAATTCAAATTGAAATTATACTTAATGAATGCAATTATATGTAAAAAATTAAAAATGTTTTAAAATGTTTAATTTCTGTAATAAATATAAATTAAAATTGCAGAAAATTGAAATTTTTTAATTGAACAGGCTTTGTACAACTTATACATACATTACTACTCCTCTGTAATTGTTTTTACAATTAAATTCTTTATAAATATTAGAATAAAGTTTCGCAATAAACATAAATTTATAATAAATTACAAGATTAATGACTTGGATCTACCTATTTCTGGGCGGTCTGGTGCCGAATAAAAAGAAAAAGGTGATTGACGTGATCTAGTAGTACTCTATCCGAACCTAGACTATAGTCTAGGTGATGTGTTGCATTGCGTCCAATGCTGTCTCAGCTGCTACTACATGCAAACAGTGTAGAACTAAATTATAACTCGGGAGAGCTACATTCAATTAAACTATAGAGATTCTGTAAGGTTAGGTGGCTGTATTTGAAACAGTCAGCTTGGTAAACATACCATACAACTCCTTATTACTTGAAAATACCGAAAGATATAATAAAAGAATCTTACAAAAATGAAAATTCATAAATTCAATAGTTTGTTTTCTTTTTAGTATTTATGTATACGTACAGTTAGTGTCATTAATATTCGGTTTTTAAGTTTATCGATAATAACACCCTGGCATTAGCGATAGGTAATCAGAAGAATAGCAAAAACTTGAATAAATGTTGTCAGTATGAGTATTCAAATATATGGAAAAAATGGCTCTATGGTAACCCTGCAACCGTGATAAATCGATCAAAGTTTGTTAACCCTGTTTACTAAGCGCCATTAATATTCGGTTTTTCCCCTATTTATATGCTATTTGCAAAAAACCATGTTATTCAGCTACTTTTCCAGCAATATAGAGATACGTTTTAATAAAAGTGCATAACACCTCCTTTCTTGTCTGTCCAAAATTCTACTTCACTGTAAATTATACAAATCGGGCGCAAAGGAAAAAACACTCCTTTAGAACAGCGAAAACTTGTTATTTTCCATTATGAAAGAGGTAAAAAGTACAAAGAGATTGCTGAAATTCTGAATATGAAACCATATACAGTTGGGGACATTGTCAGAAGGCACAAAAATGAAGGAAGAATACACTTCATAGAGCAGACAGGTCAGCCAAAAAAATTGACCGAGCGGGAAGAACGTTCAATTGTACGAAAAATAAAATCTAACCCACGCTTAAGTGCTTCCAAATTAGTGACAGAGGTGCTCAATGAGTTTAAAAAGAAAATATCTGCAGCTACTATACGAAGAACCATAAGAAAAAAAGGTTTTCATGGCCGAGTAGCACGTCATAAGACATTGTCAGAAGGCACAAAAATGAAGGAAGAATACACTTCATAGAGCAGACAGGTCAGCCAAAAAAATTGACCGAGCGGGAAGAACGTTCAATTGTACGAAAAATAAAATCTAACCCACGCTTAAGTGCTCCAAAATTAGTGAGAGAGGCGCTCAATGAGTTTAAAAAGAAAATATCTGCATCTACTATACGAAGAACCATAAGAAAAAAAGGTTTTCATGGCCGAGTAGCACGTCGTAAGCCATTGGTTAATATACGCAACCGAAAAGCTCGTTTGAGTTTTACCAGGGAGTACATTAAGAAGCCTGAAACTTGGTGGGATGACGTTATATTTGCGGACGAGAGCAAGTATAACGTATTTGGATCCGATGGGCGAGTAATGGTGTGGCGGAAGCCATATGAAAATGGACATGTTATGGCGTGGGGTTGTATGGGAGCTAAAGGGACGGGAAAATTAGTTTTTATCAGTGGAATTATGAATAAGGAATCATATTTGAAGAAAGTGCAAATAAGCTGCACGTTTTAGATTCTTTTAAATTCTATCAAGATAACGACCCAAAGCACAAGTCGCGTTTTATTCAAGAATGGTTGCTCTATAACTGCCCTAAAGTTCTCCATCCACCTGCACAATCTCCAGACCTCAATTCAATTGAGAATTTATGGGATGAGCTGGACCGGCAAATCCGCAACATCCATTGAAGACTTGAAATTGCGGCTTCAAGAAGAATGGGATCGTATTCCTGCAGCTTATACAGCTAAAATAGTAAAAAACATGTCAAACCATCTAAGTGAAGTTATAAAACAAAAGGGTTATCCAACAAAATACTGAATTTTATATAAAACCATTTTTCTAATGTATTATTTGTTACTTTTCAAAGTAAACCGAATATTATTGACGCGCATTATTTTATGCCACCTGAATTAATTTAGTTTTTTTTTTGTTATACTGTCATTCTTTTTTTCTAAATACAAATGTGAACTCTCAAGTGTCTAAATAAACTATTAATGAAAAGAAAAAAATGTTGAAAAAGATCTACATTTAGCTTAAGACGAATCAGTTAAACATATCTCTTTAATAAAACCGAATATTAATGACACTAACTGTATGTAATTGTTTGTTTTAAAAATTGCTTAAATTAAAAGTTGGGGGAGAATATAAAGAAATCTAATCCAAGATATATTAGAGAACAATCTTATTAAACCTAAAGAAATAAAAAAATTAAAAATAATTACCAAAGACAAGTTAATGCGAATGTGTATCTATGTACACTTATACTATATAAAGTCGGTGCGATTTTGGTGCGATTTGATATGATGCCGAGTAACGCTCAAAAGCGTAGACCGATTTTAACCAAGTTTATACAAAAGCTAGGTATTGGGACCTACAAACAGGGGGGTGGCCAAAAGTCACCATAGGGATTTATAAAGTTGGTTATTTTCAGAATATAAAATATAGAAAATGGAAATTTTTTTGCAGTGAGTATTAAAAATAATTTCATTTAAATGGCCCCGTTTTCAGCTACGCAATAATAGGCTTGTTTTAGACCATTTCCATAACATCTTTAAAATATTTTGACAAATAAATCTAGCGAACACCTCAGCCAATTAATTTCCGAATTTCTTAAAAATATTCGTTCTCCAAAACAGGGGTCATTATTTATCATGTTTGGTGTAAAAAAATTTCCATTTTGTATATTTTATAATTTGAGAAACAAACATATGTAAACGAAAAAATTATTAAATTTTTCAAACCCATAGCGAGTTTTTACCCACCCTGTTGTATATGGTTTATGTTATATTTAGTTGAAATCAGAATTCGCATGTGTGCGAAGTAAGTAAGCCCCAAATCTTTTTCTTTTTTATACCTATAGATAAGTTGCCCTATGTTCGTCACTTAATAACTCAAGAATTAATCAACCGAATTACAAACCAACACATGTATTGGAAAGGTCCCTATGTTCGTCATTTAATAACTCAAGAACTAATCAACCGAATTACAAACCAACACATGTATTGGAAAGGTCCCTATGTTCGTCATTTAATAACTTAAGAACTAATCAACCGAATTACAAACCAACACATGTATTGGAAAGGCCTACTTTCACTGTTTTTTTTTTTTTTTAACAGGCGGTGCCATGACCATACAAATATTTATTTGTCGGTAACAGTACGAGTCTCTAAATTTGGTCCCATACAAAGTAAATATTGATTTTTGTATATCTTGAGAGGATTAGAACGGAACTTTAGTTAATGTAAATATTATCAGTCAAAAAGTGGGCGAAATCGGGTAAGTGATACCTCACATACAAAGTAAATATGGAATTTGTATGTATGGGTAACATGAACAGTTCAAGTTTTGTTATCTCTATCCATATCAGCCTAACTGGAAACTGGAAAGATTGGATATGTGAAAATTATTTTTTAGAAATGACACACTGAGTAAAAGTTGTCTATATATGATATGTATGTAAAAAATAATTTCTATATGTCTTTTGAAAAGTACAAAAAATTATAATTAAGTTATAATTACGATAGGGGTATCGTACCACACCGGGGCTTAGCTAATAGACTACATATATATTTATCTACATACATATGTACATATGTACATATACATATGAATTTATATTTTCTACTTTAATAATTCATTAGTTAAAATGTTGTTATTGTTGTTGTTGTTGTTGTTGTTTGAAAAATAAGAAAAATTTAAACTTCAGACAAAAGACGGTGTTAAAATTGTGTGTGGTAATATGTATTAATAAAAACGTGTCAAGTCGATAAGGTCATACAAACAACCAAGCAAAGAAACATTTCTTGTTACAAATGTAGTAAATAATTGAATAATCATGTGCGAGAGTAAAAATCTTCAGTAGAAGAAAAAATTTATTTCGTTAAATATGTATAAGAAGGTTAACAAAAACATAAAAGAAAGCGTAGAGTTAATATTAGATGGAAATAGCGGAATAATTATTACGCCATCTAAAAACCGTTTGTATTCGAATTTACAATCACCTCCAAAACAAATACTATTATTCATTCGTTCGTTTCATTCATTTGTATACACAGGTATTTATTTAATTTATAAATAAAATAATAAAATAGAAAAAGAAAATAATTACAATGCCAAGTAAAAGTATTTCTTAGTCAGATGATGGTAATACAAGAGATTAAAAAAAAAACATTTTTTTTTTTGCTTTTGACGGATTTATACGAAATTGCGGCTAAGTATGTTAGTCCAAGAAGAAATTGGCTGTAACTCTTAAACACGCTTTTTATTTCGTTACTTACTCAAGAGGCACTGAGTAACATATGTACATATATATGTATGTGTATATAAATGTATGTATGTATGTTTAAAATCGGTTTCAATGTGTCTATTTCAAGAAAAAACAACAATATTTAATACAATATTTAATACGAGTTTTTATAAAAGTTAGTTTGCGGAAGTTTCGTAAGATAATTTTGTGAACGACTTTAGTATGTTTGTATACATAGATTCGTATGGTCATTTTAGTAAGACTTACCACAAACTTAATTAATAATGTTGTTGTAATTTCTATATGATTTTTGTTTAATTCTTTCTTTTAATTTATTTTTTTATTTTTTACAACATATGTAAATAAACACTCCGTTGATTTTTTTTTAACGTTTTTAGCTTTTTTATCTCTATTAACTATTCTAGTCAAGTTGATAAAACGTTGTAATGGCTAAAATATATCTTTAAAAGATTTATATACTTGACTACAATTGTATAAGCCGAACTAATCCCATTTGAGGCCAGCAAGTAACTGACGTTCCACTCCGTCAAGTCGTTACTGATGTATAAAAATTGTTTTAGCAAAAGCCGGACTTGGAGTGAGATATTGTGAGAATATCAAAAACAAGACATAAATAAATAAGATAAACACACTCAACATGAGTCATTTCAATAGAAACTCGTAAACAACTACGTGAAATAAAAAGAGGCTTAAGTAGGGTTACCAAGCTATTACTGACCTTTGAAAAGATATTCGGAGATGAAGTGAATGGTTTATTCAAGTTTTTTTTTTAGAAATTTTAACATTTGGCTGTTTGGACGTTATAATCCATCTTCATTTTTTCTTCTTATTCTTTTTTCGAATACTTTAAATTTATTTAACTTTTCTCGAAAAGGCACAAAAGAAGGGCAACATGTGCTATTAACGTTACAAAAAAATTGAGAGGCTGTCAGATTATACCACTTACATAAGAAAAGTTGATCAACTCAAAATGGTCTTAAAATACACCGTGTTTACGAATTTCATACAAAAATAATAATAATAAGAATTCCATCGAAAACGACCGAGTTTAAAAATCGGCGAAAAACGAAATTTAGGTCGCCAATTAAGTTTTAAGATCGCCACGTTTGGCTTAAAATACACCGTGTTTACGAATTTCATACAAAAATAATAATAATAATAATTCCATCGAAAATGACCGAGTTTATAAATCGGCCAAAACCGAAATTTTGGTAGCCAATTAAGTTTTAAGAACGCCACGTTTGGATACAAATCACCGTATCTGACAACCCTGTTTTACACTCATATCGAACACGGCTTTGATAAAATTCAACTCTCAACAGAATGTCATTCTCTTTAACAAGAGATTCTCTTAAAATGTAAAACTAGTCCCTCGTTTTAATTATATAATTTGATTTTTACTGTAGAATTTCTTTTATTTAACAATTTATTCAATTTTTTGAGAAACTCTGCTTAATTAATTGGTTTTATAAAGTTCTTCGTTTTGTTTAATTTGTTTATTTTTAGTCTTTACTTCTTTTATTAAAAAAAAAAAAAAACTTGTTGTGAAGACCAACGTCATGATCATAAGTGCAAACAGAACAAAAGTTTTTATTTATTTTTTGCATTAATTTTGTACTGAAATCAATTTTGGTTTTTAGCAAAATTGACTGTAAAATGTTGTATGTATTTGGTTCAAGACATTTAAAGAAATTCAACCTTTGGTAGGATAGATTTTTTTTAAATTCAAATATTAGAAAAATTGTTAAGAGTTGATAGAATCATTCCATTATTCCTCTTGGGAGTATATGGCTTCCAATTGTCATCTCCACCTTACTTAGTTTACCGCTGTTGTCTTCGCGTCTTCCCAAGTAAGGTTACCCTAACCTAGGTCTTGGAAAGACGTGTGTTTTCAGTCGTGTTTTAATCGACTACTCTAAACTGGTATACCGATGGCTTCAAAATGAATGACTGTGTCGGAGACTTGTCGATCCCACTGGGGAGATCACTGAGTGTGTTCCAAGTTATTGTCAAATTTTTGGAGATTAACTTAGACCGAGGGCTCAAGTTTAAATCCATTACTATGTTATCTGACAGTCAAGTTGATTTGAGGGCACTTGGCTCGAATAGTATGACATCTAGACTGGTCAAATATTGCTACGATACGTTACAGAGGCTGTCGTTTAGAAATAAGATCCAGTTGTTTTGTGTACCTAGACGCTGTGGGATAAATGGTAATGAAACAGCGGATGTATTGGTTAGAAAAGGTTTTGTGACACCATATATTGGTCCGGAAACTTAATGTAAGTCACCACTTACTACCATCTTCAATCTAATCAAATATTGGAAAATTGCCAGATACTTGGAACTCTGGAATATTCAAAGGAGACTTCGCCAATCTAGGTCGGCGAACAGTCCGCAATTTGATCGTCGTTCTGAGGTTTCCAAGTATAGCAGGCCGGATTTGAAGCTCCTAACGAAATTTCTTATGGGTCATTGTAGACTGTGCTCACAGGCATCAGATACAGCAGAACACATATTGTTTGAATGTGGGTTTCCTGATAGGTTTAGAGGGACATGTTCAGGTAAACATAGGGTCTCACTGGCTGATATATCCACCAATATTATTTTGAGATCTGCTGGTGTGCATTGGGAGGACAGCAGTCCTGCTGAGCAAACCATAGACCGAAAGGGGCACAATAGATCCAACGTATCGCAGTATCCTGCAATAGTACCTGGTCGGTATGATGATAATGATAATGATAATAAAAGTCTACCGCTGTATCTTGAGCCATAAGGATTGCACTCTAGTGCCGTTCTCGTATTGTTGTCCGGCTTCTTTCTGATTGTACGGCAGAACTATTTCTATTTTCTACGTTTTATTTGCTTAAGCATGATTTCCTTGTTAATCAGCTTTTAGAGGTCCACATTTCTGATGTTTTTAAATCCAAATGCCTTGCACATGTATAATTCTGAGGCACTTGTTGATGATGTTGATTACTAGCCAGATTTTACTTCGCCGATTGCCGTTCTTGCTGAATAGAGCCTATTGTTTACGTTTGTTTCAGCGCCACTATTCCTTGTTACTATACTGCTTGGATAGCAGAAGCTTTCTACGTATTCGACTGATTGGTGTTGCAGCGTGATGTTTTCTGTGCTAACGTTGTAGACTCTAATAACTTTGGTTAATATTTTATCTCTACATTTATCATAAGACCAACGTTGTGCGCTTATCTTTCTCGAACTTCTATTTTAGCTTGCATGTTGAAGATCATGAGTGAAAGGAGATAAATAATCTAAATCTTCGAGCTGATGGAAAGGGACTTTGCTCCTGATATCGTTCAGCACGATGGTGAATAGTTGAGGTAAAAGAAAGCATCCTTGCATTACTCCAACTGTGGTATGAAATGATTTACTGTTATTTCCGTTGTTAAGACTGATCGTTCTTTGATGATTCTTTCAATTACTTCTAATTTATTTAATTTAAAAAAATAATGCTTTCTTTTAAAGTGCTTTAAAGTAATGCAAATATGTATATACATACATACATATGCATCAGCAAATTTCCTTCAAGAACTTTTACTTTTTCTGCTTTACGATGTTTATATATATTATTTTTTTGTTTCTATTTTATTAATAAATCAAATTAAATTTGATATCGCCTATAAATATTATATAAATTGATAATATTCTATATGTACTTACATATCTGTGTACAGTGAACAAAAAAAAAACTTGTACAGTAAGTGGTGCGGTTTTCAAATTAAGATATCTCTGTAACCGTTGAAAATATTAAGGTAAAACCAAAAACAATTTGAAGATAAATTAGTCAGCTTTCTATTTTTAATTAACAAATTTAATTTAATTTCACAAATTCATCATTAATTCATCAATAAAAAACCTAACTCAATATCACTCAAATTTTCATAACAAAAAAAAAATTGTACACTTACTTTTCCTCTCAAAATTCTTGTTTTAAATAGGCCCCAGATCAAAATTGAGCACTTATTTTAGTCAGCACTTATAAAATAGTAGCGTATCTCAAAAACAAAAATTAATTTTGATACATACAACGTAGAAAAAAATAATGTTTATGGATTTGTTATAAATTAAAGAATATTTTGCACACGGCAATTTAAAGTATAAAAATCAAACAAATTAGAAAATCAAATAAATTAAATCAATTCCTACATAAAATTATAACTACTAGTGTACAGAGCGGCTGACACAATCAGCCGCAATCTAGCATCTAACATTTGTTTATGCATGTTTGTACCTATGTATGAAATTCAATCAAGTATCATATCATACAGCGTAGTTGTAGACGCTTCCTGATAACCTACATACGAGTAGCAATTTAAAGCAAGAAATAACTCTAAACTGCAATTTGTTTTTTAAATTATTTTTTATTAAATCACCATACTTTTCTTAATTTGTTTCTGCAGATGTACGTTTAGCTAACAACCTAAAAACTCTTGAACAACTTTAGTGGTAGTGATCAAACATTTAAGTGGGCTTTGTAACAGCTAATAGTGGCGACGTCATCCATCAGATATTGTTTTTTTAAATAATTTCAGAACAAATTAAAAAAGTAAATTAAATAAATAAATAAATTCAAAAATATGCGCTTTGCCGAAATGACCAAATATAGCACTTTTTCGACTTTGCCTTGCATTATATTTCAATTTTAAATATCGATTTAATTCTTTGTTTATTTAAAATTACTCGTATTTGCTTGGGGTCTGATGATTAAATTTTGTTTTTGTTTTTTAAATTCGTTGCCTCTTTAAAATATTTTAATCGCCATTTGTATTTACATATATACATACATATGTAAATATGTTTTTAACTTTATTTATTTTAGAAATAATCAAAAACGCCAAGAAGAAAATGATATTCGTGCTTTTATTTTATTTTTATTTTTTGATAATTAACTATAATCTATTTTATTTAATTTTATTTTATTTTATTTTATTTATTGTAATTATGTGGCTCATTGTAGGTTAGTTTTTTTACATGTATAAGTAAATATAAAAAATTTACAATATAAAACTTATCAAAATTTTTATATATTTATCCCGCACAACAATGTGGGATTGTGTGTGTAAAATTATTTTTGTTCTTCTGATAAGTGTTGTGTTTCAAGAAGCGATACTAAATTTTTGATAGGACTTTGCTCTATGACTCTTAAGCAAGCCCATGTTACCTTTGTTTAGAAAAGGGGCAATCAACTCATTAATGTGCAGTGTCGGTCAAAACTAACCGAACAAATCTTTCTCACCATCCGACAAAACAAACTAAACAAAACTGGTTAATGGCAAACCAACCGTTTGGAAGACGATTGGTTTTTTTTATTGTGTGAAGATGTTTTACTTGGCGGCGAGCAGACATACACGTTAAAATTGACGGTATTATGAGAAAGAAGACTATATAAATATTTTACAGGACAATTTGCCAAAATTCATACACATAATACATCCGCCTACCACCCAAAAGTGCCTGGATTCAATTCTAGACCAGGCTTTCTGACAATTTTTTAACAGAGTTATCATGACATAACATTAGCTGGCGACTGGTTATAAGTACAGTGTGGGCCCAAAGTCACCATGGGGCTTAAAAATTTGATAACTTTTTCGTTTATATATACATACATATATATATAATAAATAATGGAGAGATTCATAACTAAATAAAGAACCAAAATAATTTTATTATATAAATTAACGACCAATTATTTTAATGCAAACACGTTTTAACGTCAAAATTTCACCCTTTGTAGCAATGATTTTGCTTAGTTTATCGCCACCACCAACGTGACACGCTCTTCGGAAAATATTGAATGTGTAGTGTAAAGTGTTAACGAAACACCAGAATCATCTACCAGAAGGCGTTTTGCACAGCGAAACCTGACATAACTCGAACTTTATTGAAAATCTTGAAAATTGACCAGCGCGTTCGCCAGATTTGTTAGCACACGACTATTTTCTTTGAGGTTATTTGAAAGAGCGAATGCACAACAAGGGCTAAAAAGTCCCGGCCAACACAAAGAAAACACTTTTTTCAAATTAGCTTTATTCATCAACGTATTCTCATTTTATTACATTTTCATTTCGAAGTTAAATTCATGTGGTTTTGCTATTGTTTCAGAAGCATCAACTCGTTCCTGTTTTTGGTCAACAGTGAGCAAACGTGGCATCCACTTTGATCAGAACTCTCTCTAAATGCTCATGCAATATAAAGCCGACACTTTCTTTTGATATCTTTACAATGTCAGCTAACTCACGTAGTTTCACTTTTCGATCATTCAAAATGATTTTGTGGATTTTTTATGTTTTCTAGTGTTACCGCCTCATTTGGACGTTCACTGCGTTCTGCATCATCAGTGTCTACGAACACGTATGAAGTCAGCAAACCAACGTTTTAATATTGTTTCTGATGGAGCACAGTCCCCATAACACTTTTCAAGCAATTGCTTCACTTGAATGGTATTTTTTCACATCAAGAAGCAGTGTAGAATCAAAATGCGAAAAGTAGCGTTACTCATAGCACAATAACTCACAAACAAATTAATAGAATATCATGAAATTTTAACAGCTGTCTTCTGAAGGTTAGCACCAACTGAAAAAGAGGTAAATACAATAAAACTAGAGCCATATATGTGTTGGATCCGGGACTTTTCAGCCCATTTATTATGTAAACAAGCCCGAAAACAATCCCAGAAAAATGTTATTGAAAATGCACAAAAACGAGCCCATCATTGCGAAACTAAAAACGGCATTATTTGTACACATATGTATATTATTAAATTTTTTAACCCCATGGTGGTCCAGCTGTATTGCGATATGAAAACTTCTTCAACTAATACATCTGCCGTTCGGCGTCAGCATTAAACTGTAGACAACTTTCAATGAGTCTAAAAATAGAATCGGGTGCAACTCATTAATTGCGAGAAGTTCACTTCTTCCGCTTGGGATGTTGTCTTATTTAAAAAAAAAAATAATAATAATAATACATTTTCTAGTAACACAGCGATCTAAGACATACCGCCGTTAAAAAATAGCTGTCCCATCAAAAATTTTTGTTTATTGATAGGCCAGCACAAATATCTGAACTCAGTCCAATAGAAAGTTTTTCGAAAATTGTTGAAAAAATGGAAAACTGTCATAGAGCTTTGGGTAATATGTTGGAACTATGGCAACGGATATAATACGAATGGAAATTTCCAAATTTCCCCAACATTTTTGGATAATAAACAAGAAGCTGTATGTATGCATAAGGGAAATTTTTCTCTTTGTTTTTCCATTAAGTGGCTTTGCTTAGTTTGTTTTGGGTCGGGTGGTAAGTAAGATTGGTTCAGTTAGTTTTGACCCTCACTATATGTACCAAACACCTCCTTCTTAATAATATTAGGTTCATTATTCAAGTTTTATTTATTTTTTTTTAATACAAACACTCCGCTCGCATTCCTTATATATTATTGATAGCATTGTATTTTGTTCGTATTTTATTACGACTTTTTAATAAACCAAATCAATATTAAATGAAACAAAGAAATTTTGAAAAATTCAACAGTAACAATATAAACACGATCACTAAAAATTGAATGGGTGGTGGGTGATAACAACGGCGAAATAAATAAAAAAATTCGTAATATTCGATCGACATTATTTCTAATGTAATAACTCTCATAACTAAAGTACATACATATATCACGTAACTAAAATATCCTACATACTCGTACATATGTACATAATAAATATAATAAGACAAATAATCTTAACACATTGTTGTATTTAAATTCAAAATAATATCAATTTAAAATTTATTTATCAAGTTCGAAAAATGTAACAATTTCTTAGAAATTTGTTAATAAAAGAAATATTTCAGTTCTATTTTAAATTAATTTTTTAATAATTATTTTGCTTAAAACTCATTAAAAATAGATAATAAAAAAATTATTTTTAAGGTTTATTTTTTTTTTTGATACAAAGTTAAAAGAAAACCCTAATTAAATTATAGTCAAATTCAATATACCTTACAAGATATGAAGGGTTATAATAAAACACCTGTAGATAAGCTAATTGGATGTGGTAATGAATTGAACGATTGATAAAATAATACGAAATTGAATTAAAAATGGATCCGTTCATTTTGTTTATAACGAAAACGCGATAAGAGTGTCAAAGTTATCTGATAGTGAATTTCTTAAATGGTGAAGTGATTCAGAAAATAAGAAACAATATTTTTTTTTATCAAATTATACTAATTTACACCATTTCCATAAAACTTTTCTTCGATATAGGAAATATAAGAAACATTTTTCATTTACATATTGCGATTCACGACTCGCGATGTAATTCTAACACAACTTAAATGCAAAAAAAAAAAAAAACAAATGAAATCAAACGATCAAACTTCAAAAACTATTTCCAGTATACTTTTAAGTATTAATGCAATCAAGTATATTTCGTATAAGTTTTGTATTATAAATTCTATTAATAAATAATGCTTTGATTCATTCATTTCTAATAACTAGTACAAGGTTCAAAAATATGTCAACAAATACAATACAACAAATAAAAAAGTAAAAATCTTACAGCATGTGAATTATATTCATTAAAAAAGTCATTTTAAGCAATCTAAGGCAATGAAATGAAACAACATTGCATTCACAAAATTGTACTATTCGGTATGGGTTATCACCCAAATCGGTATCATTGACTTTGGTATTATACCAACAACAACACCAATGTTGTGATATTATGTCTAGCTATAGTTTCAAAAACTGTACTGACATAATGGTGCGTAATATAACAATTAGTCGTTACGCATAAATGCCATGGAATTCTCTTCCCAAACAGAATTTTGTGTAGTTTTATTTCAAATTAAAGTTTGGACACTCTTACACAAAGACCCTCTACGATTTACACAATATGGCAAGAAATCAAAAAAGGGCAGTAAAAAATCGTTTGGATGTCTTTAAGTGGTTGACAAATGAAATTTGATGTCATGTTTTCGGCTTTTTATTTCTTTTTTATTTTTTTTTTTATCAAGTTGGACCTCTGGGTGACCCCTGTGATTACGTTTAGCCTTTGTACTTGTTGATTTATTACCTCATATCCATTGCAGCGTTTTAGCTATTTGTCGTTGTTGTTGTGTTAACAAAATTTCTTAGTTAAATATAAAAACAAAAAATTAAATAAACCAACAACAGAGTGAGTACTTAAGCAAAAACAAAAGAAGAAACAACAACAACAAATCAAACTTCCATGACATTATTCTAAATGCTCTCTCTTTTTTAGCGGCTACGTTAGAAACAAAATTGTATTTGATTAAACAATAATAGCAACAACAATACAAATTGTATTTATTTAAAAATATAATTATTTTCGAATAACATTGTCGATATCATTTATATTGTACATACGTACGTAAGTAAGTATATTGCATCCAACGATAAGAGTCCATGAAGCTCTAAAGTCGAATTCGTCCATTCTTAAAGTTTGACGATGAAAACAACGAAGACGATAGCGATAACATACAGCAATGCTCGCACCAAACAAATAAACAAACGAGCAAAGAAACTGGACACTACAAAGCATTGTGTTATTTGCTGAGACACTACTACCAGTACACCACTACGTTAGAGTATAGACATGTAGTGTATATATCAGTATCAATTGTTTTGACTACAATTTCGGTTTCAGTTTTTCATTTCGGGTTTACTAGGGATCCATTGTCACATTCAAAAATCAGTTATATGGAATACCGTGAATGGTATAGAAGCATTTAAAAAACAGTTTGCCGCCGTCGATAATCAAGTAAAATCCGCCCTTTTATAGTGTTATTAACATTCAAATATTTTAAACGGTAAATTCATATTTTGCATATGTATGTGTATGTTTGTATTTATGTGATATACAATATCCTGTGATCAATTTATAACTAAAAGAAATAAAAAATAAAAAAATTGTTCAAGTATTTCTTTATAAAACGTATAAAACGTACAAAACAAACAACAAAATAAAATAATCAAATCATAATGATTATAATGATAAACAAATAGAAAAAAATTTAATTTAAATTTAATCGACAACAATAATACAATCGTCAACAATAATTGAGCAATTTTATTGTTTTATTATAATTTCAATAATAAGTTCCTTAAAAAAATAAAAACAAACAGTTTTGAATTGTAAAATTGATTTTTTAATTTTTTTACCGCTTTTTTTACATCGTTTGTTTTTTTTACGCAGTCAAAATGTCGAATACAAACAGCGAAGAAGCGTTTAATATCCGCGTTGGCTATTTTAAGCCAGAAACTATGGAAATTGCCAAAAATGAATTGCGTGAAACACCGGAAGTTAAAGAAGCAGCCATTAAAGAATTGCGCGAATTATTGCATTCCTGTCCAGATATCTATTACAAAGATGATGATCAATTTTTAATTATTTTCCTTAGAGCGTGTCATTTCTATCCGAAAAGTGCTTTTGAAAAGGTAATTATTAAAATGTCTGGTTGTTTAATAGGAATGGTATTTATTGCATGTGCTATAAGACGATTCATGATAATTTTGCATAGTTTCGTTAGGTTTATATTGCTACCACCCCAATGTGATTAAAAAGTTCGTATTGATATTGCTTCACTTATAATTGAACTTTTGAACTTTTGTCTTAATGCGTTGATAAGCGTTCCTTGCTAATTAGGACGGTACAGTTACCAAGCCAATGATTTAATCATTTTTTACGTTATTTTATTTTACTTTTTTTATAGAGCAAAGATTACAATAATAAAAATAAGAAATCTGCCTATAAAATAATGCAGATACATATACTCTTAAAAAAGTGCACCATTTTCTATTAAAAGTAACACAGAAAAAAATGGTTTTATGAGAATTATCAAACTGATTGTTAAATTATTAATTATATGATGCAAATTGTATTGTTTTACAATCATCTCTAATTAGTCAGAATAAAGAGCATAGACTTTATCGTAGAGCTGGTATTAAAAGGTGTTTACTTTTCTATTTAATTATTAGATGAAAACAACCGCATCCTTCCGTAAGGACAATGCTGCTCTTGTACATGGTCTGGTTATTGATCAGTTAAGAGAAAAATTTGTAAATTATGGCATAATAAATGTTTTGAAGAACTGTGATCAACATGGCCGTCGTGTTTTAATTGTTAACTGTGGTGCAGTATGGGAACCAAGTTTGGTCCCAGCTGATGATGTTTTCAGAATGTTGTATATGGTGCATATTGCCGCTCAATTGGAAGAAGAAACACAAGTACGTGGCGTCGTTTGTCTAATGGACTTTGATGGTCTCTCTATGAAACAAGTAAAGGCTTTATCTCCAAGCTTCTCGAAACGTTTGTTGACTTTCATTCAAGATGCTATGCCTTTACGCATGAAAGAAGTCCATTTTGTTAAACAACCATTCATATTTAAGATGGTTTGGGCTCTTTTTAAACCATTTGTTCGTGAGAAATTGAACAAAAGAGTAAGTACATATACATAACTGTTTTAAATTACCGATTGTGTCCATTGTGTATACCTATTTATGATTTTGTGTATTTTTTATAGATGCATTTCCATGGTAGCGATATGAAATCATTACATAAATTCTTATCGCCTGACATATTGCCTGAAAACTACAAGGGAAATTTACCTAAAATCGATTACGATGGTAAAGATTGGCTTCCAGCCGTAGAGAAACATACGGATTTTGTTAAAGAATGGTCTGAATTCGGCCCGGCTAAATGGTAGTTTCATTTGTACAAATTTCATAGATTTAAACATTCCTTTTAAACATTTATAATAAAGTTTTTTTTGTTTTTTTTTTTTATAAGTAGAATACAAATTAAAATAAAAAAATCTATAAATATTTATATTACAGTGAGTTGTTTATGTTTATTCGTACATGTTTCATATTTAATGCAATACGCAATACGCTTAGCAACAACAAATTATACATGTTTTTTACAATTTTTAGTCAATGCTATTTATGAACCCAAAATGGTTTATTTTACTAATATATATATATATATTTTTTTTTTAAATAATCTTATTGTAATGCCTTTTAATATAAGAATTGTCATAGGATAAATGAATATTGGGCATTTCATAATTATTCCCTATTCAATAATAGTTATGAATTTAACAATCAGGCATTTGTTTAAAAAAAAAAAATAATATTTTTTTCAATTCAATAACAAACAAATAATTATTATAAATAATTCAACCAATCATTAATCTAAAGTAAATTATATAGCAAAATAAGCTAAAGATGTAATCTGTAAGTATAATTTGGTTTGCTCTTCTCCTTTTAAAAAAAGACCATTTATGGAAAAATTAATGGCAGGATATTGAGATGACAGAACAAAAAAATAAGTGCAATGAAGAGATAATCAATCTTTAAAGAATCATTGTTGATGGATCCTCTATAAATTCTTGGAAGAATTGCAACCACTTAGCAGCTACAGCGCCATCAACAGTTCTATGATCGGCTGATAGAGACACTTTCATTACGTTAACTTCCTTGAATCTAAGTGTTAAAAGAATATTAGTTTATGTAGTATTTATCTAAAAACACAAATATATAGCTGTATTACCCTTTGAGACTGTCGGGATCTAAAATAAGTTTCTTTTCAGTTGTGCCTACAGCTAAAATAATTGACTGTGGTGGATTAATAACAGCACAAAATTGTGTAACTCCTAAAAGTATACATCAAAAACCAAGTTTAAAATAAATATTTCAAAAATAAAAAAATTGCGAATATTATTGCCGTAAATTTTGTATTATGAAGTATTCTCTTCGGGCCCATAATGATGAGAAATGAATAAACACATAATGATATTAAAAATGTAAATAGAATATTGAGTATATAAAAAAATAACATAATAACAAATAATTAAACAAATGATATATATTCACTTTTAAAACTACAGATTCGGGAAAATTTTGTGAAATATAAACAAAATATTTTTTGGCCTTTACTTACCAAACATTCCCAAATTTGAAACACTGACAGTGCCACCTTGGAATTCGTGAGGTTGCAGTTTATTTGTACGTGCTTTTTCAGCTAATTCCTTTACCAGTTTAGAAATTTCCACAACACCTTTACGATCAGCACTAAAAATGATAGGTGTAATCAAACCTTTATCGGTCGAAACTGCGACAGAAACATCAACATTATCGAACCTATAATACACAAATTATTTAGATTAGCAATGGATTTTATTTATATTTTTTCTATAAAAGCATTAACTTACTGTCTAATCACGTTGCCCATCCAATAGGAGTTTGACTCTGGCACTTTACGACAAGCGGTGGCAGTGGCTTTAATTATAAAATCGTTGACGGATACTTTAACGCCTTTTTTCTCATATTTCTTGTTAATTTTAGCGCGAAGTTTCATGAGCTATGATTATTTTAAGATTAAAAGTGTTAAATTTATTTGCAAACCATTTCAAAAGAAAAAAGAAATACCCACATTATCGACTTGGCACTCAATAGTTACATAGTAATGAGGTATTTGCTGTTTCGATTCTAAAAGGCGCTTGGCAATAACATTTCTCATATTACTAACTGGGATATCAATGTAGCCTCCTTGTGGAGCAACAGGCGCGGCTGGAGCAGCGGTCTTGGCTGGTGCAGCAGCAGCCTTTCCTGCGAGATCTGAGGATTTAATGGAACCATGAACACCACTGCCACGTCCTGCATGCAAAGGTAGGTAATTAGTGCAAAGCAAATAAAGGTTAAACACACAAAAGGGAATTATAATATTAAACCTTCTAAACGTAATTGCTGAGTTTCAGCTAATTTCTTTGCCATTGGGCTAGCGTAAACGCGTGGACCACGTTGTTCCACAGCGGTTTGTGCCTTACCGCTAGTAGGAGCGGGTGCTGCTGGTGGAGGAGGAGGAGCTGCAGCTACTGGTGGAGGTGCAGCGACTGCTGCAGCCGGTGCAGCCGGTGCAGGCGCTGGGGCAGCTGCAGGCTTAGCTGCTGGCTTAGCTGCTGGAGCAGATGAATCTTTGAAATCTTTAAAGGCTGCAATATCAGCTTCATTTTGGACAATAATGCATACCAATTTTCCAACTGGTACATCTTTAGTACCAGCTGGTATTAAAATCTTTGCCAAGTAACCTTCTTCTGGTGTTTCAAAACCCATAGTTGCCTTATCAGTTTCGATTTCCGCCAATAAATCACCTAAAGTGTTAAATTTTGATTGTATGGTACTTTTCTTTAATATAAGCTTGTACAGTTTCTTACCTTCATTAAGCTTATCACCCTCTTTCTTCTCCCAACTTACAATTGTACCCTGATCCATAGTAGGGGACAAAGCTGGCAAATTAACTTTTATGTGATCGGGAAGGTTGGCATAAGCACGAACAAAATTTGTGTTCCATACTCCTAAAGACTTTGACTGCCTGGACAAAATTGTTCCAGAAGATCTTGAAAAAAAGAAGCAATTATTACAATTCCATCGAATTTAAAGGAGCAAACATACATTTTTGATTTTGTATGATATATTTGAAAACTAAATACTAATATAAAAATAATATTCAAAAAATAATATTCATTAGAAAAAAACAAATTTATGCATAAAAGATTGACTCTAAATTAAACTCTTTTCGCCTTTCTTTTAACCCTAGAACCATAACTTTAGTCTGTTCAACTTAAATCGAACTATTTTCATATTCTATTCGACTATTTTCATATGCAGCTTTTCATTTAATTGCGCGATCAACTTGGACTTTTCTGTATTCTCTGTCGTCAGTGTTCTATTATTGTGAACATTAATATTTCTTCAGTACGTATTGTATTTTTTAGTTATAATGCTCGACAAATGGTTAATGTTTAGGTAACAAAGGAAGATTTGCAGTTTATGTCATTATAAAAAGCATAAAATGACAAACTTATTACCCGCGAAATGTGACAAGAGCGTATGAAGAACACGCGAAAAAAGTGTGCAACAAATGTTATTAAAAAGTTATTGTATGTATACAATATATCTATTTTTAAGTTATTTACTAATATTTGCGTTTATTTTCTTTTTTGTTAATTAAAATAGTTGATTTCATCAGTGTCTCATTATTTATTCGCAAAACGGCGAATATCTTGCTTAATTTATATTAAAAATAAAAAGTTAAAATGCTACGTTTAACTATGTAATTGACGGTTTGTACATAGGCACGGTAAAAATTGGTTGTAAGGGTATGTAAGTCGTTCAACTAATCGGTTAGTGTTAAAGTATAAAAAAGGCTATAGTTCTAGGATTAAGGTGAATCAACATTAAAACATTTAAATATACGAAATACCTACTAAATAAAAAATTAAATAAATATATAGTTTTATTTCCCAAATATTATTGACTTTAATGCCGATAATTATAATTTTATTTTTAAATTTCATAATAGCTTTTCTTAAAATTTAAATTTTCCTACATTTTTGTTCCAGATTGAAGAAAACAACCAAATGTTATTTCTCCAATGATAATAATCACAACTAAAAGATTATATTCACTTCCCAATGGTCATTAGAATTAAAACAATATAAGTTTATTTGATATCTTAAACAATTTTAAATACTACCAAAGAAATTACATTAACAGCCCCACAGCGATTAAGATACAGGCGCACGGCAAATGTACAAACAAACAGCAAACTTACAAACTTATCTGCGTGTAAACAAAAGACAAACTTTTTTATTTTCGCTGTTTATTATTTATTTATTATTTTTCTATATTTGCCTTATCAGTGGCGTCATCAACTGATAGCGATAGTGGCATCACTTGACTAATGAATGTTTAGCAATTAAATTTGTCCCAACAATGTTCTTTCCAAAATACTATTTTATCACTAAAGCTACCCCCCCCCCCCCCCCCCCACCATAATCACATTTTGCTTTACAATTCCAGAAAATGAACAATTTGTTTTCTTGCATGCATTTATGTCCAATATATGGTATTGTATCTGCATACCGTACAAAATTGTTAATGTTTGTTACGTTGTTAGCTGTGCCCTTTCCCTCTCACTCCAACCACATTACAAATTAAAATAGAAAAATAATTTTAAACACCAACTGACGTTGATTGTGGGTTACACAACAACATTTTCATAACCTTAAAAACTGCATAAAAATTGCATATCCATTTACATTTACTGTTCAATAATTGATTATAAGTTAATAAGTTATTTTATATTGTTAGGATATGGGATGCCCACCTGGTAAGTTGTAAATTCCGAGCTGCTTGCGTACTAAGAACACGGGCAGCTGAACGAGATACATTGGTCAGTGTACGACGGAAAACCCATTCATTGCGGCTGGCAATTGTTCTCAACATTTTGACACAGACTTGATATCAAGTTCGTTCACTAAATTTATATTATTTAAACTATCAATTAAGCTTCTGGTATCGTTCGAATTATTTTGATACTATTATTAACCGAATTTCACCGACCTTTTTGCACCTTCACTAGGTCAAATCGTATCTCGAGTCGAACTACAGATTTTTATTCGGTTGTCAAAGTCGTTTGACAAATTACTAAATTGCAAAGTCAATATGCTACTTCTTACCGTTGACACTCACTGATAACTGGTAACATTTGTTTTGTATTGCAAAGACAGAGTTGCATTATAAACCACATATAGACAATAATTGGTACTAACTCATGAGTTTTATGGGAATTTTTCATGAAAGAAAAGGTATCTTTGATATATTTTAACATAAATCAGTACAAAACAATAGCATTAAGTCAAATAAATTATTTTATTTGAAGAAGCCAATAATTCTACAATGTGCATCAATTTTTACTCTTCCGTCTTATGATTATACCCACAACGGCATGTTCATACTTTTAATACTATGTTTAAAATTCATTTCACTTCAGCCTAATGTCTTAAAATTCTTTAGACAGATAGATTTTTATATCTTAAATACATTTTAATTTTGGTGTCTCCTCTATTAAATCCTATTTAACATGTTAACTGGCTATGACGAAATATTTCGTCATATACGAAGTACAGCTGCATTTGGCATGATGTTTTTCGTCATAGAAATTTTACGTAATATTTTAAACGCATTATTTATTTATTATGTTTTATTTTCAATTAATTAAGCAATAATTTCCATTAATTTTACTTACTGGTTGAATAAGAAATAAGACACGATAAATAGTTCAACAAATTATATTTTATTAAATATCTTAAAAAACTATTTAACACAATTGTCATAAATTTTTTTATTAAAATACATTTTAACTTTGTCGTAATAAATTAATTATTTAGTTTTCAAAAACAATGTTTTTAAAATTCAATAGAAGCACTAGTCCAGTGAAAACATCCAAGCGTTAGACAAACTTTATGTGATAAGCTCCATAACACTGACTTCATTAAAACTGTAAAGAAAAGGAAAATTTGTTACGTAACATGACAATTGATATGTATAAATGCAAATGGAAAACGTTTTCAAAATTATAACCAATTACCTCTTATTTTATTACTGCTTCAATGATCAAAGAAAAGTTAATGAATTCTTGATTGTGAAAGAATTGCAGTCAAAAGTTTCCGTGGGGATCCCATCGTTCCGATTTGAGTTTTTTTTTTTCTTAAGTCGGTACATTTGTTGTTCATATTCCCGCTAATTTTTAGCGTCATATCTTGACATTTTCAAAAGCTAAGTAGCCAAGAGTACATCTATCTCTATGAGTATCGGTGATTTTTCACAATTTTGACCGTGTTGGGATCGCAAAAGACATGATTTGTAATGCTTAATCCAATCCCACATTTATTGAACGGATCATTACTGAAGACGAGAGGTGGGTTTATGCGTACGACTCGTAATTCAGACATCAGGCAAGTGAATAGGATTCAGCAAATGAGCCGAGACAATTTTCAGTCAAAAATGAATTTTTGCCAGAAGAACAGACAGTAAACAAAGAGTATTATTTGGGCGTTTTAAGACGTTTGCGTGAAGCAGTTCACCGAAAGGGACCAGAACTGCGGGCTGCAATCTCATGGATTTTGCACCATGATAACGCACCATCGCACAGTGCCATCATTATTCGAAATTTTTTGACGAAAAATGCAACAAATACCATCCAACAGCCACCGAATTCACCTGATTTGGCTTGCTGTGACTTCCTTCTGTTCAATCGAGTTAAAAAAACCTTACGGGGAACGCGTTTCTGCAGCTGAAAGGAAATAATGAAAAAATCGCAGGAAACATTGAAGGACATACCGAAAAGCGAATATATTTAAAATACAAATGTCAAGCTATAACGCTAAGATTTAGCGAGAATATCAACAACAGATGTACCAACTTAACGAAAAAAAGCTCAAATCGGAACTATGGGACCTTTTTAATCAAGGTAGTATGTATAACTTTCTTCTACATAATTTAGTTAAATTCTAATTGAAAAAAGAAATTTATTAATAATTATGTGTTTTTACGCAGTATTGAAATTACATATATTTATGAAGCTTGATGTGTTATATTATTTAGGTATTTTGTTAATTAATTCAAATTATAATTTTTCACACAATTTAAAGATATACAGTGTCAAAAATAAATAAACACCTTCATTGTTTAAATTTTAATTTTATTGTTGTTTAGCTGCTTTACAAAATTCTTTTAAAAAAAAACAACAAAAATTCTTACAACTAAAGTTATACAAAAAGTGAACAAAAAATAAAAATTAAGTAATACCCGAAAGTAATACCATTTTTCCAATAGGTAATCTGAAATTTTTAAAACACTTTCAAAATCTTTATTTACGTGTAAAAAACGGTTTTATATATACTGAGAATTTTTTGGCATTTTGTTAGGTGTGTATAATGCTTTTAAAAAACCATAAAATTTATAATTCATCGCAACTTAAAAAAGATTGAAAAAAAAAAACTACCTTTTTGACAATAAGGGTGTTTACTTCTTTATGACAGCCACTGTATATCATTAAATATTTACACTTAATAATGTGAGTTTGCTCTATCAATAACATGTTTTTTATCCATACATATGTATATATGTGTTCCAAAATTTGCTGTTTCCGGTTAAAAAAATTTTTAAAACATTAAGTAAAATTTTAAATTAAAATTTAAGGTTTTGTTTTTTTAAATATTATCATTTATAACTACAATGATAATCTCTTTTCCATGCGTGTTCCCTAAAAATTAAACAATTTTTTTTTAATTTGAATAGGTAGTTCAATTTAAAAGAAAAATATAAAATTTTTGGTGGTACTCGTCTCATATTGAATGTACTTCAACATGTGCCGGGTTTCCAAGACACCAGAGCACCTGATGAAGTACAATAGACATGGGACATCACTTGTCTATATATTTCGTTTTTTTTTTTATAAACCACTTTTTATAAAGAATTTTTAAAACTATTATCATAAATTTAAAAAAGGCCATGTTAGGTGCAGGTCTACGATGCAGATGATAATGAGACCATGATGATGAAATATGATTGCGATAAAGAGGAAATAGTGAGTGAGAAATATGATGTCAGTGCCTAAAACTTCGCGCGCTACTTCAGGTACCTGACTGCAGTTTATTATATATTCAGTCCCGGTCTCTGATTAGCGCGCAGAGTGCTAGACATAGTATATAAAATGCGCTAAAAAAATATGTAAGTAAATAATATATACAAATATTTACGATGTTAATAATGTAAAGTTGATTGTTTGGTTGGTAACTTTAGTAACTTTATGGATTAAAAAACTTTTTTGAAAAGCATATGGATCTTTTGTCTTCTGTTTGTGAATGCATGTGTGTATACATACATATCTTTGTGTATGATGTGGAAATTCTCAAATGTAATCATCGTAAGTAAGCACTCTTTCTTTACATCAGCATTGCCTTTCATGCTCTTACTCACACAGAGAAATTTATTTAAATCAAGGTGATTTCGGTTAAACGATGAAGCAAGAGTATAAAAATGTGAGAGAGCATTGCTCTCATGTATCATATGACCTTGCGTTTGTGGCATGTAAAAAAATTTTAAGGTTAATGATCTGCAATTAAATCGTATAAAAAGTGCAAAGCCATGCACGTACATATACACATATGTGTTTGTTCGCCTGCCTTACATTTTAACAAAACCGAATGACTAAATGTCTTTCTTCTTAAGCCGCTTACTCACCACATTCGATTACACACCATTTATAATTCAGTCAGTCAGTGTATTATTGCATTAAAACACAATACACACATATATATGTATGGTACGTACTTACATGTTGAATTAATGAAAGGCTTCATGTTAATCGAGGGTTGCCAAATTCTACGGATTTTATGAAAATAAAATTGACAGAGCTTTATCATTTCTTCTTTCTTGGCTGTGCTGCGTTTATTGATCATTAGCTTTTGTTAGGTTTTTTTTAACTTTAAAAGAAACAATTGTAAGCCATGTATGCATATGAGTACAATACTCTTCTTTTTCTATTCCATTCATTCTTTCTTTTCGTTTTTTACTCTTTTTGAAGAATACACAACACATACCAACACAAATAAAATGCAGAGTAGATTTTAAACTGGTGAGTAATTTTTTCGCCAAATTGAAAAGTAAAGGATATGACGTCATTTTGTTGAAATATCGCAAACTTGCAAAAATATTAAACATAAAAAAGAGTAATAAATAGCAGCACCTTTGTTCGACGATTGTTTTTATAGAACACAAACACATGCGGTTGTGTTGTGTACACTTGTAAAGATATAACAGCGTGTGTATATTTTTCGGGTGTCTTTCTTTTCTCTTTTGTACACATAATGTGGATTTTGTTTGTATGTGCAAGACCCAGAAATGACCCTGGTTTTCTAAATTTGAATTGCGTTCAGATATGTATACCCATGTATCTGCTGGTGTACGATGAAGATGGCAGACAAAAAGAACAGAAAAATGAAAACAAATTGCAAAGACGCAATGATCACGTCTGTGTTTATCTTTCTTTTTAAGCAGATTTATTCATTTTCTCTCACAATACTTCCCAGCGACAAGAGAAGCAAGAGCAGCCAACAACATATGGTTTTGCTACTTGGTTGACTGTATTGGTATTATTTCTCCTTGCTGCACTTCATTCATTTTGCGCGAATGCTGAAAGATTAATGTTTGCCCGTTTTTTTATTTATTTCAAATTCGTTTGGTCTTAAAAGCAGGGTGTTATGGTATGTTTATGCCTGTTGTTACCAAGCAGCAGAATGTGCTGGCAATCAAGTTTTTTTAATGAGCACAGACGGCCTTAAATATTTTATTTATGTATTTTTTATTTTCACAGATAGACTCGCATTTACTCACAAATACATTAAAGAAAACAATGATACACGTGCCCCACTACATTGAAAATCGCAAGTATACTTATGTATAATTTTTTCGGCCTTTGTTAGATACCTTTGCAAGCGAGACTTGCTAATATGTCAATTACTCTCAGAAAACCACAAAGAAGTATTCAATAAAGTGGGGAGATACATGGAGGAAAAAAAACTCTAAATTAGTTAGAAAGTTTATTGTATTAAAGTGATCCAAGATCAAATACTTGCTACGCTCAATGTAGGCCCTAAAACCAGTAAAAAAAATTTTTAACATTTAGCGCATGCTAATTTCTATTGAAAAGATTCATATGTATTTTTTTATTATTTCACATGGAAAATTTTCACCATCTGATTTATGCATAAAATTAAGAGCAAGCTATAGTAAAGGAGAGTATTTTCATCTTTTTTAACATATTATTTAGTAATATTTGGCATTCGTTTTAAATATTGAATGTTTTTTCCTTTTATTTGTTTATACGTAAGTATATAAAAGAACGATGTCGATGATGATTCTTCGTAGCTTGACTGGGTGGGGCACTCGGGAATAGTATAACCTCACTTAACTGGTATGAAACATAGGTAGATTTTTTTCAGAGAAATAGCTTTCAATTAAACTATAATTTGTGTTGTCTATAAATTTTTAAATGTATGTATGTATGTGCGTGTAAATGAACATTAAACTTACCGGCAAACCTTTAAACGTTAAAGATCAGCACACAAACACTGTTATAACGAAATAATTACACATTGTCAAGCAACCCAGACATTCAACCATATGATTAGCTGTCTCTTGACTGGTACTGCGGTATCCGCGAGAATTCAAACAACCGCAAAAACTTGAAAATGAACAAAACGAAACGAAAATACCGGTCGTTCATTTCTTCATTCGTTTCATTCTTCTCTCTCGGTTTGGTTTTCTTTTACACTCAATAATATTCGTAAGTAAAAAAAAGACGACAATAACGGCGGAGGCGATGACGAATACGGCGAGTCATATACATATGATTGTGTTGGGGAATTTGCACACCCCACAATCTGGTAAATAATATACAAAAAAAAAAAAAAGCAGATATAAGGTGGTAATACAAAAATTTAACATTATTGAAATTTTCATGTTTAATTCTTTAATTTTCGTTTAAATGGCGTCCCTTCAATGAAGTTTACAACCAAACGCTCCTTGCTCTTGTATTGCAAAATGCAATTCTCTGTTTCTTTTGTCGTTATGATGATGGGACCGGCATTTTATTTTATTTCAGATTTTGTTTTGTAGTTTCTTTTCGTGAATTTTCCTTGAACATACATACGAATCATGTACCTTTTTGAATGTCGATGCAGACGTCGCAATCTTCGCAGCGGTGGTGTGTTGTGGTGGCATACGTGATTTGAAAAGATGGATGACGTGTGTGTTGTATGATCTAAACTTGCAATTATTCAACACACATCTATACATGCACATTTGCTATTGGGTATATAATTATTGTCAGAATAATCCCAGAAAATGTGCATTTGTTGCTGCTAAAAAATATTCTACCATGAGGTTAACGCATGATTTTGTACTTCCTTTCGTATTTTTAGTGTAAAATGTATTGTTACTCATAATTTAACACATTTTTACATCAATTTTGTTGTTTGAAAGAAGACAATCATCTTTTCTTCTTTAATCCGCATACGATAGTGATGAGCTAAAAATAACTTATTAGCATTATTTTTTATTATCGGGAAAATTCCACTGCTCGGTGTGCTACGTTTCGTCTGGCCTGGAAGAGTAGCGAGACGAAGAAGAGCAAATAAAATTTAAAAAATATCTATTTTCTAATACTTATTCTCATACATTGGCAATTTTTTTCATTATTGGGACTTTTTCAATTCGCTTTTCGTTTCATTTTTTAGTCGCTTAATGCCGGGTTTGAATTTCACAATTTATTGCGTTTTAGTTAACTAAATAACAATAACTAAACAAATGTACAATGCCCTGCTGCTGCTTTTTTTTGGCTTTTTCTCTACTTTTTGTTTTATATTTTAGCAACTTTTTTGCTTCGCTATGCGTCACCACTCCATATACAACTTTAAAAAAGTTCACACCAACACACACTAATGCATTGATGATGACAAACCAAACCAATAACTTAAGGAGAGAGAGATATTCGCTTATTTAAGTGTGCGTATATCTTGTTAATTTTTATATTTTTGTTAATTTTTTTTAATAAAATGTTCTTTTATTTATTTATCTTTTTTAATTTAATCACTTCAGTTAGTAATTTTTGTTCTCAGTAATAGTTTTTCTTTCGAAGAAAGTTTTTTTTCTTAATTGAATAGTATTATTTAAGACACTGTGACACGGAAAAATTCCTGTGAAGCAAACCGTTCGGACCGGCTGTTGGCGATCAAATGAGTCCTATTGAATGTCGTCGTTCAATCAAAAGCCAAAAGTTTGCAAAAACAAAAAAAAGAAACAAAAAAGTTTGTTGCCTTTACTGCTGATAGCTGACTGCCTTGCTGGCTGCCTGCCTGGTGGCTCGATGGCTTCTGGCTGCTTGGCTCTATTGCTCGCTAGCTGGCTGGCTGTCTGGTTTGTTTGATTCGTATATAAAATTTGTTCGTTGAGCAGTTAATTCGGTATTTTTATTCTCCATGTGTGTCGTCTCAGTGTTCTTGTATCAATTGTGTTTCTTGTTGTTGGTATTTTCTTTATATTGTATTTTTATTATTGTTGTTGTTTTTCTGCACTGCTGCTGCTGCTGTTGTTGCTGGTTGTCTGAGATGTTGGTGTTGTAGTTGCTTTCATTGTTGTTGCTGGTTTATTGCTGTGCTGTTGCTGTATGTCAGTGCGAGAAGATGGAGACTAGACGAGACATTGCTTATAGTTAAATACAAAGGCGAACATGTATTACTTCTCGCATATACGAAATAACACTAACAACAGCAACAATAAATCCAAAAAAAATATATAAATTGTACAATGTTGGTGGGATTTAATGCCTTTTATATTGTTATTGTTGTTACTGTTATAATTTTTGTTCCTATACTCACCCGTTTTAATCGCGACGTGACTATAACTGCCTCTATGTGCATATGCTTGTATATATGTATGCATATCTCTTTTTGTATTAGATTCTAATAATTAGAAACATTTTAACATAAATTCATGCACGTTTATTGTATGTAAAGTGCATAGTATCTGTCTGTCTATATATCTGTCTACTGTTCCCTCCTCTGGTCTTTCTGTACGTTTGTGTGTTCAACCAAAGCAAAATGTTTTTGTTCACATGCTCGTCGAGCTTTTGCTAACCATTCTTTTAAGATGTGCAAAATATTTAAGTACAATAACATTAAAGTTTAACCCAAAAATGACGAATTAACTAGTATTAAATATAATACGATATCAAAAACTTTCTATAGATACTTGGGTATGTATGTATGTATTTCGTTTCGACTTCAATTTACTAAAAAAAAGGAACAAAAAACAACCGAAAACTTCAAAAGGCTTATTCCTTTCTTGCTGGTGTTCAAGAGCAACTAAATATTTACACCATACCAGACAAAAACCAAACCTATAATTTTGACAAAAGCTCACCGTATGATTCTTTCTTCGCTTCAATCGTTTGTCCTTTCAACCCTCCTTCCAATTCAAAAAAATGTTAAACCCCAACGCGAGCGTATTTATGCTATAATTTCGTATGAGTATTTTTGCACGTGTGTTTAAGAGGTATGTATGCATGCACGAATGTATATATGCATATGTATGCGCTTATGACGATGGGTTTGAGTGTGTTTGTGTGCGTGTCTGGCTGACTGACTGGTTTAGCAAACTCTCTCATTTTCTTTTAATTTTGTTTATTTTTGAAAATGCAGATATTCGTGTTGCCGACTCTTCTTTATATTTTTTTCCAAACTTGGCAGCAATAAACTCCCATGCATCTGTTTTCTTTCAGTTTATGTCATCAATAATCGGCCTATAATTGTCTAAGTTAAAAGTTTTTTTTAAGCGTGTGTACAATTTCTTTTAGACACGTAAACTTACTTTAACAAGCTTTGTTCAGTTCTCATTCAAACTTTCTTTTGTGCTTAGACAGAGCAAGTTTTGTTCACAAATTATTCAATATGTCTGCCTTTTATGATATTTTTGAAAGATAGATATAAAAATTTGGATCAGCAAATTTTATCATTATAAACTGAAGTAAATATATCAATATATTCCATATATTTTGTCGTAAGTTTATTTTTATTTGTCTGCTGGTAGGTAATTTTCTATAGTTTTTCGTTCAACATTGTTCAGGGCCAACATACATATGTAAAAGGATATTTCTGAGACAGTGGTTTATAAAACTGAAATTTTGCACGCCATTCACTTCGCAGATTGATAAAAGCCGTGCGGGTCTTCTGTATGCGACTTAGGATGTCCTGTTTAGCTCCTCCGTTGGTCGTAGGAAACTACATAGATATGAGAAGCTGCTGACGTCTGTTATGCTTTGGAGTTTATTGTAAATGCCATATCATTGGATGATTTTTTCCGCAGTGATTCAGTTTTGTTGATGTTAAGACCTACCTTTAATGACTTGCCTTAAGTCGTCTAGTTTTGATTACATGTGTTGATGTGAGTATGTGATCAAAACTATGAAATCTGTACCGTGATATAACAGCAGCGGTGATAAAAGGCATCCCTGTCTTATGCCAGTTGTGGAGCAGATTGATTCACTAAGCTTGTTGTTATATAGAATTCTACATTCTATGCATTGCTTCAATATGATTCGCATGACGTCTCTATTTTTAGATATTTCCACAATAACGGATATCTCCCATTCTAAGGGAATCATTACTGTCATCCATGTATCGTTAAATAATGGATGGAGAATATCAACCATGACAGCGCCGTCTGCTTTTAGCAGTTTACCTGAGATATCTATTCCTGCAGCTTTTCCATTCTTTATAGCATCTAAAGGTTCTATTATAACGATCCTGCTAAGCGGCCAGCTGCTTATGTAGAAAGTCTTCTTCTCTTTGGGACAATTTGCTATTTAAAAGAACATTTAGAGTTTTATCAAAATGTCGTACCAACACATTTGACTGTTCCTGTTACGTTGAAATGAGACTGGCATTTTTATCCTCAAGAGAATATACAACATTCAACATTTTTGTTGAATTGTGCATTGGAGAGTTTTCAGGATACTGCAGAAAATTCCTTCATATTGCCTTTAAAATACGATCGTTTGTCATTTCTTGTCTGACGTTTCATCTGTTTTGTTAAATTGAGCAATTTCTGTTGTGCCTCACGGTGTTTTTTTGTCTCAGGAATATAGGAATCTGGCTATTTGTCTCATTCCTTCTTCGGCAAGCAAAAAAGAATAATTTAAGCCTGATTAATTCATACAAAAAATTAAAAAAATTAAATTATAATTAAGAAATTTGGAAAACTTATTTTTTGGAAGGTTAACTTGAAGCAGTTTTATTGGGTAACTCTTTAAGTTTTATTTTATAACCCTCTCTCCAAGCGATTCGGAAATTTTAACTGTCGGCACTGATACATACAAATAATGAAATGTTGTATACGCGTATACGTATTTCATACATATGTATGTACATACATATGGAATTATATATGTTCCATTAGCGCAGTAAAGAGATAAGGCTTCTTGCATATAGTTTTGGCAACAGCAACAAAAACAACAATCAAAATGAATAAAAATAAAAGGAAAAATAAACGACTGATTGACAAAAAGTTAATAGCAGGAGTTTGATGTCAGTAGTTTCTACTGTCTAGTAAGTGGAATGATGACTGATTTTATGTAGTACTTCTGGTCCAATATTTCATACATATTTCGTGTGTCATTGCTGTAATATTAAACAGGCGTATAGACAAATAAACTACCTGCATTCATTTTGTATTTATGGCAATGGGTTTGAGAGAATCCTCGGAGATACTCGCATATAGTATGTACATCAATTGTGAGAGAAAATGAGAAAGTGAGCTAGCGACCAAGTGAGTATATACCATATACTGATGACTCCAATAGAATTTCTCGATTGTCGGCAGAATAAACGCAAACACATACATTAACGATTGTCAATATAAATACAGTCACAAACAAAAGTCTACTTACAAATAAACTTACATTAAAACAAAAAATATTTTATGTTTAATTTTAAATAAACTTTCGTTTTTAGCATAATAGAGGTAAGCGTAAATGATTAAACTATTAAACATTAAGTGTGATAGACTGATACTTTTACATTTTCCCATTTTTCTAGATCGTTCCGCATTTATACAACTCACTCAACCTAAATGTTGTAATCTTAATAGCTTATATTTTACTTGCACAAATGAATAATATACAAATAAAACTGTGTGGTAAACAACTCTGCGATTGGGACAGAATTTGCTTTGAGGTTTCAAACTACTTAGCGTCGTAAGACCTTGTTGTGAATTGAACTAGGTATGTTGTTTAAACTAGGTATGTTAAATGATTTACAACTATTAGTGTCCAATCTAATATCTATTCGTTTTCAGAAGTATGATTGTTCTTTATTGACAGTTAACTAGTAAGTGAAAAAGATTGCTTTTGCTTTTTTTTATTTTCATGAATAAAAGAATTAGAGTGGACTCGTCTTTTACCGTCCTGTGAATCGTCTTTCCAATTTTTCTAATTTTATTTTAAGGACGTATGTATGTATGTACACTTTTGTGTATTACTGACAATGAAATATTTATCTATGTCTGCTTTTTTATACTTTAAGATATTTTCTATTTGTATATAATCGTACAGACGGCGGCATTACATTCAAGTATAAAATAATGACGTGCCTCAATGGTCTGATGAGTAGTACAACAATTTTGGGTGTAAAACAAACATACAGTCTAACGCTTGAATATTAAAGGAAAAAATGACGCCAAGCCATCATGTAGGGTACACACACATCATAATGAATTTGAAAATGTTAATGATTATTTATTTTCGGTTTTTATTTTAACATTTTTTTTTACTATATTGTCAGTCAGTCAATCGTTTTCTTAAAGAATACATTCCCATATTAAATTTACAAATTCTTTATTTAATGCATGTTACACTAATACATTCTAAATATACAATTTATATATAATTTTATAATTACATACATACATACAATCATATGTACTTAATGTGCAGCAGCTGAATCGTTGAGAAAGTGTTTGAACCGTGTAGAATAAAACAATAAAACACCTGAAGAAGCGCATGTGTGGCTGGCTGGCTGTCTGACTAATAATCATTGCCAAAACTGTCTGTAACTCAGTGACTCACAGAAATTTTGCAAAGTTATGAAAAAACAAAGAACATTTTTTTGTTAAATTATTCAAGTAAAGATTTCTTTGCTCGAAAGACGATAATTGTTATTGAGGCGAAGAAAAATTTAAAATATAAAAATATATTTTCCAAATGATATTTTAAAAGCGATAGAATTTAATCATAGTTTGGTATAACCCTTTTTCAGGGGGAATCGTTATTTTGTTGTGGTACAAAAGGTATCCAACGCAAACAGGTTTCGTCAATTTTTGGAAACGTTCCACGTCGCTTAATTCGCTCCTCATAGTCATCCAAAACATCCTGTAAGATTTAAAGAAAAATACAAGCATTAAATAATCAGGCATATCTTTAATTTTGATTTTTTAGGTTAATACTACATACCTGCTTTTTAAGTACAATATGTTTACCTTTCCAGTATTTCATCATACCCAATGCTTGTAGAGTACTAACAATATCGTATGAATAAATAGCCATTTCCTAATTATATGTAAATTGTTCCTCATAATTATGTTTAATTTCTTTTACTTTAGACAAATATTTTACCTGTGATACATCTTTAATGCTTAAAGTGTTTCCTGTTCTATTGCAAAGATATTCCAACAAAACATCTTTCCAATATGATCGATAAGATATCAAGCCCAAATCTGATAATGGCTTCTCTGGCGAACCAATTTTTCTCTCTACTCTTGTTAACAAATAACCTAAAAATAAGATAAAATAATTGAAATATAAAAAAAAATTAATATTTTTAACTATAAAAAGGGCTTATTTCTAGAGTTCGGTCATATATAGATAATACCTGCAGTTCTTTGATTATTTTTTTAACTCATTTTCTTTATTGAAAATCATTTTAAGTCATATACATACTTGTACATACATACATATATGTATGTGCCTTTACAATCTCTATGTTTTTTATGCTATTTTTCGGGTAGATTTATCATTTCCTTACCGTAGTTCTATAGTTTTTCGGCTCTTCGGTTAAACAATTTTTCATCGTCAAGAGAGTATTGCAGGTACCAAAACAAATGGTAGTCAGATGGTGCAAGGTCCGGGATAAACGATAGTTGCATCAAAGCTTCCCAGTCAAGTACAGCCAATTTATAGCAGATCATTAAGTATAAAGGATGTGTATGGCATTTTCATCATGAAACACAACACTGATTGTTTCATTCAAACGGTTGAATTGTGAGCAAAAAATTGTTGGCATCGAAATTTCATGAAAGGTATTACACTAACAGTTAATGAATCTGGCCTTCAGTCACAGCATTCTCCTTGTATACTTTTCAAATTTATCGACATGTTTTTGAAGCGTTTTTTCCCTTTTTATAGTAAAGCATCAATAATTTTCAAATCAATATAACTTTGTAACCAAAAACATATACTTTTTTTTCGCAATTTCTAACACTTGTTCGTTTGAAGCAATCGAATTTGTTTTGCCCGATATATTGGCGCTAACACTAGCTGGTAAAATGTACCGCGGATCATTACTAAATAACCCAATACCTATGTACGTTTCATGGAAAATAATTTAATTTAAAAATTATTGAACAAACTAATGTGTAAGATAGTGTTTACCAATGTGTTTTTTTTTGTTTTGATTTTGTTTTGACCGTCATTATCTTTCTTCATTTTTCAAAACCTTCCCACGATTTTTATGCAAAATCAAACCTTTGTAATGAATTGTTTATAAAGACAATCAATGAAACTCGATGTCCATATTTATCCCACTAAATGACCTTCGAACCATTGAAGTTTGACTTTTTCGTTGAGGTTTAAATTAACGATCCCTAATTAACCTTCATAATTATGTCTTTTCTCATAAATTTTTTCGACTTCTTAGCACAGTAAACGCTTCCTACTCTCTTTGTTATAAAAATTAAAGATAAATATTAAATTAATTTTAACTTTTTTAAAGTTATTTTTCTCTTTTTTGTACTCTGATTAAATCAAACAATCACGTACTTCAAAAAAATCTATATGTATATTAAAAAATATATGTACGTATGTACATATGTATATAAAATATGCATTGTTATCCGTTGGTATAAGACGAGAAGAAAAAAATTTTCACTAGTCTAGACAGTAACGAAGCCGCCATCCTTTACTCATTGTTAAATCCTAAAGTATGAGAAACGAACAGAAACAGAAAATGACCTCTTCTCAGTTACCACGGCTCTTTGACTGACTATCTCCTTATGTATGTATTCGCATGATAATAATGATGATTACTCATTCTCTGGTTCTCATTATTTTTTACTCAATGTGACTAAGGCAACAACAAGAACAAAAATAACAATAATAATAATAATGACAACAATAAAAACAATAACAAAACTCGGTTTTACTTCAGTCCATTCAACCTAATGTATTCTTGCATACACTACCTCTTTCCGTGTGCAAAGTATGCGAGAGAGTTGGTTGCAAAAGCCCAGAGAGTGTTATACTTTTTGCTCCATGCACATTAATGGAAGTAGTCAGTGGTGTGAGGGTGTGTGTGTGGTAGTATGGCTGGCCACACAATCAGAAGCATCCAGCCAGCCAACCGTTCATCCAGGCATACAGCAAGCGAGCCAGTCAACCCTACTATCATTTCTTTTACGTCTACTTTGAAGCATATCGCTCGCTATACACTAATACACATTCACATGCCAAAACATATGATATGTATTTACGTGTTCATGTATACACGTGTATTTACGTACATATGTATGTAAATAGGAGAAGTTTGTATGCATGTGTGAATTACTTACAACTCAACCGTTATTGTACATTGTCGGTAGAATAATTTTTTTTTGTTGAGGGTTGTTTTCGCCCTGTACACTCACTCACTGCAGACACTCAACACAAACATACACACGCACACACAAGCGTTTATAAATATTAAAGCTTATGATTTTATTTGTTTATTGCTTTAAAATTTTTGTTGGCGTCTAAATATCTACGAAACCCCATGTACTCACACTTAACATTTAAGTGAACTTACTGTAAATGGCTCTGGGGTTGTATAGAAATGGTTTGTCATCGCTATCGCCCCCTTTGCAACATGACTGACTGAAACATTGTCGTAAAAGTTCCTGTGCGTTACTATACAAATGAAAAAAAAATAAATTCTACCCCGCATTAAGTATAGTACAACGTTAACGTCACCATCTTTTTTCTGATTGCAATTTCGTTTACACATTTGTATGTGTGTGGGTGTGTGTATAAGAGTTTTTTTGTTTTTTATTTTTCGTTTTTTTTTTTACATTTTGTTTCATATACAACACTAAAGTTGTTTATAAGAATGGGAAAAAGCGTCGAGACGACTTTATCGATCCATGTTTAAGTGTTGACACTAAGAAACCCACAAAGTTTCAAATGAATAAGTAATCGATTATAAGATATTCTTAATCGATGTTGGTAATCACAATTTCGATTAAAAAAATCGATTTATTTTAGATTCTTTGGTCCGATGAAATTAAAACCGGTTTCAATTCGATGGACGAGCCTGGTATTGGACAAAAGAACATGACTCATCAAATCCATCCCAAAGTGCAAGCAACTGTAAAACATAACGGTGGCTCTCTAATGTTTTGGGTGTGTATAAAGCCACTTGTGAAAATTGACGGAACAATGCTCAAAGAGTATTATTTACGCATTCGTTCCAATAACCTTCCAGCTGCACTGGAAAAAATGCAGGAATACTGCGGTGGGGTCATCTTTCAGCATGATAATGACCCAAAGCATACATCGAAATTCTAAAAGATATAATATTTTAATCAAGTACTAATGAAATGTGTCTTAATATAATAAAAAAGTATTTTTTAAATCTATATTTTTATACGATCTATTTTTTATACTTTTTGACATTTGGTTATGACACTGACTCATTTTTGCACCGTATGTACGTATTAGCGATTGGCAGTTTTTTAAACGATGTCTTTTCTATAAAAGACATTAGAGGTTTATGATTCAAATGTAATTTATTTAAACATTTACATATATTTTAAAGTAGAACGAATTTATTAAACGAAGTGTTGTGCATTCAAAAATAGAGAAACAATTTTCATTCGCTTTTTCTCATTTTGTTTTCTATTCGATAAATTATGATAATCGAATAAAATTATTTTTTAACAATGCAAACACTAATAAATATGGACGACGCCTTTTTGCTATGACCTAGCCTGACCTTTGTTGCCTGTTACACACACACACACACGTTCACACAAACCAACATTTAAGTACATACTGGCAAAACGAAACCGAAAAATAATGCAAATTCTATACTCATTCATACAAGCATTCAAAGTCGAACACATTCCCTGAAACAATGACAGAAAAGTGCGAGTTCAATTTATTTTGGTCAAAACGAAAATTAACATTTAACATACACACATTAAAATATATGTCTATGTATGTACGTGGGAACATGTGTGCGAGAGTGTATATCCGAAAACGCATACAGTACTTAAACACATGCGTTAGAAAGTATTCATTCATAAATTTTTAAACGTTCTTCTTATATGTATGTATGTAGATTGCACATATTAGTGATGAGATCGCTAACGAAACACTCATCCAATTATGTAAGTTCACATTTGAAAAGAAAATTCATTGCTGATTAAAATACATAATTATTTTTCTTTTAAATACATCATTAACCGTACAAATTGACGAAACAGATGGTTTAGTTTTACTTTTGTGTATTTGTATAGGATATATTCAATATTTATTTGTATATATACATATATGATGACATGAATAAAAATTAGATTGCTTAGGTTTTCACTGCAAATCGAAATTTGTTTGTTAACGTTTGTTATTATCTTTTTTTTAATAGCTCTTTCATTTAGAAATGATCATTTTATAACTCTGCTAGAAAGCGAACAACAAATTTATTTACAGGTAGAATAATGTAACACCATGACCATGCATCAACATATTATGTATGTATGTATGTATATACAGGCAGTATTTTATTAAAAAATATACATACATAATATGTATTTACGTAAAATACAAATATGGTATATATTTTTTCACTTTGCAATTATTTTGCAACTATTCACCTTTTGAGCGCGAATTAAAAAGACAATAAAATTACAAAATTAATAAAGCTTATCAAAATATTTGAATTTCTAAAATAAAATAAATCATTTTTAATTTTTGCGGTTGATTATCTCTATTTTCTTCTTTAAATTTTTGCAGTAGTCTGAAGACTGGGTTTATTATCTGCTCGCTCCTAAATGTATGTAATGTCTAAAAGCTTAAAAGAATTAATAACATTTACAAAAGTATAAAAGGAGAACTAATGGACCTTTATTTATTAATTTAAAAAAAAGTAAAAATAGTATTCACATGGACTCTCTTGCTATAAAGTAAGGGCATGTACATATCTAAAATAATAATATTGTATGAAATAACTGATTTAAATTAGAAATTCTCAATTAATTTCTATTAAGATATATATATATATATATATATATATATATATATATATATATATATATATATATTTTATTAATATACGTAAATTTTGAAAAACGTATATTAATAATATATATATATATATATATATATATATATATATATATATATATATTATTAATATACGTTTTTCAAAATTTTTAGGTTAGTATTCAACTACGAAAAACTATTTTTTATCCGTAACTCTAGATTTTGAAGTTGTTTCATTAGTATTATTTCCCAGGTATTTCTACTTCATTTTTTTTATCTGATAGTTTCATTTCTATAATGTTGGGTTAAGGTTTTTATTTCTATTAATAAATACAAAAAAAAATTGCTTATACGTATTAATTTCTTTATATTGGTATTTTTTTCTATACCCAATACAAATATTACAATTATATACGTATGATGTGTTTTGAAACTTTACGATTTAATAGAACTTTAAAATAGATTTTAAAATATAGAAGAAGTCAGTCTAAAAAGTACACATGTCTGATTTAGGCTAAAGCCTTAGAAGAAGATAATAAAAACTACTAACTTAAGTTATAAATAAAAATGATCAAGAACAATTATGGAAAAAAGAAAAAATATTTAACATTTTAATGATTTTTGTTTAGTGTTAAAAATTATTGAAAATTGTTTCGAATAGCGCATTCACACAATTTTTACTTAAGTAATTTACTTTCAAAAGCAGAAACAATATGAACTGAGAACCTTACTTAAGGTCAATGTTATTTTAAAACCTCGATCAAAAAGTATCCGGAATAATCACCGTGTGGCAGTCCCATCGTTCCGATTTGAGTTTTTTTTTTGCTGTTAGTGAGTACATCTGTTGTTGATATCCCAGCTAAAACTTAGCTTCATAGCTTGACATTTGCATTTTTTATATTCGGTTTTCGGTATGTCCATCAGTGTTTACTGCGTTTTTTGCATTATTTCCTCTTGGCTGCTAAAACGCGTTCCTCGTAATGGTTTTTTAACTCGATTGAACAGAAAGAAGACACAGGGAGCCAAATCAGGTAAATTCGGTGGCTGTTGGATAGTATTTGTTGTATTTTTTGTCAACAATTTTAGAATAATGATGGCACTGTGCGACGGTGCGTTACCATGGTGCAAGATCCACAATTTTTTTGCCCACAATTCTGGTCTCTTTCGGCAAATTGCTTCACACAAACGTCACATAACGTCGAAATAATACTCTTTGTTTACTGCCTGGCCTTCTGGTAAAAATTCATAATGTACTACACCGTTCTAATTTATGAAAATCGTGAGCATTGCCATCTTTTTTGATTGAAAACTGTTTCGGCATTCATTTGGTGAACGCCATTCACTTGCCCGATGTCTGGATTGCGTGTCGTATTCATAAAATTACGTATCGTCTCCAGTAATGATCCTTTTGATGAATGTAGGATCGAATTCAGCCTCGAAAATCATGTCTTTGGCGAACTCAATACGGTCAAAATTTAAAAAAATCGGCAACATACATAGAAATAGATGTACTCTTAGCTAAATGTCAAGCTATAATGCTAAGATTTAGCGGGAATATAAACGACAGACGTACCAACTTAATAAAAAAAAAAACTCAAATCAGAAGGATGGGATCGCCACACGGAGGTTATTCCGGAAACTTTTTAATCAAGGTAGTATGTATCTTTTATTTCTTCTTTCTTGATTAGGAATCTAAACATGCTAAAAAAATGGTTACTATAGTTTATTTGTTCCTTTTTCTACTGGAAGGTTGAGTAAATTACTCTTTTTAGATTCTCTTGTGGCAAACAGTAATATGAAGTTACAAATTTTATTTTCCATAATGGTGGCAAACATGTGCAATATGTTTCAATTTGTTTTTCCTTCAAAGTATTTCAGTTGAAATAATAAAAATTAAAAAAGCAACGATTATAACATATTTAAACTTAATAAATTACTTTCTTCATCAAATATTATTTATATTTCAACAATAACTGACCTTCTGTTTAATTAATTTTTTTTGTCAATGAATTAATCATATGTGTATAATTATATTGAATAAAAAATTTGTACATACATATATATGTATGTACATAAGAATACTTACTAAAATCAATGAGTAGTCTTCCGTAACCCTTTCTTTGATATGGAGGTAACGTTAGTATACAGGAGACATTGTAAAATGAATTCTTTTCCTTAAATTATAAAAAAAACACATCACACATTATGTATTCGTTATTAGAGAATTTAAAGATATGTCTAAAAATGTTCATTACATCTTAGTATTCAAAGTATTCAAGTTTTACATACAATTGGGGTATTCACAGTGTCATAAAATCGTGTATCCTATACTAATAGCATGCAAAAATTAGACTGTTGTGAACAACCCTTTTTAATATGCTGATGTTTTTTTTGAATGAATAAGTAAAACAAGCAGTGTGCGAATACAAATTACGGATAAGACAAATAGCTATACTTTATAATTTTTTCATTTACAAAAGTATTGTTTTAATTTATTTATTTTTTAAATAAAACAGCAAAAAAACATAGCATAAAAAGTTTCATTATTTTAAACACTTTTTTTAAATGGCAACAATATTTTTAAACCATTTTAAAATTTTAGAACATTATGACAATATGACACGGTAGCACACTTTGTGAATACCCCCAAATATTTGTAAAAGAAAATAAATTGGACTACAATAGAAATTATTTAAAATTAATTAACAAGTTAAATTTTTTTATTTTTTATAAAAAAAAAAGAAAAAAGCTCGT
Organism: Wohlfahrtia magnifica; assembly: GCA_023159175.1. NCBI lineage: Eukaryota > Metazoa > Arthropoda > Insecta > Diptera > Sarcophagidae > Wohlfahrtia > Wohlfahrtia magnifica. The sequence continues at coordinate 1,333,354 of JAKWBJ010000537.1, forward strand.
AGTAAGCCAATGATTTTTTATTTTAGCGTGTTTAATTAATACAACTAATTCTGTTATTGATTATCTTTTGGTCATTCTACAAATATTTATGTATAATTATTTTAAAAATAATTTAAAAAAATAAATGTTTGTGTGCTAAAATAGATTTATTAGTAAAAAAATTTTGGAATGATTGGTAAATACAAATTTTACAACTATTTTTTTAAACTTTGTTAAAATTATTTTGATGTTATGTATGTGTATATACACTTGTGGATAAGCAATTAAGTTAATAATGAAATATTTTTTTCTGAAGGTAAAAATAACGGTTAGTTATTTGTTGATAATTTGCAATTTTTATAAATATGTAGTACCGTTATAGATTTCTAAAAATATAAAAAAATCAGCATTTCAATGCGAAAATTTTCTAATAATCTGTCATTTGTTAGTGCACATCGAAAAATAATGGACAAATAATTAAGTCTTTTAAATTAAAATCGGTAAATATTTGAACAAAACTCCTTTTGGTAACCAAACAAATTTTAGTTTGTATATAAAAACACAATGTTAAAATATCTGTTCACACCGTAAGAAGACGTCTGACAGAAAGTCACCTTCATGGTCATATTGCTAGAAAAATGCCAGACATGTCGAAGAAAAATATTCAGCAAAGCTTCCGGTTTGCGAAGCCCACCTCAATAAGGATCCAAATTTTTGAAAGCTTATAGTTGGAGCGATGAGTCAAAGTTTAATGCCTTGGGAAACACTCCAAAATACACCATAAAGACTGTCAAGCACTTTATTGACTTAATTGCTTGTCCACAATTGTATAAACAAATTTATTAAATAAGAGATGTTACTAACAAAAAGAACAAAATTTTGATACCATCAACATTATTATTCAATACATATATATATATATATATATATATATATATATATATATATATATATATATATATATATATATACATATATACATATCTTCGTACAAAGTTTTTTTTTGGGAGTTCAATGACCAGAGATTAATATCTATCTCGTTGGCTGGCAATAATGTCTGGGTGTACCTAATATACCAGTATAGACGCAGAGAAACTTTTGTAATTGTGCGCAGGATAATATACATAAGTTGTACATAGTAAACAAGGATGCAGACATATAAAAGGACAGACGTACTCAGACATAAACTTTAAAGGACAACAGCCAGCATCTTTGTATAGTTTTATACGCTGAACATCGAAGAGTAGGAGATGGGAAGTTGTAAGGCCCAAAATAATAAAGAAAAATTAGTAAATCGTTTTAAGAGGGGAAAACAAAAATTGAAAGCAAACGGTGGCATCTGCATTCTTAAAAGAACAATAATAGTGCTCGCTCAAACAATATTGTAGTAATAGTTTATGCAGAAGTATTGTACATAATATACGTAGTAGTAGTAAAAATAGTACATTATATAAAATAGTTCATATTCTGTATCTATTGATATTGTCATACATGTACATATGTAATGGACAAAGCACAATTGTAAAATAGTATAACGTATTTATACATACATATATAAATAACATGTAGTAAAAATATAACAAAGAAATATTAAATCTACTTTTTTCAATTCTTAATTCTCTCTTTCCTCTAAAAAATATTTGGTGTTTGAAAAAGTTCGATTACAAATTGTCGGCATATGGTATTTATTGCATCAGATAACACTATAGCTTGTCTGAAAGGTGACATTTTAAACTTTACTTTTTTATGAGCGAAAATTTGGAACATTGCCGTTATAGTTTGCTTTTCTATTATAGAACAGATAAGAAGTTTACGGTTATGTCGCTAAAGTTGAACCTCCTTCTGGTCGACCAATCACCAAACAGTTATCAATCATTTGAAGAAAGCCAGATACACAAAGAAGATCGATGTTTGGGTGCCACGTGTATTAACAGTGAAAAATTTCACTTAATGCATTTGTATTTGCGATTCACTACTAAAACGGGACGAAACCGAACCTATTTTTAATGATTATAGGCGATAAAAAGGAGATTACGTACGACATTAATGCGCAAAAAAGTGATGGCAAAGCTAAGATTGTCAACAAGAAGGTAATGCTGTATGTCTGGTGGTCATTACAAGTTTCCACAACTTGGTCAGATATCTTTACTGTCAACAGTTAGCGAGATTGAAGCAAAACGGCCCGATTTTATCAACAGAAAGAGTGTTGCTGCTTCATGACAACGCCAGACCACACATATCTTTGATGATTCGGCAAAATCTGAGTGAGCATGGCTGTGAAGTTTTGATGCATGCATGGTGCATATGGTATAGCCCGGAACTTGCACCTTCAGATTATTAGTTGTTTCGATCTCTTCAGAATTCTCTTAATGGTGTAAATGTAACGCATTCGCTGCCAAGCTTAAATTGTAGTTTTATCCCCACTGCCAACAGTGTTTTGAGAGCTATTTTTGATTTATTTTCTATTATTTCAAAATGAGTACACTTATTTTGTGATAAATATAATTTTACAAGCAAAAAAGTCATACACGAGTATACTCGTGGTTGGCAATAGGAAAGAAATAGGACTCGATATCTTTTTTCTTACTTGCGAACTTTTTAGCAAAAAAAAAAAAAACAAGTCATGAAACGCATCAACAGATAAAAGTATAAATATACTAAAAAAAAACTGTTTATATACTGAAATACTGGTTATTTATTCACTGCTAAAGATTAAGTTGATTTTTGTTTAATTTCTATAGTAAAAATACCAGGGAGATCGAATGTTTATTATTCGACCGGTTTTCGGATTTTGCACAAATCGGTTTTTTAAAATGTTCATTTTTCGAATATCGAATAAACCGGTTATTTCAACACGAATAACCGGTTAGTTTAATAATGAATAATTTTTATACGCTTTGACTTTTTTATTTCAAATATGCTTATAATTTAGGTATTTTTCTAAGTTTAATATATAACGTCTTATTTTTATAAATGTATGTATGTATATGACAACTTTGAACGCCTCACAAAGAACGGCAAAATAATGGTAAAGCGAATAAGATAGGCACACTTCAACAACAATAACTTTTGTTTAAGTTTTTACACTTGTTTATTTACGTTTATGGTGCAAATGTGTAAGTTGTACATTATAATATGTTGAAAATATTACGTGTATACTCGTGTTGGTATGGGGCGTATGGGACAGCGTACCAACTACGAATGCGTTAAATTCTGTATAGGACTACTGAACGCAATTGGATCGGTTTTGCGCTCAGCTACTCCAGAATTTGTACATTGATGGAATAGCTTTATCTCAAAATGGCGAAGGTTATCGATCAAAACATATTGAGTTTAATAAATCTAATTTCAAATATAAGAAATAGGAGTTTTATTTTTGGTCAAATTTGTAACCGAACTTTTCGAACACTCAATATATTTATATATTTATTTATGAACATTAAACAGAAATTATGAGCCCATTGTTGTTTTCATACCCTCAATTTAGTTTTGAAAAAGGTTTACGACCTCATTACATTGCAGTTACAAAGAGCAAACACTGTCTGTCTACACACAATCAGCTTTTGTCTGGATTTACTTTCTGCTTTATACTTTAAAATGTTGTCTTCCTCACTTCAAATATTACTTTCTGATATTGTAAGTTTCTGCACATGAATAAAACCAAAAAGTTGTACGATTTTGATTAAATTTTAATGAAAAAAAAATGTCGTGTTTTACTTTTCTTCTGTAATTATTAGTAATTTTGTGAGGCCTTTATATACTAATTTATGTTAGTGATTTAAAGTTAATTCAGAAAACAACACAGTTGGATGACAATTTAAACATTTCATATTTACTTATTAAAGGTAACACTATTTAAAAACAAATCCTAGACAGTTTAAAAACATTTTAAAGTTGTAGTTGCAGTGGGGGAGTAGAATTGAAAAAGTCAACGGCACGACATGCGCAATTTGTAACACAAACCCAGTCTGTTCTGTGTGCAGTGTCGTTTATTTTTCATTGTGTTTGACGGCATCGTCCCTTTGAGGGCCGCATTACATTACACTACATTGCCCTGCCCTACCTTATTTTGGCGTCTGCATACTTTTAATTTTCTTTTTTCTTTGATTTTTTTTTTTTTTTTTGGTAAAACAAAAACATCAAGTTTGTTGTATTCGTAAGTCCTACAGCAAGTTTATACGTATTGTAGTAGTGTGCAGCTGTTGGCAGTTAGGTTAAAGTACTTGAAACAAAAGATTTGTTGTATTTTGGGAAGTATAAGTTATATACTGTTTTATTTCTGTACACATACATATATACATAAATAAATACTTGTATTTTCTTTTTCTAATTATATATGCGATTATGTACATAAATAGATACATATATACATATGTATATATATATAATTTAGACAGACAGAAATCCAACAATAACTGCACCAAAAACAAAACAAAATACAATAAACGTAATAAGGTACATAGACAAAACAAAAGTACTCAGTCTATACTTCAGACTATACTACTTAACTCTTACTTTGTATGGCAACCGAATAATTTTGGGTATGGTCAAGAACTTAAACATTAAGAAAAAACAAAAAATATATGTACAATATATATCTCTGTTAAAAGTCGTAAATGCCAAAATTTTTTATAATTTAAAGCTTTAAAATAATAGAACTAAAATATAATAACTCAAATACTAATTGAATTGATCAGTTTTTTTCTTTAAAGAATTATTATCTCTTTCCAGCATTTATTTTTATTTTAATTTACAAATAACAAGTATTAAAAATTGCAAAAGATTTATTAAAATTCATCATTACTAAGAAAATTAATATTAATTTTATTTAACTACTTACCTTACTAAAGTAGCCTACAGTATGACAGCCGTCTACATCTGCTAAGGTCATAATGTAAAAAAGGAACGGTTCTACATCATAGTACAATGTTTTGTGATCCAAAAAGAATTTTGCCAAAAGACATAAATGTTGACAATATTGTTTATGGCGTTTGCCATCTACTTGCCATACTTGCAATTTCCCTTTTCGATATATTTCGTCACCAGGGGGGTGTCGCCAAACACATTTCTGAGCATGACGCTTAATTCCAGTCTCGGATTTTTGATAACGTAAGCAGAATTCACAAATGTACATTTGGGGAAGTCTTGATACATCTTCGGGATATGGAGATTGATACCATACTTTCATTTTATATTTTCCCATTGTTATATATCTGTGATCAATTAAAATTTAAGATAAAATAGCAGCCATAATTATCTACTACTTTTACTCACTTTATGCCTTTACCAATTGGCAAGTCTTTAACTTCCTCCTCAATTTTTTCACTAGCTAGAGCCTGAGCATCTCTAAATAGCTGTAAATCGTAATCGGGTACTAAACCTATCAAGCTAGGCTCACGGTCTTCATCGTTGCAGTCTTTTTCAAGTTTTACTTTATCACAATTTACTACTTCTGCAATAGGTTTAAAGCGATTTCGTGATTCTTTAATTTTGCTGTAGAATTCCTTCTGTTCAAGGGTTTGCTGGTGTTTTGTAGATGTCTGCAGATTTGGCTTTTGGGCGTCTAAGTGATTTGAATTTGTTGACGACTTGTTAAGAGTTTCGCTGCGTAACTTTCGTTCACTTGCTCTTTCCTTACACTCAGATACAGACATATTGTGGTAAATCGGGCAAGCTTCTGGCAGGAAGTGTCGATCTAAGTTTCCACTCAAATGACCAGAAGAATCGCAACCATCTACCGGACACCTTTTTTCTAATTGGGATGGAGTTGGTGCTCGTGACATATTCGTATAACCATTATTACTTATTTCCTTTTTCACGCTACATTTACTAAGACCCGACGTACTAAGACCAATATATGCTTTTTTTGCTGGACTCTTACACATTGATCGTTTTGGATCGCATGTACCGTTAACAGGCTCAGAGTCTGACTCTGAGCCAATACCAACTTGATGACTAGTACCAGCTGACGTTTTAACTTGCTGCTTGCTATTTCGCCGTGTGCTTAGCGATCGAGTTAACTTTCTATTTCTCGTGTTTTTAGTGGTATTTAGACAATCTGAATCGGATGGATCATTTTTATTCTTAGTACCAGATTCAGATGCCCTATTTTTTGCCCGCTTTTTACCGCCAACAGTGCTTCCTCCTCCACCTTTTTCAGCCTTTGAATTGTAAGAACTATTTTCACTGCTTTCAGTTTCAGTACTACTGCTTGAAGTGTCATCATCCGAACCCGACATGCTATCGTATTCTGAATCGTCAGTACATTTTTTTCTGGCGGAAGAGGCTGCAGCAACTGCTGCTGCCCGAAGTGGTTGTGTTTGTCCATTATTACGTTTAGTTTGAATTGCTTTTACTTTAGCAGATGCAGTATCTGTTCCATTATTGCTATTTGAGTGTCTTAATGTAGGCTTGAGTGGTTCTTGTTTAGGTTTCTTTGCAGGCGTAGTTGTAGTTGTGGATTTTACTGTCGTCTCATTATCTGCTTTAACCGCTAGTGAAGCTTGCCTCTCTTTTTCAAGCCTTTCACTTGTCTTAGATGGCTTTGTCTCTTGTGTAGTTGCTGCTGCAGTGATAGTTGGTGTGTCGGACTGCGTTTTCTGAAGCTTAGACGCAGTAAGAGCGAATGGCCCAGATGATCTCCTCCTTTGATTTGTTTGAACATTAGACGAAGTAGAGAGCCTTTTAAGTGGCTTTTTTGTTGGTGGAGTATCATCATCACTTGAGTATGCAAATGATTTTAAGGGCTGCTTTTGACTTGTGCCATTTGTAGGAATAATTTTAGTGGCTGGTGTTTTTTCTGAGTCGACATTTGATTTTTGTTGATTTGATTTACTCTCAGAGCTCTTCCTTCTTGTTGTTACCTGTTGTTTTGTCTTGCTGTCATTTGGGCGAGATGAATCCAATGGTTTCGCATCGCTCGAAGTCGTGCTATCAGAATCTGTTGAAGAAGATCCACTATCTGTACAACTCGAACTGCCACTGCTAGTTGTGCTTCCGGATGATGATGTAGAAGTTGAATGACTTGAATTCATTCTGGTATTTTCTGCGTAAATATCTCAAATAAACAAATTCCACTTATATCTACAAAATCTGTATTTATATTATATTTTTTCACAATTTCTTCAATATATTTATAAATTCTTAACAGTGAGTACAAGATTTTCCAACTTTTTCTTTAGTATTTTCTTTTCTCTTTGAGTTCCCTTTCTAAACAATCGTTAATAGTTGCAACAAAACGTACTTTTTCTTAGAAACCCTGTGTGGAATACAGACCTCTTATAATTCACAAAAAATACACTGAGAAAAATTCAACAACAAGCTAGAAATATCTTTTATATATGTCATTATATAAATGTCATTATATATGTCATTATATATATATATATATATGTCATTATATATGTCATTTTACCAAAACAATAACGGCTGATAAAAATGTCTGTACTCTAATGTCAAAAAGGTGTTTTTTTCTTTTCATTTGACGTTTATTGCAATTTTAATGTGATTACATTATATTACATTTTTGACAGATCGTTATTATTGCATAGTGACAGCAAATTAGCAGAGAAAGTGTTGACATATACTTGTATTCAAAATTAAAATGCACTAAATGCATTAAATGCACATTGCACAGTAATATTTGTCGAATTCAAAAAACACTGCATCATTGGAATTTCTACAAAAGTTGTATGCTTGTTGTTTTTAAATTTTCATATAAAAATGCCATTCAGTCATACATTTTTTGCACCCCAAACTATTTTACTTATAAAATATTCTACTTATGAAAATATGTATATGTAACTAGAGTAACCCTTCCCGCGTAGCTGGAAACCTTTGTGTTGTATATCTATAACATAATAAAAATTTAAAGAAACGCTTTAAAGCTAATGATTTGTATTGAGGACCAAGTCATTTAGACCAAGTTAAGAAGCTACTATTATAACCGTTCTCTAGATATACAAAAGTCAACAATTACTTTGTGTGAGAAGTGCCAGATTTATTCAAATCTGGCCATACTTAAACTGATGATGTGTATTGATTACGAAGTTATGTAGACCCAATTCAGATCTTTCCACTATTACCGTTTCAAAGATATACAAAAATTAATATTTACTTTGCATAGGGCGTTCCATCACACTTATCCAATTCCGCAGACTTTTTGACTGATGATTTGTATTGACCAGTGTGACCGTATTAGCTTTTTTCAAGCTAAATGTAGCTTTTTTATGTTAGATTTAGCTTCGAAATTTTTCATTTAGCTTTTTTTAGCCTTTTCTGACATTTCAACAAAAAAGGGCAATAAAAAAAAAAATATTGCAAATATTGTAAAGTCTGACATCGAAAAACAATAAAATCGTAGCATCACAGAAACAATAGTTTCTGCATTGCTTACATGCTTATATTAATTAATAAATTCATATGAGTTTGATGGAATAGTTGAAAAAATAAAAAAAATTATACAAAGAAAGGATTTTTTGTTTATCTCTGAAAGTGTTGCCTTTTGAAAATCCTTGATATTTCTTAATTTTAAACGACGTTTAGTGAAAAGGAATAGAAGGAGTGCAATATTTTTTGTCAGAAAAGAAAATGCCAAAAGTAAATAAACAAGAAATTAATTTGATTATAGATTTTAATATCTCAGAAAGTGTTACTACCATAGTTATGAAATTTGCTTTTTCTGTTTTTTTTTGCTATTGTGAACCTAATCACCTGTGTTGCGTTTATTATTCATATAACATTTTTCTCATAAATCGGATAAAAATAATTCGATTGTGCAAATGCAGCACTTGTTTAAAAGATGGTATTTCAATTTACGTTTCTGGTCAATAGAGTTTTTTAAATCGTCGCTAGTGTAAAAATTTGTATTTTTTAAGTGAATCAGTACGGGGGATGTAAAATGGAGAAAATAATGAGGATATTAAACTAAAGAAATCTTAATTAAGGTTAGATTGTTACAATGCCAATGGACATTTGTGATTTGCCGAAAATTGTCTGCAAACTTTCAATTCATGCACCCTTGGGACCGGATTCTACCTTTTTTCAGGTGCTGCACAACTCTCATAAATAATTTTTTTTTTATAATTAAAAATAAGTCAATGGTTAATAATAAAATTGACTAAATAAATTCAAAATTTACCAAAACCTTACTTAAAACTACTAACTTAAAAACGAGGTTAACATTCCCCTTTATCCGGATCCTACCAGTTTTTGGGCTACCTATTTGTTTTTATAATGAAAATGTAAAAACGTTTGAAGTAGATGACTGTTGGCAATAAAACATAGCAACAAGAATTTAAACAAGACAACAAGCCACTAGTTTAGATTTCACCGATGTATTTTTGTAAGTTGAATCTATGTAATTGTGTGTTTAATGCAACAAAATCGGTTCATCCTTTACTCGATTTTGTCTCATAAACGAACTGAATAAACAAAACTATTTCTTAGTTTTATTCGCATACTTTTAGGTTTGCCAATTTGAGAAATTTTTAATATTAAGTGACAACTCATGTGACTTATTTGGCTCGTTTTCCCCCAGGAAAACGTCTTGAAAACTTCAGCGATATCGATCTAGTCATTTACGAGTGATTTCCAAACAAAAAAACAAACTGAAATTGAAAATTATGTACATTTACGTATTTCCTTTGAATTCCTATTGTAATTTGTTCAATTAAGAGTTTGAATTTTAACCTGATCAAATTGGTTTAAAAGTAATATCTAGTTTATCACCTAAACAATTGTTTTTACTTTAGATTTAAAGAAAACAATTTATATAGTGCTATACTAACCTTGTCTAATATCCAACTAAAAAGTATATGTAAAAAAAAAACATTTTAAAATCTGGCAAAAAGTATATGTAGAAAAACATTTTAAAATCTGGTCACACTGGTATTGACTAAAAAGCTTTTTGGACCAAATTTTAAAACTCTCACTATTACTGCTTTAAAGATATAGACTAAGTCACGGATCACATGATGATTTTTTCTTGCATGAATTTACTTAAATTCTCTTTTAAACTTGCATTCGCGTCTACACTACGATATTTATTTCAATGAAATTTAAGATTTTCAAATAACATTGTTGTTGTATGGCTTTTGTTGTATGGAAATTCATAACAAAAAAGAATTTCAGAGTACATGAAAGAGGGTACGCCATTACATTCGTTTCTCCTCTCTCATCGATAAATTCAGATATTCTGCAAGAAAACTTTCATCGTATGTTCCGAGACATATAAATAAACATTTTATATGGGCATGGCAACGCCTAATTGAAGAAACCATCGGTGAAAGTACACCTTTCCAACGCATGTATTGGTTTGTAAATCGGTTAAGTGGTTCTTGAGCTATAAATTGACGAACATAGGATAACTTATTGTTATACACGTGTGTAGATTGTAAGTTTTTAAAATTTTACCCATGCAAATATTTGCAGAATACTAACCATAAACTTTTCTCTTAGTGTATTTTTGCTGTGTGTATCTGATTTGACTTCTCGATTTGTTTTGTTTCAGAAAGTAGTCGGTTTCGCATTTAATTTTTTTTCCTTTTTTATTATTTAATTAAAATAGTGTGACGTGCTGGTTTACTGTGCTGTGTTCTTTTTTTTTTTTTTAGTAAAATTTAAGATAAAATAGGTAATTCTTGATTAGATTCGTTGGTGGTTTTCAGTTACCGCTATAAGGGGTAACAATAATCTATAAAAAATTTGTTGACCTTAATTTTAAGTTTGAGGTTATGAGCATAATAATATAATTCAGAGAGAATTTCTTTTAGAAAATTATAAAATAAAGTAAAAAGAGAAAATGAAGCTTGGTAAGGCTTTGTTAGTTGCACTTGCTTGTTGTGCTTTGCTGGGCTATGGCTTGTCACCTGTATTAGCTTTTGAAGACAATGATTTTGCTGAGTTTGAAGATTTTGATAGTGACGACGATTTTGTTGAGGCACCAGCAATACAGAATGCACCAGCAAGTGAGGCTGCAGTTGCAACGGAAAAGGAATCTGCAAATATAGGTAAAATGCATGCGCAGGAAGATGAAGAGGATGGTATTGTTGAAGATGAAGATGAGTTCTTTAAGGATGACGAAGAGTTTGAAGGTTTTGATGGCGGTGATGCCAAAGAAGACATCGTAGACAAGAAAGGACCTGAACCAAAACTTACCGTTGCTAAGATTCCTATGCATTTCAGGTAAATTATTTGTTGTTTTAATAAAGTGAAAAAAATTGAATAAAATGAATTTCGTTGAATTTTAGGACACACTGGGATTCATACTGGATGGAAATGCTAATGTTAGCTGGTCTTATGGTTTATTTTACAAATTTCTTTGCCGGCAAAGCTAAAAATGCCAAATTAGCTCATTTGTGGTATAGTACCCATAAAGGTTTGCTGGATGATAATTTTGTATTGGTCGGAGATGATGGGAAAATAGAAAATGAAAATCCAGGTTTGATGAAGGAAAGTGAAAGCTTGTACACTCTTTGGTGTTCTGGCCGCACTTGTTGTGAAGGCATGTTAGTCGAACTAAAAATGATTAAACGGCAGGACTTGGTATCATTGGTAGCGGGATTAATGCGGCCACAATATGATCAATTGCATATTAAAGTTGACTTGACCCGCGGTGTAATGGATCCATTCGTTTTCTGTGTTGGTTCTCGGAAAACTATTACAAAGGCTTTTAAGGAATATTCTGATTTGGTATGCAAACTCTTCAATTGATGGACATTAGAAAAATAATATAAAAACTCTAAATTTTGTAGAACAAGTATTGCACTCTAGTCAGTAAGCCAGAGACCCGCTACAATGTGCCAACTGGCTTTAGTGTGCTCTCTGAAATCCCAGAAGCCACATCTGCCATACTTGAGAACCGTGTTATAACGGCTCTCAGCAAATATCAACAATTTATCGATTACATTCATATTTCGGATCAATTTAGCGGCCCAATTCAACAAGATGAAACCACCAGTTTAAAGCAACCTGAGACAAAACCAGTATTAATGGCCGGTTTTAACTTACCCAAAGATGGTGATATGGAAAATGTTAAACCACTGCTTATACTTATTTTCTATTTAATGGAGCGTCTTAAAGTTTTGCGCATTTCGAAAGAGGTAAATAAATAGTATAATATTCACTAATTTATTTGCAAATTAACAAGGATACGTATATCTTGTATACTTTTTAGGGTATACAAAAAGCTGAGAAGAATAGAAGTCGTGTTGAGGAAGAGTTTTTGAAAAGTACTCATGCCGCTCGCGCCGAAGCTGCTGCCCTAAGACGTGAAGAGAAACGTAAACAAGAAAAAGAACGCATTTTAGCTGAAGATGACCCTGAAAAACAACGTCGCTGGGAGGCAAAGGAACAGAAACGTCAGGCTAAAAAGAAAGCCCCAAAAATGAAACGCTTGGCAGTAAAATCGCTTTAAATTGTCTGTCGTCTTTTATATTTTGTCTCATACTGCTGAGAACAAATATAAAAGAAACGCATAAATTAATTTACATTTAAATCTCTGTTCAGCTACTTTACTTTGTAAAATAAAATTGACGATTAATTTATTAAAATTTAACAGAAATTTAAAAAACCGAAAATATCGAGATCTTTGTATAATCTTATATAATTTTAACATTTAGACGGAAAGCAATTTTCATTAGACATGTATGCAATATGATTGCGTAGAGTTTTTATTTGTTTTTGTGCAGCATCAAAGCTGTATGATAGGGTATTTAATTGGCCTTGCATTTCCTTTATCACAGCTTCGCGATCACTAACTGATAGACAAGCAGTTGCGCGGCATTGCGCCAATTGTTTTTCTAAGCGATCTATTTGTTCCTGCTGCTGTTGTTTCGTATGTTCTGCTCTTTCTTTGGTTCTCGCTATAATCTTTGCAGATTCGGAACGTAATGAATCCAAATCTTCCATGGTTGTTCTCAATTGTTCGCAGAACAAATCTCTTTGGTTTTGTATTTCTTCTAAATTCTTCTTGACATGATTCAATTCCTGCTGACATCTTAGTAGTTCGGCTTTGGCATCATCATTGCTAGCGCCTTGGAGTCTTTGTTTAAGAGTCTTCAATTCTTTGCACACGACCATCAGTTTTTTCTCAAGCTCTTCCTTCTCCTTGCATGTCTGAGCTAATTTAATTTGCTCATTTTCTAAAAGTCTAGGAAACTGTAATAAATCATTAAGTTTCTCTTGAAATTTTGCCCGAATGTCCTTAATTTCGATATTTATTTGTTTCTCTATTCTTTTATTATTCATGTTAAGCTTTTCCAATAAGGCGCATTGTTCCTCAACTTTTTGCTGGGCTGCTAGATATTTATTGCGGTACTCATCTAATTGCAATGATTGTTCTCTCATCAAGCATTTAAATTCTATTTGTTCATCTTTCATTTCATTGATGCGATTTCGTAAAAGCTGAATTTCAGATTGATCAGCAGAGGTTTCATCGTCCTGAAAATTACCCCCGCCTCCTCCTAGATTTCTACCTTTTCCACAAGAGTTTTTCAATCTGAAATATACAGTGTTTGTGCATTACTTTAAAATTCTTAAAATAAATAAATAAATAAATAAATAAAACAAGAAAATAATTACTTTTTTTGAAGGTCTTTCAGTTGATCATCCCTTTTACTAAATTCAGACAAAAGGTATATGTAGTTATCCTTCAGTTTTTGAAAATTTTCCTCTTTTGTACTTTTTTTGTTTAGGCATAACAGTAATGGATCAACAGGTGGGTTTGATTGACAATCATCATGCTTAGTTTCAAGACTGCAAGGAGAGTGCTTGCCACCATCTCGATTAGTAAGTTCGTCCTTAAGTTTACATATTGTTTCCTGCATGCAGTCAATTTTATTTTTAATATCGTCCATCGATTGATGTTTTTTGCATGGAGCGCGAGTCTGTGGTTTACTTTGCGGGCGAGAACTTTTCTTTTGTCCACTGCATTCTCTAAGAGTTTCGATAATTTCCTTTAATAATTTCTTTTCTTCGCACTCACTTAATTGGCTTCCCTTATTACCACGTTCATTACCGTCTGCACAAGAACAACTTTTATCTAATTCGCTCGAGTCTCCGCCAGAAGCTCTACAAGGTGGTGGTTCGATACAGCGCTTTGCACGACCTTTTGAAGTTGAAACTTGCATTGTGTCGCATGTACGCACAAATGGTTTCATATTGTTGTCTTCATCGAATGTAGTGACAAGAGGAAACTCTTTGTATCGTCTTTTTGAACCAAAGTTTTGTAAATGTATGGCTCTCTCAATGAGACTACGCAGTTTAAGCATTTCCAGTTCCAGCCACTCGTACAACTTTTTCAGATCTTTTTTTTCACTCGGAGTCGGACAACTTTTATGTGCAATTTCTTGTATTTGGCTTTTAATTCGTTCCAAAAGTTCATTTTGATAATTTATATCCTTTACCAGACGCTTGTATTCTTTGTAACTACGCTGCTTCTCAGGATCTTCATTAGAGCTTAAAGGTGTATAATCTTCGCCTTCATCCTCCTCGCCTTCATGTTCGCCGCATTCATGCTCGCCTTCATGTTCGACATAGCCTCCCTCCTCCTCGTTAATCGTATATTCTATGCCAGCTTCTTCTCTTCCTTTTTCTTCCGACTGAACGAAACCCGGATCAACTGCATTTTCTTCAGCCATTTTCAATTTTTTTTTTTATTTTCCCACTTTTAAATTGTAATGATTTAACAGATAATATATGTATGTATGCAAGTATGACTTTAATCACTTAAAATTTTGACGAAATAATTATTTTTTTTCAATATTTATTATTTTTCTAATAATTTTGTAATATTTTTCTTAACATTTAATGCAAAAGTGACTTTTAAAACCAAGCTGCTCTGTGTTTGATAAAAAAAAAACATTATTTAATAAAATACAATTTTTAATATCCAGTATAAAAAGAGTTCATTTTAAGGGACTCCAGAGACATGAAATAAGCAAAGAAAAAAATATCTCCTTTCCTTCGTTTATCGATTTTATTTTCTCCAAATAAAGTTCTTAAATTGAAGGAGAAAATTAAAAGAAGTTAACAATTAAAAGAATACCATATGAATATCATCTATAAACTATAAACTATAGAAATTCTCCGATCATCTGCTATAGCGTGATTCTGATTCTAGGCTATATACATGCAAGGTTTATGAAATTGATAATAAAAGTCTTGGTGTTATATGAAATGATATCTTATGGCCTGTTGGGTTCTAAACGAAACATCTAAAATCAATGTTCACTATGGTTTTGTTTAAAATTTTGAAAAATGTTTCAATTTTATTGTAAAAATATTGATAATTAGTTTCGATTTATCAATCGACTAAATGTTAAAATAAATTCATTTTAAAAAAAAGTGAACGTTTTGTCCGAAAAATTATCTGTTGTGTTATTTCGAAAATATCTATATAAATATTAGAAAGTTTCAGATGAAGTTATGGAGCACAAAAATTTAAAGTTTACAACTAAATTAAAGAAACGTCATAAGGTAGCAATGCCTCCCTGCAATCCAAAATGTTTTGAAAATCCTGATTGTTCAGATGAAGATTTTGATAAATCCGATGATCTTGACTATCAAATCAATAGCTTAGAAAGAGAGACAAAAACGGATGATGATATGAATTCGAAATTAAAAGCAGAGCTTTCAAAGTATAGAGATGAATTAAGAAAATATTCAAGCAATACAAAGGACCTTGAAGAAAAGTATATGAAAATCAACATTGAATTAAACGAAATGAAACAAAAACATGATAGACTTGTTTCCGATCGAAACTTACCCTGTGGTGATTTTGAAACTCTCTCCGATACTACTTCTAGTGCATCTGAGTTTTCACTTCAGCCGAAAAATACGCAAGTGTTTCATCGTAACAGTAGCTTTATAAAGTTGGTTTCGAATGAGCCACTAAAACCGATCAACTATAAGATGCAAAAAAGTTGTAAAGATCTACAATTGGATAATGCTACGAGGAAAACTGAGAGCGTTGATCGACAACAAAAGCAACAACACCATTGTGAAAATAAAGAAAATGTGGATCCGTCATTTTGCTGTAGTGATTACAATAATAACTTAAAAAACGTATATAAAGCTCTAAAAACTGTTATTGACGATAATACAAAAACCCACGAATGTTCCGAAGTGAATACGCTGAAAAGCACCATATCAAATCTTCAGAGTGAGAGCGAACGCTTCTGTACTGTTATCGAACAACAAGAGAACACTTTAAAAGATTATAGAATGCGTTTTATCAAAGCCCAACAGGTGATGAAGGAGCAGCAAATGGAAATCGAAAAGTTAAACTCTAGCAATCAACAACTGGAAAGGGATGCTTCAACAAGCATTGATCAGTTGCGTCACAAAGTAGAGAACAAATTAAGAGATGTCAGCCTCCTATCCGAGATAATGCGAGATGAACAGAGCAAAAAGGAGCGTGTCATCAAAGAAACCTGTATCCTCAATGAACGCATGCAGACAATTCAAGCCGAAGCTAATCAATTAAAAGCCAAATTAGAAGAAATGACTCGCCGCAAAATAGCAACAATTACTCGCTTGAAAGCTGCCGAACGGGATTTGAAAATATTCAAAAACTACAATACAGCTCTGAAGCAGGAGAAACGTAAATTAACCGAAGAAGTAAAGAAAATGAGTGATCAAATTGAAAATATGCAAAGTACTAGTAAACGTAACATAAGTCGCCAGCGTGAACATAGCGAAAAGCAGAGACGTGAGCTGCAGAAACGAATCTTCGAGCTGGAGATGAAACTCAACCGCAGTCAAAGCTCTACCACTAGTTTAATTCAAGAACGCGATAGTCTAATTGCCGAATTGCAAAGTCAACTTAATAACTTAGTTCACAATTTTGAGGTTTCACAAAAGCATATACGAGTTTTAAGGAGGCATATTTATTCGATGTCTGGAAATAGTAATAGTAGTAATGGAAATCGCCAATCCATTGTTCGTAATCGTTTAATGAATGCTTCATGATCGCATCGCTTCATTTTTCAACTTTAATACGCTTCTTTTGAATTTTCTTACAGTTTATTATATAATGTAATTGATTCCGTCATATCCCCTTCTTGTCCCCCTTCCAAATGACAGACTCACGTACATTATGTAATAAACTTTCGAAAATAACAAAATTAATCAATTAATTAAATAATTACACAAAATTAATAGAACAACCAATAATAAAAGAAAATGAAAATTATAAAAATTGTTTTAAAAATAAACAACAACAAAAAATCAAAAACAAAACAATGAATAAAATTAGATAAAAAATTCGTCCACTAATAACTGCTATAAAGGGGGAGATTATATTACAATTACCAAACCTTTTCTTAAAAAAAAAAATATAAAAATGTTACTCAAAATCTTACACTCTTATAGTTAAATCCTGAGCAAAACTGTTAAATGCTTCGTAGACTTCAAGCGGAAGCCAATTACGCAAAAATACATAAACAAATAATATAAAATTGTGAGATTTAAATCAAAACAAATTGTTGGTTTAACATTTTTTATACATACATACGTATGTAAATACCTGAATGCATAAAATTTAATTTTATTTGTCCATATCGTTCGTTATACAAATATAATTTAAGGGAAGGGTGGTTTATCGTTTCACTTTTATTTGAGAAATTGAAATAAACCTATATTTTTATTTGTCCTCATCAAATGAAAGGTGATTGTAAGTTTGCTCAGGGTTTTTTCGATAAATAACAACACCTTTTAATGAATCAGCGTTATTGCAGTGTCCACCATTATCATCAACATGTATTATTTCTTCATACAATTGATGGGGAATCTCTGTTGGTAGATGTTCGTAAGTTATGTGTACGGATTTTTGACATTTCGAAATATCATTATTCTGATCTATGCAATTACATTCAGCAATAACTCCATTAAGCGGTATTTCGTAGCCTTCATTGTTTGTAATATCTGGCAAAGGTCGTCTACTGAGATCAGCAGTTTGAATGGGGCATGGCGGCGGTAATTGTCTAACCACATCGAAACGTTGAGTAGTGCTATTTGCTATGGTTGATCGACGCATGCAGGAGAAATTCTGGTAATAAGACAAATGAAACATTTTTTGGCAATAAATCCACATGTATAGAAGTAAGAAGAGAAGTGCAATGCCTAGAGGCAGCATGAAGACAATAATTAAAGCTTCAGCCCTTTGGTTTCTCTTAAACTCCCAAGGACTACCATAAACCAAGGTATAAGTCGATATATTCATACTTCTTTCTGGTGATGCTGATGGAGACGTGGACGATATTGTTAAAGTTTTATTTGAATATTTTTGTTGAACATTTTTCGGATAAAATGATTTTTCTGCTGGTATACATTCTAGACCATTCACATTGATTTTCGAAATAAATTTCTCGTACTGTAAAATTCGAAATGTTTCCGGATATTGATGTGCGAATTCATGTAGCCACAAACAATCCCAAGGATTTTGATCAGATTTCAAGCGAACTTGAATTAGCGTTATATCTGGAGTACTAATATTATAGTCTTGCAAAGATTGCAAATAATTTTGACTCAAATCGATAATACGGCCGCTAGGCAGCGCCTGGAATAATTTGTCTAGTGACAAAGATTTCAGACAATTATCCTTTAGTATCAGTCTGTCCAAATTCGTAAGATTTGTAAACCATTCGTATGGTAACCATTCTAATTTATTGTTACTTAAATTTAATTCTTTTAAATTATTTTCGTGAGCTGTAAACATTTTCATGACATTGCCACTTAAATCAATGCGTTTCACGGTTGAATGAACATCGTGTAGAACAAACAGGCGCAGAGAGCAATATTTAATCGTAAGATTTCTCAAAACTAAAGCATTTATAACAACAACATCGTCGTTGTCGAGTTGCGTATTGGCAACATACAGATTTAGCAAAGTCTCAGGTAAATGCCTAAATATTTCTGACGTCATTTGCTCTAGTGCCTCTAAGTGAATTGTCTCAACACTTGTATATTTAAATAAATCACCGTATTTCAACATCAGCACGGGCTCATTGACAATTTGTAGTTTTTCTAAAGTTCGTAGCGATCTAAATGCATTTGCATGTATTACCTTTAGAGAATTTCTTTCGATTAGAATATCTCTTAAACGAGAATAGTCTTTCCTAAATGAACTTCCATCTATTACTGCAATTTCATTGAATTGTATGCTTAAATATTCCAATTGTAATTGCCGCTGTTCACCATTATTGTCGTCGTCGTCGTTGTTATTACAATAAAACGATTTTAGAATATCCATATGGAAGTGTCTTATAGAAACTTTTGTAATGTTAATACATATTGGCAAATATTCCAAACCAAAAGTTTGTGTATTTAATGGTGTTTGGCAGCCATCCAGCATTACAGATTGTACGCCCATAAAACGGTGCATAAGTATATGATTATTTGATTTTTGAAAATCATTTTCAACTTCTTTTGTCTGATATTCATTCTCTTTCATAATTTTACGGCAATCGATTTGCATCGATATGCCATTTGAAAAATCAAAATTTTTAAATAATTCCGTTTTAATATTGCATTCATTTTCATTATTCCAACACGATTCGTTTCCCGATATTCGATTCACTACATTAAAAATTAATACAATTATTTTGAATATTAAGAACTTGTTTAACATAATTTATTTTCAAGTATTTATTGTGATAGAAATATTTTATTAAAATTTCAAATCGCTTCTGTTGTAATAATTTTCAACTAAACTCTTGGCGATCGTTTGAAAAACTGAAAACATATTCTCAGAAAATAAAAAATTAAATAAAAAAATCGCACAAGATTCACCTTGTTTTTGTATTAGGTTTTGATTTTTCACTATAAACGCTGTTGTTTTTTCTTTCGCATATTCCAAAATATTGTATGTGAATGTTTGTTGTTCGTTTGGTAAACAATTTTCTCTTCATTTTTTCTTTGAATATATATTTTTATTTTATTTTCGTCATTGTTATTGTATCATGTATATATACGTATAGTATGTATATATTCAGTAAATTAAACATCGATATAAAATTTAAAAAAAATTCATCGTATTGTAATTTAAATATTCTGAGCGCCCAGCACAGAGGGCATATAATTCTAATAGATGATATAAATACACATACATGCGTTTTAGTAGTGTTCATATACATAATATATATATATACATTGCTTTATTTTAAATTTCCTCACAGCTTCTGATTAATTAATTTTCTTTTGAATTTAATAAGGTTTTTCTTTTTGTCTATGCTGGACATTTTAATGCGTGTATTATAAGGTAAGATAATTTAAAAGATATTTAAATGTGTCCAGATACAATGAAAATAAAATTTGACATTTACAAAAATTATGACAAAAAACTTAATCATAAGCGAAGATTTTTATTAAATTAAACTTTTACGGAATTAGGAAATAATTCAATATTTTGAAAATCATCAGATGTAAATTTTCAATGTCCGTTGTACTTGTTACAATACCAAATTTTAATAAGCTTCTTTCACTATACCTATTTACTACTTATGTTTGTACACATTATAGTATAATACGAATATCGAATAATAATTTCCAAAAACCATATCATATTTCGTAAGTTTTTGCAAATGCTTTAAAACTATAGACTTTAAAATAAGGCGCTCACTCACGTCTTTTTGGCTGTTATAACGAAATAAATTGTAGCATGTTTGATTTTCTGTATTAAAAAATAGTTTTATTATTTCTCTTAACGTTTAATTTATTAAAAAATTTTACTCTCGAAAAGGTTATTAAATGTAAAAATAAGGATCGTAGATGTTTAATCGTGCTTTGAACTAACGAAAACGCGACGAACAACTGTTTTCGATTTGGAAGTATGTGACTGTGTTACATTAGTCTTGTTGTTCGTTTTATTACCAGATGAATGGGCAGCTTGTGTGGACTGAAATTCAGATGTACCACTGGATGATGAAGAATCAGAGCTTAAATAGTGTACAATATCTTCCTTTTGCGAAAATTTTACATTTTTTCCAGAATCTTTTATAAGCGAATCGCTATATTTTGTGATATTAGATTTGACAGGCGTACAAATTGTATTAATTGATTTCTTAAAATTTCTTTGAGATGGCAGCATTGGTGATGGAGGTTTTATTTTCAATTTGGTAAAACTACTAAATACTGGAGGATTTTCTAAGCTCTCGCTATTATTGCTTTTATTTTCTTTGTTTTCTATTTGAGACAGTTTTAAATTATCATCATTGCCTTTGTCATTTTCAACAGAATTCACCATTTCATCGTTTTGATTTAAAATAATTGCACTTTGTTCATTACATTTAGTTTTAACAACCTTCGAGTCTTCAGCTTCGCTTACAACTTCGTGTTTTGTGAGTATATGTGAAGTGATATCGGTTTCGGCTGTTGTTTGTTTTAAACAAGTCAATGATTCACGTTCAACAGTATCATCAATAGTGCTTCTTCTACGGTTGCTCACTATACGTGGTCTAGCTTTTTGTTGCTCTTTTTCACTTATACTAAATTCCATAGCATGAATGGGCTTAAAATTTATTTTATTTTCAGTTAAGAGATGCTCGCGATCTAATAGAATGCATCGTGATTTAAGCGATTCAAATCGCCATCTTCAAATATGTAATAGAAATAAAAGAATTAAAAGTGAACTGAAAACAAGATAAATTAAATTTACCTTGCCATATCTTGCTGAGCATTTCGGAGCTGTTCTTCCAAATTAGCGTTTTGAATGTGTACACTATGTAACTGACTTTTAAGATCGTCTGTTTCTTTTCTATGCACAAAAATATGATCTTATTATCGAGACTGTAACACTGCTTTATAGTAATTAATTATATTATTTACATCTAAACTATTCTATTTAATGATTATTTATTTACATAATTTTTACTTTTGTTCTTTGAAATTACTAAAACGAGAATAGATTTAGCACTAAATATAAAAGGCAAATACATTTATAAATGTATGTTTAATATGACCTAATGGACGGCGAAAAGCAATGATGCAGTGGAAAAGCGGGTTTAAAGTAAAAGGGGTAAAATTCGTTTAAATGGTTGTGTTAATAATGCTGATTTCTTGATAAAATTTCCTATATACCCTAAACAAGTTTTAACGCCTTTTTCTATCTCATACTTGCAAAAACTAAGCATTGAATCAAGCCATGTTACTCCTTTGTTGCTAGCCAATTCCTGAAGTCTCTCTTGGGTCCACTTGAGTTTGCGTTCAAGTTCCTCATTTTGATTGAAAAGATGACGAACACGTGCATTAAGTTTTTCTAAGTAAAAAATGAGAATATTTCAATGCTTATGGTACATTTCAGATGTAAAGTGAATTTATTTAAATACCTTGGTATACTTTATCTGCGTTACAAAATATTGAACTGCATGCTTCAAGTTCTGTATGCATTGACCGATTTTCACGTTTCAGGCGACGAATTTCATATTCGCTCTCATTGTAGACTTTTTTCATTTGTAAATAACTTTTCTTTTGTGCTGCTAGCATTTGTTTCATAGCTTGACGTTGATCGTCTACTTCTGCAAATAATGAATTTCCCTTGCGATCTACAAGAAAAAAATTCTCATTTTAAAAGTGAAATTTATTCATTTTTGAGATCTCTATGACTTACTTACCGTTACTATTTGGAGTCGATGATAACATGGCGATTTTGGCATTGGCTTCAGCAAGCTGCTCTTGCGTACTTTCGAGGATTTGTAGTTGTTCTTCGATTTCTATACGTTTTGACTGTAAGTTTTGTTCCAGGCATATTATTTGGTCCCGTAAAATTTCAATATTTTTCTTAAACAAATAATCAACATTTTTGTTATTAGCAACTACAATATACAATATTGGCATTGATGTAATGCTTACCTCACATTCAGCAATGGTTAATGTATAGTCGACAGAACGTTCTTCAAAAGATTCAATCTTCTGCAACAGATCCATATTTTCATTTTCTAACATTTGCATACGTAACAACTCCTCCTCGCACAATTTCGTTTCATTATTATTAGGAATTAGTTCCCTTTGATTAAGAAGAGCCCGCTCCAAGTTTTTAGTGAGATCGATATTCTCTTCCAACTGCGCATTGTAATCCTGCTGCAGTGTATTAAATGAAATCTCAAGATTTCCATATTTTTTCTTTAATTCTGCCAATTCCGCTTGAGTTTTATTGAGTTCTTTTTCAACTTCATTACCTTCAGCATTGGTATATTGCTCCAGTTCTTGAGACAAGTACGCCTGGGCCGCTACGGCTATGTCAAGAGAACGCTTCAATTCATAAATCTTCTGTGTGTCCGCTTCATTTGATTCACGAATATCCTGGAATCTGTCAAAGAGTTTACAGTACTCATCGAGGAGTTCATCCCGTGTTAAATTAACAATATCGGCATAATCACTCATTTCAGAAATATAAAAACATTAAACACACACTTCCCCACAATTCAAATTCTTACGCGCTACCTCACCGAAACAAAAAAAAAAAAGAAACTGAGAATAACAATTAATGACAACTAAGGAGTAGTCAATACAAACGATTAGGGGTAGAAACAAAGAACACAGAGATGGCAAAAGTGAAAAAAGGGTTGCCAAGCCCATGAACGCTTTAAAAACGGTAATATTAATGAATAATCACATTTATTTTGATCAAAATTTTCAGATCAAATTTTAAAAGTTGGTATTATCGATAACAACTTAACCTTTAAAAAAAAAAATAATTAACTCATCAGTAGTAGTTGTAAAGTTTCAACTTAAATTTCAAATCAAATTAGTCGAATTCTATCACTGTGACAGTGGCACTATTACAAAAATTATTTGTAAATAAAATTGAATATTTAAAATTTTCGTAGTTCCTAATTATCTTGTCAAAAATTATTGCTATTAGTTTACTAATGATATATTAATATTTATTAAAAGATTTATATATAATGAGAATTTTTTGGAAACGCTAACTATATTCGTACATTCAGTCTCATTTTAAAATTGTTAGGTAAGCATAGATATGAAAGAAAGATAAATAAACAGTAATCAAAAATTTCCGTCTGTCTATTAATTTCACAAGTGTGAAAGCTTCAGACAAGAACAAATGTGAATTGAGAAAATGTCTGCCTATCGTTCAACCAAGTGTAAAGGCGGACTTAATGGTTTCAAGCAACTAAACAAATTGTCGTAACCAATTTTCCTAAAATATAACTGTTAACTATGGCAATACTGTTTCATAGTTTTGGCATCTGCAGTGTTGTATCGCTTCGTATGGTTATTTGTGTACATTGTATAATGGCGACAATGTACATGCAAAGAAATTTCATTTTTTTAAAGAACAAAGGATAACAAAGCAAAGAAAAAAAAGACAACAATAACGTGTAAAAAAGGTAACGAGATAAAAAATTGTGTACAACAGCATGCAATGGCATTGCGCGCAAAATGTGGCACAATTGTAACATTTTTGGCTCTTTTAAATGTTTGTTGGCCATTTGGCATTCCATTTTGGCCCTTTCAGCTTAAAACTCAACAAACTACTTTAAACCGTTCAATAAATTTGTTAAAATATTTTCTTCCCTGTTTAGAACTTGGACAAAGTAGACTGTCAAAAAAAGGTAAGGACAAAAACTTATTAATAAATAAAATAGAGAATGTAGAGCACTGTCAGAGGTTCCAGAATTAATAAGTTTAAATATCTAAGTATAAGTCAATTTTGGGAAAAGATTTCAATAATTAAAATTGTTATATACGAATTTGTACTAAAGGATGTTTAGAAAGTATTTCTTCTTCCTCTGTAATACAATCAAAAGATTTTATAAAATTTGACTCTGCTATCTGTTACGATAGAGATATTTTGAAATTTAGAACATAAAGAACCGTTACAAACAGCATCAGTCAGTGTTACCGTTGAAGAATTTCATATATTATAACATTTTGTTATCAATGGTTTTTAATATAATACACTTGTATGTATTTTATTTGCATTAAAATGTGCAAACATATAGTTTTTGCGGATTTGAATATGCAAAATTTCATTTTATTTGTTATTTTTTGAAAAATTTAGATTGATTGATCCAAATCTTCTTCCAATAAATTTAAAGAGAAAAGCATGGACTCACAAGTATTTATCTTTTTTTTTTTTCATCAATGTCAATTTTGAAAAGATTTTTGTGGCAAATAAAATACATCAGTAACAAACTCGTATAAATTTCCATAAACATTCATTTTTGCGCCCATAAAGAGCCGGGCAGTGACAGAGGATGTGTTCCACAGTCTCTGGCTCCCCTGTATCGCCGCAAACTCGGCAGAAAATCCCAAATCCCAGTCCTCGTCCTCAGAGTGCAGTGCCCGGTCACAAAGCCTATCAGAATCCTAAGAGATTCCCTCCTCAGATTGACAACCCATTCCGTCCTAGAGCGGTCAGGTCGCGGCCACAGCAGCCTGGAGACCCTACAGTTTCCTCTGCTCCTCCACAACTTCTCCACTCTATGACGGGCCCAGCAATCAATTATGCTCCCAAAGAAACCAAGCGGTGGTTTCACCGACGTATCTGCCTACATCTACACCCCAACCGGGCCCGCTCTTGCCACTTCATCTGCAATCTCGTTGCCCCTTACGCCAGCATGCCCCGGAACCCAGCACAGTTTAACGCTGCACACATCCAAGAGTGCCGCCTGACTGTCGAAGTAGAACACCACACCATCCCTCACAACAGCCAAATCGCGAAAACACTCAGCTGCTCTGAGAACAGCGAAGATCTCGGCCTGAAAAACACTGTACTCATCCGGGAGTCTAAAGTGCCCTTCTAGGTTTTGGATCCATCTGTATCCAGCACAGGTCACCGAATGCGCACCCCGGTCAAGTCCCCCCAAAATGGCAGAGTGTCCATAACCCAGAGACTTGGCCAGGCCCCTTCAAAAATCCTCAAGAAACTCCTAGCGATAATGTCTAGCGCTGCCTGAGGAGTACTTCTAAAGGCGCCAGATATGCCCAAAGCAACACACCTATGTATCTTATTTAGAAGCCTCCTCCGACTGGCATTTCTCATATCTCCACAAGTAAACAAAAATAGGAAATCTTTCTTCAAATTCAAATTCTTCAATAAAAATAGACTTTTTTTTGTAATGGAACTTATGGCATTTTGAATTTTATATGTCGATATGTGTAAAAAACCGGCCTTTTTGGACCTTCATGCACTTATAAGTTAATAACTTGGCCAAATATTAACCGATTTGAAGATTCTTACCAGATTTGAAATCAAGAAGAACAGAGCAATTAAATGGCGTATAAATAAAATTAAGTGTAAGTAAACTTAAGCAAAATGTGTTTATTTCTTAAGCAATCACATTTTTCTTTAATAAATTACAAAATTTCCAAGTTAAGAGTCCTATTTTTACCCGTAATTCAGGATTTTGATGGTGTTGTGAACATTTTTAAATCAGATTCTTGTTGTACTCGATAGCACCTATCAGTAAAATGGTATCACTGTCCAGATATTTTTTCTTTTTTTGTGCACATATTGTTAAAAATTTTAAAAATAAGCCTTTTTAGCTTAGTGTCTGTATCCTCTTTTTTCATAAAAAACAATTTATTTTTCAAGGTGACAAGTTGATTACAATTGAAAAATTCTCATTCCACTGCCGAACTGGCAGGGAGGTCAATTGAGCAAAGTTTTCGTAAGTAGATTTTTCACTTTTCATGCATTTGATTGCGTGCAGCTTTTGAAATAACCATTCATTGAGAACATAGGTGGCTTTTAAAGGAGTTAACATTTTTTTAAGAATTCGAAATGCGAAATTACTAATTATTTGGAGATTTTATTAAAGGCTTTTTCAAAAATCATTCGGTTTTTAACTATGAATATGCAATTACATTTTATTGCAGGTCTCTTTAAATTAATTTTCTATAAAATGGCCTTGAATTATTATCTCTATAAATTTTGAACATATTTTCTATTTTAAAATTAATTATTTATTGCTTAAAAAAGATAAAATAAAGTCGGTGTAAAAACTTACTTGATTAGGTGCTTGTTTGCATAGTAGAAAGCATCCGTAAAACTTCTTTATGAATAATAGCACAACGTATATTCATTTTGTATTTATAACTGTTAAATAAAAAGCGAATACTTTTTAAAATATTTTTTATTTAACATTTTGTATTGTATTGGCATTACTAATTTTCTTTTTTTGCTGCCCAAGAAAATAGAAATTAGCCTAAGTTGGACAGCAGCAGCATAGGCTGTCATGCTATCGTCAAAATATTCATTCTCATGTAAAATATTTATTCTATTCCACCATCTTGCTGTTCGCTGCTCGCTGTCGTCATTGTGTTCAATGCTTTACTATTGATTTACTATAAACAAATAACTAGTTACCAAATATATGTATATTTTTTACAAAATATTTAGTTCCATCAATCATATTTTGACCTTTTCAAATAGTCAATTTGGCCGAAAAAAGAAAATCTTAAAACGCATCACTGTGCATGAATGCCACAATTCTGGTGCTACCAGAGTGTTGGTAAAATGTCCGTTAAATGAAACATTCAAATGTTTACCATGGCAACCAAAGCGGTCGTGTTCCTAATTATAAACCATTATTCAATTTCGCCTTTATTTCGACTGATGATGTGTAATAACTACTAGTGTTACTCCCACTTATCCAATTCGGTCCAATTTTTGACTGATGATTTGTTGACCACATAGTTATTTGGGTAAATTTAGAGACTCTTACTGTTACCGTTTCAAAGCCACATACCAAATGAAAGCTTTCTACATATGCCATTTATATACACAGTTTTAAAAATATTTTCTAACTCAGACAAAGTTTAAATGATGTTACAAATTTCGTTTTCAAGTAAAACTTAGTATTTTATTACAAAATAAAATCGGTTGGCGCATTTGAGAGAACATCAGTTACAGAGCATTTTATAGTCCTCTTTTATATATGCATGTATGTATATGGATGTATTTTTGATATTTATTTATTTTTACTATAAAATTTCCAAATTATATTTTGATTTCAAGAGCAACGAAAAAATTAAATTGACTTTTGACGCTAACTGTCCACCTTTTATGTGTCAGCCCTGCACAAGAATGATGTCGCAACAACTACTTTTGACAGTCTACAGAACGATCAGTTGACGGGCATTTTTTATCTTTTACACATCTTGTTAAATTTCTTTTGATAGTATGCAATGGCGCTGCCAGATTTGTTGTTCTAACTTCAAATTAGGGGATATTTCGTCTCCAATGAGGATGATTTCGTTTTTATTTGGGGCTTGGGTTTTTCATTGTGGATATTTTTCTTTTAAGTACAATATATGTACATATAATTTTTTTATAACACAAGGTCATAAAAATAATTCTGTGTACTCCGGTACATACATATTATGTGGACATTATTTGGCCGTAATTGATTATAAAAGAACATAAAAAAGTTGTACTAAACAAACATTGGTAACCATTTTTTTTATTAAAATTTAGTTTCGTTTCTCCTGATATGTTCTTTCTCGTGCAAATAATAAAAACATTTCTTCTTCAAAAAGTATAAAAGGCGATATAACAAAGAAAAGAGAAAAGATGATTTGGAAAAAGGTAAATAGTAATAGATTTGGAAAGAGGTAATAGAATTATTAATTCGTTCTAAGATTGGCTGATTATTAGGCCCGTCATAACGTACGCATACCTAGTTTAATTGCCTAAGATTGAACAGGTGGTCGCTAGAAAAAAAACTGGCCGGTCTTCAAAGAGAGGCTAGTCTGGCAATGACCATAGCCGCGGTCAGCTGTCTGACTGCGATTATTGAGGACGTAATAGGGTTTACATTTCTGCCTAAAATAGTTCACTGATGGATCGAGGACTGACACGGTTGTAGGAGGGGGGACTTTGGACCAAATAAAAAGATCTCCGTACCTATAGCCAAGTGTTTTTCAGGCTGAAATTTACGCAATTTATGTGTGCGCTGGGATAAACCCACAGAGGTGCACACATATTCATATTTTCGGATAGTCAGCCAGCACTGAGGGCACTGGCTTCATGTTAGCTGAAATCGTTGTTAGTCGACCAGTGCTTTGGCTATCATTAATAACTTGGTGCGGCTAACAGGGTACTGCCTTGCTGACGGATTCGCGAGAGCAGGCTTATGTACCGCTCCAGTATGACACCCATCTACCAACCAAGAGGTCCTCGGTTTAATATCTGGACAGACCATCCAACAAATTTCATCAATGGTATCAACTCATAACATTGCTAGCGACGAGTTATGAGTATTAAGTTATGAAAAACTTCTCTAATCTCTTTCAATGATAATAAGATGCATGTATGTACAGAGAGAGTTTCAGCCTTCAAATTCAGATATCTTTGTAACCCTCAAAGATTTTAAGCGAAGACCCAAAGCAATTCAAAGGTAAATTAATCAGCTTTCTTTAAAAAATATTATTTAATTTTCAAAGCTCTTTAAGTAAATAAAGTAAAGGATTATTGGTAATATTGGTATGTTTGCCTCTATATACAAATTTGGACTCAATATACGCCCATGAATTCTCCTTATGAGCCAATGACTCGTTAAAATATGTTCATCTGGGTCTTTGTATGTTCGAGTACTTATAAATATAAAAATTTATATTTATAACATAAAAATTATCTTCACTGCTACATGGTACAATAATACATTAAAAAGTAATCGCTAAAAAAAACATTTTGTTTAAAGGGATTTCTTTGGAGATTTTTTCTTTTTAGAATAGATATTTGAAGAAAAATGTTTTCCTAAATTTGGGAATGATAAAAAATATATCTGGCAGATCTGGTATGCGATGTCCCAATTCTGGTATTACCAGAGTGTTGGTAAAATGTCCGTTAAATTTAACATTCATTCGTTTACCATGGCAACGGTAAACACAAGCAAATCATTTTTTATAGTGAACAAAGAAAAAAGGGAAAAAGGAAAAAATAACAAAGTTTTGTTATGGATGAACTACAGAATAATTTAACGCAAAATATTTTGCCAGTAATTAATTTTCAATCTGACAATTTACTGGAGAAATTGAAACTCTTGAATTATGAAAAAACTCTACTGAATGATTTAAAAATGAAACCTCTTTCGCGTTTTTATTTTGTAAAATCCGTAAATCCTGGTGAGCAATTCTTTATGTTCACAATAATCTGTTGGTGGCTGTGTCAAAAGTTGGGTAAAACAATGGAGCGTCCACATGAGTATGATGATCCCAATGATGTTATTTCCAAAATTATCGCAATACTGGAAGAAATGGTAAGTGTTTAAATAATTACATACATACATATGTACATATGTACGTACATATCAATACATATCTTTTTATTCAAAATTATCGTTGGTACTTATGTTGCAAAATTCTAAATAATATTCTTAATTTAAAAATTTGATTAAATTACACAAAATTGTGAATAATTTCTGGGAATATCGATCATTTTTTTGCATGTGTCAACGCTTTCTTACATTTTTACATATAAAGCAAACTTCAAGAATCTCGTTTATTGCCATTCTTATATCATGATATGTATCATAAGAAAAAAACGAAAAAAATTCGCTTCAAATGTAATTAATGTGAATGGAAATTAGAGAAAATGAAAGTTTTTATTCAGAACAAATTTGGAAAGAAAAAAAAAAAAAAACAAATAAAAATATGAACTTTTATTACAGGATGTTGCCGTTGATTTTCTTCCCAACAAATTAATACGAGGTGCTGGGCCAAATTGCATTTTTGTATTGGATGCATTGGCTACACAAGCGTTAAAGGTAATGAAAATATCCTGTCATAAGTTGCATATAGCAGAAGAGGATGAGGTGGCCAATGATTATTTAGAAGATAATGCCGAAATAATACTCGAGAAAATCGAAGACGAACAAAACGATGCTCTGAGTGATGATAGTAGTGAAATGGATTTGAATCAAAGCTCGTTGAGGAAATGGAGCCTTCGAAAGCAAGCGAATATGATGATGATCGAGCGTGATAATGTCGGTGGTAGTGATAATAATAGCTTGAAAGTTACTGATAATCTAACTGATCAGCAAACATGGCGTTTGGAGTTTGAAGAAGTAATGCCGCAGCTAAAAGTGTATGTAAAAAGTGACATTAGAGATTGGAGATCTCATCTCAATCAAATGGATACATTCAAGTCTAACATAACAGAATTTACTGAAGGCACTCAGGTGGAACTTAAAAAATTGCATAATGAGTTTACATTCAGTTTGGAAAAGATCGAAAGTCGTGAAAAGCATTTGAATAATGAATTGCACAATCTGATCGTGCAGTATAAAGACGTCTCGATTGAGTTGTCCAACATTCAATATGCACAAACGCAAGTGTTTGAGGAAACCGAACGTTCTATGGAACAACTTAAATCAGTCATTGCTGACAATGAGAGTAAAAAGGCTGAAATGGAACGCAGGGGTCAAATGATGTCGGATAGTGGTAAGAGTTTTGAGCTGGTTTACATTTGTCTTTCATTCTCTCGTAAATAATCAAAAATGTTTATTTTTAGGTTTTGTCTTGCAAATAAAAAAAGCTATTGCAAAAGTAAAAGACGATGTGGCCCATTTAAATCTGGAGGTTGCTCTTTTGATAAACGGAATCGATAGAGACATTTTGAAAACAACCGTAGGGGGAATGGAAATAGAAAAATTGATGTAAAAAGTATACATATATATTAGGGATGGCAATCGGGTATTTCCGATCCCGAAATTCTTAAATCCCGGCATTATCGGAATTTATAAATCCCTTTTTATTATGCATAAAAAAGTAATACTAATTGATTTACCAAACTGAGATGGTAATTAAATTGAAAACATTTTTAAAGTTATCGATTAAGCGTACATTTTTTGGTTAAAAAAACAATATGCAAGACCATAATAAACAAACTTCAATGTCTGATAACAATTTTCATTTCCAGATTCCTATGATTAAATTAGAAAATAAGCAATGAGCCACAAAAATAAATTCAATAATAACTGATTTTGGTTCTTTACAACGCAAAGATAGTTTTTTTGCTATTATAGCTCGTTTGATTGCCTCATTACCAATAGCGCAAACTTTGTACTGTCATTTCTATTGGTGTATATTTCCCAATTGAATGTAACTATGGTCACGAAAGACTCGCTTCTCTCGTCACAAGAGCAGATTGCTCGCCAGACCAAGAACTTTCAAAGGAATTTTGACTTCCTTTTTGACTTAAATTTGTAGTTCACATTCCCTTGCGTATCTGCAATGTAAAGTTTCAGGCCTGGAAGCTGTAAAAAGTCGGCTAAAACAAATTCCTCATCGTCCATAATACATCAATTAAATTTGTCCAAAAAATTTGATTTTAATTTTTTTGGACGATGTTTCACTTCAGTATCGTTTAAAACATCCCTGTATGGAACTTTTTGGACCTTAAAAGTTTTCAGGTCAGCGTCATTTTTGTCCTTGCAAACAAAAAACTCTGAACAGTCCACCTTTTGAGCGACTTTTCTTTTTGAAATGTTGGGATTCTTCATCATCATGCCAATAATTTTATTTGCTTTATTCTGGTTACAGATGCCCTTTTTTGCGCCAGAAGATGCGTTTCGAGTGATCTCCAAGTTGTCCGTAATAATTCCCATAACATTAACACGATACAGTTTAAAGCCGCCTCCGAGCGTCAAATGCATTAGAGATGTTCTCGATAGTAATAATACTCGTTATAACC
Organism: Wohlfahrtia magnifica; assembly: GCA_023159175.1. Taxonomy (NCBI): domain Eukaryota; kingdom Metazoa; phylum Arthropoda; class Insecta; order Diptera; family Sarcophagidae; genus Wohlfahrtia; species Wohlfahrtia magnifica. The sequence goes on from JAKWBJ010000537.1 coordinate 1,365,992, forward strand.
AGTTACTAGCAAATGTTATGAGGTAATGTCGCAGTAGAAAAATTGTTTTTCTTTTTCAGATGGTCTGGCCTGGGATTGAACGGTGGACTTTTAGTTGGTAGGCGGGTGTCTTACCTACCATACCACAGCGGCATCCAAGTACCCCTTAGACTTTTTGAAACCCCTACAAACCGTTTTCTGTCCAACTATTAGTTCGCTAACTATCTTTTATATGTCCATTTAGGGTGGTTTTGAAAATTTTTTTCGCACTTTCATTTCCCCCTCTAATTTTGAGTCGAATAAAAGCCTCAAGCGAAAAAAATTTAATTGTAACATATTCTTACATTCAACTAAAAGCCTACTTAAAAATAGAAACTAGCCAAAATCCTGTTTGCTTCGGTGTCCCCATCTTAATTATTATCTTAAATGCTTAGCTACATTTTTTGCCTTTTCGGTCAAAATCCAACCAGTTTTTCCTACCAGAATAACGCTGGGGGTTCTGCTTTTTAGCTGTATACGGTCTTCAAACAAATACATATTCATTTTTATATAGTGTACATACGTACAGAGATAGATTTTATACAGTAAGCTCTCTGCGACTTCCGCTTTTTGTCTGATGTGGATAGTTAACGAAGCTCTGATAGTTGTCATTCTCCAAATATTTAAAATCCATTACTTAGTACGAATGGAAAGTGCCACGCCAACTTATGCAATATCGCCCAGTTACTGACTGCTGATGTGTATTGTTTACGATTATAAAGTCATTCAGAAGAAATTCTGAAACTTTAGCTGTAACCGTTCTCAAGATATACTAAAATCAATATTTATTTTGTATGGGAGGTACCACGTCCACTTGTCGAGACAAAGACAAGAAAAATAAACATACAACTTGCATGGGCGTGGCACCGTCCAGTAGGATTTTTTAAATTTATTTAGTCTATAGTTTTTCCAGACATGGAGAAATACACAAACAAATCAACTAACAAACATGCAAACGCATATTCATTTTTTGTATACGTACTCGTATAAGATATTAGTTTAACTAACAAAAAAGTATGCATTTTAACAGATTTTATTTGGGATTTACAAATCCCAAACACGAGATCCCGGGACCGATTGGCATCCTTATTACATACATATATGTACATACATATATGTACATACATATATTACATACATACATGTATGTAAAATCTGGATATATATAGTATAGTATAGTATAGTATAGTATAGTATAGTATAGTATAGTATAGTATAGTATAGTATAGTATAGTATAGTATAGTATAGTATAGTATAGTATAGTATAGTATAGTATAGTATAGTATAGTATAGTATAGTATAGTATAGTATAGTATAGTATAGTATAGTATAGTATAGTATAGTATAGTATAGTATAGTATAGTATAGTATAGTATAGTATAGTATAGTATAGTATAGTATAGTATAGTATAGTATAGTATAGTATAGTATAGTATAGTATAGTATAGTATAGTATAGTATAGTATAGTATAGTATAGTATAGTATAGTATAGTATAGTATAGTATAGTATAGTATAGTATAGTATAGTATAGTATAGTATAGTATAGTATAGTATAGTATAGTATAGTATAGTATAGTATAGTATAGTATAGTATAGTATAGTATAGTATAGTATAGTATAGTATAGTATAGTATAGTATAGTATAGTATAGTATAGTATAGTATAGTATAGTATAGTATAGTATAGTATAGTATAGTATAGTATAGTATAGTATAGTATAGTATAGTATAGTATAGTATAGTATAGTATAGTATAGTATAGTATAGTATAGTATAGTATAGTATAGTATAGTATAGTATAGTATAGTATAGTATAGTATAGTATAGTATAGTATAGTATAGTATAGTATAGTATAGTATAGTATAGTATAGTATAGTATAGTATAGTATAGTATAGTATAGTATAGTATAGTATAGTATAGTATAGTATAGTATAGTATAGTATAGTATAGTATAGTATAGTATAGTATAGTATAGTATAGTATAGTATAGTATAGTATAGTATAGTATAGTATAGTATAGTATAGTATAGTATAGTATAGTATAGTATAGTATAGTATAGTATAGTAGTAGTAGTAGTATAGTATAGTATAGTATAGTATAGTATAGTATAGTATAGTATAGTATAGTATAGTATAGTATAGTATAGTATAGTATAGTATATAGTATAGTATAGTATAGTATAGTATAGTATAGTATAGTATAGTATAGTATAGTATAGTATAGTATAGTATAGTATAGTATAGTATAGTATAGTATAGTATAGTATAGTATAGTATAGTATAGTATAGTATAGTATAGTATAGTATAGTATAGTATAGTATAGTATAGTATAGTATAGTATAGTATAGTATAGTATAGTATAGTATAGTATAGTATAGTATAGTATAGTATAGTATAGTATAGTATAGTATAGTATAGTATAGTATAGTATAGTATAGTATAGTATAGTATAGTATAGTATAGTATAGTATAGTATAGTATAGTATAGTATAGTATAGTATAGTATAGTATAGTATAGTATAGTATAGTATAGTATAGTATAGTATAGTATAGTATAGTATAGTATAGTATAGTATAGTATAGTATAGTATAGTATAGTATAGTATAGTATAGTATAGTATAGTATAGTATAGTATAGTATAGTATAGTATAGTATAGTATAGTATAGTATAGTATAGTATAGTATAGTATAGTATAGTATAGTATAGTATAGTATAGTATAGTATAGTATAGTATAGTATAGTATAGTATAGTATAGTATAGTATAGTATAGTATAGTAGTATAGTATAGTATAGTATAGTATAGTATAGTATAGTATAGTATAGTATAGTATAGTATAGTATAGTATAGTATAGTATAGTATAGTATAGTATAGTATAGTATAGTATAGTATAGTATAGTATAGTATAGTATAGTATAGTATAGTATAGTATAGTATAGTATAGTATAGTATAGTATAGTATAGTATAGTATAGTATAGTATAGTATAGTATAGTATAGTATAGTATAGTATAGTATAGTATAGTATAGTATGGTATAGTATAGTATAGTGTAGTATAGTATAGTATAGTATAGTTTGGTTTGAGAAGATCTTACAACAAGAATAATTTGTACGCTTTTAAAAAATCGACTGTCAAAGGATGCAACGACGATAGTGGACATTAGCTGTAACGCGGACAGCTGCCAAGCGAATCTAATCTAAATGTGTTTGCCTAAGATCAGCTGCTTGTCTATGATCCAATTTTGTATATTATACAGTATTTGTATATTATACAGTATTCAGTCTTGACCAAAAGTAAGATTCTCATTTACTGCATAAATCTAACATACTTTTCTTATCATTCCAATTTGAAATACCCTCCTCAAGACAAAATTAATTGTGTTTTAATTAAGTCAGATATTAAAACTCAACTCATGTCCACACAATCATATATTTTCACACAATTTATCTCCAAAATGGTTTACTGAAAGAAAAAAAAAACAATCCTAATACCTCTTCGTGTTGTTGATCCTGAAAATAAGTATTTATCCATAAAAAGAAGAAATAAAATAATAATAAAAAGCCACACAAGGCGTCAGTCAACTCACGATGATTAAAACTTATCAGGCAGTCAAAGGCAACATGGGAATATAGATTTACCAGACACCATTGACTGGGTAAATTTAAACTAAACGATCGACTAATGGAGTTGTTAATTTAGAAAATGTAAATAAACAAATATTATATGTAAACATACGAGTGAGTATGTATGTATGTTTGTACATACATATACTCTTATATTGTATACACATGTACATTCAAATTTTTTATTTGCCTATTTTGTTATAGAGCTTGAAATGACGACAATACTGGGCCATTAAGAAAAAGAAAAACGTTAAATGGAAGGAAAGGAAAAGTGTGTACATATTGTGTGTATGCCACAATGATACCATATGCCACACGCAAACATGCATTTGTAAGTGTCACATGTGTATGTATGTACGTATGTATGTACATTTATTTGGTAGGATTTGACTGACTGGTTTGATTGGCCAAGAATACATACTTTAGGGAAAATTTCGTAATTGATTAGGTTTCTTCTTACAGATGTTTTTAAAAAAAAAAAAAACTAAGAAAAAGTGACAAAATTTAAAAAATACGAACGTAATTTTATGGGCTTCATTAAACCACCATCATGGTTGTATACCTTCTTTACGATTAGATTAACCAGTTAAAAATATTCTCATTTAAAATGTTTGGTTTTCTAGTGTTAGATGAGAGCGTATGAGTTTGAATTGTTGCTTTTTACTCCACAAATTAAGAATTAAGTTTCCTTTATAGGGTGATTAGATAAGACGGATAACAAGGATTTAACGATATCAGGGTTGGCAAAAGCCCGAGTTTCTTAAAAACACCCAACCCACCTGGTTTTATTGGGATTTTTTATGTTTATGGAGTTTTTTTGGTTTTATGGGGTTTTATAATTGGTTCCACATTTCGTTCAATTCGACAACATATGTACATATTGTGTTTGTTAGTATAATTATGTTCTTTTAGTATTGGTAATGCAATTTTGCACTTTTGGTGGGAGCTATTAAAACTTGGTGATAAGAGCAGACTGCAGTTATTTCGTTTGAATGGGAAAAACGCCCGGAATATAATGACAGACATGATTATGTAAATCTTCTGCATGAAAACGTTTGCTCACATGTCGTTAAAGTTGCCAAACGATGAAATGCCGCACCCGACGTATTTTCCGAACATTACACATTCTGACTATTGGCTGTTTCGACGGATACAATATCTTTTGGCATGTAACCGATCACTTCTTTTGAAGAAGTATAAAATCGGCTTCAAAATTGGATCGCCTCAAAAGAGCACACATTGAAAAGCCGATACACCCAAGACTAGTCACTGTTTGGTACGGATTTTGGTCCAGAGGCATAATTGCGCCATTTTTCTTCGAAAATGAGCAAGGAGTTGCCGTTACAGTCAATGGCGATCGTTATCGGGCCATGTTGAACGAATTTTTATTCACAAAAATTGAAGAGGAGAATATTAGCAACATTTGGTTTCAACAGGACGGCGCTACTTGTCACACAGCCGAAGCTACACTCTATGTTTTGCCCTGTGTTTGAAGATCGCATTATCAGCCGCAGAGCTGATGTCGTTTGGCCACCTCGGAGCTGCGATTTGACACCGTTGGACTATTATTTGTGGGGTGCCGTCAAAGATAAGTGTTACGCCAGAGACAATTGACGCTTTAAAGGACAATATTCGTGAAGCCATTGGTGAAATACAGCTGCACACAATCGATAATGTGCTTAAAAACTGGACCGATGTTGTAGGCTACTTCATGGCTAGCCGAGGCAGTCATTTGAAAGAAATCATTTTCCATTATTAACCGGAAGGATTATACTTTCAAATAAAAAATTAATTTGAGAAAATATTCAGTAGTTTTTTTTATAGAATTTAAAAAAAAAATTAATTGGCGGACCCAATAATTTAGGAAAGCCTTTAAATAAGAAAAACCCACCCGGTTTTTTTAAAATATAATACCCAATAAAACCTGACCGGGCTTAATTGGGTTACCCAGTAGGTTGCCTACCCTGAACAATAGTGACTTCTGGCACTTTTAAAATAAACGGCTCATACATACATATAGATATGTATGTATGTATGTATGTACGTATGTATGTATATGAAAGAGCCCATAATTCTGCTAGCGGTAGATCTAATTATTAAAGATTTTGATGTAATGGGAATCGGACTCAGGCTTATACAAAGTGATTGTAGGGCTTAACTCCAAAGAAAATTGTAATGAGCCCCAGTCGTATGATAACGATGACTAATTGATGATCGCTGCGAGAAGACGTCGTTGTTGTGTTTTTACAAAACAACTTTAAGCGTTGAAGTTTATCTTCCTTTTCCCGGTAACATTTAAAGGAAATTTTATGATTTTTTTTATTTTTTTTATTTAAGAAATAAGAATGTGAAATGCAACTATAAATCTAAAAGAAATTCATCAGCAATTTTTAACAATTAGATCAGATTTTGTTTTATTTTGTTTTGATAAGGACATTTTCTTAGATCCAGAGATTTTTCTTAGAATTCGAAATAATCTCTTTTTAAATGTTACCAATTATTGAATTTTCAATTAACATTACGAGTAATCTTAATGTGTTATTTAGCCATTGGGTAATTAGCACCTCATTGCTATTTGGGCCACAGTGTAAACAGTGAAATGAAATTCTGTTTTATTGTATTTATTCTATTCAGCCACCATCATCAACTGTTCAACTGTTGCCTTGTATTGTATCCTGCAACCAACGAATTTCATTATTGACTATATTTTCAATAATGAACGCGATAATGCTCTTGTTAACGAAGACAAACGATTAGAAAACGATATGATGATCTCTCTCACTGTCTCTCCCTTTTATTTGTTTTACTTGCAACAAGTTTTCTTGCTTATTTGTTTAGTCGCTGAAAAAAAAAAAAAAAAAAAAAAAAAAAATTCTAAACACACGCTATCTATTGTTCTGAACAAACAAATTATGTCGATTGAAAAAAAGTCTCGATCCTGCGTCCGTGTGATTGTGGTTGTACGCATGCATGCGCATTTGTTTAATAGCCTTAACAGCAAAACACAGTGGAGGACTTTTTTCAAATACAAAATCAGAGAGAACAAATAAATTGATTTCGTAAAGATAGCAAAGGATGCAGCAACATTAAATAATAATTATTGCCACAACATTGTGAAATCCTTATCGATGCCATGGGCAAACAGTGCAGTGCAGTACTAACTAATCAAAGTCATCTTCATCATCGGCGTTTGTAACACGTACTCGTACTCACTGTATAGTTAAGATTTGGTTTTGAATTTGTATGAATACACGTACGAAAATGCCGATAAATATTACAGATGATGTTTATATGTAAATATTTACATACACACATGCACATACAAATAATGATGTTTCAAAATAAAATAGCACTTGCCTGGGTTCGAGTACACACTATGCTTAAAGGATCTTTACACATGTAGCGGATAATATTTTTATTTTATTTATTTATTTATTTTCCTTGTGCGTGCGTAGTACTGTTAGACAATCAATATACAAAAACGTCATCAATTCTATTAAATTCTATTAAATTTGTTTTATTTAGTTTTCTCCTTCAACAACAGGTCAAAGGAAAAGTAAATCTCACCGAAAGTTCTTTGTTATTGCTTTCGTTGAGCGGAAAAAAACTAGTTTGTGTTGAAATAAACAAAGGGTTCGCCAAATACATTTTTTTTAATGCTATAAAAAAAACTACTGAATATTTTCTCAAATTTCTTTTTTTATTTGAAAGTACAATCCTTCCGATTAATAATAGAAAATGATTTCATTAAAATGGCTGACTCGGCTGGCCATGAAGTAGCCTACATAATCGGTCCAATTTTTAAGCACATTATCGATTGTATGCAGCTGTATTTTACCAATGGCTTCACGAATATTGTCCTTTAAAGCGTCAATTGTCTCTGGCTTGTTGGCGTAACACTTATCTTTGACGACACCCCACAAATAATAGTCCAACGGTGTCAAATCGCAGCTCTGAGGTGGCCAAACGACATCAGCTCTGCGGCTGAAAATGCGATCTTCAAAAACAGGGCGCAAAACAAAACAAATGTTGCCAATATCCTCCTCTTCAATTTTTGTGAACAAAAATTCGTTCAATATGGTCCGATAACGATCGCCATTGACTGTAACGGCCACTCCTTGCTCATTTTCGAAGAAAAACGACCCAATTATGCCTCTGGACCAAAATCCGCACCAAACAGTGACTCGTCTTGGGTGTATCGGCTTTTCAATGTATGCGTGCGGGTCTTCTGTGCCCTAAATGCGACAATTTTGCTTGTTTACATACCCGCCAAGATCAAAATGAGCTTCATCTGAAAAGATGATTTTTTTTTTTTTGGCAAAATCGGCATCTTCTGTAAGTCTTCTTCGTTCTTCGTTCTTCGTTCAGCGGAAGGATAAAACTAATTATCTGTTAAATCAGACATGAGCTAAGTGTTACCATTTACGGAATCCGCACTAGTTGAAAAAAAACGTTAGATGGCGGACCCTATACATTGTATGTACTTTCAGTAATTCACGACTATCATAAGATATAACAAAGTTCAATTTGAATTTTATCAGGGCAACGATCCTATACATAAATCACATGCGGCTTTGTATATGGCTTCCTTATAACTGTGGAAAAATCAAAACAAAGTCTTGACCTTAACCCCACTGAGAAGCCGTAAGTAAGGGTATTTAAAGAGATAAGTTGCTAAGCTACAACCGAAAATAAAAGCAACAAAAAAAATATTGAAATTTTAAATGAAAAGCAGAATATACCAGCCAATTATGCCCCTTAAAAATGCTACCTAATCCGATCGAAAAGCGTCTATAATGTGAGGTAGATGTGAGGAGCGGTCAAACTAAATATTAAAAGATATAAAAAAGAAATCTTAATATTATATATTCCCGTGCATTCATATGTATGTATGTATATGTACGTATGTATGTATTTACAAATATACATTCCGTTATTCCTTTTCTAAAACTATGCTTCACATACTGTATGCACTTTACAATTTACGAAAGTAAAACAATTAATCTAATTTAGAAATTAGTTCAGATATTCATACATACATATGTAAATACATATGTACATACATACATACATACATACATGCATTTTAAAAATTTTTTATATGAAATCGATTTCACAGTAAAAATTTAAAAATAAAACATTTTGTCATTGATGTTGTTGCATGCCTGAAAGACAGGCAAGCTTTACTACATGCAGCAAAAATGAATCCATTATCGAGTTGCCTGTGCGCATAGACTGAAACAGAAAATAATCGCAAATGATGGCATTTGTTTTTACACCCAAAGAAAATTTTGTTTATATTTTTGTTAAAAAAACAATTATTATTTATGGTAAATTGAAATGAATGTTCAAAAGACTTAAAAAATTGTATCGACTGTTTTATGATTAAGCGTCTTATACATTCTATAGAAGTACTTTCTTTAACTGCTTTGATTATCAGCAAATTTTTATGAGTGTAAAAAATCCTAAGAATATAACCGGAGGGGTTATGCAAGTATTTACCCATACAATTGCCCTTTTGCGTACATAAATACGTCCCATGCTAAACAACATCATCACTTTTCTTCTTGTCGTACAAAAATAAAAACAAAAACACAAACAAAAACAAAAAACAAAACAAAAAAACTAAAAAGTAAAAAAGAAAAAAACACTAAATTGTGGTGCCTTTTTAATAATACTCGCTCGTATTGTGAGCTAAACTGAGGCTAAGTTGTGCTCCATCTCCATTCTTTCATTTACTTCAACAACTACTGTTCATTTCCCACGGTGTGTCAGGTTCAGTGTAGAGCAGCAGAGTATAGGAGTAGTTTTGTGTGGAGTGAAGTGAAGTGGAGTGGAGTGATAGTATATGCATCATCGTTTGATTGTATGGAACTCTTTACCAGTCGGGTAGAAACAAAAACAATAGCAACAACATCAATAAAAAACAACAAGAAAAAGGTACAGAGGAGAGAGAGTATGCAATAAATGGGTTGAAATGGTATAGCGCAAGTATGTATGTTGATGGTGCGCTTCGTTTTGCCACGATACAGTACGAGCATGTAAATCCAGCAATAGGAAGTTTTTTTTTTTTATTTTATTTTTTCCTAAAACTTAACCAGATAGTTAGTATTGTTTTGTTTCATTTGGTCTGAATGATATTTTTTTCCATTTTCTTTTGCCCTTTGTTGGTGTGTGAAAAGTTAGCATTGAATGTTCAAAACAAGTGGGGAGGCGGCGTCCTGTGAGACTATTTTTATGTGTGCTGCGACGGCTTGCAGATTGTTTAATTGTAATAGTGTATGGTGGAGTTAAAGCTATATTTTCGCTTTTTTATTTTAAATTTTTGTTAAGGGGTAACCAGCTTATTTATATAGTAAGCATCGGGTGAATTCCAAACTACACTCTTTTTTACTTTGTAAACAAAATTTTGCATACTTTTTACATTTAGAAACACTTTTTGCTGCAGTCAGCATAAAGCAAATCCTTTCCTGTTGTTCTTTTAAGGCAAAATCATCATCAGCTGGTTTGCAACAGCTGTTTCAAACTTTCAAATTGTAAAGAAAAAGAATCAACAAAATTTATACTACACAGTCTGGTTTCGTTTGCGCAGTGAAAACTTTTACAATACAATTAGGAACGGGTTACTTTGTAACTTTGCAAATGATTCTTTGAATTTCAGCCATCGTTTATACAAATTAAATGGAAGCTTCTACATTGTACGCTTTTTCTTTTGATCTGTAGAAATTAAACCTTTTTTTTCACTTTCTATGCGCTAAGGTGGTATTCACAACGTTCTTGTGTCTGTAACTTACAACATAAAACTGCATTGATTTTTTTTCCGTCACTCCTTTAGGGAGCATATTGGCGGCTTTCCACGAAGTATATATTGCTTTGTTTTCAATTTGATATTTTCAAGCCAAGTATAGATGATGATTAAATCCGCTGTAGCTTCCTCCATATGATTTTGTGTGTGTGTAGTGGTGAAGATCCTTGCTAATTGGTGGTGATCTTTACTTAAGCATTGTAATTTTTTCCCAGTAGGTGGCGTGTTTTTCCTGATCATTCGTCTGATGTTTGTCATCATCGCCAGAGAGGTATGCGGGAAGGTCAGGGGGGCTTTTTTCTTTATTTTTTTTAGATGGAGTTGTCTGTAGGGAAGAAAGAATTTTTTCTTTGTCATGTCCTCTAATGGGGCTCGAGGCTCGAACCTGGGTCGTTTGTGTTGTTATGCGTGCGCTCTAACCACTACACCACGCCACCCACGTTTAATGTATCAGTTTAAAGCTAACAAAGTTTCTGCGAGTGCGCTTTCTGGTTAAATAGCTATTGAAATATTTCTTTTTTCAATAAAATACTAAAATCAATATGGTCACCTTAAATTGATTTTTAGAATGTATTACAGTAGTAGCTGGTTGGTTAATTTGTTCAATTTTATATATAAAAAAAAAAAAATGTTTTTTTGTTTACTCTCTTCATTCTCATTTTCTGTTTAGTGAATACACCCAACCAACCAACCATACACCCTGTTGGGTGAACTCCACTAAAAACTCTTCTGAATGTACTGGTCGCTAGTGTGAATACATATTTTTGATTTTTGATTTTTGATTTCCTATTTATTTTTTTGTTTTTTTCTCCTTTATATGATTCGATTCTTTTATTTTCGTTTTGCCCCGGGCTTATTCACGAACAAATGCATACCAATATAAATAAATTGTTGATTTTTATTTTTACAATCATCGTCAACCAGGCGGTTGTTGATTGGATGAAATGGTCATTTACAAGTAAAAAGGAATCTCAGAAAAGCAATTCAGAAACAAGAAAAAAATAAATAAATTCTCTCGAAAAGGTTGATGTTAAAATGAGAAATACTATAGTAGACAAACATTTTTAACAAGATTTAGAAAAAAAAAAAAAATATTTCTAAATATGAAAACATTATTTTGAATTATTTTCTTTGTTCTTTTTTTCAAAACAGAAAGAATATTAAAAACAAAAAATAAAATCATTCTCTACTTTGGTGGTTTTGCAAAGATAAAGGTTGATAATGACGAATTTATAAAAAAAAATATGTATGAATATGTGCGAGTATAGTATTATTCGTATTCGTTTCCAATTTGAAGAAAATTTATTTCAAATATTATTTAATAAGAGCGTCCGAGTATTGACACAGCGGGGTGTTTAGAATGACTATTTTATGTGGATCAGAAACAGTGTAGCCAACAAAATACTGGACGGCAGCTTTTTTTATTTTGATTTTCACTAAAAAACGCTCATTTTGTATGAAACTTGGCTAATAATATAATAGTAAGACTAATAATAAAAGGAATAAAAATAAAACGAATTTACTCGTAATATGGATCCAATTATTATTTAAATACAGTGTGTCAGGAATGAGTTTTTACAACGAAAATAGTTAAGTATAGGGTCCGACAAATAATTTTTTTTTTTTTGAAAACTACTGAATATTTTCTCAAAGCACAATCCTTCCGGTCAATAATGGAAAGTAATTTCATTCAAATGGCTGCCTCGGCTGGCCATGCAGTAGCCTACACGATCGGTCCAATTTTTAAGCACATTATTGATTGTGTGCAGCTGTATTTTACCAATGGCTTCACGAATATTGGCCTTTAAAGCGTCAATTGTCTCTGGCTTGTTGACGTAACACTTATCTTTGACGGCACCCCACAAATAATAGTCCAACGATGTCAAATCGCAGCTCCGAGGTGGCCAAACGACATCAGCTCTGCGGCTGATAATGCGATCTTCAAAAACAGGGCGCAAAAATGAGCTTCATTCGAAAAGTTGATTTTTTTTTTTTGGCAAAAGCGGCATCTTCTGTAAGTCGATCCCAGGCCCAGATTTCCAGCGTTGTTCAAGCGTATACACAACCATATTCGTTCAGCGGAAGGATAAAACTAATTATCTGTCAAATCAGACATGAGCTAAGTGTTACCATTCACGAAATAAGCACTAGTTGAAAAACAAAACGTTAGATGGCGGACCCTATACTTACAATTTTATTACCAATAAAATGGCACTTTTTGGTTTCCAACATATTTTGTAAAATCTTAAGCAAAAAAATATGACAAATTCTGCTCAAAACAAATAAGAAATTTATCAAAAACAAACTACTCATGCATGGCCAGCCGAGGCAACCATTTGAATGAAATTATTTTCCATTATTAACCAGAAGGATTGTACTTTCAAATAAAAAAAGAAATTTGAGAAAATATTCAGTAGTTTTTTTTCTATAGCATTTTCAAAAAAAAAAAAAAAAAAAAATTATTTGGCGGACCCTTAATAAACTAAGCGTGATCTAAATTGAAAAATATGTGTATATATGGTGACTTTTTTTTGCTATTCGGTTTTTCAGTGTGAAAAAAAGATGCGTGACATGCCATGAATAGACTTATCAACGAACAACACTAGCAACGCTTGCTTGAGTTGCAGTTCAGGAACAGCCACTAAAACCCTGAAAAATGCACTATTTGGTACAGTTTGTGGACTGGGGCATTATTGGAACGTACTTCTTGAAGAAAAACGAAAAATGCTAACGTTGCAGTCAGTGGAACAAGATAACGTGCGATTATTACTGGATTTTTTCACAAACTGAAAGAATTGGACTTGGTTGATATGTGTTTTCACCAAGATGGTGCCTCATGCCACAAGCACTCGATACCATTAACCTATTGAGAGGCGAGATTGGTGAAAAATTTAGCCCATATTTTGGAGCAGTCTATTGGCCGCCAAGATCATGCAATTTGACTCCACTAGAATTCCAAACTTGTAAGACAACATTACTGCAGAAAAGTCGGAAAAAGTATGCCAAAATTGGAGCTGTCGAATGGACAACCTACGGGGTAGCCTCGAGGAATATTTAAGAAGAAAATGGCATGAATTCACTTATCACCACAAATAATATTTCATTCACTTGTTCAAATTTTCTGTGAAGAAAATCTGTTTCGATATTTGGTTTGATTTTGAACAACGTTCTCAAAAGAAATGAGAAAACTCATTAAACTTTGAACAAATTCACAATTGAAATTATTTAATTTTTGCCTTGAGATCAATACTACATTTTGTTCAAAGCGAACAGGAAACAGTTTTTTCCAATATTTATACAAGAGAATTGACAACCGTGAAGAAATATGCGACAACAACACCAGCAGAACTGAACATGTTTTCGACCACAGCTACGGAAGTCATCATCAGAGTTCTTTGTGTTTTGTGTATTCATTTTTCGAACCATCAACTATTTAACTTATACTTCGTAGAAATTGCATAATGAAATTATCAATTTCTTTCTATATAGCCAATGAATTAGTCAAAGTTGTCTTTTTTATCATTGTTTTGTTCTACCATCATACTTGCACATCGTCTGATAGGTATAACAACATTATGTTACTCGTAACTCCATACCATATAGTGCCATCAAATCGTGCACGTACTATGTAGCCGAGGTGGTCAAATTTAGTACTGATCTGAAAGCAAATATTAAATAATTTCGACCTAAATATAAACTAAAACGTCTGGAGATGGGTGGCTAGGAAAGTGTACGAGTCTGAAAAACAATGCAATACAAAAACTGAATTAATGGAAGGGTTCAAATACGCTTGGCCCATCATTTCGTTGAATTATATTGAACAACTTTACAATGCAGTTTCCAATCGAGTTTTCGAGAATATTTCAAACAAAGGCAATTAAGCAATGCTATTTAAAATATAGTATTTAAGAATAAAACAGCTATATATCGGGTGGACCATCTATCGGTTTAAAATGAACCAGCGGTTATTTCGAATCTGACAATACTTATGTCATTCTATTCTGTCACAAAATTCAATATATTATCTGCACTGAACGAAATGAATCGATTTACTCTTGAACAACGTTGGATTTAGTGGAAATTTATCAAAAAAAAAAAAAAAAAAAAAAACACATTAAAGGAATTGCAAAAATCATCTTTTCGGATGAAGCTCATTTTCATCTTGGCGGGTACGTTAATAAGTAAAATTGCCGTATTTGTGGCTTAGAAAACCCGGCGTGTGGAGCGGAGGCATCATTACCCCATATTTCAATTTCGCAACCATTACGGTCAATGGAGACACCTATCGCACCATGATAACCGTTTTTTTTGTGCCCGCTCTTCATGATACTCATGTGAACGATGTTTGGTTACAACAGGATGGTGAAACTTGCCACACATCATATGCCACAATCGATTTATTGCATCAAACGTTTGTTGGCCGTTTAATTAGCCGAAATGATAATGTCAATTGGCCGCCAAGAAGCTGCGATTTTACACCATTTCACTATTTTCTGTGGGGCGCCGTTAAGGACAAGTGTTATGCTGACAAACTAGAGACACAATTGAGATATGACCCCATATACTAGAAAAAGTTTTCGAAAATTGGTCCGATCGAGTGGGATACTGTAAGGTCAGACGCGGCAGCCATATGAATGAAATAATATTTCATTTCTAATCGGAACAATTGTACTTCACAACAAATGAAATAAATAAATAAAATTTCAACTTCAGATTAAGCTGGATTTTGTACAGGCAGAGGCATATACAGTGAGCGTGCAGATAAACATCGCTAAAACGAAAACCATGTGAACCAACTTTTTTAAATTGGCAACATCAATTTGGAAGACCTTGTATATACGAGTATATATTTTTTTGATGAAAATTATTTGAAATTTATTTAAAGAAAATTTTGTATGAAAAATTTAAAACTAATTCTAGATGCTAGAATGCGGCTGATTGTATCAGCCGCTACGTCTACTAGTTATGAATTAATTTATAAAATATAAAAAGCAATTGACCAAATGTAAAATTAAAAATAGTAGTAAATATACTATATGTCACTAAAACAGTATTAAAAACCATAGTATACAGATCGTGGTATATAAACCACATGTCTGTCAGAGCTATTACTCGCGCAACACAAGCATTTAAACAAGAATATTTGAAATGACAGGGACTCTGTCTTATTTTCTACAAAAAACCTATAACCTCTCTACAAGAACCTATACGAGACTTATGTACATACATATGTGCATACATATTTTTTGCATCTATATAGTGTATATCTATAAATAAATGATTGCTTTTAAAAAGGACAAACAACAAAAAAAGGCTTAGAATTTATCGGGTGACTTAAGAGCTTTCGGTTTAATTAAAAAAAAAATCATAAAATTTATAGAAAAGTATGAAATCTTTATTTGAGTCGATAGAACAATCTGCGGCTACGCTTTAAATACACTCTGCAACATATCAATCGGTATCTCACTTATAAATTCTTTAATATTGGCTTCCAGTGCATCAACCGTTGCGTGCTTGTCTCTATCAAAATGAGCCTTAACATAGCCTCACACAAAATAGTTCAAAGTTGTTAAATCGCACGATATAGGCGGCCGATTGACCGGCCTCGAACGTGAAATAAACTGTTCACCGAACTCGCCTCTCAATTAGGCCATTTTTTCGCATGCTGTGTGGCATGTCCGCCAAGTCCAGCTCTTCCATTCTGGGCGAAAAAAAAATGTTAATCATCGCACGGTATAGCTCGCCATTTACAGTAGCGTTCCTGCCCACGTAGTCTTTGAAAAAGTCTGGTCCAATGATGACATTGGCCCATAATCTGCACCAAACAGTGCATTTTTCGGGATGCATAGGCAGTTTTGCTTGTTGAAGTATTCATTAAACCAGAAATGTGCTTCGTCGCTGAACACAATTTTCTGATAAAAAAGTGGATCTTCATCCAATACTTATTCACTGCGGTAGGTCGTGTGACTTTAATTCTTGCACCAACTGTGCAGGAACAGAGGCCCAATTCCTGCGAACGGCACCGAATCGTTAAATCACGGTCATCAATAACACTGGCAGATACACCCGCCATATTTTCCTCTGTCCGCACTCGACGTATATGTTTTAATGGTTTAATGTCCAATAATGTAAATTCAGTGCGAATTGTTGTCACAAGATTCCGAATAGCCGCCTCAGAAGGTCATTCAAACTGACCATAAAATGGAATAAGTGCACGATGCACTTTCTTAACCGAGTATGAATTTTGAGAATAAAATTCAATCATCCGCAAACCTTGTTCGTTTGTAAGTCGATTTATGGTTAAATTATAGACCAAACTGAACATGTTGGACAGTAACATGTTATACGGAAACAGCTGAAATCACCGGATATAATAAAAGTAATGAAATGTTTCATATTTGCAAGTGAAGTGATGAAAATGACAATAAAACTCTTAAAACAAGCAAAATATCATGTGTTTGTAGCTAAAAAAGATAAAAAACTATGTTTTTAGAGTAACAATTAATAAAAATCCGAATTAGCGAGGTCCGGTTTATCAAGGTTTTACTGTATATGACAAAGAAAAGTTGTTTTTACTTTTTTTAAATCATTAATATTATTATTTATAAATTCCTTTAATGATTCTTAGAGATCATATAACATATTTCTTCTACTTGCGCCTGTTCAAAACCAATGTTTTATTCGGCACCCAAGCTATGCTGTAGATTGCATTTTATTGCCACTTTTGTTATGTCGCCATCGGGTTTTCTCAGGATATGCCCAATCCATTTAAAATTTCCTCCGTAATTTAATTTTCTTTATTATACTCGTAGCAACTTGGAGTGATTGGATATTGTTTCTGGTCAGAATATCCTCAAAATGCGCCGTGGAGAGCGTTTTGTTATAAGTAAAGCAGCGGCAGTAGAAAGATTGATTTTGTTGACAAATTACTAAATGAAATTGGCGTACATAAGTGTTGACTTGACACAAGAGTTAAGGATATTAGTTTGCGTATATAGAGAGATGTGTGGAAATCGCCATGTAATATTTAATCGGCCAAAAATTTAGCTGTTTAAGTTAAATCTATATCGGATGTCATCACTGGATCCACAAAAAAGTGTTTATTCTTTCTATGTGTTAGTAAGAGCTTTAAAGTCGTTTTACTCCCAAAATACTGGACCGATTTAAATAAAATTGATATTGTGCACAGCTGCACAGAAAGAGCTTTAAGCCTATAGATATCTTTTAAAAATCGATGAAGTAGAACGGGCGTGAAAGGGATACAAAGAAACGTGTTAGCCTATTAATCACATATATATGTAGATAATAATCAAAGTGCTGTTCTTAGTTTAAATTCAAACGCTAAAGTGGCCACATTTGGGGGATAGTAAACAGAAAAAACTGAATGAAGTTTTGGAGGATATGAATGAAGAATGTTTTTTAAATAGGTTTGAAATTTGTAGGTTAGTTTTTGTTCTTAATATAGTATATTGCTGTTAAGATCTGCATATCTCACATCTGTAAAAATAGGGAAAAAAAATTGAAATGTGTCACATACGAGGGCGGTTCCAAAATTAGCCGATTAGCACAACAAATTTGGGATAAGTTTTATTCATTATTCATTGTTGACGAAACTTTTTTTAAGTTTGTAAATATAAAATAAGCCATTGATTCGAACTTTAATTCATTGATATGGACCATTTCACTTGCTTCTTTAAGCGAAATGCGGCCGTTTTTCTTTAATTTCATCACTTAAATGCTGCAAAACGTAGATTATCGTTGATTATTTTTCTCTTTGAAGATAATCAATAAAAATTATCCCAAGCGCATCATAGGAATAGACGTTGTGGCCTTGCCTTATACTTCCAATCCAGTGCACTACCTTAACTGTTCCTTTGTCTTGGGTGTAAAGTGGTGGATTCATATTTAATCTATGGTATCGTCTTTATTGCAGCAATAGATCGCAAAACACCGTTTTGTTTTATTGTGGGCAAAGGCCTCATCCATCTTGCGTACAGACAAACGTTCGGTCAATAAGCGGTCAGTTAGCTTACGCACCTTCAGCTGGTGCTCATCATACATCATTTTGTGGCTTGAATACCTCAATAGGTAGACCAGTATGGTGTTCGTACTTTACTTACTTTACTTTACTTCATTCATTCAAATATTCTGTTCTTACATAGTTTATCTTAAACTAATTACTCATGTATATACTTATTCTATGCGTAAATGATACTTATCAAAGACTTATCAACTAAAACTTAAAATAATGCAGAATAGCCGCAATCCCTTACTAAAACAAATCAACTCTTATACTATATTCCGCAAAAAATGGAAAAACGGAAACACTCATATACTAAAAACACTACTTACAACTAATTAACGACAACAGGGCACAGACATCCACCTCACTGTGCAGTGTTATACATCAGGCTGTCCAAATCCAGCGTATTAACCCTCCTGTGATAAAATAGCAGGCCCTCATCGCCATAGAGCAGCCCCTCGTCCTTCAACGTTAGGAGATCCACAGGCAACAGATATCTGTGCAGCCTTAGGGTCTCCATATCACTCCTCCCCTCGAAGCAGCCAGTCACCATCCCATTCTCCAGGGCGGACGATCGTTCCAAAAATTTCAGCGCAGTCCTCATAAGAAAAACATCGATCCTCTCGAAACCCGCATGGTCATAAATGAACCGACAAGACGGTCTCCGGAACGAACCAGCGGGGAACTGGCGAGCCCTTAATCCAAGGCAAGCTGACAAAATACGCCTCTGCCAGACCCTAAGCCTCTCCATCTGATGGGACGAAATACCAAACCAGAGAGGGAAGGCATAAGACATCAGAGGTCTGATGATCTGCCTGTATATAAGCAAACCTTCCTTTCGGCGCAGTAACCTACAGTAGGAGTGGTATATCCCCTTCATCCTATCCAAAACGGAATCCAACTGTCGATAAAACTCAAAGATTTCGTGGAAAATCACCCCGAGATACTTAATCCTGTCGGAGACTCTTACAACTTCACCGCCTACCCTCAGCACCGGTAAGAACTTCCGTCCACGCCGTCCCTTAAATATTACGCAAACCGTCTTTTCCATATTCAGGCAGAGACCCCATTTGCTGAAGTATCCGTGCAGTCTACCCAGGTATCCATTGAGTCTCTCATTCAGCCTAGCCGCTCTGGGTCCAGATGCCGCAACCCGCACATCGTCTGCATACAGAAGGAGTAAATCTCCGTCAGGTGTCCGAGGTATATCCGACATGAATATGTTGAATAGGACAGGTCCCAGTAGTGACCCCTGCGGCACTCCAGCAACAACATTTCTTTCATCAGAGAGTGTATCGCCCACTCTCACTCTGAGGGAGCGATCCCTCAGAGTATGGTGTTCGTCTTGGCAGCTCCGCTTTTATACTTAATGATGAGTAATTTTTTTCCATTTACAAATTTACCCTATTGCTGTCGTCTATACGCCAGTTCGGCTAATTTTAGGACCGTCCTCGTATTTATTCTTTTCAGACTCTATTGCACACACCTTTAATATGTTTCTGTTTTTGTTGTATTAAAATAAGACTAAAAAAATCGACTGAAAATAGAAATAATACTTATAATGGGTTTTTGCATAATTTATGGTTTAATTTATTAAACTAAAAGTAAGAAAACAACACACAAAAAAATGGTTTTGTTCTGGTTTAATAACTCACAAATTCATATAAAATATTAACAAAAAAAAAAAAAAAAAAAAAAAACAAGAAAAAATCGGACAAAATCAAGAAGCTACAGCAGCAGAAGCCACATCATCTTAAAAGCTTAAGATTTAAGCACCATTAACGCAAGACATCAGCTGAAGATGATCATCATCATCACAGTACTACTTAAGCAGAAGCAGCCGTTCTTATTTATTTTTTTTTTGGTCTTAAATATAAATTTACTTTTCGATTTTTTGATTTTTCGATTTTGTTTGTAATAATATTGTATTTATTTATTTCTTTTATCTTTTTTGGTTTCTTTTGTTTAATAATTTATTTATTTTTTTCTGAATAAAAACTAAAAACAAAAACAAAAAACCATAGCAGAAGCATGATTATGATCATCGTGATCATCATCACTTTGGCATTAAGACCCCCTACTATTGTGCGGAACTCAACAATTTAAATGCAAATAAATTTGTAATAAAAAAGTGTTTCTTTTCTGTCCAGACAGCTAGCAAGCTAACTAACCAACAAACCAACAAACCAACGAATGAATGAATGAATTGAATGAAAAAACACAAAATATTTTATCAAGTCGAGACCAAAACGTTGTTTTTTGTTTCTGTTTCTGTTTTATTGTGAATAAAAAGTATTAAATTTCATTAATTCCGATAAAATTCGAAAAAAAAAATTCAAATTTTCTTTTAATTTTTATTTTATTTTTTTTTTATCTCACTCAGCGGCAGCACCAGCAGTTACAAACAAAAAACGCAATCATTCGTTTCGAAAATGTTTCATCTGATTTTTATTGCGCGGGTGAGATTACCTCTGAGTGGGTGGATGGATGGATGACGGACTGGTAGAGCATTAAATTTCCAACACCCTCGCAAACAGATACGACGTCCCCCACGGAGAAAAAAAAGGAAAAACAAAATTAAGTTTTTTGCTCAAATTCTTTATATTTCCGGTCCAAAGTGTAAGGTTCATGACAAAAAACAAGAGCTTTACCAAGGACTTTGAGTTGCAGACCACTTTTGTATAACCTTTAACTATACTGTGCAAAATTTGAAAGACTTCAGATTATAATTGATACCAGTTGTCATTCTGCTTATTATCTCTTATGCTCGATAAGAGGCAATCAATTTTGAAATAAATCACTAGATCCTGCCTATGGAGTCAGTTTATATTCAGAATCTCGGCTACTACTATATAAAAATTCATTATTCGAATAAACTTTTCAATTCTCAATGATTTATTTAATGATTTTATTAAATCAAAGTTAGTTGGGAACCGGTGCGTACATAAGCAAGATTGTGTTCAATAAGTAGAGTACAAGTATGCACAAAAAACTTGGTTGCTTAACATGGTAAGTCACAGCGCGCAAACAGTCAAATAGAGTCTAAGGGACTCCGTTTTGATGAGACCACACCACTCGTCTATTAATGTATTGGCATTTATATCCTAATAAATATATACCAGTGGTATTCGATTCAGTCTTTAGCCGTAAGAAACTTATCAGTAAAATTAATTTTTGATCAAAAGTATGTTAACAAGCCCATAAATTAAATGAAATGTTATCTGCTTGTTTCGATGAGTTTCTCAGTTGTGATCACGGCAGACTTAATTACGTTCAGTGTACTGTACATCATAGTTTATAGAACATTCTGGCATAGGACTGCTATTCTAAAAGAAGAGTCAGTAACAGTAACATTTTCTCGCCTTTAAACAAAACATTATGAAATATAATGATTTTGATAATTGATTTTCCATCGGGCTCAAATTTTTCGCCCAAAATATGTCAATATTTTTCATCATAACTGGAAAACGACTTGACCGATTTTAATGCAAGTACAACCAAACGTTTACGAACAAAATATCCTATAAATCAGCTGAACACCATTTTTCTTTTTTGTATTTTCAACAGTTTCGGAGTTATTCACAACTTAGCTGTGAACAAAACTTAATTTGCGCAAAATTAGAGCAATTTTTTTTTTCAAAAGGTCATAAAAAATTTTTCTGACCGCAAATTTTAGATGTTGAGCACTTAAATTAAAGCTTAAAATGTTGAGAATAAAATAAGCTTTGAATCATGAAAATCGGTTGGCTATTGCGGATTTTATTCAAAATTAAAAGCAGGTAAATACCTAACTTTGATCAAAATTAGCCGAAAAAAAGTTTTCTTGCAAAATTATCGGAAAAATTTGTGAAAATTTTTTCTTTTATTTCCAAAAAGTTATAAAAAAAATTCGTCGAATAAAAATTTTACATTTTAAGCATTTTAATGAAAGCCAGGTGTGGTTTGAAAGTAAAATAAGCCATAAAGGCAGGTGCCTAACTTTGGCAAAAGTAAAAAATTCATTTTTTATGGCTGAATATTCAAAATATTCCAAGAATAAGAATTTTCATTGTTGTTGTTGTGGTAAAAAACCCACTACAAAAAGCACTTTTAAGAAAGTTTGTTATCTTGGTTGTTGACACAATTTCTTTCATCATTCAACACTTGTTTGCGAAACCGAAATGACAAAGCCTATCCGATATTTGACTATGAAAATCAAAATTTAATATTGAAAAGTACTCTGAGGACTATTTCCGTTTTATATACATTTTTTATTATGGTAAGTGTTTGACAAAATTTATACTTATTTATAAAGGATTTTTGTCTTAGATTACAGTATGTATGTCAAGGGCTTGCTTGGGCTTGCTTGGACTTGCAAAAATTCTGCAGATTTGTTTTGCTACATCTGTGGGGGAATTAATTTTAAAATCACAACGTCATACAATAACCTCCCCAATTAAGAATGCTTATGAACATTACATATAATGGCTGCCAAAAATATGTTGTAATACCTGTGCAAGAGCTTTACAAGGTTGCCTTGACGACGATAGAAAGATCATGTCATTTATGAAACCAATGATATGGAGTGAAACATAAAATCACGAATATGATTGTTATTTCTGTATGAACAAAATCATATATCCGAACATTTCATCTGCCCGACGACCAGTTCTTGGAAACAATAATGTTTCTTTAACTCTAATGCCTCCTAAACGTTGCGAAATAGTTAAAGAAAATTTTGTTTCTGTTCGGAGTGAAACCAGTTAGTTATGTGTCTGTAGGTACTACTTCATCCGCCAATAGAAGTCCATCAGGAAAATCTCATTTTATAAACCAGTTTGATCTGAATGATCTTGTGCGAGACTTAAATGGGTGATACATTGGCAAACATTTGTTGGCAAACATCGCAAATAGCCAATCGCCTACATGGATAACTTACTTCTCCATGAACTCCCAAAATCAAAGTCAAATCTTCTTCGATATAGACAAGAAGATTTTAGTATTTTGTGATAATGCGGACTATTACGAAAGCTGGGTTTCCCTGAAAAGTCTGAGGAATAGCGACTCTTTATTGATTCATCTAAGAAAAACATACATATGAATATGCGTATATGCGCATATATTGTTTCCTACCAGACATTTGCTTTCATTTCATTTTGTGTGGCCTAATAATGTATTACAAGTTTTTTTGTCGAAGCTAGGTACCTACCTATCTTTATAGGTTACATATCTGGCTTTAATTTAAATGCAACGTAAAAATTATATTTCAATAATTTTTGTATAACTTTTTGGCAATAAAAGAAGAAAAAAAAATATAATTTTGCAAGAAAACATTTTTTCGCTAATTTTGTTCAAAGTTAGGTGCCTTCATTTAATTTTGAATAGAATCAGCAATAGCCAACCGATTTTCATGATTCAAAGCTTATTTTATTCTCAACATTTTAAGCTTTAATTGAAGTGCTCAACATCTAAAATTTCATTCTGAAAAATTTTTTATGATCGTTTGAAAAAAAAAATTGCTCTAATTTTGCGCAAATAAAGTTTTTTTCACAGCTAAGTTGTGAATAACTCCGAAACTGTTAGAAATAAAAAAAAAAATGGTTTCTACTTAATTTATAGGATATTTTGTTCCTAAACGCTTGGTGGTAATTGCATCAAAATCGGTCAATAACATAACTACCATATTATGGGCGAAAAATTTACCACGCCCATTACAAAAAACATAATTTGAGCCCGATGGAAAAAACTGAAAACAGATTTGAGTTCAGCACATCAAAATGTGCTGAAGTTTTATAGTAAAGGTGCTTATAGTTTTATTTAAAGGCGCTTTTTGCTGTAAACCAGTATAATCGGTGGCAATATCGCAGTTCATGTGTACGAGTATAATAAATTGCAAAAGAAAAATTTCGTTTGATTCGATCGGACCTGTTCTAATAAGATGACAATCCTGAATACAGATTACGCATTGCAAGGACATTGTTCTGAAAATAATAAAACCCAAATATGGCAAAGTTAGTCGGGATGATTACATTTGAACTCTGTTGACAAAATGTCATAAGTGCGGTACAGTAAAATGTTTATAAATACTATGGAGATCGGACGGTTATTATTCGAGCGGTTTTAAACGGTTCTTTCGGTTTACAAAATCATCATTTATCGAATACCGTATAAACCGGTTGATTTAACACGAATAACCGGTTAATTTAAAAAAGTATGATCTACATACGTTTGTATATTTATATATTTTATTGCAAATATGCTCATCGTTTAACTATTTGTATAAATTTAATTATTGTTTTTGTATATACGAGTACCTATGACAAGCTTGAACGTCTCACAAAGAACGTGCAAGCTAAGGCAGATCGAAAAAGAAATGCACACTGGAGCAACAATAACTTTTTCTCATCGTCTGTAAATATATATTGATTTTTATATATGGAGAATGATCAACTACACTGGAGCATATTCCTATAAACGCACTCTACTTTTTTTTTAAAAAAAAGGTAAAAATTAAACAAGAAAATATTTAGGGGGCAATAAATTTGTGTATTAAATTAGTTAAGACTTCACTTAAAATATTGTTTACAAAAAAAATTCATTTGTACTTTAATTGTTTTTTTTTTTTACTTAATTTTCGATATTAACAGCCATTTCTAAGGGTATTTTCCTATAAACGCACTTTAATGTTTGGGCCATTGTAGCATTATTAATAATGTGTGGATGATCCTTTGTTATGGATTGTTTCAAAAATACGGTCTGGCATTGATTCCACTAATTTTTTAAGCAGATCGGAATCAATTTCCTCCCAGACTTGTTTAATTCTTAGTTTCAGCTCTGTCACAGCCTTTATGCCTTCATTCTGGGCATTATTTGCATAAACTTTACGGGCCATGTATCCCCACAAGTTTTCCATTGGGTTTAAGTCCGGACTACAAGCCGGCCAGTCCAACAAAGGATGCCATGTTCATTGAACCAAACATGGATTGCAGCATTATCTTGTTGGAAAATGCAATCTTCAGCCATTTTTTCGTCCATAAAAGAGACAGGAGCATCTTCCAACAGTTCGTTATAAATCGAACTATTCAATTTTGTCGGAACAAAACAAATTTTCGACTTGCCAACTGCAGAAAACGCTGCCCAGCCCAAACCATAACACTGCCACCACCGAAATTACGTTTTGACATCCGAACATCTTTAGATCTCAAATCGTGCCAATAGCATGAGTATGAGTCTGGACCGTCTAAATTAAATTTTTCTCGTCAGAGAAAATTACTTTTTTCCACTCATCTGTCCATTTCATATATTTTCTTGCGAATTTTAGACGATTTTCTTTATGGTGTTTTTTTAGCATTGGTTTACATTTCGGCGTTTCGTAAAATGTGTGCAACGTGTTTGGAAGTCACAGGAAGATTTAATTTATTCTTTATTCTTCTTGTTGCTTCTTGTTTTATTAGATTAAGTTGTCTTCTTGTTAGTTTTGTATTACCCTTTGTTGATTTGCGAACTCCATAATTTTGACTTTTCTTAAAGAAATTTCGCACCACACTTTCCGAACGACCGATTTTACGTCCAATTTCTCTATTAGAGCATCCTTGGTCGTGAAAAAATTTAATTTGAATCTTTTCTTGATCGGACAAAAAAGTTCCCTTAGCCATCTTTAAAAGTGATGAAATTTATTGATTAAAATAGGAAAAGTTACAGTAAATTGAGATATTACTGTTAGAAACGTACCTTTGGTTGAAAAAAAAAACTAAAATTGATATTTTATTTTTGGTCACTTTTTTAAAAACAAATTTCGAGTGTGCGTTTATACGAATCTTCCACTTAAAATAGCACCAAGAAAATTTGATCGCATAATTAAGGCAAACAACAAAAATAAGAAAAAAAATTGTTTACTTTTAAAAAGTACCGTTAAGTTGTCTCTCTAAAATAGTTAAATTTTGCTTTTGGATGAGAACAACAAAGATATAACAAAAATACAGAAAAAAATTAAGTGCGTTTATAGGAATATGCACCAGTGTAGACGCATTGAAAGCGATCCACAAACGCCAGCACCGAGCGGCAGTTATATTAATAAGTAAAGTTTTTTTCACAGCTTAAATACATATAACCAGTCGCTAGTAATGTTGTGAGGTGTTATCGCTGTTGAAAATTGTCAGATGGTGTGGCCTGGAATTGAACCCACTACTTCTTGGTTGGAAGGTGGGTGACTTAGCTAACATACCACAGTGATACACACGCACTATTAATTACGTGGAGCATGAATTTACATACAGTGCTGTTCGAAACCAAAGCAAGTTTTCTTGTCGAGGCAATTCAAAACTCCCATATTACTAATAGATTTATTCAAAGTAAGCCATTTAATTTTGTTATCTTAGGCACCTAAATTCTAACTATAATAACAAACCTTTAATTCCATTCTCTACCAAGGAATACAACAACAAAGGGGGACTTAGCTCCTTGAGTAGCTGTTCGAGATTTAAGCAACTTTCAATACTTTGTGTAATAAACTTTGTTTTTTATGGCCTCCGCTCACAGTTTTGGCATATTAGTTATGATATTTGTCAGAATTATTATTAGAAATGATTGCCACTCTAAATTTAAGCTCTCCGTCTGCTTCTGCTTATTTTTAAAACGACGTGATCCAGCTCTGCGAATCAATAATTAAGAACAATTTTATTTAAATAAAAGAACCGGTTAACCAGTTAAGCGGTTATTTGAATAGTTATTAACCGAAAATCGGTTTTCCCAAAAATGATATTTTTGGAATTATTCGAAAATCGGTTTTTGAAAAAAGTCGTATAATCGATCTTCCTAATAAATAGTAAAGCTTGTTAATAAATAGTAAAGTAAACAAGGATACCTTCAGAAACATGAGGCAAGTTGATCAATAGTATACCAAAACTATTCGAGGTGTCGTTAAAAATAAAAATGGTACACGAAACAATTAATAAACAGTTATAATTTTATGTAGGCATTGATTTAATCTAAATTGTTTTGTTTGACTACTTTATTTTGTCGCCTGCAAAATATTCTCGAATTTATAAAAAATCCATGAAAATAAATTGTTTTCTATGTTGTATTCATGAAAATCGATATTATTTTTCAATTTAATCAAAATGTATACTTTATTTTGTCGCATAGTGTATATATCTCAGTAGATCATTATGTCTAGTCCAAACAGCATGTATTTTTTTGCACAATTTCAAGGCAGATGCTCTATATGTGTTCTGGGCTTGAACTATTACTATTAGATTTGTTATACGCATACCTATACTTACATGCATCCATACACATTCGAGCATTTGTCGTGTACATTGTACTGATTGCACTCACATCTTCATTTCTTACATGGTCAGCTAATGGTACAACATATTCTTCCTAAACTACACTGCATGAATAGGAAGGAGTATTCTCTCCATAATATTGAAACTAAGTTGTCCTATGTTCGTCATTTTATAACTCGAGAACCGCTAAACCGATTTACAAACCAATACAGGCGTTGGAAAGGTGTACCATCACTGATGGTTTTGGTTTGACTGGGCGGTGGCACGCCTATATAAAAGAGTTTCTACTTTTGTGTTCAATACTAATTATCAGTCGTAAAGTGGGCACAATTGAATAAGTGAGAGTGGCGCCTCCCATACAAAGTAAATATTGATTTTTGTATAAATTTGAGACGGTAACAGTGGAAAGTACAGAATTTGGTCTAAATAACTTTGTAGTAAACACACATCATCAGTCAAAATATGGGCGAAATTGAATAAGTGGGTATGGCACTTCCAATACAAAGTAAATATTGAGTTTTGTGTATCTAGAGAACGCTTAGAAAGGAAGTTTCTGAACTTGATTTATTATTTTTTTTTTTTTATATAAGCACCCAGGGGATGGCCCCTACTCATGCAGTGCATTGTGCTGGTACTAGGAAAATAGGTTAGGTTTGGAAGGAGGACAGAGGGAGTAGTGTTTATGGACGTTAGATTTAAATTTACTCATGTCGTAGGTGGCAGGAAATACTTTCGCTGGAAGATTATTCCACAACCGAACAGTGCGTTGTGCGATTTACTGGACAATCAACTACAAAGGGATGCGCTCTACGAGAAATACGAGTACTACGTAAAAATATATGATTTTTGGGAATTAATTCCTTAATTTCGTTAGAACACATTCCGTTATAGTACCGATAGAACAATGAAACACACGCCATATTGCGACGGTGCTCCAATGAATCGATAGAGTTGACTACCCTACCGTCATTGATGAGCATCTTCGTCCGCTCCTGTACGCGGTCCAGAAGCTCCAAAATAGACTTTGAAGCACCGGCCCATACATGAGAGTTGTATTCCATTTTGGGACGGATATAGGTCTTGTAAATATTAAGGAGATCAGATGGGGTGAAGTATTTCTTGCACCGTCTCAAAAAACCAAGGCACTTGAATGCTTCTTTCGACACTTGAAATATGTGATCATTCCAACGAACGTCACAGTAAATTCTCATGCCCAGGACATCAAGAGCATCTGATTCCTCAATATCCACATTACCCATTGATACAGACGACAGCAACCCACCACGCCTGTGTGTTAAAAAACAACATTGAGTCTTACGTGCATTAAAATCGACCCTGTTCGCACGACCCCACTCGGAGACCTTCACCAGGTCACTTGTGAGTGTGACGTTCATATTCATCCTTCTTACCCCAACCTCCAAAAGGCTCGGTCTACGGTCAAAGGAATATGAGTGACAAATGTTGCTGTCATCCGCAAAAGAGTAGATAAGATTAGAAGTGAGAAGAAGAAAGTCGTTAAGAAATATTAGAAAAAGAGTTTACCCTGAACTCGTCGGATGAGACCCCATCTATAACCACTCTTACAGAGCGATCTCTGAGAAAACTCGATATAAATCGAGAGAAGTGACTACCGACACCAAAAGCATTAAGTTTCGAAATGAGAGCCTCGTGCCAAACTCTATCAAACGCCTTTGATATATCCAGAGCCACAACCTTACTCTCGCCAAAACCATGAATGGACTTGTTCCACTTCTCCGAGAGCAACGCCAGCAGGTTACCAGTAGAACGGCCCTTTCGGAAACCGTACTGACGATCGCTAAGTAAATCGTTGGACTCCAGATAACCCAAAAGGTGATGATTAATCATACTCTCCATAACCTTGGAGAGTGTGGAACAAACTGCTATTGGACAGTAGTTCACAGGGTTACTAGCCTCGTCCTTTCTGGGGATTGGCGTTACATTAGCAACCTACCAGCAAGATGGAATAATACCGGCGCGATATGACGCACTGAAAAGGTAAGCTAATGGACGCGCAAGCGTCGAAGAGCACTGCTTCAGGACCAGTGCTGGTTGCCATCCGGCCCAGAAGACTTGTTAACGTTGAGATTTGCAATTTGCAGATTTATACGATTTTGTAGTCAACACAAATCATTAATTTTTCCACTGACGAATACATTTTCTAGGTATACAATACAAAGGCTCCCAGCATCGTAAGTGGGCTTGCCCCAGTTTTGTATAATTTTCAATAGTTATTCAATTGAATTAAATCTTTGCATTTTTCATTTCTATTTTATTAAATTCGCTTAATATGCATGCATATATACTCGTATGTATGTATGTATGTATGTATGAACGTACGAGTAAGTGTGGGCTAAAGACATGATAATGTATTGGTTTTGAAAAATACACGAGTGGTATGACAAATCCAGTAGTTTTTTTGCATTTTAATTCTGGTGTTGGCGATTTAAATTAAATTAACAAATTTATGCATATTTTTATACTCCAAGTCATCATAATTTCACTAATAGACTTAAACAATCAACAGTTATGATGTGAATAATTTCAATATTTATTTTGCCTGTTTTTTTGTTTGTTTTTTAATAAAATTATTACAAAAGAAAAAGTAAATTTTTAAAGCAAAAGCTGGTCTTAAATGGCTTTAAATTTATTGTTGTTCTTATAAGCAATTTAAGAAAATCATTTTTTATGAAGAATAATGTGATGTTTTGTTACCATCCATTATCGTTATTATAACTATTGCTGTTGTTGTTGTTGTTGTTGTTGTTGTTGGAGTTTTAAAACATGTTTTTTTTTGTTTTGTTCTGTTCTGTTTATTTGGAATTTTCGATTTTTTTCTATCTGCCGCTGTGCTCTACATCAACCATAACACACACAACCAACGAAACACGCACTTTTATAAAAGAATTTGAACCACCAGCATCGAAAAAATATCATTTCGTTGATGATGATGATGATGATGATGATGATGGTGATGATAATTCTTATAAAAGTGTATTCATTGTTTATAAAAACAACAATATTGATAATAATAATGTGTGTGTGTGTGTGTTAGTGTACAATGTTGATAATATTGTATTAAAAATATTAAATACAATGTGTTATCAAGCGCACATATTTTTTAATTAATTTTTATTGGCAGGCAACAAATTCATTATAAAAAAATACGTTTTTTTTTCTTTTAATTGAATAAACACAGCAAAATATAACAAAAGCGACAAAGAGGCGATTGGTTTGTATAAAATGATGAAAAGACAGACTGAAATATTTAAAATCATCATCATTATCATCATCAGCGATATCATCATCGTCATCGTCAGTCATAAATTAACGATTTTTGGAATTTTTGACTATGTGACAAGCAAAAAATCACAACATTTTTGGCAATTCAAATGCAAATTTCATTGAAATCAAAATCAAATCGAGTCGAATGACTAATTTGGGAAGTCTTTTATGGCCACATTTAATGGGATTTGCATTAATTTGTTGAAATGTTATTTATTATCATTTATACCTATATTTTTATTATTGTTATTGTTGTTGTTTCTATAACACTTTTGCCAGCAATAAAATATTTCTTTTTTTTTATTTGTTTGTTTTATTTATTTAAGTTAGAAAGTGTCTGCCGTCTTAATGGATCAATTTTAAAATGATTTTGTTTTTGGTTTTTAACCGTTGAAACAGTTGTTGCTAGTGGAGTGCTGCCATATAGTTTTTTTGAAGAAAACTAAAAATTTTGAAAACAAACACTGATTTTCAAGTGAAACAAAAAAAAAAACTGCACTTACATATGTAGTTAAAAGCAGTGAAAAAATATTCATACATATTCATACAAATATTCTATTCAAAGAAGTTATTTGAAATGTAATGGAGTTAATAAGAGAGAAAAATATCAAAATTTTGTCTGATGTGAAAATTATAGCAGAACACACCGGCTTATTTATATCATAGTGTATCTTGTATTCAAATATAACCTATGATATAATGATACTGTATTTGAATTTTACACTTTTCCGACAAGCTTGGCATCCAGCGAGTAAGCCGGTTTCAAGTACGCTGAATCTAGTGGTGCTAATCATTTTTTTGGTTTAGCTCACGTAACTCAAAATAAAAAAGTCAAAACTCCACAATAATATTACATTTAAGGTTAAAACTTTTTAATATTTAATATTTTAGTAGTGAAACAAAGATATCACTCATACGTACTGTTTCTACGATCTTCAAATATAACCTATGATATAATGATACTGTGTTGGAATTTTACACTTTTACCGACAAGCTTGGCATCCAGCGAATAAAACGGTTTCAAGTACGCTGAATCTAGTGGTGCTAATCGTTTTTTTGGTTTAGCTCACGTAACTCAAAATAAAAAAGTCAAAACTTCATAATAAAATCGCATTTAAGGTTAGAACTTTTTAATATTTAATATTGTAGTAGTGAAACAAAGATATCACTCATACGTACGTACTTACATAGTATGTAATGTCATACCACTGTTTCTTCGATCTGAATGTGATGCCACAAAAACTGCAATGTAATTGTTGCATTAAAAAAGTTACGAGTAATCCTCACCGCAGTAATATTAAGCAAATGGGGTAAAATTCTTACTTCAGATATTGCAATTGAAATGAAAAAGATTGAAAGTAAAACAAAATTAAATAAAAAAACCGCAAAATCTACACAATTGGCAGAAACATTTAATTTTTAAACAAAAAAAAAAACTTAAAAATGGAAAAATTTCTGCATTTGGCAACGCTGGTAGTGGATCAGAGTACGTATGTATATGTGGTTGTTTATTTCAAATTTATGTGACAGTGCAACAGCTAAACGATATGAACATATATTTTTAAACAAAAAAAAAAAAAAAAAAAAAAAAAACAGAAAAGAAGTAGGAGGCTTATAACTGTGAAATTGATTTGTTTTTTTTTTTGTTTATTATTTAGTCAATGATTTATTGGATATGTTTTTGAAAGCGAATAATGTCAGACAAACTTTAAACTTTGTCGATGGATCGAGTCGTAACACCATACAGTATAAATGTTAAAAGGATTTTGAAAGGCCTCCCAGTCGTCGTTTAAGTGTTGTTGGTATTTCCCGAAAAATGTACAAATATGCCAGCTGGGTGAGACGATATTAAGTCTTGTGACTATTAAAGTTCCGATATTACCACCAAAGGAGCTTTGACAAACTCATAAATTTGATTAACTTAAGCAAGTTGAATAAGCTGACCATTATCCTTGTAACTTACTTATGTACTTATTTTAATAAGTTCTTGTTGTGTCCAAGAGTTGAGTTGGTAAACAGAGCAAATATGTCTGAATATGGTTCAGCTAATAAGTTTATTAATTATCGTTAATGATCGAATAAAAGTTTATTTTGAACGCATTTTTTTATGCCAACAACACTTCTTTCAATTCTCAAAACACTTTTCAAAAGTAAGTCCTTGTCTTCTCAGGTGTCTTTTTAGTTTTTGGAATAAGAAAAACCGGTGGGTGTTAAATTTTTAAAATATGTTACCTGAAGCAAGACGGTCGTACGGTCGTTTTTCATCAGTAACTCATTGATAACTGATAAAGTGAATTTATTTCTACAATTTCTGCATAATTTCAAGCAATACTTCTTGCTGACCCAACGGCGGCCTTATGGTTAGAACTTCTGATGCACTACCAATAGATTATCAAAGGAAATAGTGAGCAAAACTTGGCACCTTCCCCACTGTTTGGAAGAGATTTATTTCATATGCCATCGATATATGACATTTGAGGTTAAAAATACAATTAATTTATCACGAAATTTTGTTGTGTTTTTTTGTCGAACTTGCCCTCTTGACTGTAAGAATCTCGGTATTTTTAAGTCCAACTTTGTATGTTGACATATCACATACCACACATACTAAGAATTTTGATAGCACGCTTCTAGCAGAACTAAAAACAATTGCAATTTCACCAATGACTTCTGTTTATGCAATAATCAGTGAATTATTAATTATTTTTTCCATTTAAAAAACAAAACAAAAAAGCTTCACTCATATAATTGAATTGTTTACACGTTTCGATCCCACTGTAGTTAACAAACGCGAACACTACTTGCCTTTGCAATGGAGTTTTTCTTCTTCTCCAACATACATATGCATATGCACATCCGTACATATTTCGTTTTCTTTTTTATTGTTCACCACAGTAGCTTGTTTGTTTTCGTATTATAACGTGTGAGAGTGTGAGTGAGCGAATACGAGCATGTGTGCTGCATGCGTAGACAGTAGCCATTATATTGTTGTGGGGGGAAAAAAAACTTATAAAAAAGGAAAAATAAACAATTCACGTAGACAGTGCAGGGCTACCGGTTTTACGCGTTTTCATTGGCTTAAAAAAGTGTACAGAAGTTGGATACTGACCAAATCGAAAGCATTTATGCTCCACATTGTCATGGAGAAAAAAGAGAAAACCAAATACAGAAAAATGGCAGATGTCTACGAAGGTTAGGTAGGGTGTAATAAATATTTTATTAAGGTGGTTCATACTACATATGTATGTCTATGTGTATATGTATAAGGCACATAATATATAACAACAACTCATACTTGTTTTATTGTTCATTATTAGTCTCCGATCACTACAAAGTCTTCAAGCAGTATTGCCCCAAAGTTATTGGCAAATTCTAAGCAAAAACGGAAACAACAATTTTAATCGCTCGTCGTCGACTATATTACAGTTGAGTTTTTGGTGGAAACAGCATCACATTCATGCCTCGGTCAAGGCTTTGGACTTCTGAGATTTTGATATTTGAACTGTTTTGTATCAATACCTACTACAACTGCTGAAATTTGATATATTTTATGGATTTCAATCTGATCTGTTTATCTATTACCTATACAACTATGAAATTGGAGCGTATCAGCAGCACAAGAACGGCAAAATGATAAAGAATTTGTCAGCTTATACTCGCAATAGAAGAAATAAAACTCAATTTGTATGTATGTCTTAATGGGCATCAGCTAACGGATGTAAAAGACAAAATAAAAGCTTGAGATGATAACATCACGTTACTATTACCAAAAAGATCGAGAATGTATGCCCCAAATAACAGCAACAGCAGCATTTCTGTGTTAATTACTATGGAGGAGGTAAGACAAGCTATAGAAAAGTCAAACAATGGAAAAGCGTCTGATCTGATCTAGAGGGCATAGTAAGGAAATATTAAAACCTTTCTTGCGAAATCAGCGTCAAAATCGTAACTTTTCTTTTAAATAAAACATACCATAGTGGTGATATTCTGATATTCTGTCAGAATGACTGCAATCAACACATATTGCGATACCGAAATCAAAATTCCCCAAAACATGAAAGTGATTACAGAACTAAATATTCGCTTAATACGTCATACTACCTTGATCAAAAAGTTTCCGGAATAAACCCTGTGTGGCGGTCACATCGTTTCGATTTGAGTTTATTTTTTTTGTTCGATTCGTACATATGTTATTGATATTCCCGTTAAATCTTAGCCAAGAGCACATCTATTGCTATGTGTGCTGGCGATTTTTTACAATTTTGACAGTGTTGAGGCAGCAAAAGTCATAATTTGGGAGGCTGAATCCGATCCCACATTCATCAAAAGGATCATTACTGGAGAGGAGTCGTTGGTTTATGAGTACGACACGCAAACCAGTCATCAGGCAAGTGAATGGCGTTCGCCGAGACAAAAAAAACGTGGTTTTCAGTCAAGAAAAGGCAATGCTCACGGTTTTTATCGATTACAACGGCCAGATAGTAAGCAATTCTCCGAAAGAGACCAGAATACCAACAAATACCATCCAACAGCCACCGAATTCAACTGCTTTGATTCCCAGTGACTTCTTTCTGTTCAATCGAGTTAAAAAACCATTACGGGGTACACGTTTTAGCAGCTGTTTCTAAAATTGTGCAAAATCGCCAACACACATAGCAATAAAGGGTGCGCCACATAACGTTTTTTTTCAACTGGTGCTTATTTCGTGAATGGTAACATTTAGCTCATGTCTGATTTGACAGATAAATAGTTTTATCCTTCCGCTGTACGAATATGGTTATGCATACGCTTGAACAACGCTGGGAAATATTGCGACATTATTTTCAAAATCATGGTAATGTTGCAGAATGAAAAAAAATCATCTTTTCAGATGAAGCTCATTTTGATCTTGGCGAGTATGTAAACAAGTAAAATTGTCGCATTTGGGGCACAGAAAACCCGCAGGCATACATTGAAAAGCCTATACACCCAAGACGAGTTACTGTTTGGTGTGGAAAAAATATGTGGCAAAGCTGAGAATTAAAAACTAAAAATATATTTGATTTGATTTGATTTGATTTTTTTAGTTTGTTCCCCTCGCTTTTATGACCACAATACGTTTCTTTTTTATTCCCGATCTCAAGAAAAACAAACGAAGTGGCGTCACATGGTCATTTTGTCGCCGTTAATCATAATGATGATGGCATTTAATTTCAATGCAAAGGGGCGCCCTCAGGCCACTTCAAATTCTATTCTTTCATTCGCTCTCTTTATGAGAAGGTGCTACTAAGCCCTTAAAGAGATGGTTAGCGGCATCATGTATTTCTTAAAGGATTTACTGTTTTTGTTATCATTTCAGTTTAACGAAATGAAAAATTTGAAGTGAAAATTCGAAATTAAAACAAACTCAAGTATGTATTTAAATACAATATGAGGCAGAATAACAGCTAGATACGACTAAAGGGCCTTTCACTTAGCGCTTCCTATCTTTAAACTGAATAAAAACATAGTGGGAGAGTGAGATATTATCGACATTTATTATGGAATAGAATATTGTGCAAACATATGCACCGGCTTGGCTGGGTCGTGCATACCCTAAATGTCTAATTTCCAGTGAATCTGATGCTTTGTTCGCTTTGAGCGCCGCTGTGGCTATTTGGCATAGATCTGCAGCTGAAGACAATTCCTTTAGAAAGAAATCGTACAAGACGTACAACGATCTAGGTTTCCAGTTTGCATCACATTATGGCAACTGTTGCCTGAATAGAACATACATTTCGATAAGATTTTCGTAAGATTTTGATTGATTGATGGCATAAAAAATGTGTTAAAACAACTTTTTCATAAAAATCTCTTTAATTATCCTTCATTTGTCGATAGTAAAGCTCTAATCCAGTCTAATTTATTTATTTTTGCTTTTGATTTTTATTCGGCACCTAATGCTACTGACTTGTGTAGGTGGATGTGTAGGTGTTAGTACCAAATTTGACTTTGCTTTAGGAGACATCCGAGTTGCATTGTATTGTATTATTGTGGTATTTCTGTTCTATTTTCTTCCGAAGCGCCACTGGCAGCAATATCTAAATTCAAATCACAAACATTTTCAAAACCTCGACCATTACACCGGAATTGAATGTCTAATAAAACCTTGAAAGTCCTTTTCTTCTACTTCGGCACCAATCTACCTTTCTGTGGACAGTCGAGAGTAAGCGTTGGAAGAAACTATAGATAAAGTACTCACTTTATTCAATCCATTCCACTATTACTAAAAGGTCCGCCATCTAACGTTTTTTTTTTCAACTGGTGCTTATTTCGTGAATGGTAACACTTAGCTCATATCTGATGTGACAGATAATTAGTTTTATCCTTCCGCTGAACGAATATGGTTGTGTATACGCTTGAACAACGCTGGGAAATATTGCGACATTACTTTGAAAATCATGGTAATGTTGCAGAATGTGTGCGATGTGTTCCGATGAAGCTCTTTTTGATCTTGGCGGGTATGTAAACAAGCAAAATTGTCGCATTTGGGGCACAGAAAAGCCGATGCACCCAAGACGAGTCACTGTTTGGTGCGGATTTTGGTCCAGAGGCATAATTGGGTCATTTTTCTACGAAAATGAGCAAGGAGTGGCTGTTACAGTCAATGGTTTGTTCACAAAAATTGAAGAGGAGGATATTAGCAACATTTGGTTTCAACAGGATGGCGCTACGTGCCACACAGCCGAAGCTACACTCGATGTTTTGCGCCCTGTTTTTGAAGATCGTATTATCAGCCGCAGAGCTGATGTCGTTTGGCCACCTTGGAGCTGCGATTTGACACCGTTGGACTATTATTTGTGGGGTGCCGTCAAAGATAAGTGTTACGCCAACAAGCCAGAGACAAATGACGCTTTAAAGGACAATATTCGTGAAGGGATTGGTGAAATACAGCTGCACACGACCGATAATGTGCTTAAAAATTGGACCGATGGTGTAGGCTACTGCATGGTCAGCCGAGGCAGTCATTTGAATGAAATTATTTCCCATTATTAACCGCAATTATTTGGCGGATCCTTTAACAATAACACAACAGATGTACCAACCTAACAAATAAAAAAAAACTCAAATCGGAACGATGGCACCGCCACACGTTGGTTATTCCGAAAACTTTTCGATTAAGGTAGTATTTTGAAATTAGTCCAGCGAATTATACATGAAAAGATACATAACAAAATAAAGTGTCATACTGGTGATTCACAATCTGGTTTTCGCAAAAGTGTTGGTACGCAGGAAACTCTTTATGGGATACGTCTACTTAAAGAACGCTGTAGAGACTTTAACAAATCTGTTATCTTATGCTTTATTGACTTCGAAAAAGCATTCGAGAAAGTAAACCATGAACAGCTTTTCAATATATTACGACAGACTCAGATAGCTGAGGATAAGGAACCGGCATCAAACTGCTAAAGTCCGTGCTGAAGATCATCTAATGGCTAACATCGACACTTAGTGTGGAGTACAACAGGAATGCATTTTGTCATCACTATTTTTGTTATTTACTCCGAAATAGTATTCCAAGAGGCGTTATCAGATATCGAGGCCGGAATTCGTGTCAATGGTGTATTAATCAATAACCTAAGATACGCAGATGATACTGTCCTAACGGCAAGGATTATGTAAGAATTAGAATGACTACCTGACTCCGTTGTAAAGGCGTGCGTGCAATAAATATCGTTTAAAATAATAAAAATTTGTTCAAAATACAAAAAAAAGACAAAATATTGTTACGTTTTATGCTTTATGGGACGCGCGCTGCGCAATGGTACATACGGACTCTTCGTGGAGCATTAGGACTTGCGCAGCTCAAACATCAGATAGCATCCTGTAAGATTGACATCTTGGGTATAAGTGAGATGAGATGGAATGGCGAATAGTAGTCTTGTGCTGTACAGCGGAACAGAAAATAGTGGCGAAAGCGGAGTCGGAATCATAATGTCGAAGAAAATCAAGAACTCCCTTCAGACATGGAGACCAATATCGGAAGGTGTGATAATGGCTCGATTCAAAAGCAGAATAAGACACATAACCATAGTACAGTGCTATGCGCCGACAGAAGATGCGAAAGACACTAAGAAGGATGAATTCTACGTTCAAGTAAGATCGGCACTCAGCAGTATTCGAACTGGAGGTACCATCATTCTCATGGATGACTTGAACGTGCTCAACCATGGAAACTCACGGTTGTAGAGTTAAAAATAACAATGGAGAACGACTAATAGACATACCAACTAGTCATGGGTGGCTCCATCTTCCCACATAAGGGAATTCATAATTGGAAATTGGA
Organism: Wohlfahrtia magnifica; assembly: GCA_023159175.1. NCBI lineage: Eukaryota > Metazoa > Arthropoda > Insecta > Diptera > Sarcophagidae > Wohlfahrtia > Wohlfahrtia magnifica. Next base: position 1,405,343 of record JAKWBJ010000537.1, read on the forward strand.
CATCGCCAAGCGGCAACTCACGCAATCAGATCGATCGCATATGCGTGAGTAAAAGATGGATAAGTTCTTTGGCGGATGTAAGAAATCAAAGAGGCGCTAACATTGGCAGTGATCACGAGCTTATCACAGGCGAAATCAAGCTCAAAGCGAACTGTCGAAGAAGAAACATTGGAGTCACAAAACGAAAGCGTCTCCGTCTACAGCAACACCAGAATATCACGAAGAGGAACGCATTGGCCATGGCAATACGCGAGCAGTTACCAATAAACCAACATCACACATGGGAGGATATCACAGCAACATACAATCAAGTCGCAGAGGAAACACAGGGTACATAGAAGAACATGGATATCAGACGATACTTGGGACCTGATCTCTCAAAGCAGGGAACTTAAGTTGCAGCTAAACAACATCAATGTAACGAGGCAACAATACCAACAGCTGGCGAAACAGGTTAAGAAAGCTGCACGAAAAGACAAAAGGATGTTCCTAGAAGGTCTAGCTAGCACAGCAGAAGAAGCAGCTGGACAGGATAACATGAGAAAACTACACCAGACGATAGACTAACTCACAAATAGAAAGTGTAGACGGAACCAAGCAGTTACTGATCGCAATGGCATAATTGTATCGAATAGTGAAGCACAGATGCAAAGATGGAGGGAACATTTCGAGGAAATTGGCAACGTTACGGACACAGATGAAGACATCGAAACGTACCACAACAACCCTATGCAAAATACATTGAACATAGCATGTAGCCCTCCCAGTTTAAATGAGACAAAAGAGGCACTAACGAAGCTGAAGAATAATAAGGCTGCAGGCGAAGATGGCTTACGAGCCGAAATCTTACGGGCGGACATTACAATTGCAGCTAAATTACTACGGCCTCATATCACATCAGCTTGGAAGAAAGGCATCATTGCGAAACTACCAAAATGTGGCGACTTCAAAAGATTGCAATAACTGGAGAGGACTTACTCTGCTTAACACCATATACAAGATACTAGCAGTCATAGTACAGGGAAGGCTTCAGAGCACACTGGAGAACATATTGCGTGACTAACAGGCAGGCTTTCGGCCAAATAGAAGCTGCGTAAACTAGGCCAACACCCTACGCTTCATAATAGAACAGTCTCTAGAATGGCGTACACCTCTATACCCACTGTTCGTCGACTTTAGGAAAGCCTTCGATACCATTAAAAGGACTGACATATGGAAAGCATTGAGAAGAAAAGGAGTATCCCAGGAAATAATACGAATAATACGAGCAATGTACGAGAATACAGAACTCTCGGTTCTTCACAACGGGAGCATCAGCCAACCATTCCATACTAACGCTGGAGTAAAGCAAGGATGTCCACTCTCATCTCTACTATTCACCATCGTACTCGATGAGATCATGTGCGACGTCTTTTCACAGTAAGGAAGTATAACATGGAGTCTCGCACGACAGCTCGAGGACCTGGATTATGCAGACGATATTTGTCTACCCTCACACAAGATCTCAAACATGCCTTCAAAATTATACCTGGAAAGACTGGCTCGCAATGTTGGCCTTGAGATATATATCAAGAAAACCAAAGCTTTGAGAATTAACAACAATAGCACAGAAAACATCATACTACAGGGCCGGCCAATAGAGTATGTAGATAGCTTTTGCTATCTTGGAAGCACATTGGCAACATACGGCGATAACAGCAGGCTCAACAAAGCAAGATCGACATTCAGACGAATGCAGTCAGTATGGAGAAGCTTATGCATATCCAGCCAAACCAAGCTCAGAATATTCAACGCATGTGTAAAGTCAATTCTGTTGTACGGCAGTGAAACTTGGCTTGTGTCTAACACCATCACGCAAAAGCTACAGGTATTCACCAACAAGTGCCTTAGAATCATATGCAAGATAAGCAACATAAGCAACATAGATCTGTGGAATATAACAAACGAAGAGCCCATACTGAAGCAGATAAGGCAAAGAAAGTGGAGATGGATCGGCCGTACCTTAAGGCAAAATCACGGTACTATTACAAGGATGGCACTTGAGTGTAATTCTCAAGGATCAAGGAACCGCGGTCGACCAAGAAACACCTGGCGTTGCACACTTATCCAAGAATTAAGGCAAAACCATCTTACGTGGGAAGAGGCAAAGACATCAGCAGCAAATCGTGTAAGATGGAAATGCTTTGTGGAGGCTCTATGCTCCCAAGAGGGAGGGAGGCATTGCAGCGAATGGAATGCTTCACCTTATACAGTCGTTTATTTACACAATTATAACTATACAGCATCCAAGTTATTTAATATCCGCGTAATACAGCGTTTTACTCAATACTCAACACTTAGCACTCCTTTGCACTATGACTGCTAAACTATAACTCACTATCTAATAATAGTGCGCCGCCCTTTGTATAAAATCGGTACTAATTTCGTATGTTCTAGTAAAAACCAAAACCTTCTCAAATCTTCTATTCAGATCCGTTACATCAAATGTAAGACCCAAAAATTGAATTGGTGGCACTGTAAACGCTGTAAACAACACAATAAGGGTGACAGGGTGATTGTTGTAGCCTTGACATAAACCATTTGAGTAAATTCCATAATAAAGTTTGTAGTTCTGAATGTACTAAGTTGGTGTATACTTTTTTCAGGACATCTATACCATTTCAGAAAAATAGAATTTCAATTAGAGAAGTCAAGAGGCACGTTTATCGCCAAGCCTTCAAAATTCGAATGCTCAAATGCTACGTTTTCTCTGTACTGCTATATGGAGCTGAGGCATGGACTTTATCAGTAGCCTCAATGCATAAAAGAGAAGCATTTGAAATGTGTTGCTACAAAGGGATGTTAACAATTAGCTGGACCAACGCCCCGGAGTCCTAATAGGCAGGCAACAAAAAAGGAACGATAACTCCTTTATATCATTAAATGTCGTAAGAATAGCACATTTTGATCATATTATGGGGATGTCTGGAGAAAACTATGGACTTTTGAATTAATAATCGAACGGAGAATACAAGGAAGAAGAGTTCCAACACGCGAACGAGATCACTCTTTGGAGCAGCTGCAGATAAGATGAAGATTTCAGTTATGATAACCAACGTTCTAAACGCATATGATACATGAGGTAAATGAGGAAGAAGAAGATTTGATTTGATTTCTGTCTCCTAATGTCCTTGAATTTTTAGTGAATAATTTTTTTGTTTTGTTTCCTGTTTTTCTTTTTCTAATTTTATTGAAAAGACGAAAACGTTTAAAACGTACGTATGCGAGTTGCGTAGAAATAAAAGCGTAACGAGAGCAGTAAGATTCGTGATTTGGTTGTTCGTAATTTGTCGTTTAACAAACAGTGACTTTTGTTGTTGTTGTTGTTGTTATTGCTTAGAAATACATCAAATATTAAAAGGGCTGATACATTGGCAAACATTTGTTTGCAAACAGCGCAAATGGCCAATCGCATACATGGATAACTTACCTTTCCTTGAATGCGATTGGCTATTTGCGATGTTTGCAAACAAATGTTTGCCAATGTATCACCCCCTAAAGTCAATCAATCGATCGATCAATTAGCCGGGAATTACAGACAAGAAAGAATTCTGGTTTGTTTCACTGTGATTGGCTGATTTGATTGGCACAAGAAACGCCTTTAAAAGCCTGTCTTTTTGTGTAGAAGTAAGTAAAGTTCAAAATTATAAGAAAGAGGAGAAACACACAAACACACAAATAAAGTCACAACAACAATATGTTCAAAGCAGTAGTGGTGGTAGTGGTAGTAGTGGTCCTTCACTTGAAATACATACAGTAGCTGAGCTTATCGAGGAACTCTTTTAACTTGAAAGAACGAAATCAGTAGTCGAAAAAGTGTGTGTGTGTGAAAGAGAGAGAGAGAGAGAGAGAGAGATAAAAAATCGACTTAAAAACAAGTTGTAATTGTTGTATGACTGCACTATTTGAAAGGGGGACTTCTAACCGGCACACACACATGCATAAAGAAAATGATGTTAAAGGGATGATAAACGGGCAAACATGTTTGAGCGACATTTCGCCAGTATGCGTGAAAAGTAAAAAATGTTCACATGCATACGTTGTGTGTGACAATTCTTCATTTTTTTAACACACACAAGCAAAATGTTGGTCAAGCATGTCAAGATCGCCTCGTTCTGCTACTCGTTTCTATTCTTATTTTTTTTTTAGCATAAAATGATAGAATGAACGCACGAACCCCAAAAGAATCAGCCTCTCTAATTAAAATGTACATGTTGAGTTGGGTTATACGCACGCACACTACTTAGAGTAACTCACCACCGCTGGTAACAACAACAATAACAACAATAGCTCTCGTACACTTGAACTACTTCTGTTCTCTTCTCCTGCAGTAGCTTTTTATTTGGACATTAATTACCAACCAAACCAATACTCCTCTGAGCGAAAATGTGGTGGAGGTAGACGCCCCTTTTTTCCAAATTAAGACAGTGGGCAAAACATACTCGTACACATGCAATACCGTCCCTTCTTCTTCTTAAGCCAATTTTTTATTTCTTCTTCCAAAAACTCAGACTGCTGCTGTCATGTATAAAAAATTATAATAAAAACAACAAAAATAATATTTGTAGCTCCTGTTCGTACGGTACGAGTAAATGAGTCACAACACCATCATCATCAGCACTAAATAAGAGGCTCTCTTCTCACTTTCCATAGAAATATGTATGCACTCAGTATGATGCTCTCTCATGTTTTCAATTTAATGAATGAATGAACGTGGATGACGAGAAGAAAAAGAAGAAGAATAAGGCAGAGCTCAAAAATATCATTAAAGGTTGCCAATGCTTATGAGTGTGAATAAAAGCAAGAAATAGAAAGAGATCGAAAGAGAGAGCAAAAGAGCGAGTAGTACTATTGTACTTTGTTTTTCCTTTTTCGGTTTTCGTTTATTTGCCGAGGAACATGAATGAACGAAATTCATTAAATTCCCATATGTATGTGTGTGTGTGTGTGCGCGTGTGTTTGTGGTTTTTTCCTTTGGAATACACAAACCAGTAAGAAGAAGAAACAAAAACAGAAGGTGGTGATGATATTCTGTCTTCATTTTTATTTCAAACAACAACAACAACAACAACAACTACTCTTAAACGCCACAGACACACATATGCAAAACAAAAATTTACAACAATAATAAAAAGATCGATTTGAGAGTTGAAAAGAAAGAACTGCGAGCGTCCTACACTAACAAACAGACAGACCAAGAAGTGTGAGTCGAACGAGAAAGATTACGTCCGCAATAGGCGGTTAAGAGCAGTGCGCAAAAGATAGAAAAATTTATAAACGAAGTTACACACATACACATGTGTATTTACACACTCCTTCCTATACAATAATTATGCTCAACTCAAGAAAACAATGAAAAGGAGCCGAAGGAAGAGTAGCAGGCAATAGAAGATGTTTAGGGAATAACAAAAGCAGAAACAGAACAAATTAAAGTGGCAATCGGCAGTGATCAAGACAAGTAAGTCACCGTGTGTACAACGTGCAGAGAGCACATCGAAAACGAAACAAAAACTGAAACAGAAACAGAAACAGAAACTGAGGCACAGAAACAGAAACAGAAACGTTTAACGTTTAAGGTTTAAATAAATGCTGAAAGAAAATATCGCTTCTTTATTGCTTTGTTTTGTTGTTTTTTGGTTTTTGGTTTTTGTTTTTTGTTTTCTCATCGTGTTAATCTTTCGTTTACTTTTGTTGTTGTTATTGTTATATTATTTATATATGATTTCTTGGGAAGTGCACGATTCGCTGACGACGAACTGTATAAACGATAGCTAACTGAGCCAGAAAACACCACCACTACCAATACTACTGCGACCAGCAGAAGCAGAAGCCACTCGCGCGCTCAATACAGGCAGCCGTTAAGCTGAAATTTCGATCGTAACTTTGCAGTTGACTGTCGCTTACGGAAGCGTTCGGAAGTGGAATATATTTTATTAATAATAATATTATAACGTCGTCTCTCCATCTACCAGTCAGCTAGCAAGCAATCAAGCAAGCCAACCATTTAGACAACCAACCAACTAACCGACCAACCATCTAACTAAACGGGCAAATAACCAACCAGCAACCGATCAGCCAACCAGAAAAGCAATAAAACAAAAAAGAAACGGCAACAACAGCAAAAACCACAACAACAAACTGTATTACTACTTGCTTTTTACTTACTGCCTGGCAGATCAAACCAGGCCAGACCCAAAAGAGACCAGCAGCAGCAGTTAAACAGTATTTCACTTGTGATGCGATGCTATGCGATGCGATGCGACTTGATTTGACTTGTTCACTACCAAAAGAAGCCTGGCTTATTTAGTTTGTTAGCAATCACGCACCAACAAGTAGTAACACGCGTACTCACTCAGTCAGTTATCAACCAACCAACCAACCAACCAACTAACCAACCAACCATCATTACAAAACAATACAAATTTAACAAAGTGAAGCAAAAAATAAAAAAGTTATTAAAAATTACAACAAAAAAATAAAAAAAAAAAAAATAAAAAATTGAAAATAAAAATTTACAGTTTTACACAACCGTCGTAAAAATTAAAATAAAACAGAATTTAAAGAAACGAAAAAAAGGAAAGCAAAACAACAATAACAACAACAACAACATTTAAACGTTTTTCAAATAAACGCTTAATTGCAAAATAATTGCTGATAATTAAACCCGAGTACGAGTACAAACATCTTTCAAGTTAAATACGAATCATTTTGATCATTTGAATATAAATAAGGTGAGTAGTGCGTATCTACATCTCTATCTTAAGTTTAAGTTTCCACTTTTCAACGATCAATGCCTGTGTGTTGTAATCGTGTTTTTTATAATAACTTCGGCTACTGGTGTTAGGCACCTCCCATCTACTTACTCAACTATTTTTATTTCATGGTAAAGCAACAAATTAAGTCATTTTCATTATTTTCTTTTGTTTTTTGTTTTTGTTTTTCAAAATAATAAGCAGAGCGGTAATAGAAAATGTCATTAAGTTTTCCTATAAAGAAATACATAAACTATAGGGCAGCAGAAAAACGATTTTTTTTTTACTTATTTTCACGTTGAACGTTAAAAAGTTTTTTTTTTATAATCTTTTTTCATAAACATATCTTCATGCCCACTGTGTGGTGATTTGTTATATTCATCCATTGAAAGTTCAGTTCTTTTCACTGAAAGGTTTTTTTTATTTTCTTCTGTTTTCGTTTTTGATTTTCTAAATGCATTCGAGTGCGTGTGTGTGTGTGTATGTGCGTGTTAATGTTTTCAATTAACGAAGTGCTTTTGCGTAAACAGTAGCCATATTTAAATGATGGGTTCGTTTGTTGTTCCTAAAGGGGGTGATACATTGTCAAACCTTTGCTTGCAAACATCGCAAATAACCAATCGCATACATGAATAACTTAATTTTGCTTGAATGTATCACCCCCTTAAAGCTGGCGCTATCATACCACATGCATGCATGCATGCACTCATTCATACACTCATTTGCTGTCATTTTTATGTGGTGGCTCTAATGAGTATGTGTGCGTGTGTGTTTCGCTTACATTTTTCTGTTCACTTTTTAACCAACCAACCAACCAACCGACCCAAACATCCATCCATCCATCTATCCATCAAAGAGTATTTGTTTTAAATTAATGCGGTTACGGCTTCATGGCTGCTACTAGTGTTACGCTCTCTGATTGGCTCTGTCGTTTTTTAGTGGTTTAGTGGTATGTACGTAGTACGTACGAACGCAAACAAATATGACAACGAAAGTTCTTTTTTGTTGTTGTTTACTTTGAAATACACTGAAAGAAATTATATTTCTGCAAGTGTTGTGTTTGTCGAGAACTTTTTTGAGCTTTCAATGACAGTAAAATAATTTTTGGAAAGAATTGATTATTAAGCGATTTTTAAAGGCTCTTTCTCTTACAAGTAGAGTCCGCTTAGAAAACGAAATGTTTTGCTGTAAAATGTTTGTGTTGTAGAGGAATTATTGATAAAAATAATAAAAAAAATCGGCAGAATTATACTTGATTTTCTAAATAAAAGTAAAGTTATGCGATTTAAATATTTTATGAAAGAATTCTCATAAATATAGATGGCAATCTTATAACTGCTTACCCAACTCACTGGAGGTAACGGTTGTTTAAAATCTTTTCAGTTCTTTGTGTCCTTAAATGGTCAAAGCTGAACTTTTTATTAGAAATCCGTAAAGTGTCTTTAAGCTCTATTCGTATTCGATGTACAATTAATAAGTCCGCCAAATAATTTTTTTTTAAATCCTATAAAAAAAACTACTGAATATTTTCTTAAATTTCTTTTTTTATTTGAAAGTACAATCCTTTCGGTTAATAATGGAAAATAATTTCATTCAAATGGCTGCCTCGGCTGGCCTTGCAGTAGCCTACACGATCGCTCCAATTTTTAAGCACATTATCGATTGTGTGCGGCTGTATTTCACCAATGGCTTCACAAATATTGTCCTTTAAAGCGTCAATTGTCTCTGGCACCCCACAAATAATAGTCCAACGGTGTCAAATCGCAGCTCCGAGGTGGCCAAACGACATCAGCTCTGCGGCTGATAATGCGATCTTCAAAAACAGGGCGCAAAACTTCGAGTGTAGCTTCGGCTGTGTGGCACGTAGCGCCGTCCTGTTGAAACCAAATGTTGCTAATATCCTCCTCTTCAATTTTTGTGAGCAAAAATTCGTTCAACATGGCCCGATAACGATCGCCATTGACTATAACGGCCACTCCTTGCTCATTTTCGAAGAAAAATGGCCCAATTATGCTTCTGGACCAAAATCCGCACCAAACAGTGACTCGTCTTGGGTGTATCGGCTTTTCAATGTATGCGTGCGGGTTTTCTGTGCCCCAAATGTGACAATTTTACTTGTTTACATACCCGCCAAGATCAAAATGAGCTTCATCTGAAAAGATAATTTTTTTTTGGCAAAATCGGCATCTTCTGTAAGTCGATCGATGAAAGTAATGTCGCAATATTTCCCAGCGTTGTTCAAGCGTATACCCAACCATATTCGTTCAGCGGAAGGATAAAACCAATTATCTGTCAAATCAGACATGAGCTAAGTGTTACCATTCACGAAATAAGCAATAAAAACTTTAGATGGCGGACTCTTTACTTTTGTCACACATTTCTTGTATTATTTGGCATAAATTTGTATCACCATTTAAGGGATCCAGCGGTTAAAACAACTTTAATTTGGCATAAGTCAAAGATCAGTTTTAGCTCCGTTATTTAATACATAGAAAACACAGTAAATTAACTGAAAATATAAATAATTTTTTGATGTTCGCTTGAACTACATATAGCACCGTATGTGTTGAGTGAATGAAAGAAAGCATTCAAGTGATTCGTTTCAAAACGTTTATCCGACTGATGTGGGAATACAATGGATTGGAATTAATGGTATGATGCTTCAACTTTTGCTTAAGAGCTTTGGTTTTATTATCGTACGTTGCAACTGTCTTTACGTTAACACTTTGCAGGTATTCACCGAAATTTCCATGGCCACTGAAATCATGTGTAAAGTAGAAGTTTAGTTCACCCAAGAGGATTGCCATTGTTGACTTGGCTTTTTGCTTAATATTGGATATTTGCCTGCTGTTCCGATGCATATCAATCTTATCTCGTCAAGGATGTATAGATAATGCTTTGGAAGTTGTATGATATGCACACATCTCATGCACTCTCTCCATAGTTTCTTTAGAAGATTTTTCAAGTTTTTTACTGTTCGATATGGCATCAACAAATAGCTTATGATGGGAGCCGCATACAACACTTACTTACGTATATGTCACTGAGACCATCATCAGTCTAGCACTTTGCCCAGGACATTATCCTTATGTTGTCTTGACGTCTGAATGGCAAAGATGATGTGGCTGTTTTAGTAATCGATTCTCTTCTGAAATAGAGACATTTGTTCCTAATAAAGAACAAGTTTGCTTCTGATGGCCGGTGAGTTGTATAAGGCATTACAGAGAACCGTCAATATTAAGCGCCACTGTTGGGTTGTGTAACAATTTCCTAATCAATTACGATATACGAGTGCATACCTACACTTCAAAAAATATGATTTCTAAGCATTAACGCCAAACACTAAATGTGCAGTAAGAAAGATTTCCTTTTAATTTCTCTTCTTAATTATTTTCTAGCAAAACAATTAAAATAATGAGGCGGCTGTTATAGCAAAGTGCAAGGGGTTAGTTAAGCCACTCACTCAATTTTTTAGTGAATTTTTTTTTCTAGAAAAAAAAAACAATATTTTTTGTTGTTGTTGTTGTGGTAGTTTTTTGAACAATTCTTTTCTCTCATAAATCAAATCTATAAAACAATATAAAGAAGAAGAAGAAGAAGAAGAAGAAGAAGAAGAAGAAAGAAATACGTGTGCGCGGGAAGAAGTACTTTTCTTCTATGAGCGAGTATATATGGAGTGTCAGTGCCCTGTTGACATTTTCACACGCAGTTTCAAAAAATTGGTATTAAATAGGAACAAAATAAGACAACAATACCAACAACAGGCAGCATGATTGGTTTTGTTTAACAGAAAACACACACAGCAAGAAAGACGAAAGACACTTTGATTGAATGAGTAGAGGGAGCACTTGAAAAACACAAACAATTTTAAAGAATACGGTTTAGCATGTGTGCGTGTGTGTGTGTGTTTCAATAGCGAAACAATTAAAAGACAATTGGATTGAATTAAACAAAAAAGAAGTTGAAGAGATGGTTAAGAGAGAAAAAGTCCTTTTCATTGTTTCATAGTGCGTGTGTGTTGTAATCTTTTCAAATAATATGGAGCGGGAGCCTACATAACTATTGTTTAGCGTTGAATAAGTGAAATGAAATGGAATGGCAAGGGAAGATTGAATTAAATGCAACCGTTTAGCGTTTGAAAGAAAAAAAAAATCAATCGACTTTACCGATTGAGGAGTGGGAAAACACGGTGATTTTTAAAATGAAATAAAAGGATCGACCACATGCTAGTTTTGCTTTCTTTTCTCGTTTAATTTATTATTTATTTCATTCCTATTTTCACTTATTTTATAATAAAATTATGGTTTTGTTGTTGTTTCTTGGAATAACAAAATCGTTAACAGTTTGTATTTTTACGAAGAAATTGAGGAACATTTTTAACAGTTTCTTTCCAACTTATTTGCTGTTTTTTGCCACCCTAGATAAACGCCCTTAAAAAGCATTTGTTTTCTCTAAATGAAGCGCTACCCCCTCATTGTTACAACGACACTTTAATTTCGGAAAAAATTGTTTTTTTTTTTAATTTTGTTTTTTTAAGAGCAAATCGCTTTACTTATCCGAAAAAAAGGGTGTTCAAGTGTGAGTATGTTGGTTGGTATTCTCGGAAAACAATTGCTGTTTTCTTCATTCACGCCTATGATTTGTAAATTTTAGAAAAATCATGTTAAACAAGAAGAAAAGAAAATCCAATTTAAGGCCTTTAATAGCCTTTAAAATCATTGCGTTTACAACAAAAACATAAAACGTAAAATGCAAAAAGAAAAGACATTTGCAAGGCAACAAACAGTTTAAAACATTATAAAGGCAAAAAAACAACAACAAAACAGAGAGAGCGAGAGTGTTTGTGAGAGCAAGAGAATAGGACGGATTAAGTAACTTTAAGTACTTTCATCTTGGGCGAGTTTTACTTTCGAAGAAAAACAAAAAATAAAAAATAAAAAACGAAAACGGAAAAGTAAATCTAATTTCATGCAATATTAGCAACACTTGTACTCGCAGATTTGTTTTCCATCGATTTACCCTGCCCACCCTTCTTATCTATAAGAATTATTATGCATTTTCTTGTTCTCTTTTGATCGTTGTTAGGGAACAATTTAAGGGATTCCCTTAAAAAAATTAAAACCATATTCGAATGTGTCTTAATGCGTTTGTGTGAATTGTGGTGGGCTCATGTAATCGTTTTACTTTTCATAGCTCAATGAAAACGGGGCCTTTTAGTTGGGATTTTATTTTTTCAATAAGACCAGTACTCAAGCACCGCATTGCGCTGGTACTAGGAAAATAGATTGTGGGAAGGAGGATAGATAGAGTAGTGTCGGTGGACGTTCGATTTAAATTTGCTTTTGTCGTAAGTGACAAGGAAGACATTCACAGGAAGATTGTTCGACAAACGAATAGAATGACCAAAGAACGAATTCTCCCTATAATGCGTTGTGCGATTTACTGGACAAGCAACTCTAAAGGGATGAGCTCTACGAGAAATACCAGTACTACGTAAAAATATATGATTTTCAGGAATTAATTCCTTAATGTCGTCAGAACACATGCCGTTATAGTACCGATAAAACAATGAAACACACGCCACTTTGCGACGATGCTCTAATGAATCTATAGAATTGACTACCCTACCGTCATTAATAAGAACCTTCGTCCTCTCCTGTACGCGGTAGAGAAGCTCCAAAATAGACTTTGAAGCACCGGCCCATACATGAGAGTTGTATTCCAATTAAGGAGATCAGATGGAGTGAAGTATTTCTTGCATCGTCTTAAGAAGCCGAGACACTTGAATGCTTCTTTCGACACTCGAAATATGTGCTCGTTCCAACGAACGTCACAATGAATTCTCATGCCCAGAACATCAAGAGCATCTGATTCCTCAATATGCACATTACCCATTGACACAGATGACAACACACCACTACCTCTGTGTGTGAGAAAAAGCAACATTGGGTCCCCACTCAGAGCTTTTCTACAATTTCACCTTTAACATCGTGGTTGATAGGGGTTACCTAACCGACTATTGAAAAGCCTGTTCAAGAAGGCACCTTCGAGATTTTTGGCAGTGAATGGAAAAGTTTTTTGACTTAAAACAGAGGTATATTACGTATAGTACAACGGATATTTCGATATTTGTCAGTCCCACATCTAAATACATAGTGTTTAGAGTCCGATTAGGATTTCCATGTTGCGGCTCTTTAGCGTTTATATATAATGGTTTTGATTCAAGACTAAATTGCAGAACAAATTTTACACGAATGTGATGTTAGAGTAGCATTGCAGGCAATGCAGCCAATAGTTTAGCAGAATTTGTCGTATTGTCGTATTGAACATTTTTATTAATAATTCCCATAACATTCCACGAAGGAACCTGGGGACTTCTGTCAGTCAATGAGCTGCACCCGATTCTATTTTTAAACTCATTGAAAGGGACCTACAACAGTTTAACGTCGGCTCCGAAAGGCAAATGCATTTAGAGAAGTTTTCAATAGTATTTAATACCCATAACCAGTCACTAGTCACGGGGTCGTATCTCGGCATAGCATCACAAATGTTGGCCTTCAAATGCTCAGTTGTCTTTGGTTTGTCGGCATAACACTTGTCTTTAACGGCGCCCCACAGAAAATAGTCCAACGGTGCCAAATCGCAGATTTTTGGCGGCCAACTGACATCACTATTTCGGCTAATTAAACGGCCATCAAACATTTGACGCAATAAATCGATTGTGGCATGAGATGTGTGTCAACTTGCACAGACCTGTTGAAACCAAACATCGTTCACAGCAATAGCATGAAGAGCGATCGGTTATCATGGTGCAATAGGTGTCTCCATTGACCGTAATGGTTGCGAAATATGAAATATAGGCCAATGATGCCTCCGCTCCACAAGCCACACCAAACAGCCACTCGTAATGGGTGCATTGGCTTCTGTCAGACAACATTTGGGTTTTCTGAGCCCAAAATACGGTAATTTTGCTTATTAACGTACACACCGAGATGAAAATGAGCATCTTTGGCAAAATCGACATCATCGTGCAGTTTCTCGTTGGCCCATCTAGCGAAGTGAAAACGAAGCGGATGGTCAGGCGGCTACAACACTTGAACCAATTAAACCTTGTAAGGCGTCATACCGAGATCTTTCGCAAAATTCGATGTAAACTGGTGGGTGAAATGTGTAATTCTTGAAAGCGATGACGAGTTGATGTTGATGGATTCTCACGCACACTCTCAGCCACTGCTTCGATATTTTCGCGTGTACGCACTGTACGAGCACGCTTACGTCTTGGCGTATCAACAGTGATACCAGTTTCACGAACTTTAGCAACAAACTTGCGTATACCAGGCACTGTTGGTCCTTCTCTGCGACCAAATTTTGTACGACATTTTTGTGCAATTTCCGATCAATTGTCAACGTTGCTCAAGCATAAATCAATTCATTTCATTCAGTGGAGATAATTTACTGAATATTGTGACAGAATATAATGACATAAGTATTGCCAGATTCGAAATAATCGCTGGTTCAAATTTAAACCCATCTATCGGTTTAGATGATGGCCCACCCGATATATAAAGAAAAAGGAAATAATCACTTATGTATGTATATTAGAAGATTCGTGGAATTCTTTCAGACTACAGTCTAACAAAATCCGAAAAAATACTCGAATATCTTGCATTATTTAAGATTTGCATTTAAGGTGGTTGTTGGCTCCAAAGACTAATCGCATTAACAAAGAAGCGTCGCTTAGAAATCGCCCTATTATAACCCATAGTATTAATATTGATGCCCCTATTCGATCTAGAAAACGAGAGTCGAAGAAACCGATAGTTAGGTTGACCGCTGTATATAATTTTACGCATGAATAGTAAAACACGGCACTTCAACAAAATATCAACGGTGATTCCACAAATGCTCAGTGAATTTTGTGAAATGTTTTTATTTCTTCTAAAGTCTAAGATATACTTGGCAATATTGTCAGTCCACACACAATTTGACCTAACATGGGCCGCCCAATTCAATTGTCTGTTAAAGACAACGCCAAGATCCCTCGTTAAATCAACGAAGTTAACAGTAGCGCTGTTGCTAAGCCTTTACTTCCACGCGGAAAAGTAACTTGAAGCTTTTCAGATGGAATTACAATTTCCATCCCTGGCTTTATTACAATTGAAATGCCCGTAGAAATTGTTAAGCTCAGCCAAACGAGCTTTCCCGTTGCGCAAGTTGGTTGTGCGTGGCAAACAGCTCTACGTATTGGCCTTCTGGAGTTGTCCGGCCTAAATGGCCTAGCCAAGACGAGTTATGAACATTGAAATCACCAGCAATTCGCAAGGATACTCGATATGGAGTCGAAAACAGATTCAAATAAAACATGGTAACCTCCCTTCCCGAGATTGGGTTTCTATACAGAAACCCGTATTGCCGATGACGTGCCGTGATTTTGAATTTAACAGTTAAATTCTGACTCATACATGCCTAGTGGTTGCTGGCACTGGTAATCAACTTCGTGAAAATTAAAAAGGGATACAAGGTAATATCCAGGGATATGAAATGCCTGTGTATCAGAATTTTCAGAACCGGGGTTTCACATAAAGACAAATGTGCTCATGTTCGCAGCCACCGCACTTTGCAGATATCAATCCAATAACGTCCTGTCATTACATAAATTAAAACAAGAAGTATAAGAAATGAAACAAATGATAAATAAAAATCTAACAACCGACCTGCGGATGCGGACGACAAGGAAGTGGGTTGCGGCTGATTGATTATTCAGCAGCCAGTGTTACGCCTTCGCTACTGAATAATCCAGCAACAAGTACTCCAAGCGGTTCGCGGTAAATCTAAAGGTTTACTAGGGAATAAAGGAAAAGAGGGAAAACAAAAACACTGATGGAATTTTCCACTTTGGACGGTCACTATATATTGGTGAGAAAAGTAGACGGTCTCAAAACCATATTAAAAACGTGCGTAAACTATACCAGTGTATATGGAAGAATAAAATGAATCAATTTCGAATGCAATCCATCATATCCAACAGAATTGGATTTGATAGAAAAAAGGAAAAGACACCAGTACCTCATCCTGCAAATGCAAAAAATTAAATCAAGTTTTCTGGTATCAATCAAGTATCTATTGGTCCACGTCAACCACAATCACATCTGTTTCATTGCCCCTTAACGCCTGAACCAGATACTGCACTTACAAAGAGCAGTTTTAAAATAAACCTTTCATTGTGGCCGTACAAGCTTCTTAGACCTTTGCAAGCACGAGATATGGGAATTTCACTTTGATACACTTTGACACTTTGAGTATATTGTTGTGACCCGATCGCTATGAGCTTTATGAGAAAGCGGAACTACATATTGGCATAAATTTAAATTCTAACAGATGAAGTTCAAAAATTCCTTAATAACTGGGAGAGAACGAATAGCTTTAAATTGCCACTCGAATGTTTTTGTATCGAATAAACCCAAGAAGCATTGGTGGACGTATGGCGTTCTTATGCGCAGTTAAAGGCCCTGCAAAAATAAAGGCCTTGTTATTATTTGCCTTGTGTGTATATAAAAACTACAATTATTTTTAGTACAAGATATTACAGTGTGTGTGTGTGTGTGTGTGTGTGTGTGTGTGTGTGTGTGTGTTTAAAATGAAAAGCAGGGTGTTAAACATGGCATTATTGATGCAACACTCTGGCATTAAGAGCCCAAAACAAATTTACGACAGCATGTGAGCAGATTTTGTTTATTTCTGTCGACTTTGCCACTTTGTGTGGCAACATTAACGACAGGACTCCAAAATATAATCGGATTTAGGATTTAGTTTATTAGCTCAATGCTCATTTCTATGGCAAGATTAGGCAGATGGATGATTGCGAGAAAGAAAAGAAAGGAAAAAACCACAGGATTACTATATAAACTCGTGCTTAAACGTCATGGTCAATGAGTCAGTCAGTCAGTCAGTCAGTCAGTCAGTCAGCCTCCTATAGTCAATTGTTTGTTTACATTTTTAATAAAACAAATATGCAAACATAACGATTAACAAGATCTTTTCAAAACATATGTTTGTATCGGGTGATTTTTTTTAAGACATACAATTTGGAGAAATGTATGAAACCTTTATTTGAGCCGATAGGCTAGAATGACCCAAATAATTCAACGTTGAAAGATGATTTCATGTAAATGTTGACCGCGGCTACGCCTCAAATGGTTCATATGCTGTGTCCTTTTTTGGCATTCTCTCTCCAACATATCGGCCTCTATGTCTCAAATAAATTCTTCAATATTGGCTTCCGTTGGGTGAACCTTAGCATAGTCCCACAATATATAGTCTAAAGCCGTTAAATCGCACGTTTTAGGCGGTCAATTGATCGGCACCAAACGTGAAATCAATTGTTCACCGAACTCGACTCTCAATTGAACTCTTGTTTCGCGTGCTGTGTGGCATGTTGCATCGCCTTTTTAAAACCACATGTCAGCCAAGTCCAGCTCTTCCATTTCGGGCAAAAAAAAACTTGTAATCATTGCACGGTAGTGCTCGTCATTCACGTTCAGTAACGTTCCTGCCTTGGTCGTCTTTGAAAAAGTACGGTCCAGTGATGCTGCTCTTCACACCAAATACCACATTGAGCGCTGAACACAACAATCTGATAAAAAAGTGGAGCTTCATCCAACGGAATTTTGATGATGAAATTCAATAATTTGCAAGCGTTGTTCGCTGGTAAGTCGATGGATTCATAGTTAAACTATAGACCAAACTGAACAGCTGAGCTGTCAAAAACAGTGTTGCCAAAAAGAAATTGTTAAAAAAAAATTACCCGATACGAGTATGTGTGTACATATGTAAGTAAGAGGCGACTTCGTGTTAATTTCGTGTATTTTTATTTGTATACGAATACAGCCAAAAAACAATGATCTCAAGACGTACCCGCCAGCAGGCATTAATCAATTTTGTTATTTTATTTTAATTTACAAAAAAATAAATAAAAAATAAAAAAAATAAAAAAATAAATAATAACGAGAGATATTCTTTCCATATTATAAGCCAACTACTGTGCGTGTGACAATAAAAAAAAAAAAATTTTTTTTAAAGAAAAGAAAAAAAAGTTTAAGTAATGAAATCGTATGATGTGATCCTTGAAAGTTTTGTTTCGCCAACAGATTTCTTGCTGTGACGCTTAATCATCGCTCGGTATTATCATGATTACGCGATTATTATACGGGTGAAGCAGAAGCTCAATTTCTAAAACAAAACAACGAAAAAGTCATCTTCGTTGTCATATAATGAAAGCGAATTAAAAAAACAAAAAACAAAAAAAAAAAAAAACCAGCAGCCCCAGACAGACACTTTTAATCCCTCCAATAAATAGCCCTGTTGGCAGAGTGCTGGAGTGCCATGAAATAAATAAAAAAAAAAAAAATATTTCCTCCTGCTGGCGCTTGTTTTTTTTTTTTTGTTCTGCTTTTTTCGTCCAAGTCGATTATGTGCGAGTATTATGGTTTTCTGTTTCTGTTAATAAACGTAAATATAAAGGGTTTTGGTGAGAGGGAGGGCGGTAGGGAGACATGAATTTCCAAATTCTGTTGTTTTTTTTGGTATCATTTTAACAATTTACGACATTCATAACAGCTTGTTAAGTAAATAAAAAACAAAAACAAAATATGAATAATAAACTGAATGAAACAGGCCCTACTTCCCTCATCCACAAATGATATTTCGAGTAACTCAGTGAATATAAAGGCAGTAGGAAGTGGTAGAAATATGTGGATAACCTTCCTAGTTTTTTCGCTTTAAATGCACCTTTTCACGGTTGGGGTTAGAGGATTGGAAATGGGATTGGGTTTGGAATTGGGATTGGGATTGCGATTACGATGGTATTGTTTTATTTTGTAGGTTCCTTATCAGACGGACATCCATAATATAATGCAGACAAATATATCTCTTCTCGGGAGGAGTATTGATATGTGAGTGAGTGAGTGAGTGAGTGAGTTTTGGATTTTGACGCACATTTACATGCTCATCATCGGTCCGTCCGTTGTATTGTTTAACTTGGCACAGCTGGACGCAATATTTCTTGACTTTTTTTATTTGTATTTTTATTTTTCTTCCATTTGGTAAAAAAACAACAACAACAAACAAACAAACAAAAAAGTGATTTTTGTTATGGTCACACAGCGGGATAACATCTTTTTGTTTCATTTGACAAAAATATAAAAACAAAACAAAACAAAACAAACAAAAGAAAATAAATCCCCAGTAAAATGGACCTTTAAAAACCCCGTAAAAAGAGCTCCCACAACACAACAGTAACACCAGCAACAGTACCAGCAGCAGCCTCTGAGCTCATCCTCATCGTAATGGTGACGCCAATGACGTCTAAATGGCCAGCTTTTGTTCCTTTATTTGCTTTCCCCTCTTCCTCCTGGCCAATGCCAAATGGTGGGGGCATATAAATCGTCATCCACAAATATTTTTATGAATCAAAACATGGAAAATAAAAAATAAAAAATAAAAAATAAAAAAATATGAGGCAAAGCAGAGCATTAAAAACTAAAAATATATTTGATTTGATTTGATTTGATTTTTTTAGTTTGTTCCCCTCGCTTTTATGACCACAATACGTTTCTTTTTTATTCCCGATCTCAAGAAAAACAAACGAAGTGGCGTCACATGGTCATTTTGTCGCCGTTAATCATAATGATGATGGCATTTAATTTCAATGCAAAGGGGCGCCCTCAGGCCACTTCAAATTCTATTCTTTCATTCGCTCTCTTTATGAGAAGGTGCTACTAAGCCCTTAAAGAGATGGTTAGCGGCATCATGTATTTCTTAAAGGATTTACTGTTTTTGTTATCATTTCAGTTTAACGAAATGAAAAATTTGAAATGAAAATTCGAAATTAAAACAAACTCAAGTATGTATTTAAATACAATATGAGGCAGAATAACAGCTGGATACGACTAAAGGGCCTTTCACTTAGCGCTTCCTATCTTTAAACTGAATAAAAACATAGTGGGAGAGTGAGATATGATCGACATTTATTATGGAATAGAATATTGTGCAAACATCTGCACCGGCCCGGCTGGGTCATGCATACCCTAAATGTCTAATTGCCAGTGACTCTGATGCTTTGTTCGCTTTGAGCGCCGCTGTGGCTATTTGGCATAGATCTGCAGCTGAAGACAATTCCCTTAGAAAGAAATCGTACAAGACGTACAACGATCTAGATTTCCAGTTTGCATCACATTATGGCAACTGTTGTCTGAATAGAACATACATTTCGATAAGATTTTCGTAAGATTTTGATTGATTGATGGCATAAAAAATGTGTTAAAACAACATTTTCGTAAAAATCTCTTTAATTATCCTTCATTTGTCGATAGTAAAGCTGTCGTCCAGTCTAATTTATTTATTTATTTTTTTGACTTTTATTCGGCATCTAGTGCTACTGATTTGTGTATTTGGATGTGTAGGTGTTTGTACCAAATTTGGAATTGTCAGGTATTTTATGAAACGCCCTCTAAGACTTTACTTTAGGAGACATCCGAGTTGCATTGTAAAACTTCATTAAATCAGTGGTTTAACGTGAGTACCTGCCCTAGGACGTTACCTCACCGTGCCAAAGCACGAGTGAATACAATGCGTCCACCAACGCCCCCACCTATGATCAAAATCACCAGTGAGTACCAAATTAAAGCCATGTTATTTGGACATGACCTCACACCTTGGTAAGGTGCCGGAGACTATCTAAACTCCTACCGATCTATGGGTCACGGCACCCGGTTAAAAATGTAACTCCACACCGAGCCAGCATAGCTCTCCCCGCTATTTGGGTTTAAACCACAGCCACCACGTGTAATATACCACAATGAAGTTTTACTACTGTGTAGTTGTGTAGTAAAACTTCATTGTGGTATTTCTGCTCTATTTCTGCTCTTTCGAAGCGCCACTGACAGCAATATCTAAGTTCAAATCACAAACATTATCAAAACCTCGCCCATTACACCGGAATTGAATGTCTAATCAAACCTTGAAAGTCCTTTTCTTTCTACTTCGGCACCAATCTATCTTTCTGTAGACAGTCGAGAGTAACCGTTGGAAGAAACTATAGATAAAGTACTCACTTTATGTCAACATGGGCTTCAATCCATTCCGCTATTACTACTTTATTTAAAGGGTCCGCCATCTAACTTTTTTTTTCAACTGGTGCTTATTTCGGGAATGGTAACCCTTAGCTCATGTCTGATTTGACAGATAATTAGTTTTATTCTTCCGCTGAACGAATATGGTTGTGTATACGCTTGAACAACGCTGGGAAATATTGCGACATTACTTTTAAAATCATGGTAATGTTGCAGAATGTGTGCGATGTGTTCAGATGAAGCTCATTTTGATCTTGGCGGGTATGTAATCAAGCAAAATTGTCGCATTTGGGGCACAGAAAAGCCGATGCACCCAAAACGAGTCACTGTTTGGTGCGGATTTTGGTCCAGAGGCATAATTGGGTCATTTTTCTACGAAAATGAGCAAGGAGTGGCTGTTACAGTCAATGGTTTGTTCACAAAAATTGAAGAGGAGGATATTAGCAACATTTGGTTTCAACAGGACGGCGCTACGTGCCACACAGCCGAAGCTATACTCGATGTTTTGCCCTGTTTTTGATCATCGCATTATCAGCCGCAAAGCTGATGTCGTTTGGCCACCTCGGAGCTGCGATTTGACACCGTTGGACTATTATTTGTGGGGTGCCGTCAAAGATAAGTGTTACGCCAATAAGCCTGAGACAGTTGACGCTTTACAGTACAATATTCGTGAAGCCATTGGTGAAATACAGTTGCACACATTCGATAATGTGCTTAATGTGCTTACTGCATGGCCAGCCGAGGCAGCCATTTGAATGAAATTATTTTCCATTATTAAGCGGAGGATTGTACTTTCAAATAAAAAAAGAAATTTGAGAAAATATTCAGTAGTTTTTTTTTTATAGGATTTTCAAAAAAAAAAAAATGTATTTGGCGGACCCTTTATTTTTTTTTATAACAAAACCCAGTATTATTAACGGATAATAAAGGATGTCAAGTGTAGTTTTTTAACAAATTCGGAGCAAATGGAAATAAGCAGGAAATAAGAACTTTCCTGCGTTATCTGAGTATATGTGAAGATGGTTAGGGCTTTTGGCTATGGATTTAAAGATGAATAGAAACAATTATGGACTGACAGTTTGCTACTTTTTTCTTTTTTTTGCAATTTTTACTAAAAAAAAAAAAAAAATCATAGATAACCTTCTTGTAAGCATCAGTAGAAACAGCAGACAAGAAGGATTCATTGCATTTATGCATTTTTGTCAATTGTTGAAATCGTTTGCTTCTATTATTTTACACGTTTCTGTAGTTAAAATTTTTATTATTCGCTAGATATTTGACTCCCACGCATTTCGTTTATTTCTAATATTTTTTTTAGTGTATTTTTATATTTGATTTTATTTTTACAGTGTATGACGGCATTTGAGAATTCTGTAGCCAATCACACAACTCAACAGAAGGAGAAATATACCAACCAACGCCCACAACACCACCATCAATAGATGACAAACAATAACAACAAAGACAACAATTGTCATGAATTATAAATATTCTACGCCATTGTATAAAATCAACAACAAAAACAATAAAGCGATAGAAAAATAAAACACATTTGAAAAGTACCCATTCAAGAAAAAAAACAAAAACAAAAAAAAAAAACAAAAATCACAAGCATTTGAAAATTAACAAACAAACACATCAGTCAGTCGTCACTCATTTAGTCCAACAACCAACACCAACACCCTCTATAACGGTTGTTATCATCACGACCATATGTATATGTATCTCAGCACCAGCAACAGCAGTGTTATACCAATCAAAACTTGAAAACTTGTGAAAAACTTAAAAGTGAAATACAAAAAACAAAAAAAAAAAAAAACAAACAAAAAAACAAAAAACAATATATTATATTATAATTGAACAACAACAATAATATTAATAAAAAAAACAAAATTAGAAGAAGAGATTAAATTTTTCTTTCTTCTTATCTTACCTCCAACTTAATTCAATTATAAAAACAAAACAAAAACTAAACCAAAAGAAGAGTGTAAAGAAATATACTGACATTCATTCATTCATTCATTGATTCATTACGGTCTAGAAAGAGAAAAAACCAACAGCAATTATTGTGAAAAGTATAAGCAATAGAACCGAATTATAATTACCCAAACAACAACAACAACAATAACAACAACAACAACAACAGTAATAATAATAATAATAACAAAATAGAAAGAAAAACAAAAAACACAAACAAATAAATCATAAATTATTAAGCTGTTTTCGTGTTCTTTTTTTGTCTTTGTGTGACAATTGTTAATGTGTATGTACGGATTGTGTGCATGGATGAGTGTTGTTAATAATAAAAGTGTTATTTGCTATTTGTTTTTGTTTTCTTGTATTTGAGAGTAATTTTTGTACAGACTTGTGAATTTGTTTCAAGTATTCTTTGGGAGTGTGTTTACGCCTTAGTTTGCGTGTGTTTGTGTGTGAGTGTATTTGTGTGAAAAAGTAGAAAACCACCACCTCAAACACCACCACCAATACCACCACCACCACCGCCACCACCTCCGCCACCACCGTCGCCAACAGCAACAGTAATAAGAACAAGAACAAGCGAAGCAGAAGCAGAAAAAAAAGCACTAAAGCCACCACAATGTTCGCTGTAATGAGAATCGACAATGATGACTGCCGGTCGGACTTTCGTCGCAAGATGCGTCCGAAGTGTGAATTCATTTGCAAGTATTGCCAGCGGCGTTTTACGAAACCCTACAATTTAATGATACACGAACGCACCCACAAATCACCAGAAATCACATATTCCTGTGAAGTTTGTGGCAAATATTTTAAGCAACGTGATAATCTAAGACAACACAGGTGAGTAAAACGAGTGTATTTTTTCGAATTTTATTTCGTAAATTGTTTAAAATTAAAAAAAAAAAAAATAAATAAAAAAAAATTATTTAAAAGAAAAGAAAAACCTTTATTTAGAAGCAACAACAACAACAACAAAAAGTAATCAAGATACGAGTAATAAACGAAAAAGTGCTACAAGATATTCGTAAAAAGCTGTAGACATTCTCTAGCTAATAAGCAACATAAATGGGAATTTTGTGTTTTTAAATACTTTAAGGACAATTTGCTTTACAGTTGGCAAGTTTTGTTGTCTATTTCCAACTTATTAGGAAATACTTGACTATTTGGAAAGAATTCAAAAAGAAAATCTTCGAAACATAACAATCTTCATAAATACGGTATGTGTTGCTGTAAAAATATCTGCACATTGACAAGTTTTTCTTTTACTACAAATTGTAGCCCTTTTTTAAAAACCAAAGACAACAGCAACTCTAAGTTGTTCAAATTATGAGCTGTTATTACTGCGCTAAATGCTTAATAAATACTCTTCTCAGTCATAAGACATTTCAATTACAATTGTGTGTGTGTGTGTGTGTGTGTGTGTTGTATCAATTGTGTGTTGCCATAGTGAGCTAAAACCAAACCAAATTATATTCACTTTTGTGTCTTTTATTAAAACAAAAAAACAACAAAAAATGAAAAGGGTTTTCACACCAATTTAATTTTCTATTTTGTGCAACTGTAAGAAATGGCTTAAAATATTAAAAAAAAACGAATTTAAGTTGTTGTTTGGCTTTGTAAAATCTCAAATATACATACAGACATACATACATACATACATACATACCTACATACATATGTATTTAAGAGAATGCTATGTTTTTAAATAACAACGTATACTTTTCATCGAAATATAGAGGTTCTAGTAGTGTTTTTTTTACTGTTTGTTATTGTTGTTATTGCATATGAAAACAAAAAATATGAAAAACATTGTTTTTGTATAAAAATTGTATTTAATGAGTATTTTTTGATTCGGTTAGTTTTCAAAACAATTTGTACTTAAAATGTATTTCTTTATTTTCTCCCCATTTTTTTTGTTTGTTTTTGTTTTTGTTTTTGTTTTTGTTTTTGTTTTTAGATGTAGTCAATGTGTCTGGCGATAAATTTCTTGGCCCGTTTTCTTTTTTCAATTGCTGTAAAACGTCATAATGCATTTGTATTTTAATTTTTAACTATAATTGTTACCGTTTTACACCATTTATCATGCACTCAACACAATATTATTACAACAACAACAACAGCAACAACAGCAACAACAATTACGATTATAATAATAATAACAAACAAGAACAACAAATACGCTTTATAAGAATGCACACAATTATGTGAAATAAAAAATAAAAAATAAGAAAAACAATTGCACTGAACGAACAACACCAACCTAAGTAATAGGCTGATAAAGAACAACAGCAATAGCAACAACCTAAAAGAAGAACAATCACACTCACTTTCATAAAATTTTTTAATTTTTTAATTTCCTTTTAAACTTTTGCTTTAACTCCTCTAATGCTTTAAAGCAGCAGATGAACGTCGTTGGTGGCCTTTTGAAATGGAGCAAAAAAAAAAAAAAAAACAAGAAAAAAAAAGAAAGAATGGAAAGAAGACCCAGTTTACGATGACGACCACATTTGCCATTTGATGTCAATATCAGTGATAATTTTTTAAAGGTGGGTGGTTGCTGTTGTTGTTTATTCAACAAAATGTGTAACGTCTTGGCTATGGTTTTGGTTTACAGGTGAAAGTACGTTTTCTTTTTAACACATTTTCGGGCTGTCAAAGTTGATGATTTTAATTGAGAATCGAAGGCCTGTATGCATGCACCCACAACTCCACACTCTTTAAATGAGATAATAAAACTGTTGCCTCTGCTGCTGCTGCTGCTGCTGCTGCATGCTGATGATGTAAAATCCATCATCATCATCATCATCATCGTGATGATATTGATTATTGATGGTTTTAAGAGGGCGTATGTATTATTTTTATGGACATTTAATGGTTTTCTTCTATATTGTAAAAGGAAATAGATATTTGGCTATAAAATAGAGCAACACCAACCATCACCAGCCATCACCAACAACAGCACTTACATATGTATACACTGGCCGCAGTAACAACCATAATTAGAAAAATAATAGAAAACAAGACACAAAAGAAACAATAAATCTTCTTTGAATATTTGAATTGAATAGATATTCCAAAAGCAAGAAATAATTAAAAGCCAACATGAAATACATACATACATACATACATACATACATACATATATATAGTAGATGTTATATATAAATGCGCAGGCGCATTGCAAAAACAACAACAACAGTCGAATTATACAACGAAAATTCCAAAATTGTTTACTTACAGAATCAAACATTCATAACATCCAGCAATTGTTTGAAACATATTTTATACCAAAACAATGGTTCCCGTACTCAAGCCAAGAACCAGCCAGCCAATCCAACTTATTTTGAAAACAATTTCTTGCATCAACAACAACTTGTACGCAGAAACACATACACCAGCCTTAAGGTCTTGCCTGCATTACATTTTGTTAAAACCCAAACCAAGCTTTACTGTCTTCTATTCTGTAGCGTACATAACTTACCTACTAATACTGCATATCCTTTTTCATATCAATAAACAGGTTTTTGCTTTCGCTGTTTCTTTTTAAAGTAATTTAGTTATTATTTTGCATTTCTTTTAATTTCAATTTTTATCATCACACATCTGCAACAATAAAAAAGTATTTTTAAAATAAAAAAAAAAATAAAAAAATAAAAAAAAAACATTTTTAACTTTATTTTTAACCATTAAAGTATAATGTAATTGTAAAAAGAAAACATTAAATGTGAAAACTTTAAGCGTCTTAAGTGCATTAAAATATAATTTAAAATTAATTATTAAAAAAAAAACAAATCAAATTAAAATTAATATTTTCTTTCTTTCCTTTTATTTTCTAACATCCTTTGCTTATGTCCTTCTTAGCTCTGTATCTGTATCTGTAGTAACAATAAAACTGAAAATAAAATATATTCTTACGTTTTAAACTTAAATAAAATGTAATTTTTAATGATTAATTATTAAAATTTTTATTTTTATTTTTATTTTCATTTTCATTTCCCTTTTAAATTTTGTAATAATTTTTTTTCTTAATTTTATTTTGTAAATTTTTATTATTTATAATAATTATTCAATATTATTTACTTAAATTCAAAATTTTAAATTTCAAAACAAATAAGAAAATTATTTACAAAAAAACAAAACAAAAAAACAAAAAAAATTTTTAATAAAAATCATTCGAAAGTAAAATTGTGTTTATTTTTTTTTATGGGGAACATTAAGTCAGTGGTTTAACGTGAGTACCTGCCCTAGGACGTTACCTCACGGTGCCAAAGCACGAGTGAATACAAAGCGTCCACCAACCCCGCCACCTATGATTAGAATCACCAGTGAGTACCAATTTGAAGCCATGTTATTTGGACATGACCTCACACCTTGGTGAGGTGCCGGAGACTATCTAAACTCCTACCGATCTATTGGTCATGGCACCCGGTTAAAAATGTAACTCCTCACCGAGCCAGCATAGCTCTCCCCGCGATTTGGGTTTAAACCACAGCCACCACGTTGCTCCCACAAAGGGGGCCTCACCCGTGACACCAGAATTAAGCCTCCGGTCAGGCCTCGTAGCATAAATGCTACTACCAGTGTAAGTCCCAAACAACTGCGGACTGGTGACCAAGATGGTGATTACAACAAACAAGAAACACTCAAACAACACAACAATAAACAGAGCCACCCTCACGGGGGAACTCAAAGTGACATCGTGCGCCACGGACCCAATACACAAAAACAAGAACACAACCAGTCAAATGTAGACCAGTACAAAAACACAACACCCCAAACTGCAGCCACAAATCAAGCCGCAAACAGCAGACAATCACAGCAACCGTCAACACCCCAGCGGGAAGCCAAGCTAGAAAAAGGCTAGCCAGGAGACCGCTAAGATGGTGATGCAGTTTCAACCTCCGCTAACAGTGCCGTCCTTCTACGCCTAAACACCTCAAGGGCAAAAATGCCCAGCCTACCATAAGTACAATCGTCCAACAATACCCTACTGAAATACCACCCCCCCCCCCGTTATAAGTAATACCCATACTATCTAAATCCCTAACATCATCATAGTCAGGGCACGAAGTCAGTACATGCCTCCAGTCCTCAATTCCCCTCCCACACCGACAGCCAGCTGATTCAGTCTGGCCAATTCGATGCAAAAATACATTGAAAGAACCATGTCCCATCAGTATGAACCGCAGACTCAAGCCAAAGCCAAAGTCAGGGTGTTCCCGTACCAACATAACGTCCGGAAAAAATCCATAAGTCACCCTTCCCTTGTCGCTGTTCGTCCATCTCGTCTGCCACCTATCTACGAGGCACCCCTGCAAAAGGGCCTTATACCTTTCTCTCCCATTCTCGAGCTCCGTCCCAAGTGGCAGTCCCCTCTTGACCCTGAAAGCAATGCTACGACGCACCACTTCCAAGTCAAGCGGTGGTACACCAACAAGAACTTGCCAGGCGTCGGTAGGGACTGTCCGACCCACCGGAACACATGCCAAGAGTGCAATTCTCTGACACGTGAGAATCTTATTCTGTTCAACAATAGACATGACCGTCTTATACCACACCGACGCGCCATACGCCACACAAGCGACGAAAAGCCCATCGTATATGATATGGACGGCACGCCTGCTGAGTCCCCAATCACTCCTCAATATGCGCCTAACCTTTCCAACTATAGCTGCCATTATTAAAAAAAAACAAATCAAAAAATTTTAATAAAAATCATTCGCAAGTAAAATTGTGTTTATTCTTTTTACGGGGAACAACAAAAATAAAAAAATAACAAAAATAACAAAAAAATAATAAAAAATTATTAGCTTTCAGATTCCAAGCAACATTTTTAAAGGGTCCGCCAAATAATTTTTTTTTGAATCCTATAAAAAAAACTGCTGAATATTTTCTCAAATTTCTTTTTTTATTTGAAAGTACAATCCTTCCGATTAATAATTTCATTCAAATGGCTGCCTCGGCTGGCCATGCAGTAGCCTACACGATCGATCCAATTTTTAAGCACATTATCGATTGTGTTCAGCTGTATTTCACCAATGGCTTCTCGAATATTGTACTTTAAAGCGTCAATTGTCTCTGGCTTGTTGGCGTAAAACTTATCTTTGACGGCACCCCACAAATAATAGTCCAACGGTGTCAAATCGCAAAGTAATGTCGCAATATATCCCAGCGTTGTTCAAGCGTATACACAACCATATTCGTTCAGCGGAAGGATAAAACTAATTATCTGTCAAATCAGACATGAGCTAAGTGTTACCATTCACGAAATAAGCACTAGTTGACAAAAAAAAACGTTAGATGGCGAACCCTTTATTTAAACGGCCAAGCTATTAAAGTTCCGCACCATAGAATGCTTTTTTTGCAATTTAATTCTTCACACAAAAACAAGAGAGTGGCAGAAGCACCAGATTGAAGAAAGTTTGTAAAATTTGCTAAAATTCTATTAAGAAGCAGCGACTTGAACTTAAAAATTGATCGCAAAATCGGATTTAAGGGCTGTTTTTAAGTTGGTACAAACAAACTCTAGGCTTCTGCTATAATAAAGAACTATACAGCTCGTTATGTAGAAGATATGATAGACTGGTTGGGAACAAATTCTATTACAATATTTAGAGTTGAAATCGATTTATGACTTTGGAAGAAATCTTAACAAGTAATCTTCTGTGGCTATGGCATGAATCGCGATATTTCATGATTTTTTTTTTTAACAGCACGTTTCAGATACGTTTCTATAGCACTTCTTCATAGTCTGACATAAAAATCGGAATTTATTATGATTCATTACTTTAATTACTTTAATACCGGAGAGCGCCACAATGCTCTAAAAACATTTTTTGCTCCGATGCCCTCGAAACATTTGCTGCACAATTGGCAATATTGTTCGTAGTGAAAGGATGCATTAGAGCCACAGAGGGTACGGGTAATTAAGATAACGCCTTCTTAACCTTTCAAAACATTTTCAAATTGATCAGACTATAGCAGCCACAGCTACCATTTAGTCAGTTAGTTAGTTACGACAAGTAACCAGACATCGATCCAGCTCACTTGTGTCCAATATTGATCCCACTGTGATGCCCATATCAGTAATCGAAACGTACCTACATGTCCTAGAGCTGCAAAACAATCGATAGTACTATCAATAGTATTGATAGTTTTGTTTTTATCTGGCCATCGATAGTTTTTTGTCACTATCGATATTATCGTCAAATTTTATGAGTAAATAGGGAGGCCACTAAATGTAGTCAAAGTCACATTTGCAAAAATTTGTTCGACGCAGGTTGTCAGCCGTATAGTTATAGAGGGACACAGTTTAACAGTCTCTTACATTTTTATTTATTAAACTGAAAAAAATATGTTCGTACATTTTGCATTTAACCCAAACAAATTAATCATCATTTCGTCAGACCATAGCATGTTCTTCTACCTATGCCGTGCAGGTACATGTTAAGGACTCTTACCCATGTCTGGCTTCCAAAATTTTTTTTCTTATTGTGCGACTTGAAACAGGAGAATAAGCTTGATGACTTGAAGGGATTAATCTTGGAAGTACGAATTAAAAGTTTATCAAAACTGACAGCTGTTTCACGCTTTCTTCCCACAGTCCGTGCAGTTTTCTCCACTGGACCTCATAAATTACTTTAGTTTTAGAGCATTTGATGGTCTGAACAATTTTCGCTATAATATAAGAATTACTCTTCCGCAAAAAATAAAGTGTCCCTATTATTTGTTCCGATACTGTGTATTTATTATTAATATTTTCCTTTAACTTGAATTCTAATCTTGTTGCCACAAGTAACACTTAAGGCTGAAGGATCATCTGTGAAATTCTCTCATGTAACCAAAGCACGTTGCTGCTTACGTTTTCATTGTCACGTAGAAGGTCTACAGAATTTTGCTTTTTACGTTGCAAATGTCAACTTTGGCATTTTTTAACAATAAAGGGCTGACTCAATTGGACAGTATCGATAGTTTTCAAAAAAAAAACTGTTTTCAAAAAAAGCTATCGATACTGTTTTTTTGAAAACTATCGATACTGTCCAGTTGAGCCAGCCATACTATCGAATGCTTTTAATGGCTGAGTCAAATGTTAATGTCAACTTTGGCATTTTTTTAACAATAAATGGCTGACTCAACTAGACTGGAAAAACAGTATCGATACTGTTTTTTTGAAAACTATCGATACTATCGAATGCTTTTAAAGGCTGAGTTAGTGAAAACAAAAAAACTATCGATACTATCGAATGGGCCGACAATCGATAGTTTTGTTGCTCTGACAAGTCCGCATTCCGGTCGAAACCAAAGCAACTAGACGCATGCACAAAGGAAAAGATCCTACTGATACTCACATCAGCCAGGTCTGACATGTCATGCAGAAACGGACTGCTTAGGAAAGCAGTCCTGATATCCGAAAGATTTGGACACTGGCACAAGAAATGCTCCGTAGTCTCCTCCTCTGCCTCATCCTGACAAACCCTACAGTGCCTCGTAAAAACAGCTACCAAGATTCGCAACCTATGACGTGGCATCCCCATAATAGACTCCGAGCGAGCTCGATTGTACAGAGACCAGATTTGCCTCGGTACAGAGCACGTGGGTTCCACAGCTACCACACAAATTATTAATTTTAAATCGAATATGCCCAAAACCATAGTTTGCTGTTATTAGGTTAGTTGCGTCAGTTATGCAATCGTTAAGACAACATCAAAATAATCCACCCTGAGACTTAAAAAAATCAGTAACAATTTTGCATTGGTTATGAGAGACCTGCAATAGAGTCACTATAGAACACACTTCATGAATAAACTAGTTTTTAGTCCCTTCTGGGACCCGGGTCATGTGGGAATTTGGGTGATAAATTAGTCAAAAAGAAGAGAGCTTCCACTGTACAGAGGTAGAAAGGCTCTGCTTAGCGAAAGGGAGGAGAACAAAAGGCCTATTCTTTTGACCAGGTAACGCAGACTCAATGAGCATTTGAATTGAACGAGAATATGCAGATTCTGTAAATTGGAAACGGAATCATATAAAAACATAATTGGTACCGATGCATTGGCACCAACCGATATTTTGAAGTTTGACAGGGTATCGAGCAATGGGTCGCAGTACTTCATTAAGTGAATAAAGTTAAATTGAATCCGTATCTGGACTTTATATAAAAACGGAAAACAGAAAAATAGAACAAAAGAATATTAAAAAACAATTAAGTCTTTGAATGAATGAAGAAAATATTTTCTTCCAGTGCCCAAAACCATATTTTCATTTACAAGTCTAGTCTTTGCGACCGAGCAAATAAAAATTTACTGTTTTTCTCCAAAACGAAGGCATATTCATAACGCAAAACTTATGCTTATTTATTCTAAAGAAAAAAAGAAAAAAAAATAGATTTTCGACGATTTTATAGTATGATTGTACGTGAGAGTAAGTGAGTGTGTTTGAGTTTTGTGGGAGATTTACAATGTTAATGATGAAAGTGACACATACGAAGTGACTTACTTACTGACTGTATTCAATCAAGATTTTATGATGACTGGCTGGCTGGGTGGTTGAAGAAAGTATTTTAATGGCATTTTTTTAATATTTTTTAAAGAGAAGCCGATGTTTAAGTGTGTAAAGACTTGTCATAAAAGTAATTAAGTAATTAGAGTAGATTTCTATTTGGTTATTGCCCTCTACCTTTTCATAATGTAAATATACTCGTAAATAAATAAAAAATAAAATGACAAAAATACGTCAAATCAAAGGAAGCGACGACAATTTAATATAACTTTGGTGAGAGACACAACAAAAAAAAAAAAAAAAAAAAAACGAATTATGACTGAGATATGATAGTTGGATGAACGAGAATAACCAAATAACACTCTTCATAATGAATTATTATGATAATACATACTTATATAACAAATGCCGAAAATACAAAAAGAAAAAAAGAAAAAAAAATTATCACATGATAGGATATAAAAAAAAAAAAATTCTTATTTGTGCAGGAAAATTTATAATTTTTTTTCTTTCAATACGCTCATGACTATCATCTGCTCATAAACTTGAATCACCAGTTAATCTAATAGCTCCGGCAGACATGTGGTTTATATACTACCATAGTGTGTTTACTACGGTTTTTGAAACTACGAGTATGTATGTTGGTGTGACAAATATGTAGTATGTGTATTACTTTTATATCGCCACTGGAAATGCAAAAGGGCCTATCATTATTAAAAAAAAGCTTAACAATATGAACAGTGTTGTGATCATAAACAGTGTGGCCACATCTCTAAAATAAAATGTAAACTGCAAAAATTTGAAATCAAACAACATTGACATAAAACAACAGCAAAATATTTTTACGAAAATAAGGTTGGGCACCACAGCGTTTATTACATCGCTTGAAATAAATAAGCAAAAGCTGCAAGAACAACTCTATACGTGCTGTTTACAAATAACCAAATCTACAACAACAATCATTAGCAGAGATAAAGTAAATAAAAACAACACAGCACAACAAAAACTAACAGCAAAGTAAACAAGTAACAGACAATAAACAAGCAACAACAAATACTAAGAGCTGAAAGAGGTAAATGTTCCCATACTCATGGCTACAAAAGAACTAAAACGAAATTAAAAGAAAGAAATGAAATCTACCTAAAATATCGGGAGGTTCGAGAGCTTTCGGTGTATTGTTTACTCAGCCTATCGATGCGAATAGCAATCAGTTTATGTGTCGTAAACTCAACGAGTGCAGTTTGTGTAAAGAGAGTTTATAAGGAGTAAACTCGTGAAGTAAATCGTGAAGTAAAAACAACAATTTAGTTGGAGCTAACTCAGTAAAGAGAGTTAAGTGTGGATAACCTCTGGTTGAAAAGGTTGTGATCGAGCCTTAGTTATAGCTACGATCGGGTTGAAAGATCCGTCGAGTAATTGTTGTTGTTTACAAGATTGTAAACAGACAGCGTAATTAACAATAGAAAATTGTTATTGCCCGTAAAAAGATTACAAGCAGTGGTGCACATAACTGTGTGGAATAAAGGATTTTTAATTAAAACCAAACACAAAATTTATTTTATTTTAACTACAATCTACGAACTCATAAAAACACATTTTTAAAAAGTTAAAAACGCAACAATATGTTTATTTAACCTAAAAAATCTTACATACATATGTATTGAAAAATATTAAGCCCTTTCAGTCATTCATACATAAGCAAAAGTGCAAAAGTGCAAAAGTGAGTGCGTGTTACGAAGTTAACTGCAAAATTCCTGTAAAAATAAAAATACGCATTCAAATAAAACACAACTTTACACATTTATTTATTGGTAAGTTCTTTAAAAAAATATTTACAAGACATATCAAGTGCAAATTCTTGAGTGGAAGAAAGGAAATTTTATAAGCTAATCCACATCCACAATATAGATTCAGTTTTGAGCTTTTCGCTTAAATAAAATGAGCGTCTGTAAGTTAAGACAGCGGCCTACGAACCAAGAAGTCCATGATTCAATAGCTGGCCAGACTATCGGACAATTATTAGCGGTATCACCTCATAACATTGCTAACGACTGGTTGAAAAACTTCTCGAACTAATGCGTCTGCATTCGGAGCCGACGTTTCTTTTTCTCCGTCACTGCTCTAGGAAGCATATTGACTTTCCACAAAGCATCTATTAACTAGTTTCAGTTTCATAAGCCAGGTTGATTTTCAACTTAAGTAGATGATTAGTCTACTGTAGTGGTCAAGACCCTTACTTAGCTGAGGTAAGCTAGACGATCAGCGGGCTCTTTTAGATGGATTTGTTTGGAGGCAGACTCCAAACCACAATTAAATTTTTTTTCGTCATGTCTTCTGCTGGATATTCGGACCTGGGACGCTTGTGTTGTATGTGTGTACTCAAATCACTACACGCATACACTCTTCAGTATTATCCAAAAAAGTTAGACGAATTTGGTGCCATTAGTCATTCTTTAACAATTGTTTTGGTATATCTCGGATTACAAAATGTGAACAAAATAGGTCTTCTTGGAAAATGACTCATCCAACAAGACAATAATCCAAAGCATACAGCAAAACGTTTACAAACATTAATTCCACAATAAATATTTACATTTTGTCAGTTGTCCAGTTTGTCAATCAAATGTAAAAATTAACATCTAACAACAGAAAAAGAGTTTCACCCCATTTTTATGCTCATTATGTTAAACTCGTATAAGAAATAAGTGACATTTTTTGGATTAGAGTTTCTTATAACAAATTCGGGTTTCTTATGAATGTTATTGTATGTAGAAAACGTCATATAGCATTCAGCGATAAAATATGGTCAAACTTGAAACAAACGACTCTATATTTAAGTAAAAAGATTCCGGGAATTCAAGCCTCAAAAGATTTGGTTTGTGTGCAATATATATCACGCGCTGAAAAAGTAGGAAGACTCGAGTTATATTGTATATTGAATATCAATATTTTATATTGATTCGGATCAATTTTCGATAACTTTTCCGAGTGTATGGGGTATGGCGTATAACGGTAATGGCATCCCGAATGTTGGCCTTCAAATGCTTAATTGTCGCTTGTCTTTAACGGCGCCCCACATCAAATAGTCCTACGGTATCAAAACGCAACTTCTTAGCGGCCAATTGACATCACCATTTCGGCTAATTAAACGGCCATCAAACGTTTGACGCAATAAATCGAATGTGGCACCATCCATGAAGAACGGGCACAAAAAAAACAGCAATCACGGTGCGATAGGTAACTCCATTGACCATAATGGTCACTCGTAATGGGTGCATTGGCTTCAGTAAGACCACGTTTAGGGTTTTCGGAGCTTCTAATATGGCAATTTTGCTATTAAAATACCCACCAAGAGGAATAATAGCTTCATCCGAAAAGATGAGTTTTGCATTGTTTTGGATTTTATTTTTGATTTTTTTGCAATTTCCGACCAAATGTCAAGCGTTAATCGATTCATTTCGTTCAGTGGGATAATATACTGAATTTTGTGACAGAATAGAATGACATAAGTATTGCCAGATGCGAAATAACCGCTGGTTCAAATTTAAACTTTTAAATTGCCCTCCCATTTTACATTAATTCTCATAAAATTTCATGTAGGAAGACGGGGATTTCTCTCAGTCAATTAGCTACACTCGATTCTATTTTTAGGCTCATTGAAGTGGACCTACAGTTTAACGCCGGCTGCGAACGGCAAATGCTTTAGAGAAGTTTCCAATAGAAGTTTTTAATAGTTATGAGGTGATAACGCTGTTGAAAAAGTTTTTATTTTTCCAGATAATCTGGCCTGGTATTGAACCGAGCAAAATGTGTGTAGTGTGCCCTAATAGCTTGTTAAGCCCCTTTGACTTGTAAAAATAATTTTTCGATGTTATGCACTTTCGAATTTCTCTAATAAGGTCGTTACTTTTGGAAATAGAAGCTTAAACATTTGTGTGCTTAAATGGGATTCATCACATTATCAATTGAAAACAAAATTGGTTTTTTAGTTGTTAGGCTCTTTGACTTTTCAGGTTATATTGTGCCAAAAAAATCTTAACAACAGTTCTTATTAAGCGGAGCTGTATTTAGTGAGTAGTAATAATTAAGGTACTCATACTACATTTATACCACGTTCATTATCATAGCATACGAACCAGCTTGAAACCACTTTACTTGATAGTTTCATTGTATACTCTTGAACAATGCTGGGAAATATTGCGACATTACTTTTAAAATCATGGTAATGTTGCAGAATGTGTGCGATGTGTTCAGATGAAGCTCATTTTGATCTCGGCGGGTATGTAAACAAAATTGTCGCATTTGGCGCACAGAAAACCCGCACGCATACATTGAAAAGCCGATACACCCAAGACGAGTTACTGTTTGGTGCGGATATTGGTCCAGAGGCATAATTGGGCCATTTTTCTTCGAAAATGAGCAAGGAGTGGCCGTTACAGTTAAGGGCCGTCGTTATCGGGCCATGTTGAACAAATTTTTATTCACAAAAATTGAAGAGGAGGATATTAGCAACATTTGGTTTCAACAGGACGGCGCTACGTACCACACAGCCGAAGCTACACTCGATGTTTTGCGCCCTGTTTTTGAGGATAGCATTATCAGCCGCAGAGCTGATGTCGTTTGGCCACCTCCGAGCTGCGATTTGACACCATTGGACTATTCTTTGTGGGGTGCCGTCAAAGATAAGTGTTACGCCAACAAGCCAGAGAGAATTGACGCTTTAAAGGACAATATTCGTGAAGCCATTGGTGAAATACAGCTGCACACAATCGATAATGTGCTTAAAAATTGGACCGATCGTGTAGGCTACTGCATGGCCAGCCGAGGCAGCCATTTGAATGAAATTATTTGCCATTATTAACCGGCAGGATTGTACTTTCAAATAAGAAAAGAAATTTGAGAAAATATTCAGTAGTTTCTTAATATAGTATATAAGTCCTATGGCTAGGGTTACCATTGGGATTTTGGAAAAAGACGCATAAAAAGGCGATTTAAAAAATAACACATTTTTTCTGTAAGTATGTACATATGTATGTATTTATTCAAATAACGGTTTGGCGTTGCATTTCGGTGGCTGAAGTTGGCATTCAAGTTATTGTTGAAACAATCGAGGCAATCCCGATTGAAAATTTATTTGATAAATTTGTTCGTCGAGTACAAATAATCGCATTTAAAAACAGACAGGGATGGCACAAGAAATTCTGTGAAAATACAATAAAAATTAATATTTTCAATGGAAAGCTCTTTAGATGAGTAAAGATGACTCTATGAATTATTATTCGTTACAACCAGCGTTGCCAAATGTGCAAATTTGTCTATATTTTGCAGTTTTTTACAAATCATTGAGCAGTTTGAAGTTTTTTGTTGTGCAGGTTTTGCAGATTTTTCAATATTTTAGTTCTTTTTTTTCAATTTTCTTTTTTTTTTAATTACAATTTCTGAAACAAGAATTTTCCCCATTTACTTAACTTAAATGCGATCTAAGCTCAATCGGCTTTGGAGTATGAAATCTTTTTTTATCAAAATGATAGTACAATCACATTACATACTACTAAGTACGTATGTATAAGTGATATATCTACTTTACTAATGAAATATAAATTATTGAATATTAAGAAAATTGTAGTTGTTATTGTGGAACTTCGGTTTCATTTTAATTTATTTAATAAACTAAATCGCGTCTGAGTGACGCTAATACATGTTGTGCAACCTCTTCTATTATCAATATAATGGTATATCTCGAAAACAAAAGCTAACCGAAAAATACGGTTAGCAGCACTGGATTAAGCGTACTCGAATTAGGTTTACCCGCTGGGTGCCTCGCTTGTCGGAAAAAATGTTAAATACGAGCCCACTGTCCTTATATTATTTAAGTTTATCCCATTCAGTGAGACGTATTATCGGTTTACGGAGAAATTGAAATCAAATGAAACTTCAACTCGCTATAATTTTTAAGCCAGACTAGATTTTGATATATTTGCCTATTAATGCACTTTGTTACCTTTTAAACAACTTCTTTGATTATCAGAAGTTTAAAATAATTGGTTACTGCTTACAATTGAAAAATGTATTAAAAACTTTTTTGAGAGAATTAGTTACCATATACTGAAGAGTATGTATACATTCCTGTATACTGTACTGAAAATGTAATTTCTTAATTTCATTTATAATTAAGGAATATGTTATGCAAACATTGATATGTAAACCTTATACCATAGTTCTGCTTGAAATCCACTTCTCGAAGATTATGTATACTTTTCTGTGCGACTGTATATTATAAGCACAATACACTGACAACTAAAAATGTTATATGATTTTACAAATTATCTATTATACACTTTTATACCCCCCCCCCCCCCCAAAAAAAAAGTGCTGTTAGCTTTAGTTTGCGATATTTAGCGATTTTAGTATCAAAAAATAGAAATATGGTAGTGATGCTAACTCATCAAAAAAAGGGGGGCAAACAAAGATCACACAAATTTAAAGAAAATAGCAAAATTAAGTAGGTATGAAAAAGTTGCACAAAAAGCTGCTGGCCAGTAAATACGTTACAACTGGCGGCAACGCTGCTTATGTCTGTCAGGACTACGAGTATATCAAAACTACAATCAGTTGTTTTTTTACCGATTATTCAAATACTTATCTGTTTTTGTCAACGTTTAGTTAATTCAAAATGATTAAAAGACACACATATACATACTACCTTGATCAAAAAGTTTGCGGAATAACCCTCGTGTGGCGCTCTCATCGTTCCGATTTGAGTTTTTTTTTTTTTTTGTTAGGTTGGTACATCTGTTGTTGACATTCTTGCTAAATATTAGCGTCATAGCTTGACATTCCATTTTCTATAACCAGTTTTCGGTATGTCTCGGCTGCAGGAACGCGTTTCTCGTAATGTTTTTTTAACTCGATTAAACAGAAAGAAGTCACAGGGAGCCAAATTAGGTGAATTCGGTGGCTGTTGGATGGTATTTGTTGCATTTTTCGTCAAAAAATGTCGAATAATGATGGCACCGTGCGAAAATACACGAGTATTCTGCCCACAATTCTAGTCTCTTTCGGCGAATTGCTTCACGCAAACGTTCAAATAATACTCTTTGTTTACTGTCTGGCCTTCTGGGAGAAATCTATGATGTATTAGACCGCTGTAAACCACGAAAACTGTGAGCATTGCCTTCTTTTTTGACTGAAAACAACGTTTTTTTGGTCTCGGTTCATTTGGTGAACGCCATTCACTTGCCTGATGTCTGTCTTACGTGTCGTACTCATAAACCCACGTCTCGTCTCAACTAATGATCCTTTGGATGAATGTGGGATTGGATTCAGCCTCAACACGGTCAAAATTGTAAAAAATTACCAACACACATAGAAATAGATGTACTCTTGGCTACATAGCTTCTGAAAACGTCAAGCTATGACGCTAAGATTTAGTGGGAATATCAGAAAATGAAATAACTGAAACTTCTAGATCAAGGTAGTATGTATCTATGTATGTATGTAGGAACGCATAAAAAAAATTCTATAGAAATTAATTTTAAATAAATTCTCTGTTACTGCCTTTAAGTAGCCATTTAAGTATTCATTTACATTTTTCTTTAAAATATGTATACATATGGTATGTATGTATGTATGTATGTATGTATGTATGTATGTATGTATGTGTGTGTATAAACGAGAAGCGTTTATTTTAAATTATTATTTTATTAATTTTCGGTTTCTCAAGAATCTCGTCTCTAAGCTATACGTTCAGCAGCAAAACTAGCCGCCACTGCATTTTTTTTCACTTTCTGACTATTGCATATGTAAACACTCGTTTTTCACATAAAAAACAAGTTGTAATCGTTGAAGATCGACCTCTATATATACCCTACCTTTTAGATAATTTATTGGGTTTTTTGTTTGCGAAAAAATCAAAGATATATATCGGGTGTTCCACAGAAGGCCTACCGAATAAAAAATTTCCCTTTGCTTCAGCTTCGGAAATTTTCCTCATCCCGGAATCGCTTCTGCCTTACTTCAGGGTGGTTTTCTATCTTTTCACAATAATATCACTTTCATATCATGTTATCCGTTCAATGAGTCTAAAAATAGAATCGGGTGCAGCCCACTGACTGAGAGAAGTCCCCATGTTCCTTCATGGACTGTTATGGGAATTAATATATATCATGTTATCCGAAAGTGTCTATGACCCGAAAGGTAAGAATTCTCCTGTTTGTGTTGGTTCTTTGTCCTGGGCTAGATTCGCCTTCCATATTCCTGTACTCTCTAATACACAAAGATCGATTGGAATAATGCCCGCTATTACTAAAACCGCCTACGCCGACACAGTGCGAAATGCTGATGTTATATGTATAGCTACTGTCCAACGCCTGCTTGGTAATGACTTTCCTGTAATCGCCATTAGTGTCCCTTAACAGTGACTGCCGATCCCGACTTATTAATGTAGTTTCTGGTATAAAAGATAATGGCAGTTATTGACAGAATAGATGGCCCACGTAGAATATGGTTCAAAGATATTATATTATGGACCGATTTATACAAATTCCGGGGTAAAATTTACTTGTTTCAATATCTTATTCAAATAGAATTATAGACTTTTGCCGATTTCTATTTAAACACATATATCTATGAGAGATTGGAGCAATTATGGACCGTTAGTATGACAATTTCTTTCAGATTTTGTTTAATTACTTATACGATAATTTACTACGGGTGAGTATAGGAAAGACTCTTTTATTCAGTTACAAACATTAGCATAAACACATAAATCTTCCATTGTGATGTAGGGTATAAAGAAATAAGTAACCATACGGTGGGATGCTCTCATCGAAATTTGGAGG
The DNA here is from genome assembly GCA_023159175.1 of Wohlfahrtia magnifica. Taxonomy (NCBI): domain Eukaryota; kingdom Metazoa; phylum Arthropoda; class Insecta; order Diptera; family Sarcophagidae; genus Wohlfahrtia; species Wohlfahrtia magnifica. The sequence goes on from JAKWBJ010000537.1 coordinate 1,446,575, forward strand.
GTTTCGAATTCAAACCCCCCAAATGTTGTTTTATTGACAATGAAAAATGTTCAAAACGAAAGGTGTGTCATCTTCTATTGCACAGTAGGTTGTTCACTAATTAATCCATAACTGGATATAACAAAACAAAATAACCGAACAAAAAAAACTTATTATTTTTGTATTTGTTCACCATCCAATATGGAATTTATTTTTTGGTTATTCTTTCACATGTTAATTTTAAGATTTGTAACACAAATTGGAGGGAACGAATCCAGTTAGCTACTCTATAATTAAATATTAAAGATCTCTTTAATCAATCGCATCAATTTAAATTATTTTATTTACACTTGACTTCATTTTAACGGCATATAAAATTGATTTCAAATATTGTAACAAAAGATGAAACCATATTACAGTTTTTTGTTTATGACACTCTGTTTTTAGATCTTTTTAACATATTTTTTATCTGAATTATACTTCTATAGGGTCCGCCAAATAATTTTTTTTTTTGAAAATGCTCTGAAAAAACTACTAAATATTTTCTCAAATTTCTTTTTTTATTTGAAAGTACAAGCTTTCCGGTTAATAATGGAAAATAATTTCATTCAAATGGCTGCCTCGGCTGGCCATGCAGTAGCCTACACGATCGGTCCAATTTTTAAGCACATTATCGTTTGTGTGCAACTGTATTTCACCAATGGCTTCACGAATATTGTACTGTAAAGCGTCAACTGTCTCAGGCTTATTGGCGTAACACTTATCTTTGACGGCACCCCACAAATAATAGTCCAACGGTGTCAAATCGCAGCTCCGAGGTGGCCAAACGACATCAACTCTGCGGCTGATAATGCGATCTTCAACAACAGGGCGCAAAACATCGAGTGTAGCCTCGGCTGTGTGGCGCGTAGTGCTGTCCTGTTGAAACCAAATTTTTTAATATCCTCCTCTTCAATTTTCGTGAACAAAAATTCGTTCAACAAGGCCCGATAACGATCGCCATTGACTGTAACGGCCACTCCTTGCTCATTTTTGAAGAAAAATGGCTCATGATTTCACATTTTTTAATAATGATTTTGCTTCATTATCGTTTCATGTTGATTCAACATGATTTTATAATAAAACAAAAATAACATTTTTTTAAAGTTAAAGCAACTAGAAATCATGTTAATTGGATGTAGTAGTTCTAGTTAAATCAAAGTGATAATGATGTTGAAGTAAAGTAAGATCCTTATTGAATCAACATTGTGAAAAGTTAAAATGACATGAGTTTCTTGTTGAATCAATACAAAATTAATGTTTAATTAACTATGAAATCGCTTAAAACGAATATGATGGTCATATTAAAATAACATGAAAATATGTTGAAACAACATGATTTCTACATTCCTAAACTAAGCTTGTTATATATGGACCGTATATGTGTATTAATTTGTAAAATTTTACGATATATGGACATTTACTTATGTATGTACATATGTATATAGAACATGCTGTGTTCATAAAAATACATACATATGCATCTGGCCATCTATATACATATATACGTATAATTGTATTCAAAGGGTGGTCCAACCATGACGTACAATGTTAATTGTGAGTCATACCTTATCGTCAAGTTTATTGCCCAACTTTGACATTTCTTTGTTTCAGTGTTTGAGAAATTCAACCATAGAGAAGGTATACAATTGAGCAGCGCGTTTAGTTTCTTGAAGCAAAATGCATTTCGTGCGCTTCGTGATTTTTTTTGGTCAGCATAATCAAACAAATGTGTCCAGAATCGTGAGAATTGTGCGCCAAATTCAGCAAACCGGGTCTGTAGGGAATGTGGAAACACCTCTGCATGCTCGCCCAATTCGTTCTGTGAAAAACATTGCCGTTGTTTGCGATAGTGTGCCAGAAGAGCCGTCAGTTGAACACCTCACGAACAGCACTGATGCGAATTTTGAATAAAGATTTGAATTTACACGCTTACTATGTTCAATTGACTCAAGAGCTGAAGCCTACTGACAATTTTAAGCGTCGGCAATACGCCGAACGGTTAGTTGAAAAGACAGATGTGAACAGTGACTTTACAAGGATAATCATCTTCAGCGACGAGGCACACTTTCACCTCAATGGATTCGTTAACAAGCAGATGATTGTTGAAAAGCCGATGCATCCACAAAGAGTGATTGTTGGGTCAGGTTTATGGGCTGCCGTCGTTATCGGGCCATACTTCTTTAAAACTGAGGTCGACAAATCAGTAACTGTGAATGGTGTCCGCTATCGCGAAAGGTTAACGGACCTCTTGTTGCCAGTATTTGGGGATATGGACTTGGTTCAACAGGATGGTACCACTTGCCAGACAGCCAACGAAACGATGGCTCTTTTACTCGAGAAATTCAATGGCCTTGTTATCTCATGTCGTGGTGATGTTAATTGGCCACCACGATCGTGTGATTGAACACCGTTGGACTTCTTCTTTGGCGATATTTAAAATAAAACGTGTACGTCAATAAGCCAAGAAGAATTGTAGAGCTAAAGGATGAGATAATTTGGCACATTAACGACATTGAATCTCAATTATGTCTCAGAGTGAGTGAAAATATGGACCGATGGATAGACGTATGCCATCGTTAGTTTTGGTTGGATCATCCTTTATATTTGCTGGTCGTTTCTAGCAGGATTGGCAAAAACCCAGTTAGTTTTTTCAAATCCCAACCCAACGAGTTTTATTGGGTTTTTTGATGGGCTTTTTTGGGTTTTATAACTGCTTCCTAATTTCGTTTAATTAGACAATTTAGACAATAGTTTTTATATGGGTGGATGTTTTTAAATATAATACCCAATAAGACCCGGGTGGGTTTAAATGGTTTACTCAGTGGGTTGCCAGCCCTAATTTCTAGACTCGCGAGAAGTTCGTATCTGTACAAGAGAGTTGAAATTGAATATGTTTTCGCCGAGAGCGTAGATACGTATGTAAGATAACTGAGTCCTTCGCAACACATAACAGGTCACTCAATAAGCCCGTAGGATAAGTAAAAAAAACAAAATGTTGACAAACTTGATTCTATTATTCAACATAGTTGTCTTCGAGAGCGATACAACGAGTATGGCGATTTTTCAACTTTCCGACACCACTTTTATAGTACAATTTCCCTTTCCTGTCAAAATATGCCTCAGTTTCAGCGCTTACTTCATCATTGGACTTAAATTTCTTTACAGCAAGCATTCTCTTGAGATCTGAAAACAGGAAAAAGTCGCCGGGGGCTAAATCTGGAGAATACGGTGGGTAGATAAGCAATTCGAAGCCCATTTTGCCATCGTTTGCATCGATTTGCGACACGATTTATGAGCACACTCAGCACGCACTTTGTACACAGCTTTCGCATATTCCAATGGTCGTATAAAATGGTAAACACAGTACCATCTGATATCTTTACAATGTCAGCTAGTCGTGCAACTTCAATTTGCGATTGTTTTCTAAAAGAACAACCTCCTTTCGGCGTCCACCGCGCTCTTCATCATTTCTGCTGGTACGACCACGTGTAAGTTCAGCACACCACTTCTCTATCATTTGTCTCGATAGAGCAGAATTCGGATAATGTTTATTAAGCCACTGTTTGGTTTCCATTGTATCCTTTTGCATCAAAAAAGCAATGCTTTAGCAAAACTCAAAACTCACTTTTTTCCATTCTTTCTTTCAATAACAACACAAAATGCTGTAACTGACGAATCAATAGTCAGATTGCAGTCAAATTTATAGACGTATTGCTTGACGGTTAGTACTAAATAAAAATCAAAGAGACAAAATTCTAGTAACGCCATCTATGTGTCACACTACGGACGTGTTTTGGATGGTTTTCTATCACTTTGACTTTCTTTCTCATTTAAAAAGCTTTGGATTTTTCGCATTGAGACAAAGGCGAGTAACTGTAGCCCTTTTATATTCACACATTATCAAGATTGCGGTTTAGTTTAAAAATGCAATTGGTTAAGTCAGCATTAAGACAACTAAGGTAGAGTTGTACGTCGTTATCATACATTTGAGTTTCGTCATAAAACAGTGGATCTAGAAAAACATCAATTGATGAAAACCCGCTTCTGTCACACTACACACTTACATACAACACATATGTATAAAACAATTTTACAGCAGATCAACAGTAGCGAACCGTTTCGAATGATTAAGAGATGCCAAAAATGAAATCATATTCTAACCTATTTTTGACCTTCACAACATCGTCTAATGCAGTAATATAGCAGCGTTTTGATCTAAAACTAGATTTTTTGCTGGTTGGCAAATAAAGGGTCCACCATCTAACGTTTTTTTTCAACTGGTGCTTATTTCGTGAATGCTAACACTTAGCTCATGTCTGATTTGACAGATAATTAGTTTTATTCTTCCGCTGAACGAATATGGTTGTGTAGACGCTTCGCTAAGTGGGCCTGCGATCGACTTACAGAAAAAAATCATCTTTTCAGATGAAGCTCATTTTGATCTTGCCGGGTATGTAAACAAGCAAAATTGTCGCATTTGGGGAACAGAAAACCCGCACGCATACATTGAAAAGCTGATACACCCAAGAAGAGTCACTGTTTGATGCGGATTTTGGTCCAGAGGCATAATTGGGTCATTTTTCTTCGAAAATGAGCAGGAAGTGGCCGTTACAGTAAATGGCGATCGTTATCGGGCCATGTTGAACGAATTTTTGTTCACAAAAATTTAAGAGGAGGATATTAGCAACATTTGGTTTCAACAGGACGGCGCTACGTGCCACACAGCCGAAGCTACACTCGATGTTTTGCGCCCTGTTGTTGACGATCGCAGAGCTGATGTCGTTTGGCTAGTCGGTGCTGCGATTTGACACCGTTGGACTATTATTTGTGGGGTGCCGTCAAAGATAAGTGTTACGCCAACAAGCCTCTTTTGGTTTTCAGGTTATATTGAGTCAAAAAAGACTTAACAACAGTTCTTATTAAGCGGAGCTGTATTTAGTGAGTAGTAATAATTAAGGTACTCATACTACATTTATACCACGTTCATTATCATAGCATACGAACCAGCTTGAAACCACTTTACTTGATAGTTTCATTGTATACTCTTGAACAATGCTGGGAAATATTGCGACATTACTTTGAAAATCATGGTAATGTTGCAGAATGTGTGCGATGTGTTCAGATGAAGCTCATTTTTGATCTTGGCGAGTATGTAAACAAGCAAAATTGTCGTATTTGGGCACAGAAAACTCGCACGCATACATTGAAAAGCCGATACACCCAAGACGAGTCACTGTTTGATGCGGATTTTGGTCCAAAGGCATAATTGGGCCATTTTTCTTCGAAAATGAGCAAGGAGTGGCCGTTACAGTCAATGGCGATCGTTATCGGGCCATGTTGAACGAATTTTTGTTCACAAAAATTGAAGAGGAGGATATTAGCAACATTTGGTTTCAACAGGACGGCGCTACGTGCCATACAGCCGAAGCTACACTCGATGTTTTGCGCCCTGTTCTTGAAGATCGCATTAACAGCCACAGACTGATGTCGTTTGGCCACCTCCGAGCTGCGATTTGACACTGTTGGACTATAATTTGTGGGGTGCCGTCAAAGGTAAGTGTTACGCCAACAAGCCAGAGACAATTAACGCTTTAAAGGACAATATTCGTGAAGCCATTGGTGAAACACCGCTGCATACAATCGATAATGTGCTTAAAAATTGGACCGATCGTGTAGGCTATTGCATAGCCAGCCGAGGCAGCCATTTGAATGAAATTATTTTCCATTATTAACCGGAAGGAAATTTCAGAAAATATTCAGTAGTTTTTTTATAGGATTTTCAAAAAAAAGAAAATTATTTGGCGGACTCTTTACTTATTATGCAAGTGTTTACTAAGTGGCTTGTGGACTAAGCGGTTTTAAAAATAATTTCTTTAAAAAGTATTTTTTTGTTTTTTGTTGTTGTTGTTATAAAGAAGGTAAAAAACATTTCTAATTTCTGAACAAATTTCATTTCAAGACAAAAGTTTAAGAGTTTTTTTTCAAATCGATGCAAACAATGTAAGAATTTATAGAGCCGTTAAGAGAATATTCGAATAAAAATGTATTCTTTTAGAATTAAAAGCTGTTTTATTTTTAAATGAATTTCGTTTTGTTGGTTTAATTACTTAAGAAAAAAAAAAAAAACAAAAAACAAACAAAAAACATTAACAGGAATAAATTGTATCAAAAAGAAAAAAAAAAGAAAAAAACTAATTTATGAGCTGAGAATTACAATGAAGTTTTTATTAATTAATTTTGTGTTTGGCTTGTTTTTTTGTTGTTGTTGCTATAACATACATACTTATATGTACGTATACAATGTATATAAAAAAACATTTTAACAGATTAAAACAAACATTTGAATTCAGTTGATCTTAATGGAATTTTTTATTTTTATTTTTATTTTTTTCGGTTGGTCCACAAGCCAAAGTAAGCCTTTACATTTTATGGGAGCGATAATTTTGCAAATAATAACTTTATTATGCAAGAAAAAACATCAAATTTGCTTCGTACACGTTACAATACAATCAATAAGACATTTGCGGGTCTGTTTGTGGATTGTGTTTTGTCTCCGGTTAAGTTCGCTTAGGTTTTGGTGACAAATTATTTTTATTTTATTTTTTTTTAACTTTTTATTCAATTTTACTTCTGGCTTGTTAATACGAATTTAGTTCATTGCTGCTTTTTGATAAAAATTTAATTATTTTTTGTTTTTTTTTTTTATATAATTTTTTTTAAGCTTTATGTTATTCGGAGCTTAAATCTTGACAAATGCTTTGTTGTTGTGTTGTTATGCCGCTAAAATTGATCGACTGTCACAAGTAATTAAATGCTACTTCAGTGAATTTCAGGGATATTTAGCGACTTCAGCAGCTGCAGCAGCAGCAGCAGCAGCTTCGTATGCGCATGGTCAGAGAGGCCATATCACCATGTCATAGCTGACTTGAACTGAATGTACATAAAGCGTGTTTTTTATAGAGGTATAGAACTTTAAGTTGGCATTACTTTTCAAGATGACAACCGATTTAACAGTTGTCAAGTGATTTATTCTCAGCTTGGCTTGGCAATTCATCATGAATAGACTCACGCCTGAACAACGCTTGCAAATAGTGTAATTTTATTTCGAAATTAATGGTTCTGTGCGGAAAACGTATCGCGCACTACGTCCATTTTATCGTCGACAAAATCATCCATCAGAGCAGTTAATTCGATTAACTATGGAACGTTTTCGCACCACGTTTACTATTATTGATAACTCGCATCCCCAGAGACGCTGTACGGTGCGTACAGAAGAAGCTATTGCTGCTGTAGAGTGTAGCATTGAGGAAGACTGGAATGAGTCCATCCGCCATCGAGCATAGGAATTGGATCTGTGTCCATCCATTTTATGGAAGATTTTGCGAAAGGATCTTGGTTTGCGTGCTTACAAAATCCAACTCATCCAAGAATCGAAGCCAAACGATCATTAAGTAAGGCGTAGATTCATCGAATGGGCCCAAAACGAGATTACCGTTGTTCCCGATTTTCATAAGCGAATTTTGTTTAGCGATGAAGTGCACTTCTGGTTGAATGGCTACATCAACAAACAAAACTGCCGCATTTGGAGTGAAGGTAATCCTCAAATGTATGTGGAAACAGCGTTACATCCAGAAAAACTGACTGTTTGGTGCGCTTTATGGGCTGGTGAAATCATTGGTCCGTACTTTTTCAAAAACGATGGTGGCCAGAACGTTACAGTCAATTGTGATCGGTATAGAGCCACCTCTACTAACTTTTTCATTCTGAATTGAATAACCATGATGTCCAGGAGATGTGGTTTCAACAAGACGGCGCAACATATCACACAGCTCAATGGCTACGTTAACAAACAAAACTGCCGCATTTGGAGTGAAGTAATCGTCAAGTGTATGTGGAAACACCGTTAAATCCAGAAAAACTGACTGTTTGGTGCGCTTTACGGGCTGGTGGAATCATTGGTCCGTAATTTTTCAAAAACGATGGTGGCCAGAGCGTTACAGACAATGGTGATCGGTATAGAGCCATGATAACTAACTTTTTCAATCCTGAATTAAATAAGAAGACGGCGCAACATATCACACAGCTCATGCCACAATAGATGTATTGAAAAACATGTTTGGTGACCGCCTAATTTCTCGTTTTGGACCTGTGAATAGGCCTTCGCTAGACTACTTTCTGTGGGGCTATATAAAGTCATTGGTCTATGCGGTAAAGCCATTTGGAAGACAACATTCGCCGTGTTATAGCCGATATACGGCCACAAATGTAGGAAAAAGTCATCGAAAATTGGACGTCCAGACTGGACTACATCCGCGCCAGCCGTGGCGGTCATATGCCAGAAATCATATATAAATTCTAATGCCACAAGATTATCTTTCGGATAAATAAAATTCATGTCAATCGAATAATCCATCGTTGTTTTATTGCAACTTAAAGTTCTATACCTCTATAAAAAACACCCTATACATATGTGAACAAAGAAACATTTGTAGATATGACATGTGATCAGATGTTTGTGCATTATTTAAACGCATTGAACATGAACATGAGTGGCAATATATGGCACCGTGTAACGTTTTGCGAATAAATTTCAGGTCTGCTCTGAAAATTTCATAGCTGATATTGAAAATTGAATTGAAATGGATTTTGTCACTCTGTTGAAAGTGTTCATGTTTTAAATGGCATGTGTATGTATTTTGTCTTACATACTCGTACTATATTGTTAGAAAGGGTAGATACAATTTGAAAAAATTTAGTTACAAAATTTATTGTGTGCCATCATCTAGCGCGCACACTGTGGTGTACAGTGTGTCAGCGTAGTCGAAGACGTCGACATAATCTGGGTGATTATCTGCGTATAAAATGTCGCCAACTTTAAGTTCTTTATTCCGTTGTTTTGGTCTTACATTCTCTTGGGATTTCGTTTCTTTTTGTCGTGTATTACTTGGCTGTGTGTCAAAATTTTACTCAGTCACGTTGATTTTCGGGTATGTGCTACCTCGCCCCATACATACCTACATACATACATACAAATGTTTGTACGAATTTTTAAATATTAATCATGTATAATAATTATAAAACAAAAACAAAAACAAAAACAACAACAAAAACAATTTTTATTAATATGATAAAAACAAATTCCTCAAGATTATTGGACTTTTCGTTTAGAATTAAAATTGTATCGCTAAAAATGTGTGTCGTAATTAAATGCGAATGAGTATCTTTCTCTGCTTCTCCGCTGATGTCCGTGGTTGATGAATCGATACGAGTTCATGATGATACAACAAAGAACTTGTCAACAACATCGAGTTTTGTTGCTATTTTATCGCGTTTGCTTATTGCCTTTTATCTTTCCAACGAGCAGACAGACGTCCTTTCTCATTGTTTTTATAATTTTATGATCTGCTTGTTTTTTTTGTTATTTTTTCTTTTTTAATACAAATTTAATATATGAATTGTTAAGAAATTCAGCAACAGAACATCAGCGACAACAACAAATAGCAGAAATCAATTTTATAAAATTTGAATTCAATACAGTTGTGTGTGTGTGCGTCTACAGAAGATCAATGAAATGATTATGTTCGTTATTGGATACACTTAAGATGGGTGGCCTCTTTTGACAATTGTTATGACAATGTCGTATAATTTTTTACTTTTTGTTGTTGCAATTTTACAAAATTTTGTTGCAGACAATGAACGCACAACATCAACAACAATAATAATCTTAATAAACAACATATTTAATCGAAAACAAAAACTACTTTAAAGTGAATTATTTCAACAAAAAAAAACCAAAAACACTCTTCACACCTCATAGGGTCCGTTCATTACGAGTCCGTTCCTTGTGTGTATGTGTGTGTGTGTGTGTGCTTGATAGGTTGTACGTGTCTTGATTGCAACGTTTTTGTATGGCATGCAACAGTTCAATGCTGTGTAGTATGGAGTCAAACTGAATAAAGAACAAAGTGAAGTGAAGTGTAGTTTTTGCCATGAATATTCTTCTGCATGACATTAGCAACCAACTTGAGACATTATCTCTACATTTCAATCCTTTACCACACCACCAGTCTCTTTGGCGACATATTCACACGCTTATTTTTACTTTGTTTTTGTTTTTGTTTTTGTTTTTATTTCTGTTAAAGTTTTTGTTAAAGTTGCTGTTCACTCACAGATCACAGATCGAAGTCTTGACATTTTAATCGTATTTATTTAAACTCAGTGAACAATTCCGACTGACATCGTCGTAACTCCGTACGTACAAATAAGTAATATTAAGCAAAGTGTGGTTACAATATAAGATGAAAGCAAAGGCAACAGCAACAACAACAACGACAACAGCAACGACAACAACAGCAATAAGTTGAAGTAATAACGTTGACAACTGTAACGACAGCAACGATGAGTAACAATCGTTACAAGACTAGATTTGCTGCCGCCGCCGTCACCATCACCGTCACCGCTACAGATTCATGTCTAGAAAGGTTTCAAAAAAATATCATTAAAACTCACATGTGTAGAGACGCGCATACATCAGCGTATACGAGTGGTACGAGTGCTCAAACGGTATCATTCAGTAGAAAGGTACGTTCTGTTTTATTCGTCATAAGATTTTTGCAACATAATCCCGTAGTATGTATAGAGTGTTGAACATTAAACAACTAGGCAGGCGACATATGCAGATGCAAGTCGAAAATCTCTACTTTGCCTCAATGCTGCGCCTTTTATGCTTTTTTATTATTAGGACGGGACGCATGCTATAGAGGCCTATTTTTAATCTCTTTTTTCGGTCTCACACACTCATAATGCGTACACTAATGTGCTTTAAATTACCTTTTACTGGTGGTGGTGTATGACATTGCAATCGTTCCCATTCGCATCTACGTTCACATTCACATGACCATCATCATCATCATGAACATTGTCGTATCTGCTTTAGTTGCCACTTCATCTACAACGGGAGAACTTTGTTTTAATATATGATTTCATTGTTGTTGTTGGTGTTGTTATTATTTTATATTGTGTCGACTAGTTGTCAGAAGCAGTTTTGACACACGTGACATCTGCTTCAACCGTCTGACATCACTCACACAAGCTTTAGCTCAACTCTGTCACTCCTGAGCTTAGCTTTGCGCATCACAATGCAGTTGTTATTGTTTAGGTCTATAAGAAGATGATGATGATGATGATGATGGTGATGATGGCTTATTTAAGTAAAATGTTTTCCAACGTGCCACATACGAAAAGCGGACAAAACCGAATATGATGCGATTTATTTCATTTCGATTTTTATTTTTGTTTTGCCATTTTGCGACAAACGAGAAACAATTTGCAGTCGCATTCTCATTTGCAAGTAAATGTGTGAGAATTTTATCATAAATTGCTTGATACTCTGGATAGTAGGCAGGCAAGCAGACAAGCAGACAAGCAGGCAGGCGGGCAGGCGGGCAGGCACGCAGTTAGGTCTAGATGAATTCCCTGGTTCAAAGCTCAATCAGTCAGTAAGTCGGCCAGTTAGCTTTAAAACTATGTTTAAGTCTATAACTGTTGCTGTGTGCGTGTGCGTGTGCGTGTGCGAGTTGACAAAGTTTGCTTTTATTTTGTTTTTGGCTTTTCGTTGCATTTGCAGCGTCATTGAACGTTTTTTTTTTGTTTTTTTTTTGGTCTTCCAGGCGACTTAATTTAAGAGATCGTGATAAGAGTTAGAAGCCGCTTGATTTATTTCCATATGTGAGTTTGAGCCAAGCATTTTGATTTCTTTTTTTATTATTCACTGCATTTAGACGTTTTTTTTTCTTGAGTTTTTGTTTGTTTGTTTGTTTTCTGCTACAGTGAAACAAAAGGTTGTATACTCTTTAAACATATCCTTGACAGATTTCTGATGTTAAGCAATTTCTTTTTTTTTTATAAGACCAGCATCCAGGAAAATAGGTTATTGGAAGGAGGACAGAGGGAGTAGTGTTTATGGACGTTAGATTTAAATTTACTCATGTCGTAGGTGGCAAGAAATACTTTCGCTGGAAGATTATTCCACAACCGAACAGTGCGACCAAACCAAGATTTGTTTTGGATGGGATGAAAATATCCATCCCTAGCCTTATTATATTCACCACCATTTCTGCCATGGTATCGACGTTTGAGTCAAGGAAACAAAGTTTCCAATTAAAATGCCCAAAAAAATCGATCAGCTCAGCCCAACGAGCATCCTCGTAGTTAAAAATAGAGCGTTCCTTAGCCATGGGTGGAACCTCGCGAAGAGCGGTGGACGAGAATGAGGCAGAAACTGTGCAATGATCCGAATTTCCGAGAGGTGCAAGAACCTCAACTACATACTTTTCAGAGTGTGTAGTGAGGGAAAGGTCGAGGGTTTTGTTCTGTGCCCATCTACACACGATATATGTGTAGGTTCATTCACTAATTGCGCAAGGTGATTGTGCGCGGCAAATAACTCAACGTATTGGCCTTCCGGAGTTGTACGGCCTGAATGGCGTAACCAAGACGAATTATGAACATTGAAATCACCAGCAACAACAATTTCACTGTTCGGATAATTCGAAAGGATACTCGATATTGAGTCGGAAAGAGAGTCGAAGCCAGATATGGTAACCTCTCTTCCCGCATTTGGGCTTCTATACAAAAACCCGAAGTGCAAAAGATGTGCCCTGATTCTGAACTTAACCCATAGACAGTTAAATTCCGCATCATACATGCCAAGAGGTTGCTGGCATTGGTACACAACTTCATTGCGAATGTACATAGCAAGACCCCTATGAAAATTAAAAAGGGACAGAAGGTGATACCCAGGGATATGAAAATCCTGTGGATCAGCATTTTCAGAAACCTGGGTCTCACATAAGGCGAAAACATCCGGCCTATGGAGACAAATGTGCGCATACACGGAGAAAAAGTTCGCCCGCAGCCCACGAACATTGCAGAAATCAATCCGAAAGCGTCCTGCCATTACGTAAATTGAACCAAAAAAAAGAAAAAATAAATATATAAATTAACCACAAGTAAACAAAAATCAAACAAACCCCCTCTGAATGCGTACGACAAGGAAATGGGTTACTGCTGTTTGATTATTCAGCAGCCAGTGTTATACCTTCACCACTGAATAATCCAACTGCAACCCCTCCAAGTGGTTCGCACCCAAAGGTTTGGAAAGTAATACTGAGGGGAAGGGAAAACACTATTGCCGATGGTAGGGCACATAATTAAATTCTCCCCTATGGATCAAACAGTCTTTCATTTTGCCGATGTTTATTCTTGCCCGTATTCGAATTAGTTATTGTCAGGTGTGTGTTTATTTTTTTATGTTAGTGTTTTGTAAATAATTTTGTCAGCGACTTTGCACAACGATCAAGCGACTTAAGTATTAATTTCTTTAGAAACATAACTCCAGATTCAGCAATTCTGGGACTTTAGTCACATTATCACAACAAAATAATGCCTCAACCAAGACATCAGATTGCTCTTGTCGTAGTCGTAGAGTTAAGTAATCTCGTAGTGGTTTTAGTAACGTTAAGCTTCACGTTTTGCTACCATGACTTTAAAATATTTAATTTGGAACTTCAGTGTTTTTTTCTTTACAAATGCGGTTCTATAATACTCACGGCATTCTTTTGATTTCTATTTTTGTTTTGATCGCCTGACTTCACTTTTTTTATTCTCCGTGTACTACTGAAAGAACAAACACGCTCAGGAGACTAGGAAAAATCGTTTTTTATTTTCTTTTTTTCATTTTTTGGTTTGTGAAAAGATGTAATCTTTGTCGCATTTTTGGTGAATTAAGTGCAGAATGACCCCTTTTATCCAACATTGTCATCAACACTTCGTAAATAATTGCCGCTAAAAACAAGACATTTTTACCACCACCTCACAATCAAAATCTTTCCACAGAGATGATGTTGGAGGGGCCAGCTGAAGAGATCTCAACAAAACAGAACCATTCAGAGCAGCCAAAAACGTATCAACAAAGCGAAACATATTCACACTTTTATATAATTTACGAGGATTTTCGTGTATGTGAGAGAGTGTTTAAGGGTATCGCAAAACGAATCTTCGACTTTATGTTCTGTGTATGAGAAACAGTGAATGAAATAATTTTAAGAAGATTAGAAGAGACTGGCTCGGAGACTTGAAATGCTCAAAGCTTAGGCAAAGAAGCATTGAGCCGATAGACAGACAGACGTACATTCATAAAGCCTTGCTGGCAGACTGGCAATCCAAATAGCGGTTATGTGGATTGTTTTTTTTATGAAAAAATGTTTATTAACCAACCAACGAACTGCAACAGAGACCTAAAGTAGACAAGATAACTTCATTTAAATTATGTTTAAATTATAAATTCATTTTCTGCTGCAACTACAACCAATTCGCACAATGCGCTTGTAAGAATAGCAACAGCAACAGCAATAGCAATAACAATAACAATAGCAACAACTAGAATGTAGAACTTTATCTCTATTTTAGAACAATGTTGATGGGCACCATATAAAACCGTCAAATTGCGCATCTCATACAGACATTCGTTCACGTATCTTAACTCATAGCCCAACTCAAAAAGAGAGACAGAGAGAGAGCGAAAAAAAGACAAATTTAAAAGCACAAACTTATCAAATGCTCAGATCACTTAGTGATCATTTAACCAACATTTGTGTAAAGTCAAATGGAGTTACAATTTCAACTGAAAACTGACCAGCTAAATAAACAAATCCACCGACATAAGAAGAAGAAGAAAAAGAAGAAGACATCGTACACGGTTGATATGTAAAAAATCCCAAAAAAAAACAGAAAAAAGAAAAAGAAGAAGAAAAAATTCAAACATTATCAAACGAATAAAGATACTTTGACTTTATTTTATTGCAAGTGCTCTAGAATTCAAATTTATTTTTCTCTTATTATTGCTATTGTTGTTGCTGTTGTTATTGTTGTTGTTGGTTTAAAAAAAAGGAAACAAACTTTACAAGCCCAAACATTATCTCATCTTTATCGGTATTTCATACAATTTGCCAACAACAACAGCTACAGTATAATTCAAATCCGAATTTATACCCAAAACACACACACACACATAGACATACCATATACAAACAGAGGTCTATTTTGGGGAGGAAAAAAAGTGAAGGTGCCTGTATAAGGAGGATGGTGGCGACGATGACGCTGGTGTTTAGCAAAGGATGTCAGCTATGAAATAAGTAAGTCAGAAGAGGAGCAGCATGGGCGCATGTTTGGAATTCACGAGAGATAAGAGTCGACAAATTGCTATCTTAACTGCTTTTAACGCGTCTAAAGAATGGCTATAACGAACGTAAATACTGAATAACATAGCAGACCATCAACAGGCAGCGACAACAACAGCCAACAAAATGACGACAGATGAGAATAACGAACGAGAGAGTAGACAGTAAAAACAAGAAATTTACCTTAAAAATTAATAGAACACACGTATGTATGTGATGTGTGTACATTAGAGTGTTCTGCATATGACTTTGATAACGCCTCGAGTCTCGGTAATTTTAAGAAGATTGGATCACATTTAGAGGTTGCACACTTTGACCAGATTTGCAGAAATAATTTTAAAATACGATTTTCCTAATAAGAGGAAAACTACTACATACCTATAGAAATAATGTGAAGGCTAAAATGTGAGATCAATAGTAATATTTGGCATAAGAAATCAACTTGAAAGAACACAATCCCTTCTTTTGTTCGCTTAGTAACCATCTTTCTGTGGTAATCGACTACCTGCCACAGAAATTGTTTTGTTTTTTGCTTTTCCATTACCGATTCGTTAAACTTTATTGTCGTGGATTCCAAAAACTTTAAGGAATGCCTTTGCTTTATTGGCTTTTTCCTTCAAAATCTACGTTTTGACCCATTAAGCGTTTCGTTTTATTTTTATTAACTGATACGACTTCCAAAATTTGTAATCATATTTTCTTGCTCGAATTGAGAAATACGTTCGTCAAAAAAAGCTGAGCCGATGTTTATCTCCAACAGATAACAAAAAGGCCTTCTTGCAACTGTGAACGCACTTTTTGTACTTGCGCATCCGTGTCAATTGTCAGAAGTTGTGGCATATTCCAATCATTCTTTGGAGCCCATCTACTTACAGTTGTCTCATGCCACAAGCGAACATATGTATGGACATATATAATGCTGACGAAATATGCAACACATTTCAAACCTTTTAGATTTTGTTGAGGAATATTACATACTTACTTATATTGCTTTTGCCATCCACCTGGAGATTGTAAAACTACAGCTGTTTGTGGACCAACCACCTAGTCATACTTGGGCGAGATATTTGCAATAACTCCTTGCGGTCTTCTCTTGGATATTTTCGCTCTTTAGGACATCCTGAATGTAGTTTACCAAACGCACACATTGTTTTCCAACGTATGTAGCTTTCAACGGGATTTTCTTCATCAACTATTGTCCTATAGTATAAGGGCACAGTTTATACAGTGACGCCACACCAACAAAAATAATAACAATCATACAACAAATTTTACTACAGGGTATGGATACATGATATAGCAAATATTAATGTAATATAGCTATCACTCTATTGCATGAGTAAATTACCACTTACCCGCCCTCAACCAACCGAGGAGGGCTCGTCTCCACACTACAGTTCGAACTACAGCGGATACAAGCAAATAAGTTATGGCAACGAGAACCCAAATCAGCTACAGAACTTATCACAGGCTGAACATAAAAACAATTGATAACATACTTAAAGCTAACAAAAATATGCATGCAACTGTTAATAAAGGGTCCGCCATCTAACGTTTTGTTTTTCAACTAGTGCTTATTTTGTGAATGGTAACCCTTAGCTCATGTCTGATTTGACAGATAATTAGTCTTATCCTTCCACTGAACGAATTTGGTTGTGTATACGCTTGAACAACGCTGGGAAATATTGCGACATTACTTTGAAAATCATGGTAATGTTGCAGAATATGTGCGATGTGTTCAGATGAAGCTCATTTTGAAATTGGCGGGTATGTAAACAAGCAAAATTATCGCATTTGTGGCACAGAAAACCCGCACGCATACATTGAAAAGCCGATATACCCAAGACGAGTCACTATTTGGTGCGGATTTTGGTCCAGAGGCATAATTGGCCCATTTTTCTTCGAAAATGAGCAAGGAGTGGCCGTCACAGTCAATGGCGATCGTTATCGGGCCATGTTGAACGAATTTTTGTTCACAAAAATTGAAGAGGAGGATATTAGCAACATTTGGTTTCAACAGGACGGCGCTACGTGCCACACAGCCGAGGCTACACTCGATGTTTTGCGCCCTGTTTTTGAAGATTGCGTTATCAGCCGCAGAGCTGATGTCGTTTGGCCACCTCGGAGCTACGAGTTGACACTGTTGGACTATTATTTGTGGGGTGCCGTCAAAGATAAGTGTTTCGCCAACAAGCCAGAAACAATTGACGCTTTAAAGGACCATATTCGTGAAGGCATTGGTGAAATACAGCTGCACACAATCGATAATGTGCTTAAGAATTGGACCGATCGTGTAGGCTCCTGCATGGCCAGCCGAGGCAGCCATTTGAATGAAATTATTTTCCATTATTAACCGGAAGGATTGTACTTTCAAATAAAACAAGAAATTTGAGAAAATATTCAGTAGTTTTTTTTCACAGCATTTCAAAAAACAAAAACAAAATATTTGGCGGACCCTTTAGAATAGATATTATAAAACTGACTAATTAATGTCAGATAGCAAACTACGTTTAGTATTACTGACGTCACAGTTAAAATCAATGAACTCAAAATGCAAATTGTAATCATTGCGCAACCTAGGGAAAGAAAACTACTTTGTATAATTCGTCCAGTGCAAGAGGACGATAGTGGCGGGAAAATGTTACAGGGATGGTAAAATTCAGGGTTAGAAGTACAAATCCAGAATCAATATCTCCTGAAATAAGGTTGCTGACAAAACAAATACCGCAAACTGCTCTCCCACGCTTAAATGTGTGAAGTTTAATGGGGCCCAACCTAGCCCCATGCGAAGGAAATCCATTAACATATTTGCACCCTAAGCCACGTAAGCAGAATAATAAAAACTGTTTCTGCACAGATTCAATCAAATCAATATGACACTGATAATAAGGATTCCAAAAGACCGAGGCATACTCCAAAAAAGGCCTAACAAGCGAAATATACAACTGTTTCGTAATATAAGCATCAGTGAATTCCCTAGACCATCTTTTTACAAAACCTAAAACAGCCCGAGCTTTACTAGTCATCATACTAATATGATCAATAAATGGAAGTTTCCTATCCAAAAACACCCCCAGATCGAGAAAACATCATTAGAAGTATGAAGTAATGTAACATCATCAGCGTACATAAGAACACTGCAGTCGGTAAACAGCTCAGGAAGATCATTAAGAAATAACAAGAACAAAAGCGGACCTAAATGGTTACCCCGTGAAACTCCGGAAAAAACATAAACGGTCTTAGACAATACATTTCGAAACAATACTTTCTGAGTCCGAAAAGAAAGGTAAGAGTCTATCAATTTGACATTTCCATGTAACAAAAGTAGAAAGGTTGAAAACAGCTGATTTCGACTTTATTAGCTGTCATTGGTGCCGTCACTGTGTATTAGGGTTGGCAACCCATTGCGTGGATTATTTACAACAAAAATAAGTATAATTTACATATTGGGAGTACAAATTAATTCAAGCATTTTTTTAGCTCAAAAAAACTTAATAAATTTATCAAATCACTGTTTATATTTTACTCCCACCTCTGAACCAATCTCTGAGTCTCGTCTCAGAAAAACTTATCGCTCTCTTGAGACGATCCCATTTTGAAGCCGATTTTATACTTCTTCAAAGGAAGTGATCGGTGATATGCCGAGAGATATTGTATCCATAGAAATAGACAAATAGGTCGGTTGCAGCATTTGATCGTTTGGCAACTTTTTAGCGATGTGAAGCCAAGAGTTTTCATGCAGAAGAATAACTTCATCATGTCTGTCTTTATATTTCGGCCGCCTTTCTCAATCACCGAGATTTTGTTCACAATACACAATGCCGGCTTGATCCCACCAAGAGTGCAAAATTGTGTCACCAATACTAAAAGCATGTAATTACACCAACAAGCAAAATATGTACATATGTTGTCGATTTGAACGAAATGTGGAAGCAGCTATAAAACTCAATAAAAGCCAAAAAACTCATCGAATCCTAATAAAGCCAGTTGGGTTGATTTTTTTTTTTTTTTTTTTTAAACCCTGTTGTGCAAACGTGGTATAAACGATCTTATCTAATGAATTCCACAAGATTTGGAACTTTCGAAAAATGGAAACGTTTGGACCTTCTCATAGTATGCTGCATTCATTAAACACTTCTTTCAATGTTGGTTCATGGGTGTGATGCCAACCATTTAATTCTAGCACATGCCACTTTGATTACCACTCCATTAAGATTCATGAGTAGGAGCATGTTATCTACGAAGTAATACATTCAGCCGTGAATAACTCATAAGCTTGTCACTTTATCAACTGCTTTGTGCCCTGTTTGAATGTCTATAAGTTAGATTCTTGAAATAGATTTTTAAAATTCTAATATTAGATCTCTAGAGTATTAGCATTAGTCATACCACTCTACTGACTAGCATTCAGAATTAAAACTGCAGTTCGAATCCGTGGTGTGTTTGTGAGTTTTACTGGCTCTATTTTTCAGATGGTATATCAGTTTTAATTTCAGATGTAAGTAACACATGACCAAATTGTTTTCTTTTTTAATTTGATACTACATATTGTCATTTTATCCTTTAGGTATACGAGCCGTATCGTAATGAATAACATGATCATCTCGTGAATACAACAATTTCGTCGTTATACTCAGGCACATATCATTCGAACAGTTAAATAGGATTTTTCGAATTTGTTTCCCATGTTGGCAAATTTTATTGTTTCCATCAAATCTCTCAGGTAATTAAACACAATGTTTATTTGGGCGAATATACATGCATACATACATACAGACACACATACATATGTATATTTTAAATCTATATATGTATGAAAGGGAAAATGCGCCAACCGATTTTATTTTGCAAGCCCTAAAACGAAGGGTGAATTCAATATTTTTGGTACATTGGTTCGTGAGTTATTGCCTAAGATTTACTTGAAAGCGAAATTTGTTACAGCAGTTAAACTTTGTCTAAGTTAATGTATACATATATAGAAATGAATGTGTGTTTGTATGTAAGTATGTTTATTTCTGGGTTTGTTTGTTTGCTAAACCGCTGAACCGATTTTCTTGAAATTTTTGCATGTCCGGATAAAGTGTATATTTATTTGTCTATATCTTCGAAATTCTAAAAGAAAGATTCTCTAAATTTGGTCCAAATAGATTCATAGTCAATGCAAAAGATCGGTCAAAAAGTGAACAGAATTAGATACGTGGGCGTGGTACCTCCCATACAAACTAAATATTAATTTCTGTATATCTTGAGAACGAACGGTTTAAGCAAAAGCTTCTGAGTTTTGTCTAAATGACTCCATAGTGACTAAAAATCATAAGACAAAGAGTGAGCAGAGTTGGACAAGTGGGCGTGGTACCTCCCATAAAAAGTAAATATTAATTTTTGTATATCTTGAGAACGGTTTAAGCAAAAGCTTATGAATTTGGTATAAAGCAACAGGCAAATAGTGAGCAGAATTGTACAAGTGGGCGTGGTACCTTCCATACAAACTAAGTATTCATTTCTATATATCTTGAGAACGGTTTAAGCAAAAGCTTCTGAGTTTGGTCTAAATGACTTCATAGTGACTGAAAAACATAAGACAAAGAGTGAGCACAGTTGGACAAGTGGGCGTGTTACCTCCCATACATACTAAATATTAATTTTTGTATATCTTGAGAACGGTTTAAGCAAAAGCTATTGAATTTGGCATAAATCAACAGGCAAATAGTGAGCAGAATTGTACAAGTGGGCGTGGTACCTTCCATACAAACTAAGTATTCATTTCTATATATCTTGAGAACGGTTTAAGCAAAAGCTTCTGAGTTTGGTCTAAATGACTTCATAGTGACTAAAAATCATAAGACAAAGAGTGAGCAGAGTTGGACAAGTGGGCGTGTTGCCTCCCATACATAATAAATATTAATTTTTGTATATCTTGAGAACGGTTTAGGCAAAAGCTTCTGAATTTGGCATAAATCAACAGGCAAATAGTGAGCAGAATTGTACAAGTGGGCGTGGTACCTTCCATACAAACTAAGTATTCATTTCTATATATCTTGAGAACGGTTTAAGCAAAAGCTTCTGAGTTTGGTCTAAATGATTTCATAGTGACTAAAAATCATAAGACAAAGAGTGAGCAGAGTTGGACAAGTGGGCGTGTTACCTCCCATACAAAATAAATATTAATTTTTGTATATCTTGAGAAGGGCAATAGTAGAAGTTTCTAAATTAGTTTCAAACAACGTCGTGAACAATGCACATCATTCGTCTATAATTGGGCGAGAATGGATAAGTGGGCGTGACGCCTACCATTCATACTAAGTATTTGATTTTGCATATGTGGAGAGCGATAACTACTAAAACTTCGTAATCTATCCAAAAAGCGGGAATCGAAGAAATCACGCTGGATAAAAGCTCAAAAGCAGAACATAGAGTGTCTGTTTGTAAGATAAAAACGATTGGATTTTGCCCGGAAGGGGGCAAAGAGGGAAAAAATGATAAACAGTCTTACAAATATAGCATTTAAGATTATAACTAAGATGTGGATAGCGAAGCACGCCGGGTTTTATTTCATATATCAAATAAAAAAGAAAAATTATTTTGTAGTCGATCCTGTTTTTTTGTGCATTGGGTATTTTGCCGAAAAACGGTATCCAGCAAATGGGGCCCGTCTTTAATTTTGGTCTACATGTGTTCATGAACTGTGTTCTAAAATGAAATTTCTTGGTCCAAATATTATGTAAGCCAATCCTTACATCACTTTTAAGAATATTTCTTGACAAAGCTAAGCATTAAATTGATGAAACAAATGACTCCATGAAATAGTTGCCTATTTTAAAATAAACACATGCTTAGATACATTTACACACACACACACACAGATTTATTTTCTACTCCTTCGCCTTCGTAATTTAATTTAATTTTTTTTTCTTTTTTTTACCTCTAATACTCGTTATATGTAAATTATCAAGACAAACTCCACATGAGCTAAACAGAATTTTAACGAGAGCCACCTCCTCTGTATTTCTATTTCGTTGTAAAGTTGTTCCCATTTATTCTCGAACAAAGCGTAACTTTATCGCTCAACGCATATTTCTTTCAAAACCTAACTGAAGAACTTGTGCTATGTACGAGTACTACAAGAACAACAACAACAACAGCAACAAACATTTCGGAGTACATATATATTTGTGTGTTTGTGTGTATGTTATTCGAACGTATTTCGAGATAATGATCTTCATTTTTTCGAACCCATTTATCAGCCCTACTTTGACGGCACACAATACCATGTGGAGGACAATTGATATAGAGATGCCATGCTGTGTTGCGCTTTTGGGAGAGCACAAAATGTACATACATATACTGACTACGGCGAAGGAGTTAAAACTATGAGAACAACAACAACCACAGCAACAGCACATAGCAGAGGTAAGCAATATTTGCTAGATTCCGAAGATAGATTGAATAAAGAATTGAAATAAATAATGCAGATTGAATTGGCGTTGATTTGTCAACATGACACACATTTTTGTTTTACAATTTGTTTCCTTTAAATGCAGAATTAAAAAAAAGTGAAAGACACACACACACACAGACACACATACGTATGTCCATTATTTATACTGCTTAAGTACAAAGAAACTAAAATACACCGAATGTATGTATTTTGTTGGATTTTAACAAAAACACAGAAAAAAAGGGTAAAAAATAAGTGAAGCAGTTGACTTTTACAAGAATCGCCTCTATGCCATCAACTACAAGAGTAATAATATCGCCATCATCGCCACCATCGCCACCATCTCCACCTATAGCTAAGCAAACAGTCGCAATTATGTTTAATACACCGAAAATTAAATGTTAGTAATATAACAGCAACAAAAAAATAATTTTTGTATATAAAATAAAGGGTCTTCAATTAAGCGTTTCCTATTTTAAAATTCAGGCCTATCGATGCCATTATGTATAACATTGTCCCAAAATCCCATACAAGAGAGATGGTTCTGATGAAAACAGAAACCTATTTTGATAAAACAGTTTTCTAGTTTGCACGTGTTGTTGAACGCTAATCAGTCAGTGGTGATTTAGAAAAACAAACTGATTAATGACAACAATAAGGCCGCTATCAACTGTCAAAACTCGGACGCTCATGTTGGAAGACACGTTATATAGTCAAATATTAAAGGAAATTATAAATGATTTGAAAGATAACAACAAACAAAATATTTTCGAGCTTAAACAGTTAATAGGTAGTTGGTATATTGGTTGTTTCATGTTTAACTTTTAATATTCAGTGTAAATTAATAAGTACGTGACACTTGGTGATCTCTAAATAGCCGACGACGACAGATTTCCAGCGATGGCAATATGTCGTATTCTTGTAGCAGTTTATAGCGGTAATATAAACGACGAGTAATATTACTGGGGTGGGTGCGTATAAAACTGGGGTGTGTATTATTAGTAGGCAATATTCAAATGAAAACAATTTTTTATTTTTTTTATCGCGACTTGAAGATCTGTGAGGAAGCGCGTGTTTTAATGTTAACAACAGCAGCTGATTGTTTTCGTTCATCTTCTACGCGTGTTATAGCGCTGAGTGAGCTGCTAAACTTTATTTGTATTTTGAAGTTTATGAGACAGTCGCCCTTTTTCATCCAGTAGTAGTTGTTGTAAGTGAATGTTGGTATTTTTTCTTATTCACACTTCTGACGAAGATTTCATTCAAGAGTTTGTTAAGAGTCATCTTTTAATGAAAAATAAAACGACAAAAAATAAAGCAGAAGAAGAAGAAGAGTTAGTAATAGTAGTAGTAGTAGTAGTAGAAGCTATTCACCACAAATTCAGTTATCATTTCCGACAGTTACCATCTCAGACATTTCACTAATTCACGCATAGACTGAGTAATCGTTTTTATTTGCATCTTTTTAATTTTCGCTTATGAGACAAAATTTTGCGGTAAAAGCGATGACGATATTGATGCTGTGTGTGGTTAAGAAAAAAACCAGCGCATGATTCATGCTCGGCTCGATTAAGTAATTTGTAATTGTGAGATGAGAAAGAAACACATGAAATTTTAATTTGTACCAGTTTTAAGCAGACTGAATGGCAACTGATGCTGTTGCTATAATGCTACCTGGTTTAACCTGATTTCACACTGTGTGTCTACTCTAGTAGAGCATAGAGTGGCAGCTTTTAATATAATTTGCTATGAAGGCTAAGTAAGTATATAAAAAAAGTGATATGATACTGCTGACTAATGCCTGGTTTTCTCTCTTTTCTGTTTTATGAGATTTGAAATTTTATATTTTATTTGACACTTGATTTTTAGTTACGAGTATATTTCTTGTTTATTTACTTGCAAAGTATTTAAAATTGTTGGTTTTGTCTTTTATCCAAATGCTAAATGCTTGACATCATTAGTGTTGTTGAGTATTTGATTACTGTTGTCTAATAGGATTTCCAAGTGAATTCTTCTTTGTTTGTTTAATTATTATTCATTGGTTGGTTTCAAAGTCAACATTTTCTTAAATTCTTCATGAATTACAAATCTATATATAGGGTGGGCCATTTAAAAGTTTAAATTTAAAAATGCAATAAAACAAAAACGGTTTGAAATTTCGGTCAGAAATGAAATATTATTCCATACATATGGCTGCCACCACTGGCCGCAGAGTACCCCATTCGATCGGACAAATTTTTAAGAAATTTTTCGAGTGTATGGGATCGTATCTCGTCAATGGCATCACGAAAGTTAACCTTCAAATACTCAATTGTCTCTGGTTTGTTGGCATAGCAATTGTCTCTGGTTTGTTGGCAGAACACTTGTCTTTAACGGC
Source organism: Wohlfahrtia magnifica (assembly GCA_023159175.1). Lineage (NCBI taxonomy): Eukaryota > Metazoa > Arthropoda > Insecta > Diptera > Sarcophagidae > Wohlfahrtia > Wohlfahrtia magnifica. Next base: position 1,471,650 of record JAKWBJ010000537.1, read on the forward strand.
ACCCCACAGAAAATAGTCCAACGGTGTCATATCGCAGCTTCTTGGCATTCAACTGATATAACCATTTCGGCTAATTAAACGGCCAACCAACCAACGGAAATCAAACGTCGTTCACATCAATGCCATGAAGAGCGGGCACAAAAAATTGGTTATCATGGTGCGATTGGAGACACCTCCATTGATCGTAACGGTTGCGCCGTCCTCCTTTTTAAAGGAATATGGGCCAATGATGCCTACGCATTGGACTTTGTAAGACCACATTTGGGTTTTCTGAGCCCCAAATACGGCTATTTTGCCGCTTAACGTACCCACCAAGATGAATTTCAGCTTCATTCGAAAAGATGATTTTTGAACTTTTTTTGATTTTTTTGCAATTTCCGACCAATTGCCTTTATTTTGGAAGAAAATTTCCTATAAATCCCAACAGTGCATTGAATTGTGTGGCATAATAGAATGAAATAAGTATTGCCAGATTCGCAATAGTCGCTGGTTCAAACGTAAAACAATAGATGGCCCAACCGATACATACGAGTACATACAGAATAAAAATAAGTTGTCCTATGTTCGTCATTTTATAACTCGACAACTACTAGACCGATTTACAAACTAATACTTAAGTCGAAAAGGTGTAATTTCGCGGTGCCACGCCCATAATGCATTTTTATTTATATGTCTGTATCTTTAAAACGGTAATAGTAAGTAATCATCATACAAAAAGTGGGCGGAATTGGATAAGTGGAAGTGGCATCTCCCATACAAAGTAAATATTGATTTTTGTATCGGGTCCGCCATCTAACGTTTTTTTTTCAACTTGTGCTTATTTCGTGAAGGGTAACACTTAGCTCATGTCTGATTTGACAGATAATTAGTTTTATCCTTCCGCTGAACGCATATGGTTGTGTATACGCTTGAACAACGCTGGGAAATATTGCGGCATTACTTTGAAAATCATGGTAATGTTGCAGATGAAGCTCATTTTGATCTTGGCGGGTATGTAAACAAGCAAAATTGTCGCATTAGGGGCACAGAAAACCCTCACGCATACATTGAAAAGCCGATACACCCAAGACGAGTCACTGTTTGGTGCATAATTGGGCCATTTTTCTTAGAAAATGAGCAAGAAGTGGCCGTTACAGTCAATGGCGATCGTTGTCGGGCCATGTTGAACGAACTTTCGTTCACAAAAATTGAAGAGGTCGATATTAGTAACATTTGGTTTCAACAGGACGGCGCTACGTGCCACACAGCCGACGCTATACTCGATGTTTTGCGCCCTGTTTTTGAAGTTCGCATTATCAGCCGCAGAGCTGATGTCGTTTGGCCACTTTGGAGCTGCCATTTGACACCGTTTGACTATTATTTGTAGGGTGCCGTCAAAGATAAGTGTTACACCAACAAGCCAGAGACAATTGACGCTTTAAAGGACAATATTCATGAAGCCATTGGTGAAATACAGCTGCACACAATCGATAATGTGCTACTTCATGGCCAGCCGAGGCAGCCATTTGAATGAAATTATTATCCATTATTAACCGGAAGGATTGTACTTTCAAATAAAAAAATAAATTTGAGAAAATATTCAATAGTTTTTTTTTTTTTTTTGATAGCATTTGCAAGAAAAAAAAGGTTTATTTTGCGAACCCTTTATATCTTTGGAACGGTAATAGTGCAAGGTTCTGAATTTGGTATGAATAACTTCGTGGTCAATACATATAATCAGTCGAAATATGGGCGTAATTGAATAAATGGGTGTGGCACATCCAATACAAAGTAAAAATTATCTTTTGTATGTCTAAAGAACTGTTAGAATGTCAGTTTCTGAACTGGCTCTATATGACTTGGTAGTCAATACAAATGATGGTTTGTTTTAATGCATTCCTTTAAATGTTTCTTATGTGGAATACATTATAAACGAGTAGGTATCACTATTTGATTTCGTATATACTTTTTAGAAATTCATTAGAATGACTAATAAAATACTCAATACAACGAAAGTTATTTTAAAATAAGTGCGTTCATTAGTTTCTTCTCTAAACTAACAATGAAAATGTCGAATAGATTTTCTTTTAGACATCAATACCACTGGTATAGTTCTGTTGGTGTTAATATTTTGTTTTTTTTTTTTTTTTAATATTTTTCAATATGTAATTGTAAGGCATATGCATGATGAAGAAATTGTAGCATGTGTTGCCTGGTCAGCACAGCAGCATGCCAGGCGAATGCGCACCTCAAATGCAAAATCTTTAGGTAGCCAATTTCAATGGTCGTCACTTCAATGTACATATTACTCGCATCTTGAAAACTAATGTTTGTTTGCAAACATTAAGATAAGCAGGAGTAGCAGCAGCATTAGCTCGGCTAGTTTTTTGTTCAATTCTTAAGCAAAAAAAAAAAAAAAAAAAAAACACATGAAAATTGAATAATCCATACTGTGCCATAAGAGTTACAACTACAATTACAAAATGGATTTACATACTTATATACGGTATATACATATGTAGTAGAAAAGTAAAAACAATTTAATGCTGTTCAGTAGAACAAAAACAATCCCATGAATTCCTTTGAAGAACCACACGTGCTACAGCTCTCGATACCACACAGTGTAAGTAATATGTTGTTTTAGAAACACATCCTATCCCATTCAACCATTCAATCCAATTCAATTCAATTCAATTCATATACACTTTTTTATGTTCATCTTCGCCTAATGCTAACACTAACACCACCACCACCACCACCACCACCGCCTCCACCACCAACTCCAACTTCAATTCAGACCAAAGCACTTTGTAATGCGTACAAGTAAACAAGGAAAACGTTGGGCACTGCACTTCCTGTCACCTCCTGCTGTAGACGCAGGTTGTAAATCTTCCATTTGTAGTCCACTAGCACCGTATGCGGGCCAAAGAAGTTGCTCTTCTTGGAATGATCTTGTTGTAACAGCAGTAGTTACTCATTTTCATTGCATTAAACCAACAAATTTAACCACGTTCCATATCCAACTGGTTGCTGCAACACATCAACTTACTCCTTCGAGAAAAAAAAAAATTAAAAAAAAAAAAAATTAAAGAAAATAATCCAAAATAACAAGTAAATTCCAATGGATGCGAGCCGAGTGTGTTGTGTATGAAGCCTTTGAAAAATCATGCTGGTTTTCAAAAGGGGGTATTTTTTTTTTAGATGTGAAATACAGTAGCCACTTAAGAGCATTCTTTACGCATTCGGTTGTCCATTTATTGCTACAGAAATGTGTCAGTAAGTAGTGGTGCCATAATAAGATTTGCGTTTTAACTTCATTTTTTTATATTTCAAATGACTAAAATGGAAAGATAGGTCTGAAACAAATTGCTATAAAGGATTGTGCTGTATTTTTGGATTTGATTTGTAAAATATTGCATTTGAAGTTTGTAGGTATATTTTAGAAGATTAAGTAGATAAGACGAAACATATTCCACAAATTTTTTTAAGCTCAAATCATGAAATTCTCTTGTATACCTATCACTGCTGGAAATGGAGGAATATCATTACTTTACGAGGTTCAGTTAGTTCGAGTGCGGCTCTCTTCAGTAGGAAAGAAATGAGAAAGAAGTACTAGTAACTAGATGATTAATCCACCGTAGCTTCCTACATATGATTTTGCGTAGTGGTAAAGATCCTTGCTAATTGGTGGTGATCTTTACTTTAGCATTGTAATTTTTTTCCAGTAGGTGGTGTGTTTTCCTGATCATTCATTTGATGTTTGTCATCATTGCTAGAGGTATGCGGTAAGATCAGGGATGGAATTGTCTGGTGGGAAGTTGAAGCGGCCAGTAATCGGCCTGCCGGTAACCTCATTTAGTTCTCTTAGTGTAGGGCACTTAAACACCCACAACACTGCTCTCTCTATTTCCTCCATAGTCCGTCGTACCGTTGACCCATTTACTGTCTTATAATGATATGACCGGTACCTATGCCCTGCATGTCTCTTATATTTCTGCGATTCATACCCAAAAGATATTTTCAGCCTGCCCGTTTAAACCCATGACACAATTTCTTAGATACCACTCAGTCCAATCAGTTTTGTAGGCATAATTAGTTCTGTTCAAAGTCCATTCCCTCTCAAACTCTAACTAATTTTATTTTCCTCTTTCCCGGCCTTTATATGCTGGAAACCCAGAAATTTTTTCATATACGAGGGTGGATTGATGTTGAAGCTACCTAAGTAGGAAAAATACATTTTTTTTTTCAAAAAGCATTTATTTCTCAACATAGTCTCCTTTTAGCTCAATACACTTAATCACTTCTTCGTTTGAGATGAAACTTTTTCCTGCGAGCCATTTTTTCAAGTTTGGAAACAGGAAAAAGTCAGTAGGGGCTAAATCTGGACATAAGGTGGATTTCTCGTAGTTTTAGCATCGTATCTAATGCTGTGTGAACCGGTGCGCTGTCTTGAAGAAAGAGCACTTTTTTCTTGTTTAAATGTGGTCGTTTTTCCTTGATTGCATCAACCAATTGATCCAATAATGCACGATAATACTCTCCTGTGATTGTGGATCCCTTTTCAAGATAATCGATGAGCAATATTCCGTGTGCATCACAAAATACAGTGGCCATAACCTTGCCAGCCGATTTCGCTGTCTTCGCCTTCTTCGGAGCACTTCCACTAGCTTTCACCCACTTTTGATTGATTTTTGCTTTCAGGTGTGTAGTGGTGGACCCACGTTTCATCAACAGTTATTAATCTATGCCACAAACCAGCAGAATTATGCTTTATCATGTCCAAACAACGCTGTGAAGTGATCTATCGAACTCGTTTTTGTTCAACACTGAGCAAACGCGGCACCCATCTTGCCGATAGCTTTTTCATATGCAAATGTTCATGCAAAATGTTGAACACTCGTTCATATGATATATTTACCATTTCAGCAATCTCACGTATTTTGACCTGGCGATCATTTATGACGATATCGAGGATTTTCTTGATATTTTCTTCAGTAACCACCTCTTTTGGCCTTCCTGTTGATGGTACCGTTGCAGTGCTTGTTCAGCCCTGTTTAAATTCAGCAATCCAATATTTTACCATATAATCTGTCGGAGCAGATTCGCCGTAATTCTTATCAAGCTTTTCTTTTGTCATTTTCGCCGTTTTGCCTTTCAAATAATGGTGTTTAATCACTACACGAAATTCACTTTTTTCCATTTTCCAAGAAACACAAAAGTACGACTACAACAAATAAGCTAATCGATGAATTTGGCTAAAATTTTAACAGCCGTTTGACAGATCGTAATTTCTAAGAAAGAAAGTGTTTTTGTGTTTGTGTTGCCATCTAGCGCTAGGTAGCTTCAATGTCAATCCGCCCTCGTACAATAAAAGCTGCAAAACTAAAAATATTTACATATGCGTTACAAAAATATTGTGTAATAATACCGCGAAAAAGTTAGCCTGCAGAAATAAAATCTCTAATAGAACCTCGCTTTAAAGATTACAATTTAGTATTTGATGAATGTAGTCGCCCACAAATATATGGTCCCGAAGTTAGGGAGAAATTGACGAAATATAATTTAGGTGGTAGATACTTTATATATAAAAAGAAACACTGTTGCAATAAATTTTTCAGATACTTTGAAAGATGATACAAATGTTGATAACATTTTTGAGAGGGAATAACAATAAGCAATAATTCGTAACAAGTTTAAAATGTGACAGGGAAAATCGTAAAAATTTGTAGCAGAAGGCCAATAAAAATATTGTTAAGAAAACAGAAATGGATTAAAAGAAAATACACCACATTAGTGCCTTTAGGACTGTATTGTGGGATTTTTGTCTATTGGTTTGTGTCAAGGTAGATAATATGTTACCCTGGTATTGCCGTACTCATTTGTATATTTGACGGCATTGCCAATCTTTGGTCAACACAACCTTACATGTTTAAAATTAACGGAAATAAATAAAATAACTTTCCGAACTGACATAGTTATGGTCTTTCAGTCATAAAGTAAAGTCGTGTTTAAGCGCAAATAAATGTGTTGAGTAATTTGTGTATAAGCGAATATTAAGTGCAAGATAAATAAGTTGGAGACTTTATAGTTACAATTGTGTACCGTAAAGTGAGGAAATAAGAACTGTAAAACCATAACAACATGGTGCTCATCTTATTTTGCGCAATTTAAAAGAACTCAAAGGTTTTAAAATTGTTAAAACGTAACAATATGTATGTCATTTTAGACTAACGTCTAAATGTACCAATGACTGAAAAGTTTTTTCTTTTAAAGAAATGTGATTCTATTGTGATTGCTTTGTGTCATGAAATTAAAACAAATCCTCCTTCTATGGGAACGGAAAAAGTTACGAAAGAAATCCTACCTCCAACCCACTAGGAAATTAAATATCAGTCTGAGATTCAAAGAAAAACTGTTGCTATTCTATAAAAAAAAAATGTGTCAAATTTGTATACTTTCAGAGAGATATGGAGCTTTAACTACTTGAAAGGAAATTAGAAAAAAATTAATGGTCACAATAGCAATTGGCCTTAAAAGCCGATATGCCCTTGAAAATAATGGCAATGAATTGAGAGACAAAATTAATGGTTTGCCTAACCTCCTCACAAAATTAGTGGATTGTAGACATCAAAAACGTTTTACTTAATCACTGGTATTTGTCTTAAAAATAAATCTTTTGATTTTGTTATTATCTACTGCTACCCACACACAATATTTAGGGGAGAGACACTGGCATTCTTACTGAAGTAGCCAAAGTTTCGAGAAATGCCAGGATAAGCAGCAAGCCAATATGATAAAAATTTCTTTTCAAACATATTATTTAGAAAATCATGCAAAGATACTCACTACACACAGAGAAATCATCATCATTATTCACTTTCAATTCAATAAATTACAAATTAAATTCAAAAGAAGAAGAAGAACAAGAAGAAGAAAATAAAGAAAGAAATCTGTCAGATTTGAGCGAAGCACGTAACGAATGATTTCAAATGTTGTTGTCGATGACGATGATGTTGATGAGGAGGATGTTAACGCGGTTCAAGGGATTTTATGGGAACCAAAACGGAATATCATCCATCAGCAGCAACAACAGCAACAACAGCAACAAAAGCAACTGCAACAGCATCAGCAGACAATAAAACGGCTATAATTCATATGGTAGACGACTCTTACTATTGCTTTTTTGTGTTTTTGTTTTTGTTTTTGTTGTTGTTTTTGTTTTTATAATAATAATTTAATTTGCCTCAATTTAGCACCGTTTATCAAAATAACAACCAAAAATGTTTGTGTTTCAAGAACAACAACACAAACAAGAATTATTATATAAACGAAATATCAAAAATGAATCTATTCCATATCCATATGGTGGCTTAGATTGTGATTGACTTCACTCGGGTACTAGAAATAAAATGAAAGAAGAAAAAAAAAACACAGAAACTCCTTAATAACGAATAAAACTGCTACGACTGACTGACTGACTGACTGACTGACTACTGATATTTGAAGAGAAAAAAAATTAATTTTTGTTCTTATTTTTGTTGTTTTTACTTTATACCGCTATTTAAAATTGTTATTATCAGGAATTATACATATGTATGTATGTATGTATGTATGTATGTATGTATTACAGTTTCAGTTCAATTTGTTGCTATTGTCTTCAACATAGTATGCTATGTGTGCTCAGCCCAATTTTAACGCCCCCAATTCTGTTTGAAAAACATTTAAGTGCTACCAACTGGATTGTTGTCCCTTTAGAACGGTTGGTAGGATAGTTGCAGACAGACACTCTTATATTTCTATACCACATGTGAGTATATGACCAATAATGGGCCACAGCTATAAATATTCGGCTTTATGGTTGGCACTGTTAAAAATTCTTATATTGACCGTGGTTAACTGCTACGGTTATGGTTCATATGCGGCAAAATTTTTTTCTTTTTTCGATGGATTTGTTTGTTATCAAGCAGTGAAATTCCTCGAATTTTATACGAAATGAAATAAAAATAAGAAAAAACAAAAAAATAAAATTATAATCGAAGGAAACGTTAAAAACAAAATGTGGGCGCAAGAATATGTTTTCCTTTCTCTTTTCTTCTTCAATATTTTGTCTTGATTTTAGAGCAGCAGCAAGCAGTTCATCAGAATACATATTTGCCACGGTTTCCTTTTGTTCGTCTGTCCGCCCGCCCGTCCGTCAAAATGTTGTCTGGTCAAACAGAATGTTGTGTGTGTAGCGTAACATTGAAGCCTGTTATTAAATTGTCAAAAGTTCAAAAAGAAATAATTTAAAAAAGAAAATTCATGCCACTGCTGTTTAATTTGTCTCTTCTTCTTCAGATTTTAGTTTTTGGCTTTTTGTTTAGAAACATTCAGCGACTTAAGAAATGCAGACTGCAATTCAGCCTTAAAATGAAAACTACAAAAATAAAATAGTGATGTGGCACTAGCGAGTCCGAAATCGAAGGCGATCCTTTCTTCTAACGATTAATTTTTTAAAGTTTTATGCCAAACCTATTACTTTAGAGTTGACAAAATCATCAAAATGCATAATATTAACAAAATGTTACAAAATTTATTATGAACCAAATATATCCATCCATTTATGTACATACAAGTAAGTGTACATATATTATACGAGCAAGATGAAAAGAACATCAGAAGCTTAAGTCTAATTGGGCGTATTATGTGTGTGATTCTCAGTCGTTTATTCATTTTATAGTTTTATAAGAGATCCCTAAATATGTTCCAGCTAATCAGTCGTTCATTTCTACATACAAAGTCTACCGTCTGTCTGACCATCCATCCATCCATCCATCCATCCATCCATCCATCTATCTATTCATTTGTATTTCTAAACAGACAAACAATAATCTGGCGTTTCGTTATTTATTATCTGCACTTTGTTGTTTTTACGATTGAAACTAAAGACGTTGTTGAGGCGTGTGAATATTTTGTGATAAAAAAAAAAACTAAAAAAAAGAGATCAATTATCTCTTTGTACTCGAAATGATTGAAAAATCAAATCAAATCCACAAATTCTTTTCGTTCTTGCAACAAATCAGTTACTTTACATAGACATGAAATATACATTTACATTTACATTTACATTTACATTTACATTTACATTTACATTTACATTTACATTTACATTTACATTTACATTTACATTTACATTTACATTTACATTTACATTTACATTTACATTTACATTTACATTTACATTTACATTTACATTTACATTTACATTTACATTTACATTTACATTTACATTTACATTTACATTTACATTTACATTTACATTTACATTTACATTTACATTTACATTTACATTTACATTTACATTTACATTTACATTTACATTTACATTTACATTTACATTTACATTTACATTTACATTTACATTTACATTTACATTTACATTTACATTTACATTTACATTTACATTTACATTTACATTTACATTTACATTTACATTTACATTTACATTTACATTTACATTTACATTTACATTTACATTTACATTTACATTTACATTTACATTTACATTTACATTTACATTTACATTTACATTTACATTTACATTTACATTTACATTTACATTTACATTTACATTTACATTTACATTTACATTTACATTTACATTTACATTTACATTTACATTTACATTTACATTTACATTTACATTTACATTTACATTTACATTTACATTTACATTTACATTTACATTTACATTTACATTTACATTTACATTTACATTTACATTTACATTTACATTTACATTTACATTTACATTTACATTTACATTTACATTTACATTTACATTTACATTTACATTTACATTTACATTTACATTTACATTTACATTTACATTTACATTTACATTTACATTTACATTTACATTTACATTTACATTTACATTTACATTTACATTTACATTTACATTTACATTTACATTTACATTTACATTTACATTTACATTTACATTTACATTTACATTTACATTTACATTTACATTTACATTTACATTTACATTTACATTTACATTTACATTTACATTTACATTTACATTTACATTTACATTTACATTTACATTTACATTTACATTTACATTTACATTTACATTTACATTTACATTTACATTTACATTTACATTTACATTTACATTTACATTTACATTTACATTTACATTTACATTTACATTTACATTTACATTTACATTTACATTTACATTTACATTTACATTTACATTTACATTTACATTTACATTTACATTTACATTTACATTTACATTTACATTTACATTTACATTTACATTTACATTTACATTTACATTTTATGTAGAACTAAGAAGGAAAAAAGATATTCAAAACACTGTCAGTGTCCAGTAATTAGTGATCCATGTGATTTCTTCATATTTTAGTATTTACTACAGCACTTATGAACGCATCAAAACAGACATTCGTAATCGAATTGAATGCGTTTGCAACCGACGTACAACATGTGTTTAAGGCAGCTTAGGTTCACCACGAACATTGCCAACAAAAGAAACCGTGGGCGGAACACTTTCTTATTTTACAAGAAAAATGTTACAATCTGTTGCTTTAAAATTATTTTGCTAATGTTGCACCAACACCGTTACCGCTTGACTGTCAACGACATCACCATTATAATTTGACCAAACGTTACTAAATACGAGCCTTTTTTCTATTTAATTTGTAAGAGTTTTAGCATGAGTTTAGCGGAATAAATATATTGAACAATTCAATACTCTTAACTGTTAGCCAGAGTTGCAATAATTTGTGAAATTGATTAAAAGAAAAAAAGAAAAACAAAAAAACATAATTTAAGTCTATTACTGGAGAATTCTTGGGAAATTGAACAATTTCAAGCAAATCTTTTTGCTTTTGTCGTGAAAGTCAGATAAGGTAATTGGAACACCTGACTAAAACAAAATCGACTTGTAAATAAAAATTATATTCCTTTTTCAAAAACATATGCATACATACATACATACATATATTTGCAAATAACATACATATGTATGATATGTATGCTTGTTTTTACTTATAAGTCTTCAGATGTTTATTGTTAAAATAATATGTAACTATGAAGTGCAAGAAAATGGTAAGAAAAAAAGTTGCCTGTCATCCTCATGATTTGTATGTTTTGAAGGAAGTCTAAATAGCCCGTTATTGCCTGTCAACAGTTGTCAGAATGACATCAAATCTAATATTTGATTTAGTAATTGAAAAAAAGTAAGATAAGGGTGACCTGATACAGTGCAAAAAAAGACGCGGAGTAACCAACAATAGCATGGCTAAACGTACTCTATGAACATCCTCTGAGGCTCTTGAGTAGCTGTTATGCAATAAACAAGCTGGATTTTGTCCAAATAGTCAATTTGTCTATTGCAGATCACATGAACAGACTGGCCTTCGGCATTTTACTTTGCTTTCTTCGAAAACCCTCAACAAACGCATTGGACTGCCGGCAGAGTTTCTTTTTGCCTGTATTTTGCGTTTCCCGTGAAAGCGGGTAATTTTTCTTAATGTCTATTAAAACAATAAACAATTTATTTGTTTTTAAGTAATCAACTTTTTAAATAAATTTACTTAAAAACCAAGTAACCACTTAAATACTACAAATATCTGATATGTTTAGACATCTCATACTGACTTTTACATATACAGTGTTGTGAAAAATAATAAGGACAATTATATGTCACATCAATATTTGATAAGAAAGTATGCAGCATACAGCTGGATTCACCCATTGTTTCGGAACAAAATGCTTGTTTTTACTTTTTTGTTTTAGAAAGTTTGCTCTGAAACGATTCACTCACTGCGAACAATTGTTCTGAAAAAAAACAAGGCTACCATATGAAATATTTTTGTAAACGAAGCGAGCTAGTTTTACAATTTGGCAGCATAGTAGCAGATGATTGCAAGTTGCTTGTTTTCTTTGTGTCACACTACATTAGTTATTTTGTAATAAACAAATTGTTAAATAATTGTTCTTCGCTGTTTTATACCTTCTACGCAAACTCTTCAAAAGTGCTTGGCATTCGCTTCCTGCAATTCATTAAACACAACTTGTTGAATGGTTTTGATAATCATCTACAAAATTTAACTTACCTCCCATTCCAATAGAGGTTCCTATTGTTAACCACACACCTTGCTTCATATGATTATTTTTGTAACTTTTGTTACTCATATCATACAAGCATTCCCCGCCCGGCTTTTTTATTTCTGAAATAAGCTTCAGTGCAACTGATTCATATAACTCCTTGTTAATATTTATAGGGTCCGCCATCTAACGTTTTTTTGTCAACTAGTGCTTATTTCGTGAATGGTATCATTTAACTCATGTCTGATTTGACAGATAAATAGTTTTATCCTTCCGCTGAACGAATATGTTTGTGTATACTCTTCGCTAAGTGGGCCTGCGATCGACTTACAGAAGATGCCGATTTTGCCAAAAAATCATCTTTTCAGATGAAGTTCATTTTGATCTTGGCGGGTATGTAAACAAGCAAAATTGTCGCATTTGGGGCACAGAAAACCCGTACGCATACATTGAAAAGCCGATACACCCAAGACGAGTCACTGTTTGGTGCGTATTTTGGTCCAGAGACATAATTGGGCCATTTTTCTTCGAAAATGAACAAGGATTGGCTGTTACAGTCAATGGCGATCGTTATCGGGCCATGTTGAACGAATTTTTGTTCACAAAAATTGAAGAGGAGGATATTAGCAACATTTGATTTCAACAGGACGGCGCTAAGTGCGACACAGGCGAAGCTACACGCGATGTTTTGCGCCCTGTTTTCAAAAAAAAAAAAAAAAAAATTTATTTGGCGGACCCTTTATTTAATTTTTTTTTTAATATCATAACATTATTCAATAGTTACTTTTTAAAACAAACAATGCCATACAAGTGATATGTATTGCATAATACATATGTACATACTCGTATAAAATGATGTGGCAGCTCAGTTCAACTTTGCTTAAAAAATGAAAGTGGCTGGCAGCACAGTGCAATTGTTTAGGAACAAAAATTAAAATTAAACCAATTCAAGCTGAAATTGTTCCGAAGTAAGTTAACTCTATTTCGCTCTCTCTCTCTCAAAAATAGAAACGTCAAACTACATAGAAAAAAATGGTTTCGGAACAATGGGTAAATCCGCTTACAATTCTAAGTACACTTCGAAGACGGTAAAGCACGTTGGCGGTAATATTGCTGTTTAGGGGTAATTTTACTACTATGGTGTGAGGCCACTACAGCAACAGATTATATTGAAATTCTCCGAACTTAAACCGTAGAGAATATGTCGCTTCGCTGGGTATTCCACTGCAAAGTGTAGGAACAAATAAATGGTTTGAAAATAACAATATCACAGTATTAGACTGGCCTCCACACACTCTTCAGATCGAAGTGCGATCGACAATTGGTGGAACGTAGCAGCAACAAGAGAAAAGTGTCCCACAAATTGTGATGACCTTTGGGAATAAAATTAGGTTGCGTGGTATGATATATTGCATTCAGTAGGCCAAAAACTTTTCGACTCTATGACCAGACGGGATCTGGCATTTTAAACAACAACCCCGACAAAATGTTAATCACTCTAGAACAACATTAGAACTGAAATTAGTCCCAAGTCCCTTATTAAATAATTTTTTTTTTTTGTATAAACATTCAGAAAACAATAGCAGTTTCTAACTTATAAAACAAAGGAAACAATAAAATTGTTTTCATAAAATTACCCTCCAACACACATAAATAAATTCATTTAAAAATTATTTTAATATACGTATGTACATACATACGGAATATTTTAAGGTATAAGGGTACGAATCAGAATGAATTTTGTACGTAATCTAGATCATAATACTGCGCATATTTTTAGATGTTTAACTAAAAATTCATGTCTTTTGAGTTATGACACTATTGAAGTAAGTGAGCGATATATTGTTGAAAAACATCTATTTTTAAACATAGAAAAAATGCTGCTAGAAGTTCCCGGGAATATCCGTGACAAATTTTAACTGCAGGAGTACTTCTGAGATAATTATCGACTCAATTCGAGCAATTGACACAATTTTGTGCTGTCGTGTCCTACATGATCGATGTCTGTGTATTACAACGAATTTTATCCACACCAAGGAGTATAATCTGAAGACTTAACACAAGGTTTGACAACTTCGACTACGTAGACGACATCTGTCTCTTGGCTTACAGACAATGCGACAGAGCAGGCTTGCGGATAAACATCACTTAAACGAATCTAAGCAGCGATCTCCATACATCTCTCCAAATACGAAAATTAACATCTTTGGCTCGTGCGTAAAGTGTGCAGTTTTGTATTATAGCTGCGAGTCAAAGAATGCAGCCTATAAGGATATAAATTTTATTCAGTCATTTATCAATCGCTGTTTATGCCGCATTCTGATAATATTCGAATCAGAAATAATAAGTTCCCGTAAGAAGAAAATAAAAATGGATTGGGCACACCTTGAGAAAACATGATGAAGACATAACGAAAGTGGCCATAAAATTGTATCCACAGAGAAGCCGTATACTCGTAAGGCTAGCCAGTACTTAACTTGTGTCCAGAATAAAGCATTGACGCAGGTGGCTTAATATATCTCCCAGAAATGCTGACGATATTAATAAATAAAAATAGTTTACCGATTTCATCATCATTTATTTCGTTAACTCCTTGAGGAGCATAGGGCCTCTGAGAAACATCTAAATCGTATATGGTTTCGCGCCAACCTTACCAACTCATTCCAAGAGTTTCCAGTTTGTTCCACTTCTTTCATCACTGTCCTGCTCATGTCGCCTTCAGCCTCGAAACTCGTGGATTCCAGTCTATCACGATCCAGCAGATCTCATGTTGCGATTTTCTGAGTGTATGGCCCATCCAACACCCTTTGCGATTAGCTATCATATAGGACACTGGGCGCATTTTACACACAAGGGCAGAAGATTTTCAAAATTGCGTCGAAGGCTACAGTTTACAAACGTTTAAGGTTCCCGCAAAAGTGCATCCGTAATCAACCATGACTGACAACCATAAACCAACACAGAGATCACTTTTGATCAAAATATTCGTAATTTCGTATCAGTTGAGAGAACGCCTGACTGTCAGATTTTCGCAAGTTGCGCAAAAGCCATTGTAACCTTAGTTAGCATAGCGTCCACATCAACTCTCGCGCCACTGTCTGATGTAGTAATACTGCCAAGGTACGAAAAGGAGTTCACAGATTTGTGGAATTGTTTGCCATGATACTGATGGTCTTTGCGATATCAACATTAAATCTCAGGCGATGTTTCTCTGCCCCTTCTACCAGGTCATTGATTTTGAGCTGCAGGTCACTCTACCGAACCGAAAGCAGACAAATGTTGTGCACATAATCAAGATCTTCCAGCTGCTCAGTAAATCTTAATGCTAAGCCTCTGTTTCGTCCATCCACAGATTTCCTTGAGGAAGTCATCGTAGACCATTAACAATAATATTGGTGGGAGCATACAGACCTGACGAACTCCGAATAAGACAGACAACCATTGCGAAAAACTCTACATTCAAAACCGTTGTAATAGGCCTTTATCATAATTATTAGTTTGCCCGGTATCCCAGCATTGTGGAGTACATTCCACATTGATGCACGATACATACTATCAAAGGCCGTTCGAAAATCGTTGAAAGACAAATGGAAAGAAGAGTGCAATTCATTTATCTGCTCCACTAAAATACGCAGGGTATTTATATGATCAATACATGATCTATTAGCTCTGAAGCCCACATGTTGGTTACGAAGAGTGCGATCAAGAGTTGTATTGATGCGGCTGAGAAGAATGGTTTTTAGAATCTTAGAGCAAAATTGAGAGCAAAGTAATGCCCTGTAGTCCTTGCACTGCGAAAGATCACCATTTTTAAATGTTTTAATCAGGATACCCTCGAACCAGTCAGCAATTGATCTTCACGCCAAATGGCGTCGATTGCATAAAAATGGATTGCAATAGATGTTGGCCAAATCGAAAATCTTCTACGTTCTGGTTTACTTTCTCGAAATAAATCTTTTCTAATAGAAGCTCTCAATGCGAAAGCTTAATAGATTTTTAAAAAGAAATCAATTAAGATATCAAATCTGACTGCGGTGATAAAAGTTAAAAACGCTTAAACATGATTGAGTTGAATATTGGATATGACATTTGTAGATACAAAATATTTACACAACAATCAACTGATATGACTGACGGATTGACTGACTGATTGTTTGACAAATTGCAGTTTAAATGATTCCGTAACCAAATTTACGAAGAAGAAGAAGCCAAAGTTTAGTTCATGCTCGTAAATCTAAATGGTTTTTAAGAGTGAATGACTTTAAAAAGTGTTGGCCGCCGTAGTCATTCACCTCTGCCAGACACAAAAGATCTTCTTGTAAAGAACATTTGTCACTTCCACACCACAAAATCCTATTAAATGAAATGAATGACTGAAAGACTGAATAAATGAATGAATGAATGAATGAATAAATAACTGACTGCATGACGGACTGAGTGAATGCTTAAATGTGACACTGGGATCATCGTTTGTTTATTTAACGGTGATAAAATTCAATTGTTAAGAGACATTGGCAACACAATTGTCATTGTCATTATCACTGTCATCGTCACCATTAACAATAACAACAACAACAACAGAAAAAAGGCAACTATAACTCATTTATCTTAACATTCAACACTTTATAGCCAACAATTAGTCAATTTCGTCCTCTTCTCCATCTTCTGTTCGTCTATTATAAGTATTTTTCATTTGAGACTCTTGGCCAATTCCATTCTATTTGCCAATCTATGTATGTGTTTAAGCTCGTATTGTTGTTGTTTGTCGGCAATTTAAATAGGATCTCTTTTGTAGTTTCACAAAAAACGATTCTGTTTTAAACAACTAACAACTGTTGTTGCCTTCAAAACTAAAAGTTTTTTCTTTTGATGTTGTTCACACGGCTCCTACACATGATTAACGGCTTAGAGATGTGCAGGCTGAATGCTTCATAAGATTTTCATTTTTCATTATGAAATTCATTCAATAGAACCTTTTATGTTGTTGTTGTTTTTTGTTTTTGTTTTTGTTTTTGTTTTCTTTTTTTTGAGATAAAATATTTGAATTTATTGATTTAAATAAATACAATAAAACAAAAAACACCTGAAATTATGAATTCTATGACTGACACTCACGCATAAATGAATGAAATCATATGAACTGATCTATTTTTTTATTTTTATTTGTTTTTTTTTTTTATTTTATTTATGATGCTGCTGTTAATTGTTGTTTTTTTTTTAATCTCTAACATCATCAAAGCCAGTCACAAAAAGACTCTTTAGCATGTCTTTCGGTCAGTCAATCTGTCTGACTGTCTGTTTGTCAGTCATTTATTTTAGCATATATGTGTTAAGAGTGTTGTTTTAGTGCTTTTGGTCAAAAACAATACTCATTTGGCTTAAATAAATATATAGGGTCTGCCAAATAATATTTTTTTTTTTTTTGAAAATGCTATAGAAAAAATACTACTGAATATTTTCTCAAATTTCTTTTTTTATTTAAAAGTACAATCCTTCCGGTTAATAATGGCAAATAATTTCATTCAAATGGCTGCCTCGACTGGCCATGCAGTATCCTACACGATCGGTTCAATTTTTAAGCACCAATGGCTTCACGAATATTGTCCTTTAAAGCGTCAATTGTCTCTGGCGTAACACTTATCTTTGGCGGCACCCCACAAATAATAGTCCAACGGTGTCAAATCGCAGCTCCGAGGTGGCCAAACGACATCAGCTCTGCGGCTGATAATGCGATCTTCAAAAACAGGGCGCAAGACATCGAGTGTAGCTTCGGCTGTGTGGCACGTAGCGCCGTCCTGTTGAAACCAAATGTTGCTAATATCCTCCTCTTCAATTTTTGTGAACACAAATTCGTTCAACATGGCCTGATAATGATCGTCATTGACTGTAACGGCCAGTCCTTGCTCATTTTCGAAGAACAATGGCCCAGTTATGCTTCTGGACCAAAATCCGCACCAAACAGTGACTCATCTTGGGTGTATCGGCTTTTCAATGTATGCGCGCGGGTTTTCTGTGCCCCAAATGCGACAATTTTGCTTGTTTACATACCCGACAAGATCAAAATGAGCTTCATCTGAAAAGATGATTTTTTGGCAAAATCGGCATCTTCTGTAAATCGATCGCAGACCCAGATTCCCAGCGTTGCTCAAGCCTATACACAACCATATTCGTTCAGCGGAAGGATAAAACTAACTATCTGCCAAATCAGACATGAGCTAAGTGTTACCGTTCACGAAATAAGCACCAGTTGAAAAAAAAACGTTAGATGGCGGACCCTTTACATATACAATACAAACATACTCGTACGTATGGCATATTCAAGAGAATTGCGTAAATTATGATCGACATTATTTCACTGGTCATTATATTTTATTTATTTTTTTTTTCTTCTGTTTAAATGTGTTGCTTTTTATTATTATTATTATTGTTATTGTTATAGTATTATTTAAATTTATAATTTAATTTGATTTAATTTTAATTTTATTAAAAAACAGACAAACTTTTTGTTTTATTTATTAAATGCCAGTGATATGAGATTTTTTAATTTTCGTTTTCAAAAATTATTCGTTGAATTGCTCTTTAAAATTTATGAATGAATATGAGCGATTTGGAGTGTTTTTATGATATTTTTTTTAATGTTTTTTTTTACGATTAAATTCAAACATTTCTTACTGCTGTCAAACTGACCTCATTAGTATAATTTATGGCCAATAAAGTAAGCAGCAATAAAATTTTCTAGATACGGTTGTTTTAGTTTTTTTTTTCTTATTTAACCCGGAACTAATTTGAATTCGAACATAATTTGTGTTTCCCTTTATATACATATTTTATTGGTTTATTGGCATCAAATTCAGTGATCGATACAAGTTCTTCGTATAAGTGATGCTATCACACCCTTAAAAATTAACATTTTTTGTGTGCGTAAAAGGTAGACTTCAGCAGAATCAATTAAAGATTGAATATGTTTGATTGGCCTCTATGAAAGACGTCTAATAAGATCAAAGACGTCTAGTAATGAGTAAGTTATTATGTCTGGCCTAACAGATTTTGAAATTAATTGTTGGCTATTGCCGCATAGATTACTAAAATCTCTCTCCTATCCCTATCCCTATCCCTATCCCATTGTAAATTAATATAATGGATGTGGTTATCTAGCTCTAGCTGGCTTTGTAATGTATTATACTATAATGCTAGTTTAAGTGCAATTAATTTGGATTCATACAACCTTAATTGCCAATGTCGGTAGTGTTAAGCCCAGATGAATCCATGGCTGATTGTCAGTGTCAGGCAAACTAATAATAATACATTTTACAATTGTGGTAGTAATTTGATTGTCTTTCACTCAGGCTACTTTGCACTGTATTCGCTCACTTGTTTTCTCTTTGTTTTTTTTTCGCTTATTTGCTGCCTATGCATGTGGGTACGCACGTGTGAAAAAAAGAGAAGAGCAGAACTTTGCCTGTCGATGCTGTATATACTAAACATGTGCAGAAAACATTTCGCTTCCTTACTCTTCATAAAAAACAATACTGGATTGTACTCTTTTCTGTTGCTGCGGATTTTAAACGTACACTGAAATGTGTGATCCTGTTATGCTCGTATTGAAAATATGCAATAGCACTTATTTATCTGCAGAGTAACGGAATTATGACACTAGATTGACAATCTGATAAATTTCAATAGTTTTCACCGTACAAACTATGCGTACATATGTGTGTATTACTAGAGAACTGCCCGCTTGACTATGTAATTCGATAACAACATCACCTTCGAACGCTTGGCAAACACTTCTCGAAAAAAACATTCGAAAACGACTATTGGAAGCGAACCGAAAAAGAACTCATATAGTGCACCCGTCGCTCAGCTTGTGTCATCATGTGATATCAGCAGCAAACCTTTAGCAATATCTAAAGCGAATAACTTTAACCACATCACACATTAGTTCGGCAGCAAAGCCTTTCCTCTCCTCTGTTTTTGTCGTCACTTTTGCTTTTGCACTTTTTTCCTCTCTATGCTGTTCAAAAGTATACTCAATGCTGTTAGTGAGAACATAAGAGTTAAATGGAAAATGGAATTTTCGTTCGATATCAAAAGAAATTTTTTTTGACAACAACAAGTAACTAATTTTAGAAAACAAAAGGATTTTTTTCATGAGCTGCTTTACTAAAAAACATAATAACTTCGTCAATTTCCAAGGGATTTTCAAAAGCAAAGTAGTATTTTATTTTTAAGTAAGCATAGGTTAAGTTAGGTTAATCTGGCAACTATCATCGAGTCACTTAGGTTCAAATTTTAGATTCCGTTGTGTTACCATGCGTCCATTATAATAGCATGGTTCTCACAGCTCCTGTCTGGCAACAGTTTACACTTAAGTTGTACGTTGGATGTAGTCCTGATCGTCGAATCTCCTCCTCATAAGCACTGATAGCCACAAATCGTCGGGTTCTGGGCAGTGACAACGAAGTAGAGCTGTAAAACTATCGATAGTCGGCCCATTCCATAGTTTCGATAGTTTGCAAAAAAAACTATCGATACTATCGAATGCTTTTAAAGGCTGAGTTAGTAAAAACAACGTACAACGTAAGACTTTGCATTATTTTCAAACTTTAGCTGTTAGTTAGTGAAAACGTATCGCAGCAGCCAGTTCAGTCAGCCATTTATTGTCAAAGTAAGCCAAAGTTGACATTTGCAACGTAAAAATCAAAATTCTGTAGACTTTCTTCGTGACAACGAAAACGTAAGCAGCAACGTGCTTTGGTTACATTAGAGAATTTCACAGCTGATCCCTTAGCCTTAAGTGTTACTTGTGGCAACAAGATTAGAATTCAAGTTAAAGGAAAATATTAATAATAAATACACAGTATCGGAACAAATAATAGGGACACTTTATTTTTTGCGGAAGAGTAATTCTTATATTATAGCGAAAATTGTTCAGGCCATCAAGTGCTCTAAAACTAAAGTAATTAATGAGGTCCAGTGAAGAAAACTGTACAGACTATGGGAAGAAAGCGTGGAACAATTGTCAGTTTTGATAAACTTTTAATTCGTACTTCAAATTTTAATCCCTTCAAGTCATTAAAAAGCCTCAAAAATGAATTTATTCTTCTGTTTCAAGTCGCACATAAAGAAAAAACTTATGGCGACTAGACTTATGGATAAGAGTCCTCAAAATGGATCATTTCTCACCAAACGAAAAAACACCTGCACCGTAATAGGTAGAACAACATGCTATGGTCTGACGAAATAAAGTCTAATTTGTTTGGGTTAAATGCAAAATCTACGAACATATTTTAGTTACAATTCATACTTTATTTCAGTTTAATAAATAAAAATTTAAGAGACTGTTAAACTGTGTCCCTCTGTAACTATACGGCTGACAACCTGCATCGAACAAATTTTTGCAAATGTGACTTTGACTACATTTAGTGGCCTCCCTATTTACTCATAGAATTTGACGATAATATCGATAGTGACAAAAAACTATCGATGGCCAGATAAAAACAAAACTATCGATACTATCGATAGTACTATCGATTGTTTCGCAGCTCTACAATGAAGGTGTTCTGTAGACTCTTCCTCTTCTTAATCATTGCAACTTCTACAAAGATAATTATAGGGAATTACAATCAATAAACATCCGTCATGCAGTTACCTTCAATGTCCTCATGTTTATGAACCCAATTAAGGGTAACCGTCGAATATCGTACTATGCCATCAAGAGGCGCCAGAGATTCATGAATAATTCCCGATATGTTGTGCATATTCCCCAGGGATCTTATGTAAATACTGACAAATCACATGGCTATATTCCTGTTGCTGCTCTTTCCATACTAGAAATCTAAAATCGTTTAACATTGAACGAAGTTATTGGCTTAGAAGTGCGAAATCATTCATTTTTGTTCTAAAGTATAATCGAGTTACCATTAATACCAATACTAAAAATAAATAAAACTCGGCATTTAAACAAAGAAATGTAAAGAAAATGTATAAATAGGAGACTATCAATATACAAAAACAAGAGTTTAACAAGAGTTTAACAAGAGTTTAACAAGAGTTTATAAATATTTGAGAGTGAGAGTTAGTGAAGAACACTTATTCTATTTGGCATCCAAAAGTAGTTTCAGGACTTCTTCGCTAATAGTTCACTATTGCGAATATACGTTTTTTCTTTAACTTGCGATTGTTTAGCAAATATTTTTGTTTCAAAAATTCTTTGCTAATAGCGAACCATCGCGGGTGTTGAAAGCATTCGCATTTGCTCAGTATTCATGCATTCATTGCTTTTGCCATGCATTCATTCAACAACAATATCACATTCTTTGTTTTTGTTGATTGCCTAGTGAATACTTTTTCTTTATAACGCTGGTTTATGTAAAGCAACGAAATGATCCCACAATAAAAAATAATTCAAAACAATTGATGCCTTCTTGTTCTTAAAATACAATAATATACACATATACATAAACATAAATGAAATTGTTTACAACAATAAAAAACATACTATTAAAAAAACGCTTATTGTCACACTAAGAAGTATAAAATATATATGACACAACTGTCCTTTAAACTGTTGTACAATGTTTTCCGTGTGCAGTTGCCATTTTGTTCTCTATTTTTTGCTTTACCCTTATTTGCGTTTGCTACTACAATGAATATTCACTCATGAGGCAAATACAATACTTAACAATTTTAAGCGTCTTGCGCACACGTTTAGTAAATGCAATGGGCAACAATTGAAAGTATAAATTAGTAACTGACGATTTATTCGGTTGCTTAAAACTTAAAAACGACAGGATCAAATTGAATACATTTCTACGATTTTGTTCGTAATTGCTACATGAAGGCTTAGGTAAAAAGAACGACGGGTGGCGGTGTGGGCATTAATTCGAATTATAAGTTCTGCAGCAAGTATGAAAGAGATTGGCTAAGTGGGGATGGTACTTCTCACACAAAGTAACTATTAATTTTTGTATGTCTTGAAAACGTTAAAATTTCTGAATTTGGTCTTAATGACTTGGCAGTCATTACAAATCATCAGTTTTAAAGTGGGCGAAATTGGATAAGAGGGCGTGCCATTTTCCATATATAGTAACTATTACTTTTTGTACATCTTGAGGACGGTGATAGAAAGTTCCTAAATTCGGTTCAAATAACTCCTTGGACATAATACATAATCGGTCAATAACTTGGCGAGATTGAATAAGTGGGCGTGACAGCTCACATTCATGCTAAATATGTAATTTTACATGTGTGAAGAAAGGTAACAGTTTAATACATAATCGATTCTAATTCTACTTTTTCGCCGGATTTCTTAAATTTTTTCTGGAGAGTTTTACAATACACATTAGCTGCGATATTGCCATCGATTTTTACTACAACACAGATTCTTTTTATTGGGAAACAAGATCAATCCACAATACTCCCTTTACTATCCTTTATTAGATTTGCCAAAAATTTTGCTGAGACCACAAAAACGCAACGACAAAATCAAATTACATATAATTAATTGGTTTGTTGGCATACTTTTAATTAAAAAAAATAATTTTATCGTTGAGTTTCGAAGTTGAAACCATGTCACGCATAATTTCGTTCAGCATACTGTCGAACATAGTGGACGGAGTATTATGGCTTAGGTGTGTTTCTCAAATAGACAAATCTGTAACTTTACTAAAAGGGAGTGTTCTCTTGTCATATTATTTGCTAGTGGAACAATATTTAACCACAGGTTTTTTAGTCTTCATTCATCAAGTTTTCATTATTATCATTGAGGTATAAAATGCTGCGACCTTTCGATCCCTTTAATTTGTCCCCCAACCTCGTCGATCTGACGAAATTCAGGATGTCGATTGGTACCAACCGCGATAATTTCCTAACTAGTATGTATCTGATAGGTACCTAGACACTTCTTCAGTGCATCAATGCCTCACATGCACCCAGTATGTGCTCTGGTGATTCGATTTCCTCATCACAGGATCTGCACATTGGAGACTGATCCCATTTTGCTCATACGTCCATTTAGTCTGCAATGAGCGGTCTAAATTTCGGTCCGCATTCTTAGGACATTCCTATGCAGGATTCAAATCTTTCTCTGTTATAGTTACCCCACAAAAGCTTTGATTGCCTCAGACCCGAACAGCCAAAGAAGAGTACTTTCCTCTTATTATCATCACTTTTGTTGAGTATGCCCTTCCAGGCTGCCCTTCTCAGTCCACAAAAGGGTTCTGACCCTTTCATTCCACAGAATTTCTACATGGTCCGGGACCAAGCTTAAGCGGACCCTATTGTCCCCGCCCAGCTGATTCATTTTACAAAGACATTCCCAAACTAGCCTTGAGTCAACCTCATAAAAGCTATGTGTTCGAATGGCGGCCTGACTATCAAATAGTATGGCTATATCGTGTCCTCTATATTTCTTCTCCAGACTAAATATGTTGGCGAGTTTTTCCATAGGTTCCGAATATTCCCTCTTAGAGCAAAACACTCCAGCGCCTGTATTACTTTCGGTCTTTGGCTCATCCGAGTACCACAAAATGATTCGTTATCTGCATGCTTTTTTAGAGAGAGAGTTCTCTATACTCATTAAGAGTTACCTTATTTTTGAATTAAAATGAGTCAAAATGTATATTTGAAAGACCATTCGATGCCATGCAGCATGAATTAGTGTAAGTTTTCTTGATTCTGGCTCATAAATCAGGCTGAATTGGTTTTCTTTAATTTTTAATAAAGGAAGTGTTTAGTGAAAGACTCTTTAGCTTCAACATTTCTGTTAAGTTTTGTCTCATTTGAAGTATTCGTTAACACGCATAGTTATGTTACACAATTGCACCCTGTACGTAACAATTAGCAATAAAGAGACCGCTGCCGACTATCACATATTTAAGGCTCATAAAACTCAGTCCATGTCACCGATTAATGAAACGAACAGCTCTTACCACTCGTACTAGCAATGCACGCAAATTATGAAAAAAAAATTTAATATTGTGTCACCTTTGAAAGTCAACTGAGCCCTCTTCTAAACTCATCGCTACATTCGTAATTGAAATAAATTATTGCCACAAATTGACACGCGCTTTCATAAGGAGCAAAACCACCGACAACGTGGACAGCAACGAATTGGAATACATTTTAAATGTTTTTTTTTTGTTTTTTTCTTTTTTTTAAATTTACATTGTAAATGTAAAAAATGTTTACATCGAAGCGGGAGACGACGATAAGGACGCTCGTGTTTAATTTTAGTTGTTCAGGCAAATTGTTTTGATTTTTATCGCTGTAATATTAGTATTGCTATTGTCGTTGTCGTTGCAGTTGTCGTTGTAGTGGCTGTTGACGATGTTGGCGTTGGTGTGAAAATTCATTGATCGCAAGTGTGATTTAAATAAATTATAAAGAGATTTTTAGTTAAGCGTTAACCGGCGCAATCAGCAAACAAATATGTACGAGTATGTATACCCTGGTATGGACCGCGTGTGTGTGCTAATAGTAGTTGAATACGACAACGTATAGGTAGGTGCCAAAGAGTGCAACAATATACATATGGTATGTATGTATAAGCATAAGTATTTGGCACATGTTGCTCTTTACCATAATACGAATGGTTTGTTGGTGTACAAACAAAAATCAATAATTAATACGTGGCTAAGAAATTGGTCAGCTAAAGTCGTTTAATATGAATTACAACTACAACATCTACCACCTCCACCATCACCTCTACTACTATAACTACTACTAATACTACTACTACTACTACTACTGCTGTGCTCGCTCTGCATGCCACAATATTGTTGGACTTATTCATTGCTGCTTTACAAAAAAATATGTGCATGCAATGCATGCATGTGGCATAAATGAGTTGCACTGGTGGTGATTCACCATATCTCAGTTTTAACTTTTGAATTCGCGTAATTTAATTTCTTTTAAGCGATACTTTTAGTTGCCTTTTGTCCACATTAAAGCTCAACAGGCAAAGTACAATAACGAAAGTAACATTAACAGCACCGCCAACAAACAATTGAGTGCAAAATAATAGGCAATAATGTGATATTCTAATGAACAATGATTTCAGGGAATTCTGCGTATTATTTTGTTGAATAGAATACTCGTTGCTTGAATGAAAGAAAGCTTAAATGTGAGCTGAGAATATTACCAAGGCTTTAAAGTGAAAACTCTCAATTTGCACATGAAATAAGATACGATATTTAAACGAAAGAATTCGGGTGGCTAGTAAATATCTTATTTATCAAATTAGGATTATGTTCGCTTGCTCGTTAGCTTGCTCGTTCGCTTGCTCGTTCATATGTTCGTGCTGTCTCTGTGTTCACGTAAAGTTTATCATCAAAATAAAACTGCCAATTTGTAAGAAATTTGGGGTGAATAATGCTGTTGTTAAGAACGATGTCATTATTGCTTCACTATCCTATCGCATATACAATATGAATTAAAAATTTTGTTAACAACTGCTGGTACAAGAGAATATGCTTCAATTAATCTATAAGCCATTGCGTGCCGCTGTGGTATGGTAGGTAAGACACCCGCCTACCAACCAGAAAGTCCTCGGTTCAATACCAGGCCAGACCATCTGAAAAAAGAAAAAGTTTTTCAACAGCGCTATCACCTCATAACATTAGCTAGTTAACTGGTTATGAGTATTACTACTGTTGAAAACTTCTCTAATGCATTTGCCGTTCGGAGCCGGCGTTAGTTGTAGGTCCCTTTCAATGAGTCTAAAAAAATAGAATCGGGTGCAGCTCATTGACTGAAAGAAGTCCCCATTTTTCCTTCAGGGAATGTTATGGGAATTAATATATAACCCATAATCCATTATGAAATTTGCTGCCTTTGGAGAGGTTTTCGAGTTAATTTTTTTAAGATGTGTGTATTAATATTGTACACTTTGCAACGTGAGCATTTTTTTGTAGGCAAATAGGTAGATTGAAGGGAGGAGACATTTAGAATACAGTCTAAAGACCGCAGACATATTTAGGTACTTTTTGGTCAGTGCTCGGCCTGTTATGCGATCTCCATTGAATTTAAGAAAAAAATAACTATCAGTTTAGTTTCTGATGAGCTCTGTCCTATGGACTATTTATATATATCTTTAGTTTGTTCCATTTAAGACTCCTAAGCTGAGGTATGTATATCTACTATTGTGTCATTACCGAGGAATTGTCACCTATTCCTGGCAAAGACTGGACGGTAGCAAAAGAAGTTTTTTCATAATCCTCACAACAAGAGCTATAAACACTGCCTTCTGCTAGGCCTATGCGATTGAAAAATGCCCTGTTGGAATGCCAAAATGCTTAGTTAGCTACTCGTTTTGTTCCGTTGAAATCACTCCGCTAGTTGTAGTTGCAGTTTCCCTTACTATCATCTTATTCCATAGTAAGATGTGAGCATTTAATGCTCTCAAAACGCTTTTGACCTTCCCATTTTGTTTTTGGTGCTCTCCTGGCGTCAATTATTATAAATATTTTCTAGATCTTTCTGTGTTTCATTTGAAATAATTTTAATTTCTTTTTTTTTCGAAAGTTCGGCCTGTGCTGGAAACTAAAGCAAATGTGCAATAAAATGTAAACTGATTTGATAATATTTTTCTGGAACTCAAAAGCTTATTTATATTTCACTTGTGACATAGAATACAATTTAGGATATTCTGTAGAAAATGATGCTATTGTTTTAACCAAACCTGTTACTTTATGTGTACAAAAAATAAACAACAACAACAATAACAACAATAAACCACAATGTTTATTTGTATTTCCCTTAAAGTTTCAGCACAAGTTCATATATGCTTGAGAGCTTGTTGCAGCTAAAACTGTTGCTATTGCTGCTGTTGTTATTATTATTTTTGTTGTTTGCAAAAAAAAAAGAAAAAAAAAACGAAGCAAAACAGAATGTGAAAAAAAGGTGTCAGAAAACAACTTGTCGGAATGCATCTAACAAGGAATTTGTATTTTGCTGCGGCTAATGGAATACGGCATGTTTACCACGCTCGATGACATGAATGTGCGCGGACTCACCTTCTACTTGGATTTGTTTCGTTTTTTTTTCTTTTTTGCCAAGACTTCACCGTGCGTTTCTTTTTTGTTTTTTTGTTTTGCTGTTGCTTTTGTTGTCTTGTTAACTTGTATCGTTTGTTGTATTGGCTTGTAGATGTTGACCAACATGTATTGTTGTGGTTAACTGCTGTTGTATTTTTGCTATTATTATTGAATGTTTGCATTTGTTGTTGTTGTTGTTGTTTTTTTTGTTTAAATTTTTTTAATGAGTGTCCTTTAAATTGCAGCAACAAAATATCGTAAGAGTAAGAGTCGATATGATTTAATTTTTTTATTTTTTTGTTGTTAAATAATAAAGTGAAAATCTTGTCATTCATTGCTTGGGCTTGTAGAAGTTGTTCGTGTGTGCGTTTTATTATTAATAAAGAGACAGATTGATTGGTAAATAAGAATATATACGAGGGGTGCTATTTATATTTCGGGAATAGCAAAAAATAACCGATATTGTTAAATAAAAATGGCTTTAATGTTATTCAAAATATTCCCTATGATGATCAAAACACTTTTGCATTCGTTCAAGCCATTCCTCTAGAGATACCTCCAAAACATGATTTTAGAACGCTTCAACTGCTTCTTCGGCGCTCGTAAATCGTTGACCACTCAGTTTATCTTAGATTTTCGGCAACAAGAAGTCATTTGGTGCCAAATGTGTTCTAACGAAATTAAGGAATTAATTCCCAAAAATCATATATTTTTACGTAGTACTCGTATTTCTCATAGAGCGCATCCCTTTGTAGTTGATTGTCCAGTAAATCGTACAACGCATTATAGGGAGAATTCGTTCTTTGGTCCCACTGTTCGGTTGTGGAATAATCTTCCAGCGAAAGTATTTCCTGCCACCTACGACAAGAGTAAATTTAAATCTAACGTCCATGAACACTACTCCCTTTGTCCTCCTTCCAATAACCTATTTTCCTAGTACCAGCACAATGCACTGCATGAGTAGGGGCCATCCCTTGGGTGCTGGTCTTATAAAAAAAAAATGAAGACTATACGGAAGCAACACGGTCGAAGTTTTCAATCATTTCCTTGCACCAATCGATGTGAGCTTTTTCTGAGCGATTGATAAATTATGGGGTATCGAAAGAGATCAATTTTTTTTTATTGTACAACTAAGTGTTCATGTAAGGATGCCTCTATCGCACATTATACCACACGACGAAGTGTATGCTGTACCCAATCAGAAGGCAACTACGATTGTAAATGCTTTCGTGAATAACTGGGTAAGTCGCTATGGTGTTCCGATAGAGTTACATTCCGACCAGGGAAGAAATTTCGAGTCTGGCATTTTCAAAGAAATGTGTTAGATATATGGCATAAAAGAAGACTAGAACGACGCCGCTACAACCGCAATCGGACGGAATGGTAGAACGATTCAACAGAACTATAGAGGAATATTTGCGAAAGGTGGTTAGCGAGCAGCAAAAAGATTGGTACGAACACATTCAGAAATTTCTATTAGCCTACCGATCCGGCTGTCCACGATTCAACGTCTAGATCCCATGCCAAAATTCTTTTTGGAACTGAGGCGACGAACTTGCATTATCAGTTCAGGCACTGTTACGATGTTTTGTGGCACCACAATCGATCGATTTAAACGACCTTCACGGAATTCGTGAATCGAACTATACCAGAGATATATTGTGGTTTTTGATGGTGCTTAAATGCCCTACAAAGGCCTGAGTTTATCGACACATTCTTGTTGAGATAATCCACGTCGAAAATTTAAAAAAATAATTCAAAGAAAACTTTCTCTTAAAGTTGCCATTTTTTGGCCAAAATTGCTTTCTTAATTCGCTGTAAACAAATCAAATAGCACTCGTACATCAAAACGCTGTACGTACGTATATGCTACGAGTAATTAATGTTAAAAGTTATTACGGTGTTGCCAGATTTTAGCTATTGACATTACTGTTGCCACTTCCCGAAATATAAATAGTAACCCTCGTATGTTTATATGTGTGGTATGTGCGAGTATGTATGCCAGTTCGGAGTAGATAAATAGATAGTATATAGGAGATGTATTTGAATATTTTAAATTAAAAAAAAAACTGCATACACCGAAAAAAGCTAAAATTAAAGGCAACAAAATTAAAAAAATATATATATATATACTATATATAAATAAATATATATGTATGTATGTATATATGGAGATATATATGTATATCGCACTTATACCCCTATAGTGACTCAGCTCAAAGTTGGTCAAATTTCACTTTTTGCAAGGAAACGATGTACAGTGGTTATATGTACACATTGTACAAATCTTATTATATAATTTTCTCTACTCTTTCGTCAAAAAAAAAAAAACTACACTTCTTACCCCTCTTTGTGATGTTATTTCATATAAAACTGAATAGTTGTTTGTCTCTACTGAATATTTAGGAATTTTGAGTTGATGCACTTTTAGCAGTACAAGTGCGATATCTATTTTTTTAATAAGTACAAGTTACATTCTGTTGGTTTTGAACTCAAGTCCATAATTCAATGTTGATTTTGTAAAGTATTAAAGGCATTGAATATAGCAGCCTGTAAGCACAAGCTGTCTAAATTAGAATACAAACGTATATGTACATACATATTAATTATATTTACATATTTACATATTTACATATGTGAAGATGGTTATTTTAACGACATCACATCTATATGACTACAAGACCAAGGTTGTAGCTGCTGCCAAACTTAGGCTAATTTAGATTTTTAGGTGACAATAAGCAGGTTAGTAATGCCTATACTTATAATATGAAATATAGCAAATCCTTGATAATACGGATAATTGATTGCAGACCCCGATCCGCATTATTAAATTATCCAGACTACAGAATAGAATTTCGAATATTGTTTGTGTACTAAAAATTCCTTTAAAACACACCGGATGATAAAAAAAACAAAAACAAAAACATGTGTACATTTAAAAGTCAGGATAATAACAATTAAAGCCTTAAAGCCAGAAAAATATGTAGTTTGTTTCTGTGGAAAAGCAAAAAAGATAAAAGGCTATGTTTTTGGAGCCACAGTTAATAGAGATTAGCATTACACAACAGTTTGAAAGCAATTCGGATTATAAAGTTGCAATTAATCCGGATTATAGAGTACGAAATGGAATGAAAAGTGATGTACGGATTACCAAAAAATCCCAATTAGCGAGGTGCGGGTTATCAAGCTTTTATTGTATTAAATAAATAAGATTTTAAAAATAATTTCTTTATTTATTTAACATAAAATTAATAAGTTTTGGCACCACTGATATATAAATACATATGTATTTTTTGATATAACAAACATCTGTCTTTCATTTTCAATTGTTCGAGCTTTAAGTTATATATCAGCTGTTTTAATTGCTGCTGTCGTTTTCAAAACACGTAATGTCGACAACTGCGTTCGTGGTTTTGAAGTCATGCAGCCTGATGCGTTCTATGTGTTTAATGTTTAAAGCGCAGTTAAGCTGGATTCACCCATTGTTTCGGAACAAAAATTCTGTTGAATTGGTTTAATTTTAATTTTTGTTCCGAAACAATTGAACTGTGCTGCCAGCCGCTTTAATTTTTTAAGCAAAGTTGAACTAAGCTGCCACATCATATTGTTACGAAAATAAGGTTGGGCATCACAGCGTTTATTACATCGCTAAAATAAATAAACAAAAGCTGCAAGAACAACTATACGTGCTGTTTAGAAATAACCAAATCGACAACAACAAACATAGATATTTACATACGCATGGCTACGAAAGAACTAAAAAGAAATTAAAAGAAAGATATGGAATCTACCTGAAATATCGAGAGGTTCGAGAGCTTTCGTTGTGTTGTTTACTCAGCCATATAAAAAGCACATCGATGCGAAAAGCAATCAGCTTATTTGTCGTAAATTTAGCGAGTGCACTTGGTGTGAAGAGAGTTTATAAGGAGTAAACTCGTGGAGTGAATCGTGAAGTAAGAAAAGCAGTTTAGTTGGAGCTAACTCAGTAAAGAGAGTTAAGTGTGGATAACTTCTGGTTGATAAGGTTGTGATCGAACCAAAGTTATAGCCTACGATCCGGTTGTAAGATCTTTTAGTAGAAAGATCTGTCGAGTCATTGTTATTGTTTACAAGATTGTAAACAGACAGAGTAATTAAGAATAAAAATTGTTATTGCCTGTAAAAAGATTACAAGCAGTGGTGCACATAACTGTGTTGAATAAAGGATTTTTAATTAAAACCAAACACCACAAAATTTATTTTATTTTAACTACAATCTACGAACTCATAAAAACACGTTTCTAAAAAGGTAAAAACGTAACAATATTATATGTACATATGTATGTATGTATAATACAATAATAAAAGTAACTCTTCATTAATGTTATGATATTAAAAATAAAATTAAATAAATATTAACATCGAGTTATATGAATCAGTTGCACTGAAGTTGATTTCAGAAATAAAAAAGCCGGGCAGGGAATGATTGTATGATATGAGTAACAAAAGTTACAAAAATAATCATATGAAGCAAGGTGTGTGGTTAACAATAGCAACCTCTATTGGAATGGAAAGTAAGTTAAATTTTGTAGATGATTATCAAAACTGTTCAACAAGTTGTGTTTAATTAATTGCAGGAAGCGAATGCCCAGCACTTTGGTAGAGTTTGCGTAGAAGGTATAAAACAGCTAAAAGCAATTGATATACAATTTGTTCGTTACTAATATAGTGTGATAATAAGTAATATAGTGTAACACAAAGAAAAGAAGCGAATTGCAATCATCCGCTACTGTGCTGCCAAATTGTAAAACTAGCACGCTTCGATTACAAAAATATTTCATATGGTAGCCTTGTTTTTTTTCAGAACAATTGTTCGAAGTGGGTGAATCGTTTCAGAGCAAACTTTCAAAAAAATGAAATTGTTTCGGAACAAGCATTTTGTGAATCCAGCTTTATTGTAAACAATCATATGATTGCATTCGCTACTCAAACATATTATGACTTTAGGCGCTAAAAATAACATACGAATTGATATACATACGAGCATATGTAGTAATGTACGTATGTCTGTTTGTAGTTATAGATAATAACCTTTTTTACATTAAGTTTTCAAATATTTACATTCGTTTTTCAAATAAAAAATTTTTATAAGTGTAGTTGGTCTGTTATTTGCGTACTTATTGCCTTTTTCAAACTTGATATTGGGGTTGTCAGTAAATTTGTTAAACATTTGAGTTTCTTGTAAAGTCACTGTTTGATTTTAAATCTTACACGATTTTGTTAGCAGACAATCAAGTAAAAGACATATAGAGAAAACACCCAGTGATGCCAATTGTCAGGAAACAAAACCTTTTCTTAAGGACTTTTTTTTAACACTGGGGATAGAAAAGATACAAAATTATATTTTGTTTAAAGGAGAAATGAGGAGACTTTTTTAACAGAGTTAAAGTCTTATAATAAGACTTAAGGAAACATATCAGAGGTCCTTTAACATACATATCGTAGAGGTCAGCTCAAAATAAAAGCTGGAATTCGTATGTCAATCGCTGGAAGTGAGAGATTTTTGTACTGCATTTGAAAAAACCTGTTTAATTATTAAGATACGTATCCCAGTATAACAATAACTCTATTCCTTTGAAGAAAAAAAATTCAAGTTTCAAGCATTTTGTTTAAAAAGGAATATAATTTTTTCTTTTTTTAGCATAATGATTTTCCAAAAAATCTCTGGCATCACTGTTAATGCTATACAAACACGCATGCACACACACACACAAACATAAACGTAGGCATGTGAGAATATTCCCCAATAAATTTGCATAAACCTTTAAGTGACTGACTTCAATTTGTAGTGACTACACACACTTTTTTCATGTTTTTCATCGAATTGTTGTTGTTTTTTTTTAAGGCTGCCATTATATGTATTAAGCCTTTGATTTAAAAAATTTCATTTTTGCCAAATGGTGTATCTTGTTAAAGGCAAAAAACACAAAAACAACAAAAAACAACAAAACAAACATGAAATCTTACGTTTACATATTATTCCCATTAGCATTTTCTCTCGTCCCCCAAAACTGCTCTTAATTTTCTTGTTGTTTTCTCTTTTTGAATTATTTTTTTTTGTTTTTTTTTTGGTTTTGTGTACGTATGACACGCGACCATTTTCATGCAATAATTTCAAAAACCCAAAATGTCAAAAACCTCAAAAAAGACAAAGAAAAAAAAACCAAAACGAAGAGCAAAACTAAATGAACCAACTTGAGGTACCAAATACCATAACGTATGTCAAACGTATGGAAGAACCAAGAAATGGTACCACATAGCAGTATGTGATGTTTCACTTTGTTCGATGATTTGTATTCCTTTCACATATATTGGCATGTGTCACCACCACATTCTGTTGCCAACACACAAGTGACCGAACGAAAAAAGAAACCAGAAAACATTTTAAAACAATTTAAACAAAAATCTTGTTAACATTTAAAATTATTTTAGAGCCAATAAAAATGTAAAAAGCATTTTAAAGAAATTATTACACTCACACCACTGACACCGCCACTGCCCCCGCTACGTTACCTTACGTTTCAGGGGAAAAACAAATTAAATTCAACAATAAACGACAATAAAGTGTATGATTTTAGAGTTAAAAGTGGAAATAAAATTGAAATCATTAAAGTGCAGAAGATATTTTTTTTTTTTTTTTTTAATTGGATTTGGATCAAGACAAGCCCTTTTGGTCATTTAAAAACAAACAATAAAAGGCAACACAGAAAGATAAAAGAAGTGTTGCTGTTAACTGCTCAATTTTATCATATAGTCGTTGTCATTGTCGTTGTCATTGTCGTTGTTGTTTTAACTGTTTTTCTTGTACAAGTTGTAGTTGTTAACTTTTATAATGCCCAACCAACCAAACAAAGACGACAATATTAATAGCAGATAAAACAATGACAACAACAACAGTAACAGTAACAGTAACAGCAACAATAGCAAGAACAACAACGGTCGTCTAAGTGACATAAACAAGTGTTAATAAAACCATAATCATTAATAAATATCAAGACAACAATTTCAAGTTAATAGCAATAATAACAAAAACAACAACAAAAGAACACAATCACCACCAAAAATATGCTGACTAATCATTTGCGAATTTTGTCTCGAAACTTACTATCCAAACCCAATCGACCAAATTCTGTCGACAACTATAAAATGAAAAAAAAAAACATTTTTTTGTTTTGCGAAAAATCATTTAATGTTTTCCATTAATTGACTACAACTGCAACAACAACAACTGCAACTTATTTCGATGACATGTCTTTTATACTGTCAATGGCTATTAATTAAGGTTGCATTTTATGACAACAACAACAACAACAACAGTAGCAACAACTATATAGCACAACAGACATCGCATTCTAGCTGAACAACAACACAGAATTCTAAAATATTATTCAAAAATAAAACAACAAAATTCATTCTGAAATTTTTAAGTCTGCTTCAGCTTTGACAAAACTTTAAAAGAGTGTCTTCTTACTTATTTCAGGCACTGTTGAGCGTGATAGACAATTATTCAACTTATCCCATTTAACAATCACGTTTCTCCATCGTTACCTATTGGAATTTCTGAAAAACTAAAGATTGTTGTCCTTTATGCGGCCTAGATAGTGATAGTGAGACCCCGATCTTTTAGCCGTATAACGAGGTAATTTATGACATAGAGCGAAGGTGTTTCATTATTCAGACAAGCTGTTATAGCGAAATTTTGTAAAGACGTACGAGTGTATTTGATTACAATACATTTAAATGACTAAGGCTACATAGATCATATACATATTAACGTAGATATGGATATAGAAGCGCGTATTACTATTTCCAAAACTTAGTATCTTCCCTTAGGCTCGACAATTCAAGATTTGTTTACCGTAAGCGGCAGCCATATAGAAGTATAATCTCGAAAACTGGTGGATCGGGTGTTGACATCGAATCATGTCAAAAATTTAGCTGACGACAGCCTGTATAGAACTCAACATCACTATCTCTGTGGGTTGAATATCTCATCTTTAACAGAAATTTAAAGTCCACCCTTTTCCATGGTTACGAAACATGGAACTCTGCCACCAAAGAATTTGGCGAATCTTTTGTGACTGAATTAGGCGCAATCTCTCAAAAGAGCACAGAATGACATCACAAGAAACACCGTAGAATGGAGTCCACAAGGGCACCAAATAGCAAATAGTGGAGATAAGGGAGGACAATGGTATAGTCATGTTCATGAAATTTGTTACGACAAAAAAAGTTTATAAATTTTTGGATGTTTCTTAACGTCTAAGTAAATTCGATACGCTCGATATGCGCGACACGTTAGCTGCACCAAAGTGGTTCTCTATATTCGATCTACAAGGAGAAAACTGCTTTCAGTGCGAACGGTGGCTGGTGGCAGTTTAAGGTTATGTCATTTGAGCTGTGTTATGCTTTGGCCACATTGGAGCGCGTACTTAAAAAACTCCATTGGAAGACTTGGCTGGTTTATCTCGATGACATAATAGTGATGGACAGAATACACGGACTTAATACACGGATTCTAAACTTTGAATTCTTTTAAGGCACTGCATTAAATGGCAAATATTTCACAAAAAATAAAACAAAAAAAAAATAATCAAAATAACAAATAAACGGCATAAAACAAAAATAGCCATAAAGATAAGTTCTAACAAGTTTTATAAATAAAAACTAAATTCCCATTTCGACCCCTTCCCTTGCCAACACAACGATTCTCTTTCCAATTGCAAAGAGAGTGTAGTGTGGATTCATTCATTTTGTTATTTTATAGGTTGGCTTTTTGGTGATTTATTCAAGTTCCCTACATTATTATTTTTACTCTTACATCCATGCTGAACCGATACTCAAATACAAAAGTATTTCGATCTACTGAGTTGGCATGTAAAAAATCATCTCAATGATGTTCAGATTTTATCAAATTTGTTTGTTGCTTTAATTTTATAAATTTGTTTAAACAAATTTTTACCTGTTGCGTAGGAGATTGAGTCAATTTAAAACAAGAAAAAAAAAACAAGAAACAGAAATACGGGACAGACTTATTGGCCATTTATCTGTCACCGAAATGTTTTCGAATTTTATTGCCTGGAATTTTAAGAATTTTGCAGTTTGTTTTTATATCGATTTTAACAAACAGGTCCAATTGATCAAGGCTATAACAACATTAAGGCATTTTTTAAATGAATACATTTGTTGTCTTTCTTTTATTTTATCGTAATGTCACTATATTTTATTTCATTATTATTATTTTGTTTTTGTTTTTGTTTTTGACTTATAAAAAATCTACTCGAAACAGCCAGTAATTCGACCGTAATAAATTCATAAAAATATTTTTAATTTTTTATTTCTTTATCAGCTGTGAAAGCCAAAATATTGGGAAATCTCTTACTAAATGGAATATTAAAGACAATTCTGTAAAGTCCGAAATCGTTACTTTAGCATTAAGGAGAGGAGAGTGCTAAGTTAGATTGGCGTGCGTAAGTTAGATTGGCTAAAAGGACCAAAACAACATATGGATGTATGTTATGGGAAACACCAAGCAACTTAAGTATTTCTTTTTCCACGAGGTAGGAAAATTATTTCATTTCGTCAAATGCTCTCGCATTTGGTAAGTGGTTTTTTTTCTCCGTCACTCCTCCAGGGAGCGTACTAGCTTTTCATAAGGCATCCATTGCTTTGTTTCAGTTTCAATAGTCAAGTTGATTTTTCAAGCTAAGTGGATGATTAATCCACTGTAGCTCCCTCCATATGATTGTGTAGTGGTGAATATCCTTGCTAATTGGTGGTGATCTTTACTTTAGCATTGTTCCTTTTGTTTTTTTCGCCAGTAGATGGCGTTTGTTCTGATCATTCATCGGATGTTTGTCAGCATCGCCAGAGGTAAGTTGTTGAAGCCTCTTATTAAACACTAGAATCGAAGCTATAATTAAATTATTTCGTCATGACCTCTGCTGGGGCTCGGGAACCTGGCTCGTTTGTATTGTTATACGTGCGCTCTAACCACTAGACCACGCCACTCAATGTGGTGATTTCCCTAAAAACCTACCTTCTTCTTAGAATTTCTCCATCCCGAACTCCGTGTGTATTACTTCAGATAGACACTCAGAGCGGTTTAGTTACGAACATATGCTGCCTGCATCCAGCCATTACTCTGTGTCCTCCTATCTAGGTTGGAGCATACACCGCACGCCCAGACAGCATTTCAGTAACGTAGTAGTTTATCCTTCCATCTCTTCTATTATACCATTCATTTATTTTGTATTTTAGTTTCACTGTTTATCTTCTCTGCACAGCTTTACTCCATTACTTCTGGAAGTTCCTGAGGGTTGCCCTTCGTAGCCGAGTTTTATCTATTTCTTTGCCTTGCCTTTGTTTAACATTTTTTTAGCTCTCACCTTAATTAAAAAGTCTATGGGAATAGTACTGCTTCTAATACAAGTGGCTTCCTGTGAGATTGTTCCATATGTCGATGCTACTTTTAGCGCCGATGTTCTTTGTACAGCCTGCACAGCTTTACTCCATTACTCCTGCAAGTTTCTGAGGGTTTCCGTTCGTAGCTGAGTTTTATCTATTTCTCTGCCTTGCCTTTGTTTAACATTTTTTTTAGCTCTCACCTTAATTAAAAGGTCTACGGGAATAGTTCTGCTTCTAATACAAGCGGCTTCCTGTGAGATTGTTCCATATGTCGATGCTACTTTTAGGGCCGATGTTCTTTGTACAGCCAATAACATGTTTCGTTCTTTCTGCATTTCGAGATACATATCCTACACTTCGCTGGTACAAAGAAACACCGAGTTTGTGGTTTCTTTTAATAACTTCCACTTAAGCTGTGTTGGTCCTCCTACCTTTGCCATTATTCTTCTAAGCATTTCGGTAGTTCTAGCGCCATATACCATCTGGTGGCTAAATTTAAGTTTACTATCGATTCTGAGTCAAAATCTACTCCTAAGGGTAGATACTATGCTTCTTCGCCAGCATGATCAGCTCTGTTTTCTATGAGACGAAGCTTAAGCCATGCTGCTTACTCGTATACCATGTTTTGCTTCGAATCATGATCATATTCAGTTTTCTTGCAAATCAAATATTAATATTCTCAAAAGATATAAATTAAAAACTTTAAATGAATTACTTATGCTCCTTGGCTTGTGTCAAACAAATGAATTAATTGCGATCCTAATATACAAAAAGTAAGAGCAGAAATTAAAAAAATTTGCGATAATTATCTTCAAAGATTATGTGATCACACATACCACCCATTAGATTCGAATCTTAGAGTCACTGCTATGGTTTTATTGTATATTTATGCGTAACTCCTGTTATTCTAATGATCAGATTTGCTAGTTGTCTTATAGGGCACAGATTAGAAATGAATGAACGTTTATTAAAAACGTATTTAAATGCTTCATTTCCCAAACTTATGAAGTCCATAAAAGAAAAGTTAAGAAACATAAGAAATATAGTTTAAAAACTGTGTTGAAGATAATAGGTTGGGGAATAAGTTCGAGTACCACCTCTCGTCAAATTTGTTAATATCGTCCCTCAAAAAATGCCCTGTTTTTAAAGAGAATACGGCAGATGTTAAAGAACTTTTCATTCGGCCTCTTGGAGTTCGGTTTTGTGACTTATACGATATGGGTTCCGCTGCACCGTGAAGTAGTATAGCTTGGAATAGTCGATGGGCTCTTTTTAGTCGAATAGTCACGGTGTAACTGGGCTATGTTGAGCTACTTGTTGACTTTGGTATTTTTTTCCAGCATTTTCAAATGCACCGTGCCCTTCCAGTCAATCCATCTTCTTTGAATAGACGACAATCTTGTCATCCGGCTTTGGCGTATCTCCTAAAGACACCCACCTATCATCTCCCTTGCCGATGCGGTAAAAAAGCGATATTTATGAGCGTGTATTTCTCGATGGTGAGCAAGATGTTGAGAAGCAATTGAAAGCGGTATGCTTTGTTGCTTTCATTAAGCTCTTCAGGCATCCAGGCTCCCAAGTTTGCGCCAAAACACATACCCTAACCGAGTAGTATAATAAAATCATTCACTAGTGCTATTACGAGTACTTACGATCAGATAAATTTGTTTTGAATATTGCACAGCCAAGGGTCTATAAAGTCTTTAGATAAGTATTACTATCCCATAAAATTCAGAAAGTGGCGTTAAACGATTTCGCAAGTGAAGCATTCACTTGCAAAAAAATTTTATAATTTTTATTTTAATTATTATACAGTGGTTTTTATATTTTTAAGACTAAAGTTTATATAAAACGTGTATCTATGTATGTATGTATGTAAAGGGTCCGCCAAATAACGTTTTTTTTTTGCAACTAGGGCTTGTTTCGTGAATGGTAACACTTAGCTCATGTCTGATTTAACAGATAATTAGTTTTATCCTTCCGCTGAACGAATATGGTTGTGTCCAATGTGTCTTCGCTTCGCTAAGTGGGCGATTGACTCCCAGAAGATTCCGATGATTTCAGATGAAGCTCATTTTGGTCTTGGCGGTTATGTAAAAAAGCAAAATTTTCGCATTTGGGGCACAGAAAACCCGCGCGCATACATTGAAAATCCCAAGACGAGTCACTGTTTGGTACGGATTTTGGTCCAGAGGCATAATTGGGCCATTTTTCTTCGAAAATGAGCAAGGAGTGGCCGTTACAGTCAATGGCGATCGTTATCGGGCCATGTTGAACGAATTTTTGTTCACAAAAATTGAAGAGGAGGATATTAGCAACATTTGGTTTCAACAGGACGGCACTACGTGCCACATAGCCGAGGCTACACTCGATGTTTTGCGCCCTTTTTTTGTAGATCGCATTATCAGCCGCAGAGCTGATGTCGTTTGGCCACCTCGGAGCTGCGATTTGACACCGTTGGACTATTATTTGTGGGGTGCCAGAGACAATTGACGCTTTAAAGGACAATATTCGTGAAGCCATTGGTGAAATACAGCTGCACACAATCGATAATGTGCTTAAAAATTGGACCGATCGTGTAGGCTACTGCATGGCCAGCCGAGGCAGCTATTTGAATGAAATTATTTTCCATTATTAACCGGAAGCATTTTCAAAAAAAAAAAATTTATTTGGCGGACCCTTTATGTTATTTAACAACACAAATGAAAACTACATAGGAACTCACATTTCTCATGTGCAAGTAATTTATTAAAGTTTCGGTTTTTTTTTTATTCCGTCCATTTTTTTAAATCTGTGATAAATATTATAATAATATGTCACCACTGTCCCAAATGGCTTATATCTGGAAATCTTCCTGAATATAAGATATAATTAATTAAATTGTTTTTGTATTGTTTTTATTTTGTTCTTCATTTTCTGTTTTTTTGTTTTGTTTTTTTTTTTTTTTTTGGTTGTATTCTCTTGACTTGTTTCACTTTGAAATGTATGTCTGGGTAAAAGGTGTAAAAACACAGATACACGCTATTCAACAAAGCGAACCGAATCGAACCGCACAAGTCAAACTAACGACAAATGTATGGAGAGGGGGCAGAGACACGATATGTAGATAAACTACAAAGTCACTGATTGATAGCTAAGAGATGAAATTTCTTTGTTTCAATAAATTTCAGTAAATTTATTACAAATTGTCGTTTGGGGAACCTGTGACAAAGTGAGAACCACCACCTTAAAAAACCATATTGACAATATTCAACGGAAAACGAAAGAAGAATAAATTGATTGTAGTTTGGCCCGTTGGCAGCAAGTTTAGATGGATGGCAATCAGTATACGAAACAACAAATGGCTCAAAACCGAAGAAGGGCTCAAAACCGCACGCATGCAAATGATATATAAAAGGGTGAGTTCTTTAAAAATGTGAAATACAAATTTGGCTCAACAATAAAGAATTAGTACTCGATTGTTTTCAGAATTTGTTTTTGTCTTTAAAATATTAAATTGAGGGATAGTCGTACAGGATGGGAGAAAAACATTTGAAATTTTGCTTCTCTGTAGAGTTTTATTGTTTGAAACTTAAAAAATCATAATGTTACAGATCCTTATTTAAGGCATAGAGTGTCCCTAATTGTGCATACGACGTACAAAATTTTTTTTTTATCAATTAACAGATATTTTTGAAATACCATTTAAAGGTATGTATTGTGTCGTCTAAACACATGTAAATAATGAAATAACGATGATTTCTGTACAAGACAACAGAATTTTAGTCAAAAACAAAATTTAGATTTTTTTCTTTGTATTTTAAATATGTTGCCCATGCTGATAACAATATGTTGTTTCGATGTTTGTTTGTTGTTCGCTGTTAATGATGATGATGATGATGATGATGACGATGAAGACAATGATTCTTCCGGTAAACAGAAGTGTCAGTTGGGCAATAAATAAAAAGATAATTTTCTCGTTGCCACAGCCAACCCATAACAACAATAACAAATTAGATATCAACGTTTTTATTCATATGTGTGTATAAAGCCTTCAAATTGACCGACCACATTCGTATATCGAAATGTACCACCATCACCATCACCATCATCATCACCACCACCGACGTTAGCAACATCACAGCAGAATGTCATACCAATAACATGGTATGCCATTGACAACAACATTAATGTCTGTCTTCTCAATATCAGTTTATCTCCATTCTATCTCATATGGGTTTTTGGCGTTTTAACTGCGAGTACATAAAAACATAACTGAGTCTTGGTTTCAGACACTCTCTTGGTTCTCGCATCTCTCCTACACCACACAGCCAATTCATTTTTTTTTTTTAATATACTTTTGTGTCTGTCCACGCCAATGTTTGTACGCTTAAAAGTATAGAGTATAGAGGCCAGTCCCTGTGGTCAAATCAAGTGTTCATTCATCCATCCATTCACACCACATACACATTTAAATTAAGAAAATAATACTAAAAACTGTCGCTTGATGAGTATTTCTCGATGTCTGTCCGTCTCTGTGTATGTTTCTTTTTAGCTGTTGTTGTTGTGTGAACGGGTGTATGTGTTTGCTTGTTTGTTTGTTTGTTTTTAGTGCTGATAACAAAATTGAAACAATAAACATTTCCTCTTAAAAAAACATACAAATCCACTTAGCAGACCACCACCAACCGTTTCATCTACACCATCTACAACATCTTTAACTACAACCTTCTTCTTTTCTGCGGTCTCCCTAAATCCTCTGCCCGACCGGATACTTCTTTGGCCAGACTTTCCTGCATAACACTGTAATACTTTTTATCGAATCATATTCAGGAGATGAGCACACAAATGAACACAATCGAAATGCAATCAAATACAAGTTGATGAAATCAAAACAAATTGCAACAACAACAACACCAACACCAACAACGACAACAACAATATCTCATCACTACTAAAGATGACACTTTCATCTGGTGTAACGAATAACAACGAATAACATGTTCGAAGACTTGGCTTAGCAGAAGCAGTGTCCTAGTCTTCTCCTCATCATCGTCATCGATGATTTTTATTGGCATAGTTGCCACCATCTTGGAGTGTCATTAGCAATTTTATAGAATTCGAATGCCTTTTTTAATATTAAGACAGACATGATTTTTAGTGCGCTGTGAAGTTTCTTTATACTCCATATTCATTATTGTCTTATTGCAATTGCTATTCAGCTTTGTATTGTTGGCTAATTTGGAAGTTTTTTTCCTCTCTTTTTTTATAATTTATTGACGAGCTTATTG
Source organism: Wohlfahrtia magnifica (assembly GCA_023159175.1). Lineage (NCBI taxonomy): Eukaryota > Metazoa > Arthropoda > Insecta > Diptera > Sarcophagidae > Wohlfahrtia > Wohlfahrtia magnifica. The sequence goes on from JAKWBJ010000537.1 coordinate 1,515,508, forward strand.
CGCTTGCTCATCTTGCTTGTTTTAACAAGTGGCATCCAAACAAACCGCCTGTGGCAACTTATCACATCACGTTTTATTTAAATTTTGTTTATCCAAATAAACAACAACACCAACACTATCATCTATTTTCCACATCTGAGACATACAAAATCATCGTGAAATTTACATTTTTATTAAAATAATTAGAAAAATATAGACCCAGATTGTGCTAAAACCCGGTGTTGTTGTTGTTTTTTTTACCATCCAATCAAAATCTAATCACTTGTTCCTTTCCGAAGACACTGTACTCGTAGGTTCTGCTTTTGAGTTTTTATCCAGTGTGATTGATATCTGCAATTCCTGCTTATTGAATACATAGGTAACGAAGTTTTAGTAGTTGTCGTTCTCCATATATACAAAATTTAGTATGAACGGAAGGAGCCACAATCACTTAACCAATCTCGTCCAATTACTGACTGATGATGAGTATTGTTCACGACTCTGTTTGAACCTAATTTAGAAACTTCTACTATTGCCGTTATCAAGATAAAAAAGAAATTAATATTTACTTTATACATATGGGAGCTACCATGCCATTCTTCTCACTTTTTTGCCTGATAGTTTATATTGACATGAAGTCATTATCGACTTTAAGGATTTTAATATTTTGGAAATCAATATTTAGTTTGTATGGGAGCAACCACGCACACTTGCTAATCCCGTCCTCATTTTAACTGATGATTTGTATTGACTATGAAGTCAATCAGACCAAATTTTGAAGCTTTAGCTATAACCGTTCTCAAGATATACTAAAATCAATATTTAGTTTGTATGGGAGGTACCACATTCACTTGTCGAATTCCGCCCACATTTTGTCTGATGATTTGAAGAGAGTTTTGGTCGTTCTATACCCCATACATGTGCCAGCAAAAGCACTCTTTGGACTTGAAAGCGTTTATCTACATCGATGTCGACCTAAAGCTCATGCAGTTCAAAGTTTAGTCGATGCCTATTAACTCTATGAAATTCTATGAATTCCAGAATTCAAGCGACAGATTCGTTTGTTTTTGCATCTTATAACAGTTCGGGTAGTTTTAGAATTTTCTAAAGTGTTAATTGCCTTTATCGATAGTTTTAGTTTTATTTTTGGCGGTACCTCGAAGTAGATACTATTCAAAAACAAACCCTTTTAATTAATTAAAAGTCAAATTGTCACTTTGTCTCCTACAGTATTAATTGGGATCAAAATATTAGAGATTTTCAATAACGAACGAGTTGATGAAGGAAGGATATGTTCTTGGTCATGGCAGGCTCAAATCTGAAAGTAAAATTTAAAGCCTTCCACGCTTTTGCTAAAAAATCAGTGGTCTCTGAGCGATCCTGTTTTCCCGAAAAAATAAGAATAAATTATCCACATGCATGTATGTATGTATGTATTTGTTCATAAACTAACATCAGGATATATACGGATTGTTGTAAAATGAATTGCGTTGCTGGATCTGGTATTTTCTGCGACGAGCTGGAGGAAGGTATCTCTTACAGTCTACCAACTGTTCCAAGCGGCACTTCTCTGTTTAAATTCACACACTATTACAAATTTTGTGGTCCGCCAGTGCACGAAAAAGCAGCCAAGGCAGCTGTCGTCCTGCTTTAAATATATACAGGGTGTCAGTCGCATTTCAGACTCTCTTTCAATCAAAGGCTAAAAGTAGATAACGCAATCTGGGCATGTGTAGTAGGGTTGCCAACTTAATGTGACTCTCTTTTTACGAGAAACGTACTGTACCGAACTTATAGCTCGTAACAGTATATATTGAGGTTTCTAGCGTTATAAGCTGGACATTGAATGCTAGGTAAGCATGCAAGTCGACTTGGATTACCCTTTAACGACTAATGTCGATCAAACAGCAGCTACATACTGTTCAAACGTGGTGATGATCTACTGAGATATCTCATGACTACAGGCTGAGTCCAATAATACAACGTAAGTCGCAATACAACTTTTATAATGGTGTGGCCTTTTTAAAATCAGGTAGAGTCTATATAATTTTATTTGCTGAATTTAGCAATTTTTTTTAAAGGTTTTTAAAATTTTTAATAGTGACCTACAGTGGAGAGCAAAACCAATTGGATGTTTTGAAGTTGAATGGAAAAACTCATATAAAAACTTAAGTACTCATTCAAATAAAACAAAACTTCACACACTCAATCATTGATAAGTCCTTTCAAAAAAACGTTAACAAAAAGTATGATATTCCAATACTGGAGTGAGAAAAAGCCAATCATATAAAAGTAAATAGAGAGAAGCTTATACTCTTAACATTCTTCCTAGAGCTCTTTATTTTATGTGGCGCTGTGAAATAATTTAGACATACTCTCTACAATATTACCCAAAAACGTAAGAGAAATCTGGTCCAATTGTCCAAAAATTATGCACTGCATTAGAATGTGGGCTTAATGGCGACCACTAGTTTATCTAAAATTTTTGCTGCAACAGCCGTTCTTCGGCAATTTTAGCGGTCTTGTTTTGATCACCATCTGCCCACAAAAAAAGTCTATTGACACCAAAACATGTTACAGGACTATGAATAAGGACGTCATAAAAGAGGCTATGAAGCAGCAATCGGATTGCCGAAGAACGATTATCTCAATATGATATTTCCAAAAACCCACCGATGGTTTTTAAGGCTACAATGTAAATATAGCCGTTAGTATCATGAGTATCGTTCTTATTCAGTAACAATAGTCTTCTAAGTCTACAGAGAGAAAGCGAAATAAATCTTCCCTTCTGTCTCATACTGAAGGCACTGGTATGGAATATTATGAGACCACCTTTTGTCCAACCATAAATTTCTTTCGGGTATGAATATCTCAAAGTTCCTGCCTAGTATCAGAGTGGGTGAAATGTAATAATTTATTCTGACGACGCGATCACCATTAAATAGGCGCAATATCCTCTTGTGCCACATCATGTCGCCAGTATTCAAACCGAATACACCAGGCAATCAAAGAACACTTCCACATATGTACCTCGCCCATCACCGAAATAAGGGATCAAGGTGTATGCAAAACGGTTCCATTGGCCCATAGTTATGCGATAGACCATACCCAAAAGGGCCAGTGATTACTGTGCATCGTTCTAAGCCACCACGCCACGTCTTAAATGGCACATACTTTTAAAAATATTTTCAAAATTTATTAAAATCAAAAGCCCACCCAAATGCCTACAAAAAAAAATAAAAAATAAAATGAAAACAAATTGAGGAAGAAAATGTTTTCCAAACAAGTCATTGGGTCAATATTTCGGTACTCATAACTATTATGGTGAATATCGCAAAAGCTAAAAATTCGAAATAAAAATAAACCAAAAAGTGAAACGAAAAGAGTAAATAAAAGATTTCTACGAACTATTCAATTTATAGGTGGGCACACGTTTGTTTTTTGTTTGTTTTTTTTTTTTTTTGTTTGTTTAAACCAAATGCCGCCAAAATAACAGCAACAACAACAGCATCAAACCCAACAACAACAAAAACAAATAATAATAAAATATAAAATAAAAATCTTGCTAAACAGTTGTTAAAAAGTTGTAAAATAACAAACCTTAACCACACCATTACCACACCAAATCACAATGAAAAGTGCGATGCACCAAGAGCATATCAAACTGCAACATAAGACAGAAGAGCACTGCAACACCAAATCCACTTCAAAATAAAAGAAATATTTTTTTATTTTTTTATATTTTTTTTCCTGAACTTATTTATTGGCATTTTGCATCCCTCAACATAATTTCCAAAAACAAGGCGAAATAATAAAAAGAAAAAGACGGGAAATAAACAATAATTTTGACCAAAATACCAATTAATAGGAAAACAAGCCCTACACTACAATGCAGGTGAAACTAAGTTAACTTGAGAAAGTCATACTAATTATTATCGTTCATTTTCATGTTTCTATTTAGACTGGCTATGGAGACGTGTGAAACCCTTTCTCGTAGGAAGGCACAATCCTAATGAGATGGGCTATTGGCCACTTTGCTGCCGTTGATACTGTAATCCGGCACCCAGCATAATGTGACTACGTATTGGTCCATCAGCCTCTAAGGGTCGTCCTGCATTTACAACTACGAATAGCATATACAGTGATGGTCAAAACATTTGCAATCGGTTTTCGAACACAAATTCTTCCTTTTAATTCTCGAAGATACGTCATACCACAATATTGTTCTTCATTATTGTGGAGTCCACTTCGCTTGTGCTCGTACAAAGTTAAGATAAATTTCTCTGTTTCAGTTTTTGCTTCTCCTGGTATTACGTTACGATATTTCACAAGAAAGTTTTTGTATTTTCTGTCTTCGCGTTCTGTTGTTACACAAGGTCTTACTACCTTATGCACATATGAGCATTGCCATTATTGATTTTTCGAAAAATTGTTGATTTTGGAATAGAATACTTTGGTGACATATCTTTGTGTGAAACTCAGCTACGATAATCATGCAAAATTCTAATTTTTAATTCAGAATTGTATTTGCTGCTGGGCATTATTCTAAAAATTCAATGCACGAGTATCGCTTACAGCACAAATATTGTTTCTTGCAAAACTGAATAACTAATGTGTACATTCGCATTATGAAAAGGCAAAAAGTGTAATTAAAGTCATTCTTACAGGTCTGTAAGTAAAAAAAAGTTCATATAGAGTGAAAGAGGTGAGAGTTGCAAATGTTTTGAACAGCAATAGTTAGAATCTCTTGCTCAAAGATGACTTTTTTATTGTTGTCCTTAAACAGAAGATGATTTCCTTCTGCTGTTGCAAAAAAGCAATCAACAAAGTTATTGAAATACAAAAAATCATGGATTAAAAAGAAATCGGAAAGAAATGGGTAATTGAAGAGCTAGAATACTGCTTTAGTTGCATACGTTTTGACCTCCACTGTATCTTACAGTATGCTTCTTGAGAGAGCTGCCTGGCAGTCGTTATTTTTTTTTTCTTGTATTTTTTTTTTTTTTTTTTTTTTTTGTGTAGCAAAATAGTTGCTGAACTTAAATACCCATTTCTTTCTACAAATTATATGGATTTTGAATTCAGTTAAAGTTTAAATAAAAAGTCAGCTTTTGGCAGAATACTGTGAATTATTACCGCGAGCACACCTTAAAGCAAGTCAATGTAACAAATACAATAACAACAACAACAACAACACCAACAACAGCAATAAAATAATACTTTCCTATATACCATATAGAGTATATTCAGTTTTTTATCTTCTTCATTTAGAAGAGATTTCGGCATTGTTTTTACAGGCATTGTTGGATTTATTTGTTCTTTTTGAATACCTACGTCATATGATGAAAAGATGGGGAGGGGTGGAGAATGAAGAGCGCCAGCTGAAATGCGTTATGTGATTATACGCTTGTACATCCAGCCCTATATGCATAGATGTGAATAGAATGTTTGACTGCTGCCAGGCTATGCAAAAGATACTCCATACTTTGAGGCAATACATCGTGCTTACCAAACTATTTCCACTTTGTTTTGATTTTTATTTCTTTTCGGTTTTAAAACTGATGCTCGTGGGTGGGTATCATACATATTTTGGTGAATAAACGCCTATTCGACGTTCGGCAAAGAAAAAAAAAAAAAAAATACAACAAAAAAAATCAAATCACACAAAGTCATCTTTAACCAGCAAATCTCAAGTTCTTTGTTCATTTTAATGTGTTGTTTCTAACCTGATGCTGTTTGTTCGTTTGTTCGTTTGTCTGTTTGTCTGTTTGTCTGTTTGTCTACCAGCAATAAAGACGAAAAAATTCATATTTACTCACTCGAATAATAACAGCCAACCAACAAACCAACAAACACACAAACCAAGAAACCAACCAACTAAGCAACCAATCTATTCAGCCATTCATTTTCGACTTTCAACTATAAAAGGACGTTTTACTCGTAAATGTTTCGTCTTTAGCGATGTCGTTATACGTCCATCATTGTTGGCTCATAACTTTAAAGTTCAATAGCAAGCCGCAGGGCATTTTGCCAAACCTTGTGTTACAAATATTTTCTTTATTTTTATACCGTACATTTGTATGTATACATACATACATACATACATATATAGTAAATACAATAGTACATACTTATATATTTACACGCAACCAGACATATTAAGGAAGTCTTAATCGCCTACGTTTAAACTACGTTACATTGTGATACACTAAGAATTTTCATTTTTAACCATAACTGTTGACTTTTTAATAGATTTTTTGATAATTTTATTCATCATTTGGTAAAATGTGACAAAATTTTCTTAAAATACCGGGTAAAACGCATTAAAAGTTGACAAGAACTACTCGTTCAAGCTTAATTGCTTTGACAAATAAAGATGAACTAATTACAGCAGTTAACAGTATGACAAATTTGCACAGGAAACACAACACTATCCCTTTCTACTCTAACAAGCCAACCAACCACATTAGATGTGCGCTCAATCAAGCACAGCTCAAATAATTTTATTTGTTTATTTATTTATTTCTTAATATTTTTCAAAATTTGAAATTCTATTCATTTTTCTTTAAGTGTATTTAGTCGTAAACTACAAAAAGAATTAATACTAATGCATACACTAAAGTTGAAAAAAAAATACGTTGAAGCGCCACAATTCATTCATCCATTAAATATATAAATTGTGGTTTGATTTGAATGCAACACTCGGTGTTCTGGAGATACAATATATAGTTTAAGCCATTCATACAATTTTACAGCCGAAAAAGCCATTCATCCTCACATTTTAGGTTTCATACATACATACATACATACATACATACATAAAATGAAAAAAATATATATTTTTCAGAAAAATTAAGGAAAAAAATGAAAAAAAATTAAAAAAAGTATAGAAACAAAAGGGCTAGGCTTGCTTATTCATTCTGTCAAAGTTCGAAAATAAAGTCAAACGTCATCATCATCATCATCTTTATCATCTGGTGTATGGTATTGTGACTATTTTTGTGTGCTTTACGGTTGGTATTATTTGCCTCATGCATAGCATGCTCCACACGCGCACAATCTACGCTTCATTCAATGGCTAAAATGTTAGGATGTCTGGGATAGCTGGTGTTTTTGTTTTTTCTTGACTAACTTAGCCCTTATGTGCCACCTCCGCACATTTCCTCTTTTTGTTTTTTTGTTGTTGTATTGTGTTGTGTTGTTGTTTTTGGTTAAAATTTCTTAAACGCCACATGCATTGACAAAGAGAGGAACTGCGATTGTGGTTTTTGTTAGTAACGATCCAGCATTTTAATGCCAAAAATCTCCCCGTGGTTTATTTAAAACAAATAGTTTTACAATCATAGACCACAACGGCGACAACAACAAGAATAATATGGTAAAAAAAACATTAAAAAAATAATAACGACAACAACGAAGACCGTTTATTGATCTTACCTGTCTCCGCAGCATTTTTTTGTTTCTGTTTTTGTTTTTGTTTTTGTTTTTCTAAACTTCGTCATCATCTTCATCTGTATCAGCATCACAATTAACCCGATAAGCATCATTATCATTGGCAATCCAACATATCGACGTTTATAGGCATTGGAGTTGGCCTTTCATTTGCATGGCACATTATCTACTCGTACTTTGCCTATAGTAGAGAGAATTTTGTTGTTTTGTGACAAAATATAAATATCTTTATGGCCAGTCAACGTGTCTAATGATCCGATTTGTAAATATCAGGTTACAGAAAATAGGAAAACGCCCACAGTGGTAACAAACTGACATATTAGGCGGTTTTTAATATGCGGGCACAAATACGAGTACCAACAGCCTTCATACCACCAAAAAATAATGTTCACATCTTTGGCATTTATGGAACAATTTGGAGTCGTATTTCCAACAACAACAACAAAATAATAATCAAACGATCAGCTTTTACAAGTCTAGCGGGTTGTCAAACATTTCATTACATGTCACCTCCCTTGTAATTCAAAGAAGGTTCTACTAAAATGAACTTAAAAGCAGTTGTTCCCTTTTCCAAAGAAGAACAAAAACACATACAAAAACAGAAATAAAAAAACGTCATAAGGTGCGCAAACACAAAAATCAACAGCTTTAGTTATATGAGAATCAGTTGCCAATAAACTTTTGCATAATTTTTCAATCGAACTTATCAATTGATATAAAGGTCAAAAGGCAAGTCCATTATATGCAATCATATCACAAGAGCGACGTTTTAAATATTCAATGATTTCGTTTGATGTGTCGAGTCTTCTAATAGAGACTTCTGAACTTTCACAGTTGGAGCCTATGTTCGGACGATTTTTATTCATCTCTGGATGAATGGCTGAGTGAGTTAACAAACGAAATTGCATGAGATCCAATAACGTTTATTGCTTCACGTAAAAGGCATTATTTAGTATGGATTGCCGAATACCGATAAAGCGGTTCATATTTATTTAAGAACAACGCTAGCAAGTTCAACGCCTCCACCAGCAAGCTGATTACAAATTTCTTTTAGAGTAGAATGGCATGATGTGGGATATGCACATATGGGATGTGGTTTCAAAAGGACGGCACTAGGTGCCATATACTGCAAGCGCAACTAGAGACCGTGGTCATCTCACGTAGTTGTGGATATTTATCTCATTAGTTTTTGAAAACAACAATTCATTGAATCTACAGTGTCTAGCAGAATTGGACACATACCAATGAAGTTTAAAAACCAAAAAAATTAAAAAAGTATTCCGACTTTTTGTTTAAAATGATCGGCAGAGGATTGGTGTTATGTTTTAGGCAAGTTTATGAAAAATGCCAAAGTATCCAATTTTGCATAGACTTTGTCCAAAGAATTTTTGTTTTTATAACACTTATATACGTTTTGCCATACCGTTGACCAAAATCTCTATGGTCTGGTGCGGAACATTAGCCCATTCTGTTAATATTTTGAACTAAAGTTCATTTAGATTTGTCGGATCAATTTCAAATTTTCAAATTTTCGACTGGCGTTGCCCTGGTTATTGATTTATTAAAAAATCCTGGACCGAAACCCAATTCTTTACGATTGTTGATGTGCCGGATTCGTATCTTTTTTTTGGAAAGGCGCTGTCTTCTACAAAATTTAAAATATTGTATCGTAATATATACAGATAACACGGTGCCACAAAAAAAAATCTGACTAGTGATACTATTTTTCTGATAAGCGCTCCCGAGCAGAATAAGGATATCAAGTAGCGGAACCTACGTGCACTTATAAGCTAGTAAATTAGCTGAATATTACCCGATTTGAAATTTCTTCACTTTTTTATACAAGAACCGTACTATTAATGAATTAATTAATTAATTAAAAAACCCATTTAAATCTTCTTACACGATTTGCTGCCGTTGTCTGCCTTTTCGCATGTAAGATTGCTTTGCCTTATGTATTAAACACATAACCAACAGCAAGCAGCATGAAAGCAAGCAGAAAGATGTTTACTTTCAAACTGTATTTTTTTTTTTAAGTTTAAAACTTTTTATTAAAAGTTTGATTTCTTCATGAGTTTCTTTATTAAAAAATTTATCAAGTTTGTCAATTTCCAACGGATTTCTAAAACTTGGGATTCATTTAATTCATCAATAGTAGGGTTCTTGTATAAAATAGGGCATAAAAACGCACAATAAACGTAATAAACGTGGAAAAAATTTCATAATAAATATGTTTGCTTGAGAAACACATCCAGATTGTTCAAGGCTTCTTAAAACGGTCCGAAAACCCGCTGTTTTATCCCTAACTCAAGATCCCTAACGGATACTTGTTCTAGTCGACAGCGCCTATCATAAAAGTAGTATCATTTCCCAGGTATTTCAAATTCATTCCTTTTTGTCGCACTGCGTAGTCCTCATTTTTCATAATACGATTTATTCTTACTAAGAAACCGAGATGCCACCTAGTGAAACAGGCTAACCATCAGACATCCGCAGTCATAATTTGTTGTTTCCTTTGCTTGTGACGTTTCTAAGCATCAATTGGAGCGTTGCCGCTTATATTCTTCTCCATTGGACTGCAAGCGATTTATTTTGGTTTCATCGCACCAAATAACCGTTTTTCAGTCATCAAAATTCAGATTTTTCTGTTCCTTGCAAAGTTAAAGATGATTCTTCACATTTTTTGCTAACAACTCCGACGCTGATATAAACCTATTTTAACGAAGTGCTTTCCATGTTGTTCAGTCACGTACTGTCTTATTTATGGCTGCTGCAGTCTGTTTGAGTGTTTTTACATGTTTGGAAGATAATAAATGCTTCAAAGCCGTGCTGCCACTCTCAGAAAACAAAAACGGTCGACCTCTTTTTGCCGCTGCGTCTTTGTATATCATTTTTTTCATATTTGTAGCAGTGTTTAGCGACTAATTCCAAATTTCTTACCAATTTGAAGAGCTAAATAATTATTATTTGTCATTTGCACAATTTGGTTTTCAAATAAATTTAACAATTTTTTTCGTTTCAACTTGAAGGCAAAAATCTTTAAAAGAAGTTGACAATAATTATTAACAAAGATTGTTGCTGTTGTCTTGGTGCCTTTTTCAAAACTTTAACTCATTGCATTTTATTTTTTTGTTTTTTTATGCTGGCGGATTGAATGAACTTAAATCCTAGTGAATTTATTTTTATTGTCTTTTCTTATTCCTCTACTGATTATTTAAAACAAAAAGTCGGTTTTTACTGCGCTTTTAATTCAAATTTCATTGATATGTATACAATTCTGCTCGCCACTGTATATCTCTCTACATTTAGCGTAACTGTCGCTTTTTAAATTTTCGAATTATGTAAAGGGTCCGCCAAATAATTTTTTTTTGTGTTTGAAAGTACAATCCTTCCGGTTAATAATGGAAAATAATATCATTTAAATGGCTGCCTCGGCTGGCCATGCAGTAGACTACACGATCCGTCAAATTTTTAAGCACATTATCGATTGTGTGCAGCTGTATTTCACCAATGGCTGCACGAATATTGTCCTTTAAAGCGTCAATTGTCTCTGGCTTGTTGGCGTAACACTTATCTTTGACGGCACCCCACAAATAATAGTCAAACGGTGTCAAATCGCAGCTCCGAGGTGGCCAAACGACATCAGCTCCGCGTCTTCAAAAACAGGGCGCAAAATATCGGGTGTAGCTTTGGCTGTGTGGCACGTAGCGCCGTCCTGTTGAAACCATATGTTGCTAATATCCTCCTCTTCAATTTTTGTGAAGAAAAATTCGTTCAACATGGCCCGATAACGATCGCCATTAACTGTAACGGCAACTCCTTGCTCATTTTCGATGAAAAATGGCCCAATTATGCCTGTGGAACAAAATCCGCACCAAACAGTGACTCGCAATGTATGCGTGCAGATTTTCTGTGCCCCAAATGCGACAATTTTGCTTGTGTACATACCCGCCAAGATCAAAATGAGCTTCATCTGAAAAGATGATTTTTTTGCCAAAATCGGCATCTTCTATAAGTCGATCGAGCAAAGTAATGTCGCAATATTTCCCAGCGTTGTTCAAGCGTATACACAATCATATTTCATCATATTCGTTCAGCGAAAGGATAAAACTAATTATCTGTCAAATCAGACATGAGCTAAATGTTACCATTCACGAAATAAGCACCAGTTGAAAAAAAAAGTTAGATGGCGGACCCTTTAGATATATTTTTTATAGTTTCACGCTTCTAATTAAGTTTATTAATTTAACAGAAGACTTACCAAAGTTTTTCTGATAAACTTTCAAATATAAACTGAAAACAAACTCGGCTATATAGGGCGCTTTTTTAGCTGCTGCAACGCTTCCAAATAGTGGAAATTTACTTTGAAAAAAAAAAATAATTTTGTTCACGAACTTCATAGAGCAATTCATGCAGTTATTGATCGTTTTCGCACTAATCTTTATCTTCTCGATTCAAAACCACTAATGAGACAAAGAAATGTGCGTGCCGAAGAGAATATTGCTGTTGTAGCGGTAAGTCTTTTGTAATGAGTAAGGAGCTGCCGTTACGGTGAAAGTCTAGCCATGCTGACTGGCAGTGCGCTTAACAATCGATTTCTTATGAAATCTATTTGGTGATAACTTTCGGAAATCATATTTAAGCCATGAAAAAAAAAATAATAAAAAAAGTTTTCATTTCAATAATGTTTCTGTCTTGGTTCTCAAGTTCTTAGAAAAACCCTATAGTTTTCACGAAGAAAATAAACTTTGTGTTTACTTAGCAATGCAAAAAAAGCATTTTAATTATTGTTTGATGAGTTCTAATTGCGATATGATACTTTATACTTAAGGCAATTAAACCGACAAAGTCAGACAAATAAACCAAGTTTTAGTTTTGCTAACAGACAAACAGACAAACAGACAGACAAACAATCGTAAAAGTGTTCTACATTGATTCTTAACACTTGTTTACATCCAATATGTTGCACTTTAGACTTGAACACAACCTGACGTGTTTGACTCTCTCAAATATTGACTTTCAATATTTTGTTGTTGTTGTACTTTTTTCACCTTTTTTTCCTTTTCGTCGGTTTATTTGCATATGGTATGTATGGTTTTGTATGGTTTTTATTGCCAAGATGGCTTAAATCATCACCTTAACCATGTCATTCTTAAGCTGATCCATCTTAAATGCTGGCTTTTCTTGAAAGGAAAACAAAAATATGTTTATGACTTTCAACGGAAAGTCACAGTAATTTCACACAAATTGAGTTCTTTAGACGATAATGTTGCTCTTGGAAAGATAATAACAGTGTCGCGAATAATGAATATATTTTTTGTTTGTTTTTGCGCTTTTAAAGAAGAGCATGCAGAATGGTCCAGTCTGGCTATAGGATCACCTCGGTGGTATTGCTTGTTGGGGTGAACTGCAAGGGAAAATGCGCTTCAATGAATTTTCCCTAAAATGTTTGTTTGCACGAGTGAGTACTCGTGGCGCGGATATTTGTTCTTGTTGTTGTTTTTGTTTTTACTCTGCTTTTGACAAATACTCGCTAACTGTGACAGATGATGGGAAAATTTGAAAAATTTCTTTATTTGTGTTTGACTAACAATTGTGACAGTCTAGCAAAACGAGTCAGTCAGTCAGTCAGTCAGCCAGCTTGAGCTTAAACACTACATTGCGTCAAAAGAAATGACAACAACAACAACAGCACCAACAATATAATAATAAAAATAATATTTAAAGTAAAAAATGAAAAGAAAAATATATGTAAACGAACAGATCAAGAACATACCGCCGCCGACGACATTTTACTTTTGGCGTGCGCTTTGAATTTTCCGCTTTTGTAAAATGCCTCTAATGAGACCATAAACATACAAATATACAAACAAACTAACAAACAAACAACAACAACAACAGGATTTACTTTAACAAGTCTAATCGATACACAAACACTTTGTTGCCATTCTGTCTAGTTTATATACGTATTTTGTAGTTTTAATGGGGCCATAATAAGGGGCGTGGTGCAGAGTGCTTTATAATGGTACAGCTAGTGCGTTTGTTTGGAAGATAAAAAACAAAGAGTTTCAACTCTTCAGAACAATATTATTGTTTAATTACTTTTGTTGTTAATGCTATATAACCCAATAAGTATGTATTTATATTGAGGAAGTGTAGTCATGTTTGTCATAGAATATTGATGAGCGTTTCCAAGAATAGTCACACTTGCAAAGAATTTCTAATTTCAGTTTTTTTGTTGTTTTTTTTTTTAATGGTTATGTTTAGCTTGCAACAAGTGATTGATGAAGATGTTCATTTCATCAATTTGTTCTTTTGATCTTTTTGCAAAATTCATTAAACCCTATCTTGCGGATATCAATTATTAGTGTTTGGCTTTGATGAGTGCATGCCAAGAGTTGATCGTTCGATAAAGGAGCTGTCGATTACAACAACATTCTTATTTTTTAATTTGTGTAATAGTTCCAAAATCTTCAATTACGGATAAAAAACCGGTTTTTTGTAACTCCATGCACTTATAAGCTAAGAACTTAGTGTAAACCGGTTTTAGAAATCTTGGAGAAGGGGAACATATCTTTCAATATTGTATACATTACTCAGTAAACTTAAGGAATCTTCATACATTTCTCAAACAAACACATTTTCTGTTCAATTCAGTTCAAAGTTTCCAAGTTTGGAGATGGTTTTACACGCTATTTAATATAAAAACTGTCCTTTTTTTGAATTTGTTGAAGTAGTATGTTTAGTTCAGAATAAAACGATTTTTCATTTTTTCAAATCGGATGGGATGGCTAAAGCCCCTATGTGCGCGACAGCAAGTCGGTAAGTGTGCAGTACATGCTTCTGAAACTCTGTACGGCCTAGACAGCTTTGGTTCGTGGTCCTACCGTCGGGAAACATTTTGCATGGAGATTCTTGTGTTGTGCTATGTTTCGTCACACGATAATCAATAAGAAACTTGTTAATAATTGTATCCAAATCAGCTATTTTAGTACTCGATAGATTTGTCATTATTGGGATCTTTACGGTCTTGACCACAATTTCCGCCTGGCCATTGATGGATGGGTGGCCTGATGCAGTTAAAATATGTCTCACGTTATTTGACTTCAAAAAGAGCTGAAATTCCCTTGACGTAAACTGACGCCCGTTGTCACTAACTAAGGTATCAACTAAGCCATAGCGACGAAAAAGTTCCCTAATTTTGTTTATAGTAAAAGAAGATGAAATCTTAGAAGTTTTAAAAATCTCTACCCATTTTGATTACGAGTTCACAACAATTAATAAGTACAAGTTCTTTATATGTCCCGCATAATCTACATGAATGCGACTTCATATCGAGTCAGTAGGCTCTCATGAAATAAGCCTACTTTTTTCAGGACTTGATTGTAATTTTTGGCAGGCACAGCATATGGCCACAAGCTTTTCAATGTCCTTATCAGTTGCGGGCCACCACACGTAAGAGCGTGCCAGTGCGTTGGTCTTCACTATCCCAAAATGTGATCCATGCAATTCATCAAGAACCAAACTCCTTAACTTACTTGGTATCACAATTCTATGACCCTATAGTATACAGTCATATTTAACGTATAATTCGACACATGGGGTGTTTTGCTTTGACAACAAATTGTGTATTGATGGTGCTGTGGAAGGCCCGCCTATATAGCTAATAACTGACGACATTGATAGTTCCCAGCTCCAAAGAAGATATAATAATAAGACATAATGCTATTTTGCAACTTTTGTATCTTTCATTGTAAAGATTTAAGGGACATTGTTTTTTCCGTCGTTTATTGCCCTTGGGAGCATATGGAGTCGAAAAAACATCATACTTTTGACATACCACACATATGTCGTCTGCATAGTCAAAATCAGTCTCACGGCCACCAAGTCTCCTTGTTATCTCTGATTTTTTAGCTCTAAATTCAGACTGTTTGCAACGTAACTTTTTGTTGAGGGAGCCCGGACGTCTTCTGTTGATAATGTTTGCATTTATCTCGTTTTTCATGCTTAAAAGTCTGATCCATCTCCAGTTTTGCACTCCGTGAGATCTTCTTTATTCTGTAAGTTGATGATCAAGCCGAATTTTAGTTCGCCGAAAAGATTATTATTGTCCCATAATCTTTGTCTTACATTCTGCAGCAGGATGTCACTTTGCTTTGCTTTTTTGAATAGAACTTAAATGATATCCTATAGAAGTGTAATATAAATATAAATTTTTTTCTCAAAAAACAATGAAAAGCTTTTAAACTGTTGTATTGTAAATGAATTTTGGTTTTGTAAAGGCAATAATAATAATATTTTATTACTAAAATCGGAAATGTAGCCCAACATAAATCAATCATTTCAAAATGAAACAGAAAACATAAGTAAAATTTATCAATTCCAAGAGAAACGCCAAGAAATCGTGGGAAGCAGTTTTGTTCATCATCATCATACTGTATGTGCACCTATTCAGTTTAGTTACTACATGAATCTTCACTATATGTTAGCAAACATAATCTTGACAAGTTGTGTTCCTGTTCAGAAAAAACAAAAAACCAAAAACCATTTTCAAATACGTGTACATTGACAAATTAAACTATGAATTGATGAATGAATGAATGAATGAATGAAAGCAAACGTAGTCACCGAAGTCACGACAGCAATAGCTTTCATTATTGACTCCTGCTAAATGGTGGGAAAATTTCATTAAAAAAAGCCCTTGAATATCATTTCATAGAATTTAAAATGAGAAAATAAAAAAACAATAAAAAGGAAAAAAACAAGCAGAAAAATAAGCCGAAACAATGTCAAAAAACTAATTTAACAAGATAAAGTTATTAACGCATTTGTTAACATGGAATACCAAAAACAACATCGGCGATCGGTGTAAAGATTATTCAAAGGAATTCATAGATTGTCGGTTGGCAAATCATTAGAAAGAAACTCAACGAATTCGAGTATCAACACACCAACCATTCCATGAAATAGTATGCCAAGCATCGAAAAAAATCTTGTCAATTTGTTCATTATGACAAATTAGGCGGCACAATTGACGTTTTATTTCTCTCCCTCTCACTCTCTTTTTATTTATTTTTTTATCTTTAACTTGTTTTATTTATAAAACACAAATATAATAAAAAAAACATTTTTTTCATTTGCTTTGTTTACAAATTTTGTGATTATTGCCTCGATTCTAACAAAAAAAAAGAAAAAAAGAAAACCGGCTGCCGCACCTACATTTTGTCACGTCCCAATGTAAGAGTAACAACGCAGCTAATTGTAACCACATGTAACTACATGTACACAATGTACTATGTATCTCGTATCCATTTTACAGTATAACAGTTATTAATGCCTACAGATAAACTAAAACGATTTTTTGTTTAAATAAAGTTTGTGGTGCGACAAAAAAAAAAAAAAATTAAATAAAATACCTGGCATGTGGTACTATTTTTCTGATAAACACTGCCGAGATCTGTTTTTGAAATTTTCAAAACACATACCAAATCTCAAGTTGCCGGAGAACAACCAACTAATAACTTAACTAAATATTACCCGATTTTAAGTTTCTTTTTCGGTTTGGTAAGAAGAAAAATGGACCATTAAAAATGATATAAAGGGTCCGCCATCTAACGTTTTTTTTTTTGGTTGTGTATACGCTTGAACAACGCTGGGAATCTGGGCCTGCGATCGATTTACAGAAGATGCCGATTTTGCCAAAAAAAATCATCTTTTCAAAAAAAACCCGCATACATTGAAAAGCCGATACACCCAAGACGAGTCACTGCTTGGTGCGGATTTTGGTCCAGAAGCATAATTGGGCCATTTTTCTTCGAAAATGAGCAAGAAGTGACCGTTACAGTCCATGGCGATCGTTATCGGGCCATGTTGAACGAATTTTTGTTCAAAAAAATTGAAGAGGAGGATATTAGCAACATTTGGTTTCAATAGGACGGCGCTACGTGCCACACAGCCGAAGCTACACTCGATGTTTTGAGCCCTGTTCTTGAAGATCGCATTATCCGCCGCAGAGCTAATGTCGTTTGGCCACCTCGGAGCTGCGATTTGACACCGTTGGACTATTATTTGTGGGGTGCCGTCAAACATAAGTGTTACGCCAACAAGCCAGAGACAATTGACGCTTTAAAGGACAATATTCGTGAAGCCATTGGCGAAATACAGCTGCACACAATCGATAATGTGCTTAAAAATTGTACCGATCGTGTAGGCTACTGCATGGCCAGCCGAGGCAGCCATTTGAATGAAATTATTTTTCATTATTAACCGAAAGAATTGTACTTTCAAATAAAAAAAAAGAAATTTGAGAAAATATTCAGTAGTTTTTTTTATAGGATTTTCAAAAAAAAAACTTATTTGGCGGACCCTTTATATGTTATTTAAATAGCCTTGAAGAATCTGGATGTAGAGGCGTTTGCGCACTATTTGATATAGGAACCGTACTATTGATATATTAATTAAGGAATTGTATTAAGTTATGAAAAAATGAGACGTACGACTTAAAAATCCATGGGAAGTGGACGGAGTTATTAAATTTTTTTAGTAAAGCAGCTCATGAACAAATCATACTTTTATTACAAAATTTAACATTTTTTGTCGAAATACAGTTTAAAAAGAAAAAAAACGCCAATTTGCTGAAAATTTTATGATTTTTGCAGGAGTTGCATTACGAGAAATCATAATGTTCGCTCGAGAAATACACCCAGATTCTCCAAGGCTACTTAAACGTTACGTATATACTCGTATATATTATTTAAAAGGTCCATTTCTCTTCTTTCAAATCCGCAAAGAACTATAAAATCAGGCAATATTCAGCCAAGTTATTAGCCTAAAAGTGTATGAAAGTTCGAAAAACCGGTTTTTTAACCATAACTCGGGATTTTGGAGGTGTTTTTAAAATTCTAAAAATAAGTCCGAAAGCGCCTATCAGGAAAGTAGTATCATTTCGCAGATATTTCAACTCCGTTCATTTTTGTCGCACAGTGTAATTTATTGTAGGATACATTTCTGTCACCCTGTGTGTTACATTCAACAGCAACTATGAAAAGTGGAGTAAAGTCACTTCGTGGTGGGTTATCAACGTTGGCCATATTAAAAAAATAGAGTTCCCACAGCCTAATAACTATGATAAGCCTCTTGCCCCTACCTCCATTCCAGCAAAAACATATTAACCAGAGCCGTACTGTAATTGTGACAAACGAGTGACTGACTGACTATCTTATGTTTTAGATGGTGTTTATTAAATATTTGTCTGTCTCTCAGTCTCTCTGTCTGTCTGTATATTTATTTAATTACAACGTATACGACAACAACATAAGCCACAAAATAAAAATCAAATTAAAATCCAAGCTCTGTTGAAATTCGTTGCCTTTTCGACAGCTTTACGTTGTCGAATAGAAACAGAAAAAAAACTCTAAAAATAATAAAAATGCAGCTTCAGCTGTGCAACTTAAAATGTTACTGGGGGTTTTTGTATCAGAGGCAGTTGTAATGATCGTGGCACAAATAAATTCGCTAATAATACGTCATAAAATCGTTTTAATTACACTTTTTAGAAGCAACCGCCGGACTAAGTGATTTAGTCAGTAAACTGTCAATTTTTTTTTTAAATATGGTAACCAAGGTACGTATAATGACCTTGGTGCACATAACTCATGCAGACACGCATATCAAATTTGGTAAACAGATGAATATTTTATACTTAACTTAGTGGGCATAACTATTTTTTAATCGATTCATGTTTTTATCCAATAATTGGGTATTAACAAGAACTAACAAGCTTTACCGATTCAATTTTGTTTATTTTGACGCCGCTTTTTTTTGAGTGGGCCTATCTTGTGATCAGGATTGTTTCACTTGGTAACAAAGGGTATTTACAAGTTCATTCCATATAATTCTATTATGACATACATACATATGTATGTATGTTTTTTAATTCATTCAATAATGAATTGAGTTTTTCATTGTGTAGCGTCACAGATCTTCGCCATGTATTTTTCGGTAGTCCTCGTCTCCGATTCCATTCTAAAGCATACTAGCGATACTTTCCGAACATTTCCAAAGCCGTTTTTTTAGATATTTTCCACAACTGTGTTCGGTATAACGTACATATGTATGTAAGTCATGCTTCGCTGCCGTACACTGGGTTTATTTTTAAGCCAGGGCACAGTGTGTCGTCTAGTACAAGCTAGCTGGACAACATTATTTAGCGACGTATTTTAATTTAGAAGCGTTTGTTAATATTATTTATAATCATTTTAACTGTTTTCAGAACTAGCTATTGCCGAGCATGTAATACTACGAATACAGACTTAAATACATTAACCTGATATCTTGTGAAAAACCCCTAAACTTTTTAAATTGATGTTGATGTCTCAAGACGACGCTCTGAGTATAATACCGATTTTTTTTTTATCAACGTCACGTTTAATTCTGTAATTTCAGCACTCAGTTCATTATTCCTGAAAAAGTGAAGATAATATTTCCGCCGTTAGTGTCTACAAATAATTTCATTTCTTCTTTAAAGTATACTTGAATGCTAAAAGAACGCTTATTTACTTTAGCTTTGTCAGAAGCATCTCTTAGTTGCCATTTTTTAATTTCGAGTCTAATGTGAAAATGACATTCAAAACACCGAATCCAGGTATCTAATAAAGGTAAACCAAAACTAAACTTGTGATGAAGAAGTTTCAGTTAAAGCATTACACACTGTACTATCAATCATAATCAAAACCAATTCAGGTTTGGCAGACATCTATAGTCACTATCTTCATATATTATCTTCAAAACATTCGGATTGAGCCAAAACATCAACTCGTCTATGTTTGGTCTTGAAAGAGGCATTTTGTAGGTTTTACTTCATTCTTCCAAGGCCAACTAGAAAGAGCTGAGATGATGTGGATGGTTCTACATAATGGTAAAACGTACAAAATATTATATCACCCTCTAGCCATGCTTTATTTAACGTCAGAAAGCGTCCCCGAGAGCCCGTCTTAGCCTCCTTCACCAACTGCTCGTCTATGCTGTCCAGAATATGTTTTGAGGCAATAAAATTAAAAATTGCAGTATTTTTATCATTCATTACCTACTCGAAGTTTCATTAAAAATGTCCATTTTAGATACTGTAAAATTGCCTTCTGCTAAGAGGAAAATAAAAACTATTGGGTAGATTCGGGCTATCTTATACTTGATCAACAAATTGAAGCGACAAAAATTGGAGAGTTTTTCTTATCGTCTCTTAAATTCCAAGCTTAATAACCTTTTATATTTTATTTATTTTTTTTTTTTAATTACTCAACATTTCTAAGTATCGGTTTCAACAATATAATATAAAAAAAAATATTTTCCCTTTGTTATTTGAACCCATCACTAATTCACTACTTTACATTATAAAGCAACACGTGAACGTATTCGCTTAAGTAGAGCATATGCAATAAATTTCGAAAATATTTTATTCTTATGCTATAAACACATTCAAAGCTACCGACCACCGGCCACACGACTACGAAAGACGCTGGCTACAAAAGTAGCCAAGTAACCAGCTACTTAATTATTTTAGCGACTATAGCTACATGAAAATGTAAACAAATCTACATATGATTGCATTTTTTCAGTGGTGCCTCGTACATTTTTTTCGCGTTTTTAGTGTATATATGTTTAAAACGCCTATTTATGCATTTTATTGTATTGATAGCACTAAGCTGTTTGTTGTCGCCAAGCAAAATAGAAATTAGCCTATATTGGCTACTGGCTACAACGATAGTCGTGTAGTTGGTAGCCGTGTTGCCGCTAAAATAACTATTCTCATATGCACATATGAATTCTATTTTTGACAGCTAACAGTCGATGGTCGAGGTAGCCTTGAATGTGTTTATAGCATTATCCTCATAAGTGTTATGACACATTATTTCAGGCGAAACATTAGCTGCCATTATAATTATTTAAGTGCGCGCTCTGATTAACTGTATTAGGAATTGTTAGAATTGTTAATGTTGTTTTTGTCCAGCTAGTTTGCTCTAGACGACACACTGTGCAACGTTGTATATTCGTAGTTTAGTTTGTGCAGACATTTCTGGTGATGTACATATGATTGCATTTTTTCAGTGGTGCCTCGTACATTTTTTTCGCGTTTTTAGTGTATATATGTTTAAAACGCCTATTTATGCATTTTATGGTGTTAATAGCACTAAGCTGTTTGTTGTCGCCAAGAAAAATAGAAATTAGCCTATATTAGCTACAAGCTACAATGATAGTCGTGTAGTTGGTAGCTGTGTTGCCGCTAAAATAATTATTCTCATATGCACACATGATTTCTATTTTTGACAGCTAGCAGTCGATGGTCGAGGTAGCTTTGAATGTGTTTATAGCCTTATCCTCATAAATGATATGACACATTATTTCAGGCGAAACATTAGCTGCCATCATAATTATTTAAGTGCGCGCTCTGATTAACTGTATTAAGAATTTTCAGAATTGTTGATGTTGTTTTTGTCCAGCTAGTTTGCTCTAGACGACACACTGTGCAGCGTTGTATATTCGTAGTTTAGTTTGTACAGACATTTGTGGTGATCTGCAAGCCTTACTGATCTAAATATCTTCATTTGTAGCTTCAATCTTCCTGACATCAGACTTGTGCTTATAGGGTGCAAAGGTAGCAGAAGTTTTCTTTTTTTGTTGCCATGAATACGGACGCGCTTCGTCTTTTGGATATTGACTTCCAGACCAATATATTTGCATTGCGTGAGCAAATTATTAATCTTGCTTTGCGGACATCAAACAAATATCATCTGCAAAATACAAGAGATGGTTAATGCACTAAACGATCCCTCGTTTTCTCCAGTAGTGTTCAGTTATCAGCATCAATGCAATATTGTTATGCAGTATTTGGCCGTTTATAATGCAATTTAATTGTTTTTATTGCATTTTGTTCTTAAATTCATAGCCGACGATATTTATTCATATTTGAATTATATGTTAAAGCACAAACAAACAAAAAAAAAACAAAAACTGAAAATATGTTATACCATATGTACGATGTTTGACGAATTAAGCCATTGTAAAGATGTTCTTTGATACGATTCCGCCGCATTAATCTCTGAATTGATTTCTCTCCAATATTATCTAACAAGAGTTGTATAGTTTTGTAACGAAATCAAAACTTTCACTTTTAAAATTTGTGTTCGACATTAAATCCCATTAATAACGTGTAATCCCTGCATCAAAAGAAATAAAATTATTTTATAGTGCGTATGACAAAATGTGACTGAGACAGAGACCATGACAGACAGACACTGACACCAATACAATGCCAATTAGAATGTCAGTAACACTCACAGTTGATCACTTTTCTAGAAAATCAAATGGGGAATAACGTTCTTGTAATGGGCGATTAATGACAAACATACGAACAAAACCAAGCAACAACAAACAACAAACAACTCTTGTATCATCATCTTGTTATTATACAAACAATTATTACAAAAATACACAGAAACATACTCTGCTGACACATTACATGTGTGAATTAACAAAGATTTTTTTGTTTGTTGCATTTGTTACAATTTCGAATAGTTTTTTACAAAAAAAGAAGAAGAAGAAGAAAAACGAGTGTGAATGAGAAACAATGTCCCAGAAATATAATCCACAAAGGGACCTCTTAAAACAGATAATCTGTTGCGGTGAATCGATAAAACGGAATAAAGACGCATACGTTCATATCACGAGGTACAATGTTGCCTTACAACAAAAGGCATATTATCAACTCGTATGATAATTGTGTTGATGTGTGTGATCTTTTTCTGTTTTATTAATATTCTCTCTCTTAAATAAACAGATGCTAATGTCTCTGTACTGCCCAACATGCTATGCCAAAAATGATTTCCAATTATTATCTCATGATTATACCAACAATGGCAGTCATATTTCGTAATTTGGAAACCGTAATTAAAACCCAACCAAATAAATTTGGCATTTTGAAGATTGTAAAGTTTACCTTCGCTTACACAAGATTAACCATAGAATTTGTGGCAGGATGGGACGGAGAGTGAAACAGATCTACTCAACCATTTCGCCAAATACTCATTCAACAAAAAAATTTTTTTTTTAATTTTCTTTTCATCTTTCGAATATTTTTTATTACAAATATTGACTGGGTTGTCTACTTGGTTGGCTGTTTGACTGTTTGGCTGTTTGGCTGGTTGGTTGGTTTATTAAATGGTTGGCTGAGTTGATCATTTTAAGGACATTTCACGCTTATTTGAATTTAAACATGCATTTATCCGACAGTTGAGAATCACAAAAAAAAAAGAAAAACAAAACAAAAAAACCAAAAATGAATAGAATGTCGGCGCCTGAATGCAACAAAAGGAGTGAAAAATATTTTATTTTTTAAGGTATTGAAATAATACATATGCATGTGCATATGTATGTATGTATGTATGCATGTACGTCTTTAGTAGTGGAGTAAAGGGACCAAAATTAAGTAATTTGTTGTATGTATTGTGTCATTTACAAGGAGATACAAGTTATCATGTGACTGTATTTCTTTTATGGGTATCACTATCAACTTTTCCAAGGAGGTTAAGTATCTAAGTGTCATTTTGGATAGGAGGATTAGTTGGAACTCGCACATTGGCGCTGTCCAGGTAATAAGATGATAGGGCCCTCTGGGCGAGTCGCTTCTTCTACTATAAGACATGTAGTCTTTCATCGAGAATGAGACTATGGATGTAAGCCGCTATTATTCAGCCCATTATCACTTATGCGCCTATAGCTTGCTGGAGAAGGGCTAAGGAAGCTACCACCATAAATAAATTAAGCAGGATAAAATGACTCATCTACTTCAGTGCAACTGGGGCAATGAGAACGTGTCCAACAACGGCCTCGGATGCCTTGATTGGTTTGATACCGCTTCACATCTACTTGATGAGGGTGGCGGCAAAGTTTTTCTCCAAGGGATTCCGTAATGCGTCGGAAATTCTCTCCATTCTATGCAGGGTGGTCGGCAAACATCTTCAGTGTTGGATGTAATTCCTTTGGATCTGTGTTTTGGTAGAAGATTCAGTGTTAAATTCCCGGATGGGGGTTTTTGGTCTAACGAGGCCTTAGTTCGGAGTGAGGTTAATCTTAATTGGTATAGCGATGGCTTCAAAATGAAAGGCTGTGTCGGTGCTGGTGTTTAGGGAACCAACCGAGACTTTTGAAGTGGAAGTGGCTGAGTTCATGGCCATTGCTACGGTAGGACCATATATTTTGCTGCCTTATGGTACACGAATCGTATGACATCTAGACTGGCCAAATACTGCTACGATGCTTGGAACAATAGAATGCTCAAAAGAACTTTACCACTCTAGAGTGGCGATTAGTCGGCAATTTTGGGGTCCTTCTGAGGTTCCCAAGTATGGCAGGCCGGACATGAAACTCCTCACCGAGTTTCTTACGGGCCACTGTAGACCAAGAGCGCATCTGAAAAGGATGGCGGTCACAGATGTAAATGTGTGCAGAATGCGTCAACAGGCATCAGAGACAGCGGTACATATATTGTGTGAATGTGGTGTTCTTGACAGGTTTAGGTGGAAATGTTAAGGTAGATATAGGGACTCACCGGCTGAAATATCCACCATTATGGTTTCAGAACTACTGGTGTTCATTAGTAAGGCTGCAGATCTGGTAAACAAACTAAAGACCGGAAGGGGCACAATAGATCCCATGGATCACAGTGTCCATTAATAGTGCCTAGTCATTAAGAGTGCCTAACATTGTATAAATACATCCCTTCCTTTACAACTGGTTACACTACCGAATATATTCTACTGATTTCAATGCCTTTATTTTTATTCATTTGTTGATTATTTGTTAATCGTTGTTTTTTCACAATGCGCGTACATTTTGCACAGATGGTTTAAAAATCTGTAGAATGGAATGTGAATTGTTTGAAATGAAGGGCGTGTCTGCTCATTTTTGGTTGTCATACAGGATACCACCACTTTACTTAACTGTGATTGTTTTGTTTCCGTTGTACTTGCATATCTCTGGTGTAGTTACTGCACACAAATCGATCCACTTTAATAATGTTTCACCCCTCCGCTTCTCTTCATCGTTTTTCACACAGTACGTCCATAATTAAATGAGTGCTAAAATGAGAAACATTTTATTGCTGTGTTGCCGCTGCCGTTGTTGTTTCCGATGTTCTTATAATCGCTATAAATATGGTATTTAGTGGAACCCTTAATAATCATGTTTTACATTAAAAGCGTTACACCATATCATTGAATTGAAAAAAAAAAAAACAAAAAACAAAAAAAGAAACATATTTTTAAGTCTATTAGAGTATCCTGTGGCGTTTAATCTCTTCCTCGTTATCTCTGCCTCTATGTTTCCATTACATTTTTGGACTTTGTGAACATTTACGAATAATTTCGAAAATGTTTTTTGATTCGTTTTAATATCATTATCGTTATTGTACTGAAATATACAAATTGTATGCAAATATTACTTTCAATCTGATTTTTTTATTTTTTCAATTTATTAAATATGAAATCTACGAGTATGTATATACGAGTATGTATGTCTGTATGTATGTATTTATAGCAGTGATATTTTCTTTCTTTTTTTTGTATCAGAACGGGGTTGTGAACACTAATTTAAGAGGAGTGGCTTAAACAGAGACCTTAAAATTTATGAATTGTATGTACATATGTGTGTATGTATAATTCAGGCAAAATAAAAAGCCGGCGACTTCAAAGCATTCTATTTTAGCGAGTTCCCAATTTTCAAAGCATCATTTCTGAATTTAATATCACTTTACGCAATAGAGTTTTCCGAATAGATTTTTAAAGTTTTAAAGTAAGACAACCTGCCAAAATTCGTTCAATTATTTTTTAATAAACAAGGAACGAAACGCTGAAAAGTATACAGGTAGTAAAGTGGTTTTCCTTTATCTGTTGCTCGATAAGATATTTACAATTTAATCAATTGTTTTCGAATAATTTTGCTTTATTCCATGACTACTTTCTTATGGTTCTGCCCCAAGTATTTTCATTTATTTATAAACAAAAGTAAAACCCTCCTGTGTTGCTGGGAGCCTTTGTGTTGTACCTGCTTTTTGATTGATGTGTATACATCAAGAAACCTTTAACTCCTACCGTTCTCCAAGCATGCAAACTTCAATTTTTGTTTTTTAAATAATGGTTTGTATTGACAGCCAAGTTTTTTAAACCAAATTTAGAAACTTCAGCTCTAACCGCTCTCCAGTTATAGCAAAATTATTATTTAATTTGTATGGAAGCTACCATGCCCACTTATTGTTTTCCGCTCAATTTTCTACTGATAGTATGTATTATCTAAGAAGTCATTTAGATATACAAAAATCAATACTTAATTGTATGGGAGATGCCACACCCACTTATACAACTTCGCCCATATATCGACTGATGATGTGTATTAACTACTAAGTTATTTAGACCAAATTCAGAACTGTCCACTATTACCGTTCCAAAGATATGCAAAAATTAATTTTTTACTTTGTAAGGGAGCTGCTATTCCCACTTATCCAATTCGACCCAATGTTTGACTCATGATTTGTATTGACCACAAAGTTATTTGGTCCAAATTTAGAGACTCTTACTGTACTCTCAGTCAACGTGCTGCACCCGATTCTATTTTAAGACTCATTTAAAGTGACCTACAGTTTAAAGCCGGCTCCGAACGGCAAATGCATTAAGAGAAGTATTTAATAGTAGTAATACTCATAACCAGTTACTAGCTAATGTTATGAGGTGATACCGCTATTGAAAAAATTTGTTTCTTTTTTCAAATGGACTGGCCTGGTATTGAACCGAGGACCACAGCTGTAGGTAAGACACACGCTCTAAAGATATAGACATATAATATAATATACTAATTTTCTATGGGCGTGGCACCGCCCAGTTGAAGCCACACACCAAATGAAAGCTTTCTACATATGCTTTTTATATACACAGTTTCAAAAGTATTTCCTGACTCACACAAAGTTGAAATACTGTAACAAATTTTGTTTTCAAGTAAAACTTATGCAATACAAATGGGCTCAAGCTAACGTCAATAACTTGCGAACCATTGGACGTACAAAAACCGAATGTACATAAATATCTTGGTATTGACTTCACCTTTCGTTTAAGGGCTTACGAACGGTTGGAGCATTTCGGAGAACATCACTTACAGTGCATTCTTTAATTGATTTTTGTAATGATAAATAAAAATTTAAGAAAATTTTGATGTGTCCCTATTATATCTTCCACCACTGTGTATAGATAGATATTGTCGAATGCATGCACATATACATACGAGTACATTTCCTTTTTATTCATTCTTTTTTTCTTAATAATATTAAAGGATCCAATACTAAATCCTAATTACTTATATCGCTGAATATTCTGAAAATTACTTTCCAATTAATAAGAAAACTCCAGATAGGGGCTGTATCCCCACCACCTACTACTTACCTACGGATTGACTTAAATAATAATTTTTCTTATTTTTTCTTATTTTTTAAAATTTAATTCTTAATCATAAATATATTCATCTCCACTATAACTTATTTGTTATTTATTTAAAATCTCATATTTACACTATCGGTCGATTGCATAGTTCATAGAATCGCAAATAAATTGACGATATCATTCATTCATCCATCTATCGGATATCGTAAGAGGGTCTGAAGATATAATTTTATTTATTTTTACAATGTAATTGGTTGTAATGTGTATTTTTGTTATTTTTTTTAAATTTTACTTTTTGTTTTATTTCATTTTGGTCGAGTCACATTGTAAATAAATTTTGTTGATTTTGGTTTGTATGACGTTTGGTAACGATCATGTCAACAGAAATTATTATTAGAAGCGCACTTTTATCGGCAATTGACAAATACGAGTGTGTGTTTTAAAAACCGCAGGGTAATAAAATGAAACAACATACGAGTAAGTACTGATGAAAGGAATATACCGACCGGTAATTCTTGATGTATTTGCCGCTTTGCCGCTACAGATAACATTCTTACATTTCTTCAAACGTAAATAATTTTTTGTTTGCCAGTCCGCCGATACGTTCGTCTGTCGCTTCAAATAATCTGTCCTTCTTTGAGACCAATAAAATGAAAAAAATACGAATAAAAAATATATTTTTAGCGAAAACCTCTTTTTGGTGGATTATAAAGCAACCAACAAACCAATTAGTCAGATAGTGAGACGGTGTGTTGAAAAAGAAGTTACTTTTACTTACGAGTGTACGCATTAAATAATACAGCCGGCGGTAAAAAAATAATTTTTTATTTTTTTATTTTAACATTTCGTCATCAAAAGTAGGCGGAGGGATGGTGGTGGTTTAGTTTTGTTTACTTGTACGAGTACGTATCGCATGTTTACTTTTGTTTTTTTTTTATTTTTAATTTTTAATTTTTATTTCTGTTGTTTTATTACTTTTATTTGTAATTTTTCTTCACATTTTGCCGGTAATCAGTAAGTTATTTACGGTAATTATCGTAAATGCGATTTATTTCGTTTCGTTGAGTGTATTTAAATATCCATGTTTGTACACTTACGAATATATAATTCGCTCATTGTCGAGTAGTTACAAAATTTATTTAAGATGATCGCAAAATTTGGAAAATTCTCAAATAATCATGTTTGTTTGATGAATCCTATTTGTTCTATACATAAAGTTGTTATTGGTGTTTTGGTTTTTTTTTCAGAGGATGACTACTATTATCATGCAGTGTATTGTGCTGTAAGTAAGAAAATAAGTTAAGGGAGAAAGGAATTGAAGGGAATAGTATCTGTGGACATATAATTTGAATTTGTTTCAATGGACAGACACAGGAAATATTTGTGCGGGAAGATTTTCAAGTTTAGTTCAAACGGGTGTGATCTACGAGAAAGCCGAGGTGCAATTCTCTCATTACAACACATTTCGTTTATAAAACCGATAGAATAGTGAAACACAAGTCACATAACGTCTGTGCTCTAACGAACCAATCGAATAAGATATTATCACTAATCGGCGCCTTCTTATTCTTCTCCTGCAGGCGTTCTGAAAGTTCCACAATAGACCTTGACACACTGATCCAGATATTAAAGTAAATTTCATATTCCAACTGGTGAAGTTTTCTATATTTTCTCGGTTTTTCGTACATAAACATTCTTTAGCGATTCCTCTGAGTAAAAGGAACAGAAAATACCTGCGATAAGCACAAAGGCCTTTTTGATTAGAAAACTATCGAAATGCTTGGAGTCGCATAGATGTATAATCTTAATTTATACCATAGCTGCTCCTAGCGAAGACTTGAATAATTCGAGATGCAAATGTAATCCTCAAAATTAAATAAAAATAGCAACGGCAGCTAATTGAAACGAGCAGGATGTATAAAAAAAGAAAAATAGTTTTTATTTTAAATTTCAAACTTTTCTTATCTTAAATGGATGCTCCGCAAATCAAGCGGGTGTTTTTTTTTCATTAAAATTTTTAATGCTTCAAGCACTTACAAAAATATGAAAATAAAAAATAAAAATAAAAAATAAAAGTATGCACACAAGCGTTGTACTCGTTGTAATAATTGAATTTAAAAGTAATTCGTTAAAATAGAAAATAAAATTAAAAATAAAATTAAAATTAAAACTAAAATTAAAAAAATGATATAAAACAGAAACGAAAAATATTTATTTTGTTTTTAATTATTAAACTACTCGTACTGATTAACAACTAAACTTAACACTGGACGTATAAATGGAAGCGAAGTGGATCGAAGGTGATAATTAAACGAAATGAATGGATCGAGCGAGCGAGCATAAATCGTGATGTAAAGAAATTCATTGTTTTTATATGAGATGTGACAGAGAGAGTCAAACGATGATGGCCATTAATTAACACCCTCAACAATATAAGAACCCATGTGGGCGCATGGGGTCACACTTTTTATAATTTTTTTTTTTTTGTATTTTTTTTTGTATTAAATTTTTTCAAAAGATTTGAACGTAGAGCAGCGAATTAATATAGTTCGGCTTTAACAGCTATCAGATCGACTGAAGTAGGTTTTGTGGTACAAGTGATTGGCAACATTAAGGCTGAAGCGGAAGAGTTGGCGATGGAAGTGGGCGATAAAAGGTTGTCTTTGCTGTGAATACTAGTTGGACTGTTGAGAATTTCATTAACGGTAGAGGTTAGAGAGACCAATGAATCACTAATGCCTGTTGTTGAAGTTGAGCCGAGGTTGTGCGTCAAACTATGACGGCGTAAGTCACAGTTGCGTCGAAATACTTTGCCGCAGGCATTGCAATTGTACGGCTTAATATCGGTGTGCGTTAAAAGGTGTGTCTTTAGATTAGATCTTTGATTAAAGGAACGATTACAGACGGGGCACTTATGTGGTGATTCTTCCATGTGAAGGATTTTATGCACGGCCAGTGTACGAGACTGACAAAATCCTTTGCCGCATTCAGCGCATTTGAAGGGCTTTTCCTTGGAGTGAATGTATCTATTTACGAAAAAGAATAGGGAAAATGAAAAGAAGATAGATAAGGTTATCTTTGTTTTTACAAAGTGATCGCTAGATAAGCCTTCAGATTACAATTTAGCTATAAAATGTTTCTCTCATACCTATGATCCCGTAGATGGTCTTGGCGACGAAAAGCTTTACCACAAATATCGCATGAATAGGGCCTTTCATCGGTGTGGGTTCTTTCGTGTATAAGTAGATTGTACGATTTGGTGAATTGTCGATTGCAAAACTTGCAAATGAATTGCTTTTTAGAACGCTGAGCATTAGCTATGGCTCCCACAGTCGGTTGACTAATGCTATCACCACATGCTGAGGCTTCTGTGTGATTGGTCTTAAGGGAAGCATGTGTGGAGCAATCTGTCGCAGCTAAAGTGTTTAATTTGTCTTGGAACATAGTGGTTTGTAAACTGGTCATTTGTTCCATATGATCCTGATTACAGTTCGTTTGCTGTTGTTGCTGCTGCTGTTGCTGCTGTTGATGTTGTGCTCCTGATAAGGTGTTTATTAGGGCAGTGTTGAAGAGAAACGTAGTTTCTAAGTCGGATGTTTCAAAATTCAGAGTTTCGTCATGGCTGCTGAGTATGGAAGGAAGTTCGCAGTCCTTGAGATCTGACGATGATGATGAGTGTAGGGAATGGAAGAGGCTATTAGCTGAAGGCAGTTTTGTTGTAGTCTTTTCATTGTTGTTGCCGTTACTGTTGCTGTATGTGGAAACATTATTATCATTCGATGATTCCTTATTGGTGTTGGCAGCACTGGACGAACCCTTTACAGAGTTTTTGTGATGAGCGCCTGTAGCAATGGTACTGACAGTGCAATTTGTTGGTATTGCTGTTGAAGATGACGTAGACGATGATGATAATGGCGTTTGCGTTGGTTGTGGCGATGATGAAGAAGATGATGAGGATGTTGTTGCTGGCGTTGTTGTTGCTGTTTCTGTCGAAGTATTTCCCACGGTATTGAAACGAAACACATCTGATTTACCGGTTATACGCTGCAGTGCCAAATATGATTCAAGTGCCTGTAAATTTAAAGCTGCAGCAGCTGGTGAATTAATGGGAAGTAAGGCAGCTTGTTGCAAACTTGTTACCATTGTGCCCTGCAATGATAGAACGACTGCAGCTGCAGCTGCTAAATCATTTGTTGTTGTTGCTGCTGTAGTGGAAATGTTGGTGTTGGTGTTGGTGTTGTTGTTGGTGTTGTTGTTGGTGTTAGTGTTGGTATTTGTATTGGTAGTTTTGCTAGTCGCTTGACTTTGAGTATTTAATTTGCTGCAGGCATTTACATCTTTTATTGGAGAAGATGATTGTTGTTCCTGATGTTGCTGTTGTTGCTGTTGTTGCTGCTGTTGTTGTTGTTGTTGCTGTTGTTGCTGCTGATGCTGATGCTGTTGTTGTTGATGATGATGCTGAACAGCTGAAGCATTCACCAAAACTTCCAACAAAGCTGGATTGTTGCTAATAATTTCTGTAATGTTTTGTTGTTGCATTTGTTGTGCATTTGTTGTAGAAATATTTGAATGAAGAAGATTCTGGTTGCGGCTACTGACCTCGGAAGTGTTATTTAGATACGAACGTGTATCATTCGAATTCAACTTTTTGTGATGTGCATTTGACGAAGGCATTGAGGAACTGGTCGAAGAAGTCAGAGACGAAGATGACGATGCCGATGCCGATGCCGATGATGATGATGATGACAAAGAAGTAGAAGATGAATATTTTGTGGGTGCAGCTGATGCAGTGGAAATTCCTAAATTGGCATTATATTCCTGCATATTGCTAACGGCGTTTAAGCCCAATGACTCCATAACAAATAACAATGCTTTTCTTCTTCTTCTTTTTCTTTTTTCTCCCTCCTTTTTTGAGCCGCAAAATTATAAGCTCAGCAGGATATCAAAACCAATGAAGAAGAGGAAGAAACTCGATGAATTGTATTCTTTTGCATAAGTTTTGCAATCACCTACGCAAAATGCCAACGAAAAAAAAATGTAAGACCAACAAAAACTAAAAACGCCAACAAATCGATGCCAAATCGATTTAAATTTTTTTCTGAGATGACGACTAAGACTACGTCGTGCGCGGTGTCGTCGGTATAGAGGATACAGCAGAGGAGCACCAGCAAACTGATGATGACGAAGCTTGTTAATGTTTACTTAAACGGGGCTGACGGTTAAAATAAGAACAAGATGAAGCCACGGGATGAGTATGAATTAAAAAAAAAAAAAAAAAAACACAAAACCACACGCCACCATAAATCACGACTTAGTCACGCTTTCAAAAAGTCATAAAGATCGTTGTTTGACGTTTCAAACCATAACAAAACAACGACAAAACGTAACCAAAATAAAAAAAATAAAAAAATGAAACAAAAAACACACACACATACACACATACACTCTTAAGACACGATTTCAACGAATACGAGTACCACAGAAAAGGAAATTTCTTAATTTGATTATTAAATTCAAATCAATTTGTATCTTCTCAACCTTAATTTCGAATTTGATTTATTCTTGTCCCCCTTTTCGACCCAATTCTGCAGGTTTGGCTGATTTTTTCCGATAGATTTTTTAAAATTGTTCTTCTTTTTTTTGTTTTAATTCCTTTAAAATTACCGCTATTTACGTATGCGAGTAGCGATAAGCGCGCACAGTGTTGGGAAGACCACGAACTAACTAAATGTCCATTGCTGAGTATATTTCACGCGGACCACAAGTGAGCATAGCTGAGCTGTAACGCATACACGAACAACGTAACAATAAAAGACAACGAATGTTCGAACAAGAACTCATTGTCTATGTGAAGAGGTTGAGTTAATTTTCCAGAGAGAGCGAGAGAGAGAGAGAGCGAAAGAGTGATCAGCGAACAGGTGAGAAATGCTCACTAATACGTAGACAAATAAAATTCTCTAAATAATGAAATGACTGATGAAACTCTCGCAACCAGTTCTTAAAGAGACGTTATTCGTTTCGAAAAACTGGTTGAAACGATCAATATGCAATTCTCATACTCTCACAATCTCTCCCTCTCTCTGTTGACGGTTTTCAAAAGATATTCTCGGTTTTTGTGGTCTTTTGATTATTTTGTTTTGCTTTCTTGTTTTGTGTGGTTGAGAAACATGGGTACGGGTGCCCGGTAACATGTTTTTACCACCAGCACTAACATTGCTTCACTTACTATCCCTCCATCTATCTATTCAGCGATCCATTCATCCAGTCAACCAGCCAGCCAACTTGTGTGGGTGTCATGGTATGGACCCAAAATGTAAATGAATGTTATTTTACTGCTACGTTGGCCTTTGACGCAGACAATGATACAACAAACAGCAACAGAGTAACAACATAACAATGACGATTATGACGATGACGATGACGATGACGACGGCGACAACGACGAGGAAAAAATTGCTTTTAAACACTTTCGAAAAACAAGAAATAACGAAAGATTTTCAATTTTTTTTTCTTTCTGTTTTCAACTTTAGTTTTAGTTTTTAGGCTACACACCCTAAATGCAACAAAATATATTATTTTATGACTTCTCTGGTGGCTCAGCTGGGTTAAAGCTCAATATCAAATCGAAATAACTTTTCTTCGTTTGTTTGTTTGTTTGCCTGTTTATAAGTGTGTTGTTGGTTAGTTGTTTGTGTTGTTTTACCTTAAAAAAAATGAGAAAAAGTCGTAATTGTCGCCAAATCATACGAAATTGCGATTGCATGTTATGCCATGAAAAATCTTTAGCATCAAAATTTATTTAATTTGCCAATATGCGCGCATTCTCAGCTTTTTAGTGCTCATCAAGCAATTATGAGTGATAATCGTCAGGCCAGGCCAGGCTAGGCCAGGCAATGCCAATTCGAATCAGCCGGAGTTGATGATGTACAGTGAAGAGGTATAATGTTTAATAAACGCTTTCGCTTTTGTAGTTGTTTACTAATAATATCCAACAGCTACAACGACAACAACAACAACAACTATAACAACGAGCCAACGAACAGCTTCACAATTTATTTTCACATCAAATTGTAATTTTGTTCGGCAGCGTAAGACTATTTCGACCACTTATACAGAAATTATGTTGATTAATGTCGCGAAAACATGTCATTCGCTCGTTTCGCCTGATCATAACCATTATCTGATGCTGATATCCACATACAATCGTATCTCGACTCTCTCACTCTCTAATTGACAGTAGTGATGGTAATACGAATAATTTCATTTGAGCAGCAAAAAAAAAAAACAAAAAAACAAAACAAAACAAAAATATACAGTGAAGTGAATGGTTCTCATCTCAAGTTGATAAAATATTATTTTAAGCGTTTATACGATGACGACGTCGATGACGACTTTTGGCCATCATTTTATTTCATTCCATTTGTCTTGTGGATTTTAATTTTATCGCAGTTCTCTTCTTCTTCTTCTTCTTTTTCTTCTTCATTTTTTCTACTCTTGCATTGACTTCAATGTCACGGGTTGTAATTTTTATCAGGGCTCTTCTTCTGGTTCAACTGCTTGTTTACTTGGATTTACTAGTTGACTTGTGACTTGACCATTTCCATCTCTACATTATTCTTATTCTTATTCGTATTCTTATTCTCGTTGCCAATTCTAAATAAGCCTCTTAACTGCTACAGCAGCCTTAATCCAACATCATCGACATTTCTATAAACGCAATCGCACTCGCACTCGCACTCGCACTCGTACACGCAGTGATTGAAATTTGGAATTTGAATTCGAATCGTCGTGCTCACCATAAAATCATAGCAAAAGAGCTGACAGTATGTTGATTTCATTTTTATCCATAAAAATGTTGTTCTTGTTCTTTTTTCTGTTTTTGTTTTTCTTCTTCCTAATGGCCATGTAAACTATTGATGGTGTAGTACATAAGCTGTAGTAGAGAGAGATTCGATAGTGTTGCCTTAATATTCTTTTATACTTAAATTCAGCATTTTATTAAGTTGCTAACACAGCCTCGACGACATCATTATCATGGATTTTTTTATTTTTTTATTTTTTCTTTTTTTGTGTATGACGGTCATAATGCGTGAAATGTTGATAATGATGTTCCTTATACACGTAATAATACATTTGGCTTAAACAAATGTTATTTTTAATGCATTTATCGCTTCTATCCTCTACCTGTTATTGAGAATTTTGGTTAAAACAGAAAAGCAAAAAAGTCACTAACTCCACTTCCTATTGATGGCTTTTTCCCTCAATGACGTCAATGGATTTTTCTGGAGGAAGTATACAAAGAACATTCATGACATACACACACATATGTATGCCATTCATCTACGTTTTTATGGACATCGCTGGCACTTTTCTTTCTTTTCTTTTCATTCTTTTCGATAATTACTCGTAAAAAATGTTTTTATTTGGCTGTCAAAAGCTTCTCGCACATGCGAATATCATTTAATGTTAAAGTGCATTTGGAAGAAGAATTGAGCCCCGGGACTTGTGTACGGTCATCTGGGAATATTATTGGTAAGTGATCTATTCTGTCGCCATAAAAGTTTGGCTTTTTCCCGATTCCCTCGGCTACTCACAAATAATAAATGGTGTGAATAATGCCCCCAAGGAAATTCTGAATGCATTTAATTTCTTGCATAATTTGTTTGAATAACTTTGGCTTTTATTAATGAGATTTTTGGTGCATACATATCTACATATGTACATATATATGCATGTAAAAGTATTCATTATCTGTAATTAAGAGACATTAAAATGTAGTTCCATTAAAAAATATCTGCTGGTGTGCATAAGAAAAGCACTGGAATGGACATATGATTATCAGTGTCCTGTAACTGTGAGGGAACACGGTCATTTCACTAATAGGGACGGAAATCTGGGTTCGAAAGAGCCTGCTGAGAGAAAGTGAGATAAACGAGCTTGAGACAGTCCAAAACTTTCGTTGGGCAACTACGATAGGAAAATACTTTAGTTTTGTATCAGACTATCCGACTATCCGACTATCCGATGATAACCGGTCTTTTCACCGAGCATTGCGGAGTATTTTCAAATCCAATATGCAAATTCTATGAGAACGGCACTAGTGCGAAATACTACTTACAACAAGCGATATCCTAACGTTCATGATGTCTACAAAGCTGGAAGAGATATTACGGCGAAGCCTTACACTAACTCTTCACAATAATAGCAGAACTGATCCATTGTTTCAGCGTATTATTTGGTCTTGTTAACATTGATTTTTTGGCTATTCTAAGTAGGATTGCAGTTAAATCATTTGGAAATCAATCAATGCATCGTTGACACAAATGGGTGTTTTTGTGTGACTATAATTCGGCTTTTGGTAAAATTCAGTTAACACAGATGGATGGGTACACATGTTCAGTGATTTCAATCCAATCGATATAACATATACAAATCGATAATCATAACCTAAACACATAATCGCAATATCTCTAATGTCACTTTTAAAATAATAAATACCTTCACTAAAATCCCATTTAAAAATCTCTGAAATCCCTTATGCTTTTTGTAAAGCTTCTCGGAAATAATTCACCAAAGTCATCTGCCATCACATCCCAATTAAAATTTGAACGAAAGAACATTTTTTAAATTCTTTAAATATGAGATTTTTTTCTTATGGAATACGAAACTATAAAATATGAGTATGATGTGATAATAAAATACCTGGAATACCAAAAATTCAAATGACTTTTAGAAAATATTCAAAACTGCCTTCAAAATGAAAGAAGAAAAGAAAAATCAAAGGAATATTTCATCAATATTCGTATTAAGATGAAAATCACCGAAAGATCATATTACACAAAATTATTATTTAAATAAAAAAAAAAAAACAGTCCAAGTCAAGAATATGTCAAACCGAATCAAAGATATGATCAAACATCAATGTGGCACCAAAAATATTTGACATGAATTCAGAAAAAAGAAAAAAGGCAAGAAAAACGAAATTCCTTTAACAAAAAACATCAAAGGGCTACAAAAATGAAGGCCAGAGATGACATACAAAGAAACTACTTTTGTTTTGCTAATGAACCTCTAGAGAGACCATTAAATGGAATATTTGTGCATTTTGTTGCAAGTTTCTATTGAAAAGAACAGAAAAGGCAAACACAACTGCTTGAAAATAACAACTTTTGGAGTAGAAAGCAAGTGCTTTCTTAACACAAACATGCAACAGCAACATGTTCCTTTTAAATGTGCAACATTTTTTTCATTGTAAACGCTGTAAAAATTCTATCGGCCATTGTCACTTTGCCTCTTCATTGGCAAACACACAATGGGACAATTCTGCGAATAGATTTTTATCATCAACGCCAGTCATCATTATCAGCAACGCTATCATCATTATAATCATTATTATCGTTATTACGGTTTTATGTTTAAGTATGTATGTATGTATGTATGTAGATAGATAGGTAGATAGATAGCTAGGTTTGCCAGGTTGCACTGATGAATTCTCTGTTAATGTGTGATTATGAATAGAAATTAGAAATAGAAGACGACAAAATGGAATATGTTTGAAGAAAGCGCAGGAAAAACAAAAAATGCATCCAAAAGAAAGGCGGCACACTTTAGAGTCTTATAAAATATGAGGAAAAAAAGTGTGACTTATAGTTCCTGGAAGTCTTTAATGAACAATTTATGTTTTAATAAGTAAGATGTGACTTTTACTTTGTTCATCCATACAATGGTTTCTTCATACAGTTTCTTTTACAAAATGTTTATGCCACAATAATGATAAAAAAATTACAAAAAAAGAGCAAAAAACAGAACAAAAATTCAGCATAAATTTCCACAAATCCCATTACATTCCTTTAGAGTCCCAAACATTCAATTCTTCTTTACGACATTAAGTTAGAAAGTATTTGGCAATGCCTTCAGATTTAGTTGCTATACCAGACAAAATATTTTCGATACCAAGATTCTTGTACAGCGACGTACTTTGAAACGAAGTGAGACAAGGTTCTAATCTCTCCCTGAAGCTTTCCCTCCGTCATGGCGTAAGCTAATGTCGAGACAAGTAATGCTAACATAAGAATTTGGATTACGTTGTTGATATAAGTAGACCTGATGTCAACAATTTCATACACTTTCTGGAATACAATCCAAAATCAAAATCAGAAGAAGAAAACTAAGATCATACGGATATCACCAGTAAAGCTAAAAGATATTAATGACTTTGACCAATTCTGCTACCAAGTTAACATTACGAGTATTAGCAAAGATCATGTAGTCGATTCTAATGTGAAGAGCAGAATAAACAAGGACCGGCACGCGTATGTTTGCCATAGTAGGATGTGTCAGTCGCCACAAATTCCAAAAAAGCATTATGGGTCGCATTTTCAATTCCAGTAACAGGAAAAATTACAGCTGCTTGTGAACAAAACCTGAGACGTCTAAGAGCGATATTCTGGACTCTCTATGTCTTATGAAGATACACACAAAGTCCAAAGCAGAGTCTTCAATGGAGCCCATACAATACGTACAAGAAACAAAAGACGCTCCAAGTTAACGCAGCGTTTGTCACCTGAGACATAAACTGAGTTCTAGACGATATAATAAAGCAAATAAATATATTTTATCTATCAATGAAACAGCCTTTGTTGGACAGAAAATTTTATGACATTAATGTTTAAATCTGCCGCAATATGGAACACCAATTTTAACAAACTTTTCGCTGTATATACGGCCGTATTGTGCCAATAACACCACAAATGTTGATTTTCAGGTATTCAACTTTATCTGGCTTACCGACGTAGACAAGCGACTTTAGATAACCCGAAAGAAAATAATCCATAAATAAATTGGTGGCCAATTTAATAATTTTCTGTGGATGTAATAGTGTTTCGAGAAAAATTTTTGGATTATCTGCACTCTAAATGCCAAAATTCTGCTT
The DNA here is from genome assembly GCA_023159175.1 of Wohlfahrtia magnifica. NCBI lineage: Eukaryota > Metazoa > Arthropoda > Insecta > Diptera > Sarcophagidae > Wohlfahrtia > Wohlfahrtia magnifica. Next base: position 1,555,348 of record JAKWBJ010000537.1, read on the forward strand.
ATTTAGATACCCATTCAATCAAAAATTGCAAATCTCAACGTTAACAAGTCTTCTGGGCCGGATGGCATACCAGCACTGGTCCTGAAGCAGTGCTCTTCGACGCTTGCGCGTCCATTAGCTCACCTTTTCAGTGCGTCATATCGCGCCGGTATTTTTCCATCATGCAGGAAAGTTGCTAATATAACGCCAATCCCCAGAAAGAGCGAGGCTAGTAACCCTGAGAACTACCGTCCAATAGCAGTTTGTTCCACACTCTCCAAGGTTATGGAAAGTATGATTAATCACCACCTTGTGGGTTATCTGGAGTCCAACGATTTACTTAGCGATCGTCAGTACGGTTTCCGAAAGGGCCGTTCTACTGGTGACCTGCTGGCGTTGCTCTCGGAGAAGTGGAACAAGTCCATTCATGGTTTTGGCGAGAGTAAGGTTGTGGCTCTGGATATATCAAAGGCGTTTGATAGAGTTTGGCACGAGGCTCTCATTTCGAAACTTAATGCTTTTGGTGTCGGTAGTCACTTCTCTCGATTTATATCGAGTTTTCTCAGAGATCGCTCTATAAGAGTGGTTATAGATGGGGTCTCAACCGACGAGTTCAGGGTAAACTCAGGGGTACCGTAAGGCTTTGTTCTTTCTCCTACTTTTTTTCTAATATTTCTAAACGACTTTCTTCTTCTCACTTCTAACCCCTCTACTCTTTTGCGGATGACAGCAACATTTGTCACTCATATTCCTTTGATCGTAGACCGCGCCTTTTGGAGGTTGGGGTAAGAAGGATGAATATGAACGTCACACTCACAAGTGACCTGGTGAAGGTCTCCGAATGGGGTCGTGCGAACAGGGTCGATTTTAATGCACGTAAGACTCAATGTTGTTTTTTAAGACACAGGCGTGGTGGTGTGCTGTCAGCTGTGTCAATGGGTAATGTGGATATAGAGGAATCAGATGCTCTTGATGCTCTGGGCATGAGAATTCACTGTGACGTTCGTGGAATGATCACATATTTCAAGTGTCGAAACAAGCATTCAAGTGCCTTGGTTTTTTGAGACGGTGCAAGAAATACTTCACCCCATCTGATCTCCTTAATATTTACAAGACCTAAAAATGGAAAATACAACCAAAATGGAATACAACTCTCATGTATGGGCCGGTGCTTCAAAGCCTATTTTGGAGCTTCTCGACCGCGTACAGGAGAGGGCGAAGATGCTCATCAATGGCGGTAGGGTAGCCAACTCTATTGATTCATTGGAGCACCGTCGTAATGTGGCGTGTGTTTCATTGTTCTATCGGTACTATAACGGAATGTGTTCTAACGAAATTAAGGAAATAGTTCCTAAAAATCATATATTTTACGTAGTACTCGTATTTCTCGTAGAGCGCATCCCTTTGTAGTTGATTGTCCAGTAAATCGCACAATGCATTATAGGGAGAATTCGTTCTTTGGTCGCACTGTTTGGTTGTGGAATAAGCTTCCAGCGAAAGTATTTCCTGCCACCTACGATATGAGTAAATTTAAATCTAACGTCCATAAACACTACTCCCTCTGTCCTCCTTCCAATAACCTATTTTCCTAGTACCAGCACAATGCACTGCATGAGTGGGGGCCATCCCCTGGGTGCTGGTCTTATTTAAAAAAAATGGACTTCATCGGAGAGCAAAATTTTAAATTTTGAAGTTTGACCAAAAGAACCATTATTTTGTTAAAAAAAAATTAGCAAGTCTGCCCGTAATGAAACGTCAAACCAAACTAAATAAAAATACAAGTATCAGCTGTTAAGTCGGTTGTCAAATAAATAGATGCTTCAATGGAGTAATCAATTTGCTGGAGATTGTGTATTTATAACTTTTTTATTTATTGAAAGAAATAGTATCTTAAGCCAACCCAAAGTGGAAGTGATATAGACATTAGAAGGAATCTTACATCCAACCACATACAATGTAAGTAGAACCCATCCAATGCCTGTATACAATTCCTATATACATTTACACAGCGTTGGCCTGGGCCGTCAGATAGGTCCGATGGAACTGACATTGTCAGCGAAGGTTGGGTGGGTCCGACGATACAGACATTGTAACTGAAGGTTGGAAGAGTTTTAATTCTTAAATATTTTTTTTCATTTTATTTATTTATCGCAAATTCAATAATGAAAATCCAGTTTATATGCCATAATCGCTTCCATATAGACTGCTCCATATACCACACACACGGTTAGTCCACTTGTATTTTTATACATACTTTTTATCATTTTATTTCGGAAAAATTAAGAAGAAAAGTTGGAAAAATAGCAGCAAAAAACAAACAAAATTCACAATCGCAACTACAATAGCAATTTAATGCATTACAAGCCCATCCAAAGCGGATGCTAGTGCTATGGCTTTTTTACTTCTAATGTACATTTCATTTTACAATGTATCGGGAGTGAGACTCATCCAAATTTTATTTCAATTTTTCCTATTGGCATAATAGTATACAATCGTATGTGTTTCATTTGTAATAACTTTTGTTCTGCTGGGATGTAATTGATATTTAACATTGTAAGCGTTAGGGCATCTATGATATGCTGTTTGTGGCTTTACAGACTGGTACGCATTCGTATAGACCATTTGTAAATGAACCTGCTGCATAAGAACCTCAAAATGAAAGTACTAAGCTTGTTTCAAATCTGTTATATTTTTATTTTAAAACGGGACCTATCGTTAGGGCTCAAGAAAGTTGTGTCGCAGACAGCTGTCAATTGAACCTCTTACTCAGTTGGTCTACTGCTTGTATGTACATGATGCGTTAAAAATATTTGGAGCCATTAAAGTCCACTATCTCTGTCATAAGATTAATTAAATGATAATGTTTATGATTTTTGTAAAGCTTAATGGTACCATTTTGCAGTAATTTGCATAAATGGTCGTTATGTAGTTGAACTCCAATTAAACCAAATGCTTGCTTTTCATATTTCGTCCATAACATTATACGGCTCAAATTGCAATTTGAAATTTATTGTCGTTTGCTTTTAAATTTAATCTAAATCGCATTTGAAAACAAAATATTTAATATCTTTATGTTCAAATCAAATTTCATTGCAATCGATATCTGTGCACCGATAAGATTAAACAGATCCAGTTCAAACGTTAAGAATTAATAAGTGACAGCTCTGGTAGTGGTTGGTTGGTTGGTTGGTTGGTTGGTTGTTAAGTGAACGAACAACACACATAAATATGCGACATTTTGCTGTAAAATTATTAACCCGTTTAAATCTTTTGAATGCATTTACTAACTGCTTCTTTTCTTCATATTCATGCCACATACCTTACTTACTACTCGTACAGCCAGACGACAGTCAAGCTATCCAGCCTGCCAGTAATTCTTTTTTTATTTTTGTATAAAAATCCACCAACAACACCAATGTGGCAATTGCAAAATATTTATTATTTCTTTCTTTCTACATTACTAATGTATTTGTTCTTATTGTTGTTGTTGTAATTGAAGTTGTAGTTATTGCTGTTGCTATTTAGTTTTAACCATAAACTCCTCTATCATTGATCGTGATCATGTAATACCAACCCACGCACTCATTGGCAAAAAAAAACAAAAATTTCAGAAAATATACGAAAAAAATCAACTGAAAATTGCCTGAAAGGTTTTATTTTTCCATACAGTTTCAGTCTATTTGTGTGTATGTGTGTAAGTGTGTGTGAGGAAGTATGTGCTGCGCTAAAAAATCAACGGCATTGCATTGCATTTTGGAGGCCTCTTCTTGAAGGAAAAAAAGAAAGAAAAAAACATAGAAAATTTTAAAGTCAATTTAACATTAAAACATGTTATAAAACAACATTTTCATACGATCAAAGTATGTGAATAACAACAACAACAACAACAACAACAGCAACAACAACAACAGCAGCAGCAACAACATAAACAACATACAACATCAATACATATTCACTCGTGCAACGCATAACTATAATCACAAAATTTTAATTTTAGGATCATCTCTGATCCTTTTTTGTTGTTCTTTTTTTCTTTTTTTGCTGTAATTTTTTCCTTTCGTTTTGTAAAAGGCAACGTTGCAAGAGCAACTGAAACAACAACAACAACAACAACAACAACAACAACAACAACAATAAGCATCTAAAGGTGGTTGGTTGTATGGATCAAAAACGTATGTTTTTCAACTCTTTTATTATTATTTTGTTTTTTGTGTTTTGTACTGCAATAGCACCAACATATTATGCATCACTAACAACAACTACAACAAGTACGGAGAAGAAGGAGAACAACAAAAGCAAAAACAAGAAAGAGTGTGTCAACATGATTGCGACATTAAAAAAGTTTAAATGCAACAAAAAATAGGGAAGAAATTCAACAAAAACACAATTTTTTATACCTTCTCGTTGTTATTGCTGTTGTCGTATGACGTTTATCCTTAATACCGAATGTTTGTCTAGTTGCTAGAAAGCGTGATGTTAGCTTTTGATGGATGCCGCTTCTATGCTGCATCATGGAATCTTTACGAAATTCTGCATTTGCTCTTGAATTTATTTATTCACTATGACTTGAAACGTAGGTATATATGTGTATGCGTATGCGTGTGTGTGTGTGTGTGTGCTTGTGTGTAATGGCAATTTGAAATTGTTCTTCTGTACGAGCATAATTCAATTTTCATGAAATATGTTTTCAAATTTATTGAAAAATTTAATTTTATTTCGCTTTATTTTCGTTTTCTTTTTTTGCTTTTTGTAGGAGAACACGTTTCTTTTTTCTTCTTGTTTTGCCAGTATGACAATTTTCCTATCAGGCGGTAGTAGTGGTGGTTCAATTCATAAGTCATTTAATTTATACGAAATTTAATGGCATTTAATATACTTTTGCCATTTTTATTACGGCAAAAAAATGTTTTTTTTTTTCTTTTTTTGAAGGTAAATTGGCTGTCAAAAGATGAAATATCAAAAATTGAGCTGTCAAGCTTTGACACTTATTTAGTAAAAATGGGGAAATTTTAACTATGGAAGGCTACACTCTTGAACAAAGAATTTTAATTGTGAAAATTTACTATCAAAATGGTGTATCAATTCCAAAAATTCTAACAGCTTTTCGTCATAATCAGGCTCCCTCTGAGACCACTGTGCGTAATTTAATTGCTAAATTCGAGGCTCACGGTACTGTTGCTGACAATAGATCAAAACACTACGCTCGTAGTGGCCGTAGTGATGCAAACATAAGCGCTGTACAGCAAAGTGTTGAGAATGGGCCTGGAACTCCAATTCGTCAACGTTGGCAACAATTTGCCATCACCCGAAGAATTTTGCGCAACATTTTGCAAAAAGATCTTCATCTTCACGTCGACCATAGTTTGCGTCGAACATTTGCGAATTGGCTGTTTGAAAAACTGAACGAAAACAACGCATTTTTCAACAAAATCATCTCTAGAGATGAAGCCCATTATCAATTAGGCGGTTATGTAAACAAACAAAATTGTTGAATAAGGGGCTCACAACATCCACAAACAGTTCTCGAAAAACCATAGCAACCAAAGAAAGTGACCGTATGATGCGGTTTGTGGTTAAGCGGCATCGTCGGCCCGTAGTTTTTCGAAATTGAGCAAGGAAACGCCGTCACTGTGAATTCTCTGCGCTAACAAACTATGATAACCAATTTTTTGTGCCCACGATTAGCTAATGTTGATGTCAGTGACCTCTGGTTTCGCAGGACGGTGCCACAAGCCACACAGGCAGCCAAACAATTCAGTTATTGCGTGAGAAATTTCCCGGTCGCATAACTTCTCGATTTCTCTTGTGATTTAACGCCGCTGGATTATTTTCTCTAGGGCCATTTGAAAGACCAGGTTTACGGGAATAAACAACTGACACTCTGAAAGATGGAATACGAAGCTTTGTTGCAAAATTTGGTTGAACATATTTTGAAAATAGCGGACGTTTGTCGACGTGCTAGACTTGGACATTTCCCCGACATCATATTCCATTATTTATTTTCATATTTCTATTTTATATTGGTATGAATAAGACTGAATTTTTGAAAAAAGTGTGTTTTTAAACCCATTTACTTCCTAATCTCAAATTTGCCCACCCTTTATATATATAAATAAGTGTACTCAACGGCTGACACAAACAGCCGCATTCTAGCAGCTTACATTTATTTTAATTATGTATGTATGTATGTATGCATGTATGTATGTATGTATGTATGTAGGTATGTATGTGTGTATGTATGTATGCATATAGGTATGATTAGTGTTTTAAATTAACTTCCATATTCGTAAAATTCCAAATGAGTTTTAATTGTATTTTATTTCAAATTTTTCATAAAAAATTTTCTTTAAAAAGATTTCAAATACATTTGGTTTTTTTAATATATGCCTAAAAATATACAATAATACATTTTTCCAAAAAATTTTTATTAAAAAAAAAAATTCCAAAGAAAAACCGATTTTTATATGACAGATACAAAAATACACATAAATATTAGCTTTTGTTTTTTATGTATGTACTCGTATATGTAGCTGAACAAAAAATATATGTTTTCTTTCTATACGTTAGTAAGAGTTTTATAGTCGCCTTAGTCCCAAAGTACTGAACACATTTGAATAAAAAAAGGCCTTCCAAAATCGATGCAGTAAAACGGGCGTTAAGGGGGATACAAAGAAATGTGTCAGCCTATTATTTATGTAGATGTCATGCAATTTATTGAATCTGAATCTATTAACATTTGCAGACCTCTGCTCGATGATTGATAAAAATATCGCGACTAAATAAGAAAGTCTGTTTGTAAGGCCTAATACTCTCTACGGCCAAATCTAACATATTTCGCTAGAATTTAATGCGTTATAGTATTGCTAGTACAGTGAAACACAAGCCATATTGCCGTATAGTCGTTAATAGGAATTCTTGTCCTCTTCGATACGCAGTCGAATACATAATTGCTTTAAATTATTATTATATCGTGTATACATAGGAGTATAAGTAGTACGAAGGTAAGTCGAAGTTAAGTATTTTACTTGCAACACTTTGAAAAACCGAAGTACTTGAATGCTTTATACTGCCCTGAGATTCAGATGACTTTTAAGCAGCTCTTCGTTTATGGCTTAATAAACAACATTGGCACTACGCATTTGGGTGTGTCAGTCGTATTGAAGGTTCTTATTAATGACGGTAGGGTAGCCAACTCTATCGATTCATTAGAGCATCGTGGCATGTGTTTCATTGTTCTATCGCTACTATAACGGAATGTGTTCTAACGAAATTAAGGAATTAATTCCCAAAAATCATATATTTTTACGTAGTACTGGTATTTCTCGTAGAGCACATCCCTTTGTAGTTGATTGTCCAGTAAATCGTATAACGCATTATAGGGAGAATTCGTTTTTTGGTCACTCTATTCGTTTGTGTAACAATCTTCCTGTGTGCCACTTACGACATGAGCAAATTTAAATCGAACGTCCACCGGCACTACTCTATCTATCCTTGTTCTCACAACCTATTTTCCTAGTACCAGCACAATGCACTGCTTGAGTAGGGATTATACCGACTTCGACCTCAGTCTCTAAAGCGCTTGACCAATTATCAAATAAGTGTAAACGACAAATGAAGCAGCCGTCTTCGAAGAAGTGGATAGGACTTGAAATTGATTGTATTCGATTCGATAGAAGGCCCTTAAGAAACATAAGGACTAGAGTTGGATATAAAATGAAATTCTGCATTATCCTCGCATTTAGTACGAACTTATACAAGCTTACTCTCGCCAAACCGGTAAATAGACCGATTTCGTTCCTCCAAAAACAATGTTAAGCCATTTGCTTAGCTTCAGGTAAATACTTCAAAAGGTGAAAATTGTAAAACATTTGTTTTATCGGAACTTGGATTACATTTCATTACACAGGGTACGAGCCACTAAAAACGGTTCCAAACGGTTCCATGGGAGCACATGGTTTCCACAAAGCCTCTTTGCCTTGTTTCAGCTTCTTTCCAAATGAAAAATCAGTATTTTAGTAAAATTTCTTCTTCTACTTCTTCTTGTTGAGAAACAGTGTTGGAATTTAATGAAATCTTGTTTGTGCCGATTAAAAAAAAAAAAAAAAAAAAAATCTCACAAAAATGTTTGCAACATTCCACAAGACAGATCAAAACACAAAGATAAACAAACATTCACGTCTAAACACATGTTTCGATTTAAGATACAGGAGATACTTGCAACACACACATACACACATACATACATACACATAATATACTCACACCTTCAAACAAATCTCCCCCAATTTAAGTGTTATTTGTTGTTGTTGTTGTTGTTGTTGTTTTTGTTGTTATCGCTGTTGTTGTTTAAATCAAATTGTGAAATAAATGTTTTGTTTTTTTTTTATAAATATTTTCATGCTTAATTTGAATTTTGTATTTGATTTCGAACAAAAACGAAAAAAAAACCAAAAATCAAAACTTTGGCTTTCAGAAGGTTGAATTAGTCTTAATTTGTTTTGTAGTTTTTCTTTCATTTGTTGTTTTTTGTTTCGTTTTTCTTTTCTTTTTGTAATTTGGTCAGCAATGAATGCGAAATTGAAATACTTTTGTTTCCCACGTTTGCCTGTCTGTCCAGCCATTCAATCCATTCATTCATTCATTCATCCATCCATCCATCTATTTGTCCAAAAAACTTTTCAACTTTCTGCTTGTCTGTCCGCCTGTATGTCTTTCGTCATTAGTTCAATCACTGTAAAATACAATAATATCAACAACAACAACAACAACAACAACAACTACAACAACAACTACAACAATAATAATAATAATAATAACAGCAACAACTATTAAATTGTTGCATTCATTCGAAGAGTCGTCAACTTCAATTCAAAGCCCATTCGGACAATTTCTTAAGCCGTTTAAATGGTTAAACTTGAATTGATGGTCAGCGATTGTGATGTTTGTTACTGTTGCCGGTTGGTTGGCAACTTGACTGGTCGGTTAAATGGATCCAAATGTGCCTATAAGTTGATGCATATGAACATGTGTTTGTTCTCTTCTTCTTCTTCCTCTTCTTTAATGGGCGCACGTCAATAAATTGGCAGATGCAACGGATATCTTACCCTCCTTTTAAAAAAATTATACTCCCCGTACATACGTACATTTACACTTGAACTGACATTACAAGCAAGTACAAGTGCTCATGTAAAGAATAAGTCAGAGTAAGGCAATGTATTATTTAATATCCCGGGTCATTTATTTGAATGTCCCTCTGTTTGGATATGTTTTTTTTCTTAATTTCAGTTCAGTCTTTAATTTTGATTCAATTCTTTCGTTTCATGAACAATTTGCATTGTTTTCTTTATTCATTCACAAGTGTTGGGAATTTTGTATTTTTTGTTTTTATTTTTTATTTTATTATTTTAAAACATTTGCTTCCCATAATTTAATTTTTTCTTAATTTTTTTTTTTTTTAAATTTTAAAATTGATTTACACTGCTTGTACTGTTTTCATGTTAAATAAGATGGAAGACAAAGAAATTCAATTAAATTACAATGAAATGAATGTCATTAAATCGTAATCCACAAATTTAGTTTTTCATCTGCAATATTTTCTGTTATTAACCCTACCGTTAGGTTGAGACCATTTTGGTCAATTTTGTTTTTATATCGCTTTTACTACGGAACGGTTCAACATATCAACTTGAAACTTTAGCTCAGATAGTATTTTTCTATTTTATTCTTTTTTTACGAAATAGAAACTTACTAGCTTTACATATAGGGTTGCCAGATTCAACATATGTAGCAACATTTTTGACATTTATAGAATAAAATCTTGACAGTCACATATATTGGGTGTTCGAAAAACTTTGGTTACAAATTGTCGGTGTATAATTCTGGTAATATTAAGTGCATCAGACAACACTATAGCTTACTTGATAGATCTGAATGATTATGGCCAATGAAAAGTGTATCACGTACGACAATAATGTGCGAAAAAGATTATGGATGAAGCAATGCAAAGTTCCGTAAATGGTGGCAAAGCCAGTATTGAAACCAAGAAAGGTAATGTTGGTATATGATGGGATTGGAAAGGGAACTGTTCATTATGAGCCTCTACAACTTGGTCAAAGAATCGATTCCTTTCTATCAACAATTAACGAGATTGAAGCAAGCAATTCAATACCAGAATTGATAAACGGAAAAGGTATTGTGTTCCATCAAGATAACGACAAACATATCTTTGATGGCCCGATAGATAGTTCATTCTCTGCAGAACTCTCTTAATAGTGTAAATTGAAATTCCACAGAGGCCTGCAAAACGCGATTGGATCAGCGTTTCACTCAGTAGTTCTACACTACAAAAATGGCGAATAGTTATCGAACATTTTCAAGCACCTATTAAAAAAATTTTATTATAAATTTTTTAGATAAACTGAACTAGAAAACAAATACACTTAAAATAATATGCGTTATTAGTTCACTAAAATGTTGAATATCTTTCCATTCAACTTTGTGTAGGGAAAACTTTAAGAAATCTTAACAAAATATGTAAACATTTTCTTGATTCTTGACAAGCTGTACAAATTCTTGTAAATCAAGTAAAATAAAGGCCATATGGCAACCCTATTTACAGAACCAGTGCAAAAATAAAAATTTCTCAGAATTTGAAGAGCAAATTATTTTTCATTGTAACATATTGTTGCATATAAATTTTCTGCCTTCTTCTATGATGCACTTACTACCGCACTTATATATGCAGCAGCTGAGTGTCCTTAGTTTTCTAACAGATGCAATTTTTAGTGCAACGCTCGCAATGCTACACAATGAAACCAATGTAGCAGTTTCACTGAAAGTAAATGTTAACGTGTATTGAGGAACTTCTTTAAAAATAAACAAATTGAAGGAACAAGTGATTTATTTTGCAAGTCAGCTTCCGTTCTACAAGCGTTTCTCCGAATTTAAAAGGAGAAAAAAGTTATCAGAAGTGACATTATGACATTTCAGGCGATCCAAAACGTCTCGCTTCAGATGATTTTTTCCAGACTGTTAATTTTATGGTTTTCCAAAGTATAATTGGGCTTTCTACACATAACCTAGTTTGGAATCGGCAGCAAGCTGAAGCTTTAGGTCATTCTTCGCATGTCTTGCACAAAAAATCAAAACAACGACCTCGAGAAGCCTCCAACTGTTCATCAGTAGTTACATTTTCGTAGCAGTTGTAAAACATTGGAAGACTAATTTCTCGTCGAAGCGAGGAGCACTTGAAATCATGCAAAAGTTATATTTGCTCATTATTATTATCTCGGAAAATAGGGAGACCAAAACGTGCATCGGAAAAATCATTTTAGTCTAAAAGTGGAAGTGTCTACATCTTTCCACTTTTTGTCGAATTTTTCCATTACTATTTTTCTAGTGTAGGGGAAAAGATTACAAAACAGAACGCAATACATCATGCAATCTGAAAACGGTACATTGTATTGGCCCCAAGCGCGTGGATAAGATATTATCGCTTTACGTTTTTACGAGCTCCATTGCATTCAATTTTTTACTTCATACATCACCGAGATTAATATACACTTTCCTCATTTTCTAAAAAAATTTGTTACATTGATTTCATATGCACTATTTTCATCCATAGCTGTACAAATTTAAATATCAGAGTTACAGAGCACAAGTGGCTTAATTAACTAGATAAGGGAAATTACAGAAATAGAATTCAATATAACCCTGTAAACTGGCTGAATTACAAATATACTCGTATTTAATTCTAAAACGTTAAAAATCACATCTTAGTGCAGTTATTGTTTAAAAAAAAAAAAAAACATTTTGACCAAAACGGTCCTATACCTAATATTCTTAAGTTTTTTTTTACCTAACAGCGGGGTTAAGAATTTGCGACAATGAATATTACAGCTGATTGTGTATGAGTACAATATGGTAAATATTAGGGAGATTAGACGGTTGTTATTCAATCGGTTTTAAGCGGTTTTTTTGGCTTAGTCGGAGGTTTTTTTAAAACCTTCACTTTTCGGATACCGAATAAACCAGTTGACAAATAACCGGTTAATTGCAAAAATGCTCATCGTTTAACTATTTCTATAAATTTGGTTATTATTTTTGTATATGTGACAGCCTTGAACGTCTCTCATAAAGAACGTGAAACTAAGGTAGATCGCAAAAAGTATGCACACTTGAGCAACAATAACTTTTTCTCATCTTCTGTAAATAAATATTGATTTTTATATATGGAGAATGATCAACTAGACGCATTGAAAGCGACCCACAAACGTCGTTTCCGAACAGCAGATATATTAGTTAGTGAAGTTTTTCACAGCGTTAATACACATAAGTCACTAGTAATGTTGTGATGTATAACGCTGTTGAAAATTGTCAAACGGTGTAGCCTGGGATTGAACCAACGACTTCTTCCCTATAAGAACAGTGACAGTCATTTGACCGGTCAATTGACTGGCATTGTGACTGAAGTATCTATCATTTCTTTCTATCAAGTTATTAAGGGCAAAATGAAAGAAATGACCGAATCATTTGTGTACAGGTGATATTCCATCCTTTTCTAACTTATGAATTCTGTCGACTATAAAATATATATCTGAGCCTCTCACTCTATTGCTGCTTACTTATCAAAGATGATGTAAATGTTGGTCAAAGTTGACTTATCATATTTGATGTATAAACCCGTCAAAGTTGATATGTGTACACTTTCTGTAATAAAAGACGATTTATTATTTTTTACACTAATAATTTCGTAAATTAAAAATATAATTCATAATTCATTAATTATACAATAATACATAATAATCATTAAATTATTTTTTTTTTTATTTCACTCAGTAAAAAAATGTTGTAAAAATGTTTCGGCAACGATTCGCTAAAGAAAACGGTAGTTTACCAGTAGCATGAGCGGTTCAAAAGTGGTCGTGAAACAATCGAAGATGATGAACACAGTGGCAGACCATCGACATCGAAAACCGACGAAAACGTTGATAAAGTAAAAGAAATGTTGGTCAATAACCGCAAATTAACTATAAGAGAGATAGAAGAGGTCTTGAACATTCCCTATGGATCGGACCAAGACATTTTGGGTTATGATTTAGGTTTCCGTCGTGTAACAGCAAAGTTGGTGCCAAAAGACATCAATTTCATGCAAAAACAGACCGTGTTGGTTCTTTCGCTTCTCTTACTCTTGTTTTGAACTAAACTGGGTCTATACAGTTGAAAAAGATCTGAAAGTTGTGGAAAAGATATATTAATAAGTATATAAGTTACTAATTATTTCATCATTTATAGATGTCCTGTTGAACAACATGAGCTTGTCTAGTGCATGCTTTTTCCACCTCCCTACCCAATAGTGCTTCTAAGCAGGTTGTCTGCAAACATTACTCGAATGTTGTCTGTAAAGAAGCATAAATATTAAAATAAAAAAGTATTAATTTGTGCTTTTTACCATTATCTGAGCAAAATCTGGCGGTTCCACCTTTTACTTTCCATCCGCAAGTGTCATAAATTGCATAAATTGCAGCATGCATGCGACTCCGCCACGATGTTTGTCCTGTATCTCACCAGTCATTAACAGACAAACTGATGGCTATCTTGTATTGTATCAAGAATATCTATTGAGCCATCATTTCTAGTGTTGGCACGACCTGGTAAAAATATTTATTAGTATTTTCACATGTACGAGTATATTAAAAGCAATATTGCAATTTCTGGATACTTACCTATGCTACAATTTAATCCAACCTGCTTACAATCACTTGTCCTTTTATTTATCAGTTTTTTTACATAATACATACAATGTTTTTATGTCGATTATATTTTTACTTTAATTTTGCTAGAATTCACAAATTTATTGTTTTTATGTATTCTCTCAAATGTCTCAAAATATAACTCTACAACACTTGTTGTTTCACTTTTTCTCCTGTTGTTTCACTCTTTCAAATGTTTAAATATAAAAAAGTTGTAAATGTTTTAGTAAAAAAATTGTTTCTGTGTTAGTTTCGGTCATTCATTTCTTGTAGGGTATATTGATTGCAGTTATCATTGATATTTTATTTCTAATCCGTTTTAAGGATCCAATTTTTTTACCAATTTTCTTACATACATAACCAATGTGTTCTTTTACTCTCGGCTACGTAGCTTTTACAGATGTCAAGCTATGACGCAACCTAACAAAAAAAGAAGAAGTCAAATCGGTACGATGGGGGGACCGTCAGACTGGAGTTATTCCGGAAACTTTTTGTTCAAGGTGGTATACCGTTAAAGTGAGTCAACTAAAAATTTCTCAATTTGTACTTTTTGCCATATCTATCCCCGGTGAAAATGTTGAACCATTATCTCTATTCTCTCGCCAAAAAAAATAAAAAATAAAAGAAAAGTTCAGTTGTAGTCCTAATTGTACTAAAGGGTCCGCCAAATATTTCTTTTTTTTTTTTGAAAAAGCTATCAAAAAAAAAAATTACTGAATATTTTCTCAAATTTCTTTTTTTATTTGAAAGTACAATCCTTCTGGTTAATAATGGAAAATAATTTCATTCAAATGGCTGCCTCGGCTGGCCATGCAGTAGCCGACAATTTTTAAGCACATTATCGATTGTGTGCAGCTGTATTTCCCAATGGCTTCACGAATATTGTCCTTTAAAGCGTCAATTGTCTCTGACTTGTTGGCGTAACACTTATCATTGACAGAACCCCACAAATAATAGTCCAACGGTGTCAAATCGCAGCTTCGAGGTGGCCAAACGACATCAGTGGCTGATAATGCGATCTTCAAAAACAGGGCGCAAAACATCGAGTATAACTTCGGCTGTGTGGCATGTAGCGCCGTTCTGTTGAAACCAAATGTTGCTTATATACTCCTCTTCAATTTTTGTGAACAAAAATTCGTTCAACATGGCCCGATAACGATCGCCATTGACTGTAGCGGTCACTCCTTGCTCATTGTCGAAGAAAAATGGCCCAATTATGCCTCTGGACCAAAATCCGCACCAAACAGTGACTCGTCTTGGGTCTATCGGCTTTTCAATGTATTCGTACGGGTTTTCTGTGCCCCAAATGCGACAATTTTGCTTGTTTACATACCCGCCAAGATCAAAATGAGCTTCATTTGAAAAGATAATTTTTGATTCTGTAACATTACCATGATTTTCAAAGTAATGCCGCAATATTTCCCAGCGTTGTTCAAGCGTATACACAACCATATTCGTCCAGCGGATGAATAAAACTAATTATCTATCAAATCAGACATGAGCTAAGTGTTACCATTCACGAAATAAGCACCAGTTGGAAAAATAACGTTAGATGGCGGACCCTTTATAAGACTTATTGTATAAAAAAAGAAGCAGTTTTTTGCCTCTACTGAAAAGTTTGAAATTTTGAGTTGACTCACTTTAGCGGTACAAGTGCGATATGTACGTGCGTGCATATGTATATATTTATCGTTTTGTTATGTCAAATATGTAAATACATACATATCTTCATATGTATGTGTGTTTGTATGAACATTTGGTTAAAATTTATTAAAATTTTCATTGTCATACTATGTATACATGCATACATAAGTTCACATGTAATTAGTGGCCTTTGTTTAGTTTCGTATTTTTGTTTTATAATTTTACACCTGTCCCGATACTATGACAGGATCCTTTTATTTTTGAACTGCTTGCGCTAATGCACTTACTTCGTTACCCTTAGGGGGTTTCATTCGTTGGTTTTCAGGAATTTTTTGTTTTTTAATTTTATTTTGCCATTTCCCGGTGTTAATTCTTAAGCTGTCACGTGTCTACTCTGAACTACATTCGGTTGGTGGTTGTAAAAGTCTGAAAGATAGAGAGAGAGAGAGAGAGAGAGAGAGAGAGAAAGAGATACAAAGCGCTTTAATTAAACGGTGGCCTAAAATATGCAAAAACTTAACCTGCGCTCGTCATAATATCGTATTTTAGTGAAAAGGAGTTCGTTTTGGCATTTGTAAAATGCTATTGTTGTTGTTTTAGGTTTTGATTTCTTTTGAATAAAAGTCAAAAATATTTTCGTCCTCACCATTACCTACAGCCTCAGCATCATGATCAACAACAACAAGTATATTTTGCATATCTTGAATTGTGTTGTTATTGTAGATTCATTTTGTTTTTTTTTTTTGTTTTTTCTTTTTTTGTAAGCCTGCTCACAGCGATAACGCCCTACTTTCAACGCGTTTTGATTTAGTCGTACAACAGCCACAAAATATAATGGAAAAAAACGCACGTTAGTGAAAAGAGGGCTCTAAGCGTTTTCAGTTGGCTTTTTATAGTAGAAAGACGGACGGACAACTGGTCAGTTGGTTTTAAATGATTGGACATTCTTCACCAGTTGGTAGGTTTCGTTCGTTTAATCATATTTTTGTTGTTTTTTTGTTTTTTTGTTTTTTTGTTTTTTGTTCTGTTTCAGTTTTTTGGAAGCATATTGGGGTGTAGCCATTTAAAGAGCTACTTAATCTGTGGCTGGACACACTGCTTAAAGGTAATAATTTCATAACCGAGTGAGTATATCTCATTTGAATATTTTTGATTCATGGCTTTTAAGTATTTTGCCAAAGCTGCTGCTGTTATTTTTTATTTTTTTTTTTTTTTTTTTTGGCTGTGGCCATGGCTGATGTGTGCACCACAGATGATTATAAAAAAAGAGAAAAAAAAAATAAATAAAAATCTCATTTAAAATCGATCAAAGATTTTTTTTCCTTTTTTTTGTTCACAAGGTTATGGTAATAAAGTTGAAATATTTCGATTTTACCGCATGCCGGCCGCCCTTCTCTGCACAGTACACAGTGCTGTTTAATATGGTTTTGGGTTGTAATTTCCTTTCTTAAATCCTAAATAGTCGTTTGCGTATTGCAATAAATGACTAGTAAGTCGGTTAACTGGTCGATTGTTTTGTGTATAGTATTTCTCTACTTTTGGCCAATTGGTATAGCCAAGTGTGACCAGACGGCTGACCGGCTAGCTGGCTAGTTGGCTGGCTGGCTGGCTGACCGCATTGGAATTGTGTTAGTAGTGGTTTCCTTTAAAAGGTTTTTCTGTTTTCTGTTCCTCGTCCATTTGCTTGCGCTGGCATACCCGTCCATCAAGCCCAACAGACAAGAAAGAAATTAGTAAAACTCATTTTGGCTTTAGCCTCCGGACTTAAACTTAATTCGGAAGCACAGCAGGAGGTTCTAAGTAAATAATGTGTTTGTGTTCTTAACGCAATCTACAGCATTTAATTTGCATTTTATTGCTGTTTTTTTTCGTTTGTTGTTGTTGTTGTTGTTGACGTTTATTTAATTTTTGTTTTTGCCATATTTTGTTTGCCTTATTTGTGGTACGTGTTGATCTTAAGTGCAGTTGAATGGGTTGTTCCTGGCCGTAGTTTTTTTTTTTCTTTTTTTTTATATTTCAATCTCATGTGAGTTTAGTTGGACTTTTTCTTAATTCTCAAAATATATTCATTTGTATTAATATGTTTGTCTGTCTGTCTGTCTATCTGTCTGTCTGTCTGTCTGTCTGTCTGTGTATTTCCTACACTCTTTTCTTTCCCAGGGCATTTTCATCTGAAATGTTGAGTTTTGTTTTTATTGTATTATTTGATGTTTTTGTTGTATTTGTGAAATTAATATTGTATGGAAATGTATAAATGATTTAAATGATCAGCTTTAATGAAATAACAGCCATATCATTTTATAATTAACTTTTATTTTTGTTTTTGTCATTTCATATCGAAAACTCAGCCAGTTTCGGCTTAAAGTGGGAACTCAAGAAAAGTAATCACAAATGAATTCTGTATAGAATTCAAATTATTATTATTATTTTATTATTATTTTTTTTTTTTGTCATTGAGAACTGAAACAAAAATCGTTTTTTTTATGCAATTTACCTTCAGGTTTCTATACCGTATAAGAGATTAATCACGGGGTGAGTAATTCTCAATTTTAGATCAAAAAAGTCTTTATAGCTAATGCGGAGCATTGTTATACTTCCGTAATTTTTTTATTGAATTGACTTTGAAGTCTTTAGGTTGTTGACATATTCTCTAAGCCTATTACGAGGGCAAGCACTAAGTGCCATTAGGTGAACAAATTGTGCAAAACTGGATGAATGGTACGTTCAACGTAAACTTGGAAAAGCGCTCTATAAGCTCGTTGAAAAGAGCACTGATTTCGAAACAAACTTCCACAGTTTGGCAGCATTAACTGCTTGCTTATAGCGATTTGCCAAAACTCACCAGAAAGAAACGCAAACACAAATTATAGTTTAGAGTTTGACATATAACTGTAATCCCCATTGGCAGATCAGACAAGCTAGGAAAAGATTACTAAATGTTTGGATTAAAGAAAGAAAAAAAAATTTTAATATTTTTGAGTTCTATTGCTATTTGATTAGATAATATCAATTACAATTACTGAGGCTTTACAATATCTGATTACCCACACACACACACACACACCCACACACACTCACATACACTCTACACCTACATGAGAAGAACGTGCCGAAATACCTGATCGAGCTGATTGCCGATTACCTCAGGCACAGATTCCCCTTGTACGACACGTCTGATGGCAGGAAATCATATGTAGTATCGGCTGGGGTACCGCAGGGCTCAGTCTTAGGCCCTATACTCTGGAATATTATGTATGATGGTGTGCTAAGGCTCGAACTCCCAAGGGGAGCGCAAATCACTGGCTTCGCAGATGATATTGCCTTGGTGATAAGAGGAAAACATCTCGACAAACTAGAAAGAGCTTGCAATGTTGCAGTTGCTGTGGCCAGAGGGTGGATTGTGAGCGCAGGTCTCAAACTTGCGGATCACAAAACTGAGGTTCTACTGGTAAGCAGTAGAAAGAAAATGGAGTTTATAACTATAACAGTTGGTGACCAGCGGATAGCCTCTAGACAAGCGATCAGATACTTGGGGATCATGATCGACAACAGACTCACATTTAGGGAGCACCTGAAGTATGTCGGTGGGAAATGTGCACTCACAGCTTGTGCACTTGCACGGATAATGCCAAACATAGGCGGCCCTAGACAGGAGAGGAGGCTGTTGCTTACTAGTGTGGTAAGATCTATTGCCCTATATGCGGCACCCATATGGGCTGAGGCCATGCTTAGGAGAACATATAGGATGGGTATTGATGCAGCCTATAGAAGATGTGCGCTCAGGGTCGCCTCTGCCTTCCGCACGGTATCCACTGACGCGGCTTTTGTTATTGCGGGACTGATGCCACTGCAGCTGGTGTCGGATGTTGAAGGAAAGAAGCATGCTGCGAAAAGATCACGGTCGGTAAACGTGGGCCGACTGGAGGAAGGTGCTATGGAAAGGTGGCAACGTGATTGGGATAACTCCTTGAGGGGAAGATGGAGCCACACGCTCATACCGAGCGTAGCTGATTGGGTGGGAAGGAGACACGGGCAGGTAAATTATTACCTGACTCAGTTGTTGAGCGGTCATGGATGCTTTAGGGCCTACCTTTTTAAATATGGGCACGACGACGATGATGTGTGCCCGGATTGTCCGAATGTGACCGAAACCGCGGGTCATGTTTTCTTTGACTGCCCGCGGTATGAAGATCAAAGGCGTTCCCTGGAAACGGCGATTCGATCCCGGATTGTGCCGAACAACATCGTTGGACTAATGCTGACCTCAGCCAGGAATTGGGATTTGGTGTGCGTTTTCGCAAAGGAAATTTTGGTGCGTCAGAGATTGGCCGAGATGGCAAGATCTGCGGAAAGGGGAAGCAGCATTCGCTGAATCACCACTCCCCTGAAGTAATACTCGATAGTGGTCCCGGGGGAGGAAATGGATGGAAGGATTACGAACGTGGATGGGGTTTGTCTTGTAAGTCTTGTCGCGAATCGTGCATATTGGTTAGTCCGGACTACCAATATCTTTTGAAGATTCCCTAGCCGTAGCTCGTATAGCTAAAAAAAAAAAAAAAAACACACACACACTACACCAGACAAACCCCCTTAACTTTCATGTCGAATTGCTCAACACTATTCCTTTTAATCATTTTTTTTTTTTTTTTTTTGTTCTGGTGATAATCAAAAATCATAATTCCAACTAAAAACAAAAACAATCACATTTTCAACGAAACAAAGTGTGATTAAGAGAATCAAAAACAATAACGAAATCATAAAATAGAAATTAAATAAATTGGAAGGCATGAAAGAAAATTAACATTTAAACACTTAAAATAGAAATTTTATTGCATTAAATGACTCAATTGTTCGAATGGTGCAACAACACTCAACAGGCAATATAACATATGATGACTACGATTATCTTCTTGCTTGGTCGGAATCATCAAAATCAGCACTATCATGATCATCATCATTATCATTACAGTCATTATCATCATCACTATTGCCAGCATCAGTGGAAGATATCACCTTTAGATGGCTGACGTAAAGAAAATCGGTGGTATTACACTCGTAATGTTATGCCATTTTATTATTTCATCTTGAATATAATATTTCTGAGAAAAACTTTGGAATCCAACTTAAAACTGAAACTGACAGATACACACCGCCAGAGTGCAACAAATCGTAACAAACGAAACGCGTTAAAAATGCTTAAACCCAGCACGACAAGCGGCAATTAAATAATGTAATGTAATAAGATAAAATTAACACACACAAAAAACAACAAAAACAAAAACAGAAACAAAAACAACAAATAATTTTTAATACATACAGGCATACATACATATCGTATGTACCTCGCACACGTACGCATATGCGTAGAAGGTGTTTGAAAATAAAGACAAAGACATCGAAATAAAAAAAATAAAAAAACAATAAAATAAAAAACTAGAACTCCCAATAGCCTGGGTGGCGTGCCATGTCATTTTAACTGCTTTTTATAGACCAACAAACCAACAACAACAAAAAGCATAAAATATGCTGGTACCAAAAAAAAAAGAAGAAGAAAAACAAAAAATTTAAAATTAAATTTCATGATGACTTTGAAACACTTCATAATAATAACGTTCGTAATAATGATGATTTAAAAACATGTTGCAACAGCAACAGCAATAGCAACAGCAGCAGCCTGTTGTGCGTTTTATTATCAACGAACACACAAATTTACAACAACAAACAATAATCAAAACGTTTGTAATAATAGACACACCACCTCCCAACAATGCCAATAACAACAATACAAACAATAGCAAGAACAACAGCAAGAACAACAGAAACAGCAACAGCAACACCAACACCAACGACAACAACAACAACAACTAGACACATCAATATAAACGAAAGACTTAAGAAAAATGCACTAAAAAACCAAAACAAAAACAAAAATAAAAACAAAAACAACAATAATTAAATAAAGGGTCCGCCATCTAACGTTTTTTTTCAACTTGTGCTTATTTCGTGAATAGTAGCACTTAGCTCATGTCTGATTTGACAGATAATTAGTTTTATCCTTCCGCTCAACGAATATGGTTGTTTATGCCCTTGAACAACGCTGGGAAATATTGCGACATTACCTTGAAAATCATGGTAATGATTTTGCCGAAAAAATCGTCTTTTCAGATGAAGCTCATTTAGATCTTGGTGGGTATGTAAACAAGCAAAATTGTCGCATTTGGCGCACAGAAAACCCGCACGCGTACATTGAAAAGACGATACACCCTAAACGAGTCACTATTTGGTGCGGATTTTGGTCCAGAGGCATAATTGGGCCATTTTTCTTCAAAAATGAGCAAGCAGTGGCCGTTACAGTCAATGGCGATCGTTATCGGGCCATGTGGAACGAATTTTTGTTCACAAAAATTGAAGAGGAGGATATTAGCAACATTTGGTTTGAACAGGACGGCGCTACGTGCCACACAGCCGAAGTTACAATCGATGTTTTGAGCCCTGTTTTTGAAGTTCGCATTATTAGCCGCAGAGCTGAAGTCGTTTGGCCAACTCGGAGCGGCGATTTGACACGGTTGGACTATTATTTGTGGGGTGCCGTCAAAGATAAGTGTTACGCCAACAAGTCAGAGACAATTGACGCTTTAAAGGACAATATTCGTGAAGCCATTGGTGAAATACAGCTGCACACAATCGATAATGTGCTTAAAAATTGGACCGATCGTGTAGGCAATGAAATAATTTTCCATTGTTAACCGGAAGGATTGTATTTTCAAATAAAAAATCAATTTGAGAAAATATTCAGTAGTTTTTTTCTGTAGCATTTTCAAAAAAAACAAAATTATTTGGCGGACCCTTTACAAAAAAAAAAAGAAAAACCAAAATCAACAAATCAAACCAAAAACAAAAATGAATTCAATTTATAAACGAATGGTATAGATGGATGGATGGCTGAATGGATGGATGGAAAATAAAAAATATAAAATAATAATAAAAAAACACCTTCAACTTTTCAAATGCATCTGGGGAGAATTTATTACAATGCTTTCCGTATAAAGTGCATCAAATAAAATTAAAATAAAAAATAAAAAATAGATATTAAATGAAAGCAAAAAAAAAAGGAAATACTCAGGCGTTTATATGATGACCTGTTTATCAGAAACCATAGATCACTGCTTAAATTAGTTAGAAACTAAAAAAAAAGAAACAGTTGTGAATAAAAAACTAGCGAATAACAATAGACACAACTAGAAGGAACCGAATTCATGGCAATAATCGTCTGAAATTCAAATCTTACTTACTTGCTCAGATGGCCGTCACAGAACGTTTGATCCAGTGGGCGAACATAGAAGAGATTTTTAGGCGCTACGGTCTTCTGCCATACCACTTCTCCAATTTCTGACGCCAGGTTTAGAGATGCCTTCCTCTACTTGATCCTTATATCGCAGTACTCAAATGACTTCTTAGCTGGAGCATGTTCATCCATTCTCAAACCATAACCTAGCCAACGTGATTGTTGCGACTTAATGCGTTTAACTATGTCAATGTCGGCATCTAGTCTCTACAGCTCAGCACCCATGCTTCAGAGCCATATAGCAGCATGGGCAGTATCAGTGTTTTGTATAGGCCACATACAGACCTGCATCACGTATAAACCTTTTCAGCATGAAAAAATTGAAAAAATCACACGAAAGACTGTCTCCCTGTCCGCAACCTCGCTTGCTAGTCAGTTAGTGTTATCTTACGAAGTCGTATTAACTTTGCAAGCACACCAAGCTCAGACGTGCCTTGAAACACATTTGAACGTACGTACGTGTCGATCTGCTTTTATTAGGCCTTTTGCGAAATGCTGATCAATGTTAAATAAGAATCTTCAAACAACTCGTTTTGTTCTACATCATTGCAGTTTCTGTAGAAATCATTGTAAAAACTTTTTGTCACTGGGAATATTTAGCTTCAACACTTGATTACAGCTTTTTAGTTTCGGAAGACTCCGATGTCTTCAGCCACTTGTACAAGCATACTCTGTGTTTTTTCCGTCTAGGAATTCACTTAAGTGTAACCGACGAATATCTCGCTATCTCCTCTTCAACCATTTTTTATCTATAAGTACATAAGTAGATAGCCTTCATCTTCTTCTTCATGTACCATATGCGTTTCGAACATTGGCTACAATAACTGAAATCTTCATCTTATCTGCAGCTGCTCTCAAGAGTGATCTTGTACTCGTTCTGAAGTATTTTCGTAAGTTTTTAAGTCATGAGACTTATTCTTCCTGGATTTCTGCTTCCTTGTATTCTCCTTGTATTATTAATTCGCGTAGTCCATATTTTGCTGGATGTCTCATAATATGACCAAAATATATGTATAAAGGAGTTCTCGTTCTTTTTGCATACACATTACGACTTCAGCATTGGTTATATGATCAGTCCAGCAGATATTTAAGATCCTTGTGCAGACCCCATTTCGAATGCTTCTAATACTAAACAGTATAGAAAAGACGTAGCATTTGAGCATTCGTGCTCTGAGGCTTAGCGATAAATCATGTCCACACAGTAACCTTTCAATGTTTGTAGATGACGTCTCTGTTAAATGCCCCATTAGCCCAGTAGCCGTAAGAGTCAGTCCGATACATAGATTATCCAAGTAATTTCCGCAGCCAACATAGCAAATCTTATCTATTCCATATATCGGTTGTGTGAACCCCGAATTAAAATTAAAAATTACATTACGAAATACATTTTTATTTACATATATAGTACAATACTATGTTTGAAAGCACAACTGTAAATATAATTTAATACGTTGCTCTATTCTCTATTATAACTTTTTATTGAAACTCTGTTTTTATGGGGAATTTATTGTGAAATACACGCTTGTGACGGAACCAGTGTCAGCACCAACGCCACCATCACCACCACCATTGCCATCATCTTCGTCAACCAGCTGCTGTTACGTTGGTAACACCTTGATTTTCAATAAGATATGTTATGCCCATACCGCCGCGTATACATATCGGTGTATCCGTGTATACTCTTGTAAATTACAATAGTTTACAATTACAACAACAACAGCAACAGCAACAGCAACAAAAACAACAACAACAATAACAAAAATATTCAAAAACAATGACTACAAATAATGTTACGAACAAACATTTCTGTTCTTCTTTTCCATCCTCTCTCACTCTGTCTTAAAATCTTTTATTTCTATGACTTTATTTTGTTATTGTTACCATTGTTGTTAATGTTTTTGTTGTTGTTGTTGTGTAGTATATTATATTACTACCTTTTAAGCGGTTTTTTTTCTCCTTCGATTTTGTCTGTTATGAGCTCAATAAATTTGAAGTGGATATCAATAATAAATTTCACTAATTTCTGTCATTTTATGGTGGCTCAAGTGCCTCAAAATAGTTCCACACACACTCAAATAAAAAAATTAAATAAAAAAATAGTAATAAAATAAAAAATAAAAATGGAAAGAAAATCAAACGTTGAAATCGAATACAATAAAATGGAAAAGAAATAAAAATTGAATCGAATTGAAACCATACTCGTCATAAGCAGCCTCTACACACAATAAATGCCAAATAAAACCCAATTCTTTAGAAAATGAATTGAATTGAGTTGAATTTACTCCAAGTCAATTTTAAGCACATCGTATGAAATGAAACAAAAAAAAAACAAAAACAAAAAAAAAACTGAAATTCATTTGTTCTTGCGAGTGATAAGACAGGGTTGGAAAATATAAATAAATTATAAAAAAAACAAAGAAATTCAATTTTATACAATACCTTTCGACTACGTATGTATGTATGTACAAATGCCTTGTAAGTGAGTTTTGTAGCATTTGTTCGACCTAAACGTTAGGCGTCGTTTGCGCTGGTACAAGATCACAACGGAACTCGGTAAGCCATTTATTTATTTTTACTAGTTTACTCAGCGGCTGACACAATCAGCCGCATTCTCACATTTATTTTAATTATATATGTATGTATATAAATTAGCATTTTAAAATTAACGCCTATATATATAAAATTTAAAAGGAGTATTAAATGTATTTGATTTCAAATTTATCTTTCAATTATTTTTTTTTTTTAACAGATCTCAAATATATAAATTTCGAAATTAGAGCTCAATAATTTTATCTATAAATTCAACTTCACCGTTTAAAAAATTCGCTTCCTCAATAAGGCCGTTCAAAAAGTCCTCGATGCAATGTGGTTTACCGGTGCCCACAAAGATACATTATTTGTTTGTTTACGTTAATAGCACGGAGCTGCATTAATATTTATTTCAAGTTCCACTTTTGAGTAATTCTCTAAAATACTATTTACATTGATGTAACTGATTTCTAATGCCTAGGTAGTGAAAATTGACTGGTGGCACACTTCTAGCTTCAATTCTTCCAGTTTTTGCTAATAATGTAAGCTTTGGTAGTTCTTTGATTTTCGTTATTCTTATTTCTGCCAAGCACGCTTGAATGCCAATGCTATTCACCACATTTTCACACCCCTCTTATTTTTATGCAGAATTTTCAAAATGTTACACTTATACTTATATCGATATAAAATCTTGCTTTTTGTCATTTTTTTTAGTGTATTTGACTAAATTATCACATTGTCAGGCGTTCTCAGCCAATTTTGTCACTATACCTGGTCAAAAATATATGGGTAAAGAAATTTTGTTCGGCTCAAGTGTTTATAGTCATTTTTTTTCGCATGACCTATCCATAAATGTATAGAAATGCAAAATTTTTTTTCCAATTTTTTTTCGTGTATGTTTGTTTTAGTTTCCACATCGAAATCCTCCAGTTCATACTTTTTACTACATTTAGCCAAGACACACACCAAATCGCACATTTTTCTTATATAGCCAATACAATAAGTGTAACATATATATATTAATTCTATGATATGTTTTGGAAGAAAAGTAAATATATAAATAAGTGTATAAGGGTAACATCTCGGAAATTCTAGATAAAAATAAAGGGTGGGCAAATTTAAGGTTAGGAAGTAAATTGGCTTAAAAATACATTTTTTTGACAAATTCAGTTTTATTCATACCAATATAAAATAGAAATAAGGAAATTAATAATGGAATATGATGTCGGGCAAATGTCGGCAGACGTCCGCTCTTTTCACAAAACTTTGAACCACATTTGCAACAAAGCTTCGCTTATCTCGTTAATGCACTGCCGAATTTTATCTTTCAGAGTGTCAGTTGTTTGTGGTTTGTTCACGTAAAGCCGGTCTTTCAAAATGCCTCAGAGAAAATAATCCAGCGGCGTTGAATCACAAGAACGAGGCTACCGCCACATCGAGAAATTTTGCCACCGGGAATATTCTCATGTAATAACTGAATTATTTGGCTGGCTGTGTGGCTTGTTGCGCCGT
Source organism: Wohlfahrtia magnifica (assembly GCA_023159175.1). NCBI lineage: Eukaryota > Metazoa > Arthropoda > Insecta > Diptera > Sarcophagidae > Wohlfahrtia > Wohlfahrtia magnifica. The sequence goes on from JAKWBJ010000537.1 coordinate 1,582,108, forward strand.
CCTGCTGAAACCAAAGGTCACTTATGTCGACATTAGCCAATTGTGGCCACAAAATATTGGTTATCATGGTTTGGTAGCGCAGAGAATTCACGGTTTTCTTGCTCGTTGTCAAGAAAAATACCGCCTAACCACAAACCGCACCATACTGTCACACTCTTTGGAGGACTGTTTGAGGATTTTGTGAGCCACTTATTCAACAATTTTGCTTGTTTACATAACCGCCTAATTGAAAATGGGCTTCATCACTAAAGATGATTTTGTTGAAAAATGCGTTGTTTTCGTTCAGTCTTTCAAACAGCCAATTCACAAACTTTCGACGCAGACAATCGTCAGCTGGTTTTAGTTCTTGAATGAGTTGAACTTTATAATCGTGAAGATGAAAATCTTTATGCAAAATGTTGCACAAAGTTCCTCTGGTGATGCCCAATTGTTGTGAACGTCGGCGAGTTTCTCAACGAGTCATTCTAAACACTTTGCTGTACAGCGGCCACTACGATCGTATTGCTTTGATCTATTGCCAGCAACAGTACCGTGCGCCTCGATTAAATTATGCTCAGCGCTCTCAGAAGTAGCCCGATTACGAGGAAAAGCTGCTCGAATTTTACGAATTCTTTTAAAATTTTTTGTTCAAGAGTGTAGCGTTCCATAGTTAAAATTTTCCATTTTTTTACTAAATAAGTGTCAATGATTGACAGCTCAATTCTTGACATTTCATGATTTGACAGCCAATTTTATTTTTTAAATTATTATTTTACATTATTTTGTTTCACAAAAATTCTATCAGTCTACGAGTGGTGTACTTGAACTACTTCTAGTACCAGTATATTTCTAGAAAAAGTTTGACCCATTTATACTAGTGCCAGCTGTACCAGTGCTAGTACTAGTAACTTTTAGGCCATTGACGCTTAATCTCCTGAAGGGTACACAAAAAAAATTTGTTTTCTTTCTAAGTTTTAGTAAACATTTTATAGTCGTACGATGGATGTTACAGTCATATATGGATTCCATTGAAGATTTCGAAAACAAAAAAGAAGAAACTGTTTCTGAACTGATTCTATATTATACCTACATACGTTTGCATAAATATCATATTAAGGATGACAGGATCCAGAAGCATGCTCTAGAATACATAGGTCTGACTACAGAAGTAAACAAGTGCCTTAAGACATAGGAGTCATTACACTTCTTTCAATAAAATTTTAAATTGTTTCCTTTATTGTTTTTCCTAATTCGTATATAATTATGTTACATTTCGAATCTTCGCAAAACGTTTACACATATAATTTTATAAATAGTTACAGTTTTCCAGCTCTGTATTTACGATTACGATAATTGGGCGCATGCAAATGCGAATGCATTTAGAGACGAGACGAAGTCTTGGAAATGCCTTTACCAGCCAGTCATGTCATGGCTATTGTGTATTGTGTGTGTAGCCAGCCTATAAGTCTGTGTGTTAAGCTGTTAATGTCTTGCTTTTAACCACTTCAATGTGAAGCGTCAAAGGTTAAGAGATGTTTATATGCTGACTTGGCAAACTATACAAGCCGCTGCCAATACTTTATATCGGTCTACGGTCCAGCTGTACTGCTGTTAATTCAAGATGAACCATTATTCCCCGTGTAGATAAGTTGGCACAGTGACAGGCCAGACAGTTTGACTGAATTGCTTAAAACAACAGAAACAACCACATGACAACAACAACAATAATAATAATGTTTTTCTTTTTCAACACATTTAAGTTGCCATATGTATTACACTCAAATACTTTAAATCAAAAATAACAACAACAAAATTAAGTCTAAAGTGGTCAACTCGATTTATATTGACATCATCCACCCTCAATAGGAAACACTTGAAAAGTTTAGATAGTTTTTACTATAAAATTTGAAGTTAAAAATTAAAAATGTATTGATTGTAGGGGAGGATGTACGAGTATATTAAAAAATAAATCATTTTGGTATAGATAGTTAACAGTTATAATTTCCTACGGAACTTTTATAGCCTTTCGGTGTTTATTTTCGATCTGGTTAGACAAAAAATCACTCATGACGATAAAATTTGTTCGTTTTCATTCAGTTTCCAATACAATTATTTCTTATTCGAAAACAATCAAAAAGGATTTAATGAAAAACAAATATTTTCATTTTCCTTTTGCAGGTGAATTTGTTTTTATAAATAAAGGATTATCACTAAAAACCACTTGTAATATAAGTCAGTCTCCCTACATGGCTTACAAATACAGAAATAGAGAACCAATAAGGCAATTCAATTGTAATCCCATAAAACATATTCTTTCGTGTTTTAGTTTGTTAACAACAAGGTATTGTTGTTTACTGTTCTTACTGTTTGAATTGCCAACAAGCAGTTATTGAAGGAATGTAATCTTTATCACGTTTAATCCCACAATTTATTTAAATATTAATGGAATTTCATATCAATAGACTTCTAATAACAATATACACCTAATTCTGCTTTTAGATGGTAGATACGTTCCCGAGAAAACAATGTAAAAAAGACATGTAATGCATAGAAAAATAGGCATTTGTTCTATACACCAGCCCTCTAAAAAAAAACCTTTGTACGGTCCCACAAAAAAAATATACCTGGCAAGTGCTATTCTTTTCTGATAGGCGCTATCGAATAGAACAGGTATTTGTTTTTGAAAACAAATTTGGAGCTACGGCTAAAAAACCGGTTTTTCGAGCTTCATCCTCTTATAAGATAAGATTTTAGGTTTCTTTTCGGATATGAAAAGAAGAGAATCAAGAAACGTTTTATTGATCTATAAGCCGTTTAAGAATCTGGGTGTACTTCTAACGCAAACACAGTTTTCATCAACAGTTTTCCAACATTTTTCAAGTTTATAGGCATTTTCGATAAAGCAACTCATGCAAAAAAGCAAGCGATTATTAAAAAATTTTAAACTTTTTCTGAAAATACAGTTTCAAAGTAAATAAAGAAAACACCAGTTTGCTAAAAATTTTATTATTTTTTTAATGAGTTACTTTACTAAAAAGTTTAATAATAACTCCGTCAATTTCTAACGAACTTCTAAATTTGAAGTCTTATTTTATTTACAACTTAACACAGTTCTTTAATAAATTCATGAAAAGTACGATTTCTATATAAAATTTTGCGCTAAAACGCATCTTAACTTGAAAAATGTGTTTCCTTGAGGAATACATCATACGACACATTGTTAAATTTTAACTTTTTTAGAACGTTTGAGTTCGTTTCAAGCGTGTTAAAATAGAATAAATACTGCTTTATTTTGTTGTTTTACAGTTTTCATTTATTCCACTATAACTTTTATACTGTTTGTCTTAATACAACACTTAATATTCGTTTTTACAACACTTTTATTTCCGTTTTTACACGTTTTTATCTTACAACAGCAAAACGATCACTAAACCGACGTGAAGGTAAAGCAGCCCCTTTATAGTTATATACATATATTGACTACAGTTTGGAAAGTTCTGGAAATAGCGATCATCTTCTATTTTCATATCCGTTAATTCAAATGTAATGTAAAGATGATCGATGTGGCAGTCCTGCCAAATTGACAGGGTGACATAAAATATGCATATATCCCACAATGCAGTGTTGTATTTGTATGATTTATTTTCCTAACAATATATGTATATCATTTAAAAGGTCTGTTTCTCTTCTTTCCGTATCCGAAACTTAAACTCGGTTAATATTCAGCTAAGTTATTATCTTATAAGTGCATGAAGGCCGTAACTCGAGATTTTGGATAATCCAAAATCATATTCTTGTACTCGTTAGCGTCGATCAGAAAAGTAGTATCATTTCCCAGTAGAACTGCAAAACTAACAATAGTCGGCCTAGTCGATAGTTTCGATACTATCGGATTCTTGTGGCAACGACATTAGAATGTGAAAGGGTAAGATTAATAATAAATAAACAGTGTTGAAACAAATAAAAGGGAGGGACATTTTATTTTTGTCCAGTATGTCATAAAATTCGATTTGTTGAAGTTTTTTGAAGGAAAGGCAATCTATATACATATATAGCGAAAATTATTCAGACCATGAAGTGCTTCAAAACTAAAGTAATTAAAGCAACAGCTGTCAGTTTTGATAAACTTTAAAATCGTACTTCAAGGATTAATGCTTTCAAGTCATCAAAAAGCCTCAAAAATGAGACTAATGGCAAGTGTCAATTTCTCAGCAAACGCAAGCAACACCTGTACCGTAATAGTTAGAACAACATGCTATGGTCTGACGAAATGAAGATTAATTTGCTTGGATCAAGTGTAAAATCGAATGTACGCACATATTTTAGTTACAATTCATACTTTGTTTGACTTAAATAAATAAACATTTAAGAAACGGTTAAGCTGTGTCCCTATATGTAAACATAAAAGTTTGGCAAATGTGATTTTGACTGCATTTAGTAGCCTCCGTATTTACTCTTAGAATTTGACAATATTATCGATAGTGCAAACGAGCTATCGATGGTCAGCCAAAAACAAAACTATCGATAGCATCGATAGTAATATCGATTGTTTTGCAGCTCGATTTCCCAGGTATTTCGACTTCGTTCTTTTTTGTAGCACCGCGTTATAAGAGATTTTATAAACGCCAAACCAATTTTTATGTGTACTAATGTCCAGAGTTTATTTCATAAAAACAAAAGGCAAAGTAACTTAAATTGTCGTCAAGGTGATAAAAATAAAATAGTTCTGAAATTACAGTCAATAAAAAAATGTTTAAATTGTGCCAAACCAACTAAAATAGTGTAAAAAATGAAGCAGATTATTTTTCGAAATCGTGTTATTTCAAAACCGTGTTATTTCAAAGCCTAAATTGAATGTGTGGCAAGAATAAGAACGACATCGTTGTGAGAAACATAAATAAGTTCGATCTAGCGCACCCTAGCAAATTTTTATTAGAGTTTTTAACTTCTTTATGCTGTTCCAGACTTTGCCTTGATGTTCCGTACTTTGGCTCCTACTCAGTGCATGCTGGTTTGGCTTTTGGGAAACCTGTGCTAGATGTTCTTCACGGACGCTGAATTGAATGTGTGGCAAGAATGAGAACGACATCGTTGTGAGAAACATAAATAAGTTCGATCGAGCGAGCCCTAGGGAATTTTTACTAGAGTTTTTAACTTCTTTATGCTGTTCCGTACTTTGGCTCTAACTCAGTGCATGCTGGTGTGGCTTTCGGGAAACCTTTGCTAGATGTTCTTCACGGACGATGAGCACGTTTAAATGATTACTTAGGAATGTTCTAGATGCTGTCAGTATATATCGAAATTGTAATGTTTATCATGAACAATATTTAATTCCTTTGAAACTCTGTTTTTATCAGCAAATGACCTTCTTAATATTTTAACTGACTTTAGTTTGTACCACTAGTGTTTTATAACACTACTATTGTATAATAACCACGGTTTGACAATAGAAATACAAAATTTATACAAAAAGTACTTGAGTTTGTTTTTCATTTTGTTTTTCTTCAATTTTTAAAAGAATAAATATTCTTTTATGTTCAATGAATAAAAGAAATGAATACAATCGATATCGATAATACTATTTGTTATTTGTTGTTGTTGTTGTTGTTGCTGTTGTTGTAATGTATTATTGTTAAAATATAAATATAAATGAACAACAATAATAATTATAAATAAAAAAATACAAATAATGAGAAAAAGAAACTAACAAATTGTATATTTTTTCTAAAGTCTTTTAAACAGTCATCTATCAGATCAGAGCAAAAGAACCCTCTTAGCGAACAATAAGAAACGCAATCAATTGTTTGATTCCATTTAATACTCAAACACACACACACAAGCACATACGCATACAAACACTTAAGAAAAGGACAAATATTTTAGAGATTTTATGAGCAAGTGTTTGTATGTATGCGTACGAAGAATAATCAATCGGTATATACGGGTATGTATGGGTTCGGTGGTTATTCTTTTATTGATCCAGTGTCCATTGTCAATCGATCGGCATGAAATTCAATATCTAAACAACAGAAGTCAATTCGTTTCTAAATTGTTGCGTAAATATCGATATCGAGAGTTGTGATAATGGATCTGAGCCATTATCGTCAAATACATTGTATTCGTTTTGTCTCAATTGAACTCAATCAATTCGACGCATTATTTTAACGAGCAATTCAATTGTGGGTGCGTGTGTGTGTGTGTGTGTGTTAATAGTTCGTAGAAAATGATTTGAAACATTGTTTTCTTCTTAATGGTTTTAAACAATCAATTTCATTATTTAGACACTATTGGGATAATCTTTGATTCGATTTCAATTTTGGTTTTGTTTCATTTTTGTTAACAAAACAATAATTTTATTTTATTACATATTTGGATAATTTCTTTAAAATTTATTTTAAAGAATGACAACCAGAAGAGGAATTACAAATGTAAGTGGCGTTAGGAGGAGATGGAGTTTTAATAAAAAGACAAAAAGACACGCACTTTTAAAATTTGTCGAAGTTTTTTTTTCTTTTCAAACAATTGCGAAAGGCATCCACTCAATAGCACCGTTTTGCCTGTTTCCATCTGTAATAAAACGTTTTTCTCTTTAAAGCCAAATATTTGGTACATACGAGTACATACAAACAAAATTCCAACAAAATAATAAAATCATTTCAGCCATCATCTGCAACAATTTTATATTTTTATCCATCATCTCCATTCAGTATGTCAGCGCATTTTGACGCATTACCATGATCAATGATGTTCAAATCCCTTTTAATACTTTTCTGCCTTTTGTTTTTGTTTTTGTTTTTAAGGTTTTTTTTTGAAGATTTTATTTTTTAGTGTTGCACGCATTTAACATCGCTTAACATCATTTACTTCCAATTCTTGTGATCTTTTCCTTCTTTTTTTTCTCTCATTTTCAAAAGTCATTTGCTAAGCGAAAAAGGCAGACAAAAAACAAAGGTTTAAAGTGAAAAGACGAAAATTTTGTTTCACTAAATGCTGTTCGTCATGCAATCGTTTACGTGTCGGAATGAATCCTTTTTCGACAGTGAGTATGAATGAATAAATGAATGAACCATGTGATGATCGCTTATTCCTGGAACAATAACTTCAAACATCCACACTCCTCACTCACTCACGCCGATTTCATCCCTTTTTTCTTTCGTTTGCCCTTTGATTTCTTTGGTTATTTGTTTGGTTTCTCTGCGTTTTATTACTCGATTTTATTTTAATTTGCTAAAGATTTTTGAATGCAACATAAAAACTATAATTTGTAACAAATTCGTTAAATATGTCAGACTAGATATTAAATGGCTATAAATGTTAAATTCTTATATAAGTGTTTCTTCTTCTTCTTCTTCTTCTTCTTCCTTTTCCATGATATCAAAGGATACAAATTGTTTAGAGAATAAATAATAAATTTGTTCTGTAAACTGCGCAACGATTAATAATTCGAATTCTATTTTATTCACTTGCTTACGTTCTATCATATAAAGAGTATCCACGTTGATTTTGTCAAATTATTGAATTAAAGAAAAAACAACTTCTAAGGCTTATCGCTAAAATACGTTCCTAGCAGATTGCTGCAGCTCGTAATGTATTCTTCCAATCACACCAGTTCTTTTGGAATCGAGTAAACAACACTTGGGTTCAAAGTTTACTTACAACATTCTCATACAGCATCTCAATTAGCACTTCTTGCATGATCGACAGAAATGTTACCTTCTAAATACGTGTCCATTTGACGAATTAGTGTTGACCGATATACTTATGAGTATCAACACCAGCTAGTGACAACATCATCGACATCATCATCATACATACTTTGATCAGTATGGCACATTTAGTGCTTATTTACAAGCTCATCGAGGATCATACTTGAAATCTATACATCTGTACCGATAGCCGGATAGCTAAATGGGTTCGTTACGGCTACTACACAGCGTATTAAAATTATTTTTTTAAAGATTTCTGAAATAGTTTCCTCTCATCATCATTTTAAATCAACTTTCAAATTCTATTTCAAATCACGAAACTCAATTTTAAGTTTACGAAAATGGCACATATCTTATATAGGGTGTTTTTATAGAGGTACAGAACCTTAAGTTGCAGTAAAACAACGATGGATTATTCGATTGACATGAATTTTATTTATCAGAAAGATAATCTTGTGGCATTACATTTAAATATGACCGCCATGGCTAGCGCAGATGTAGTCCAATCTGGACGTCCAATTTTCGATGACTTTTTCCAAAATTTGTGGCCGTATATCGGCAATAACACGGCGAATGTTGTCTTCCAAATGGTCAAGCGTTTGTGGCTTTACCGCCGCATAGACCAATGACTTTACATAGCCCCACACAAAGTAGTCTAGCGGTGTTAAATCACAAGAACTTGGAGGCCAATTCACATGTCCAAACGTGATATTAGGCGGTCACCAAACGTGTCTTTCAATAAATCTATTGTGGCACTAGCTGTGTGACGTGTTGCGCCGTCTTGTTGAAACCACATCTCCTGGACATCATGGTTATTCAATTCAGGAATGAGAAAGTTAGTAATCATGGCTCTATACCGATCACCATTGACTGTAACGTTCTGGCCACCATCGTTTTTGAAAAAGTACGGAACAATGATTCCACCAGCCCATAAAACGCACCAAACAGTCAGTTTTTCTGAATGTAACTGTGTTTCCACATACACTTGAGAATTACCTTCACTCCAAATGCGGCAGTTTTGTTTGTTGACGTAGCCATTCAGCCAGAAATGCGCTACATCGCTAAACAAAATTCGCTTATGAAAATCGGGAACAACGGTAATCTCGTTTTGGGCCCATTCGACGAATCTACTCGTACGCCTTACTTGATGACCGTTTGGCTTCAATTCTTGCAAACCAAGATCCCTCCGTAAAATCTTCCATAAAGTGGATGGACACAGATCCAATTCCTGTGCTCGATGGCGGATGGACTCATTCGGGTCTTCCTCAACGCTACGCTCTATAGCAGCAATAGCTTCTTCTGTACGCACCGTACAGCGTCTCTGGGGATGCGGTTAATCGAATTAATTGCTCTGATGAATGATTTTGTCGACGATAAAATGGACGTTTTCCGCACAGAACCATAATTTTCGAAATAAAATTGCACAATTTTCAAGCATTGTTCAGGCGTGAGTCTGTTCATGATGAATTGCCAAACTAAACTGAGAATAAATCACTTGACAGCTGTTAAATCAGTCGCCATCTTGAAAAGTAATGCCAACTTAAAGCTCTATACCTCTATAAAAAACACGTTTTACATACATGCAAAGACACTAAGAAAAGTTCTTAAGCTGGGATCACACGATTGTCGCAATGCATCAATTATTGGTACGGCAATCGTGTTACCGCCCAATAAATAATAATGCGGCAACAAAAATATCAAAAAAGCGCCAATATTTACTGTGTACCAATAATTAAATTTTGAAATTTATTTTCGCATGATAAACTAGAATAAAGCACAATAGAAATTGTGCCATATTGGTACATTTGCGACAATCGTGTGATCCTAGATTTAGCCTGACATAGTAATGACAGTATAAATAGCAAAAGGCTTTATAAAGGGAAACTTCCATCCATCATGTAAGAACATGTTAAATTTCATTTAGATCTGTCATCTCATTCGTATAGTAATAGGTGTTCAAAAAAGGCATTGAAAAATTAGAAAGTCGTGGTGAGAATAAATATTTGCATAACAAAGGTTTATTGGGACAAGAAATTCATAATGATATGGTGAATGTTGGTTTAGTTGAAAGTGCTCCTTCATATGCATCAGTAAAAAATTGGGTTGCTGAACTTAAACATGTTCGCATAAGCATTGCAGATGAACCACGAAGTGGATGTTCAAAAACTGCAAAAACGCCAGAAAACATAGCTAAATTGCATGATATGGTATTACAGGATCGACGAGTGCTAGTGCGTGAAATAGGTAATGCCATAGGCATCTTGAATGACAGAGTCCATTTTATTTTGCATCAAGAATTACAGATAAAAAACCTTTCTGCCAGATGGGTGCCGCGTTTGTTATATATACATATATATGTATAATTAATTCCCATAACATTCCATGAAGAAACACGGGGACTTCCCTAAGTCAATAAGCTGCACCCGATTCTATTTTTAGACTCATTAAAAGGGACCTACAGTTTAACGCCAGCTCCCAACATCAAATGCATTAGAGAAATTTTCAATAGTAGTAATACTCATAACCAGTTACAGGCTAATGTTATGAAGTGATAACGCTGTTGAAAAAATGTTTTCCTTTTTCATATGGTCTGGCCTGGCACTTCTGGTTGGAAGGCTGGTGTCTAACCTACCATATCACAGCGGCACAGCCCCATTTGTTAATAGTTTGTTTGATTGGATCGATTTAAACAAAAATAATAGACTTTAAGCTTAGTTTTATAATTCTTGTTAAAACATGGAGAGACAAAACAATTGACCGAAGCTGGAGGAAGTGCATCAAAGAAGGCAAAAACAGTTCAATCAGCTGTTGAGGTGTTGGCAACTGTTTTCTGGGATTACAAAGGTATTTCATTGATCAATTATGTTCAAAAAAGTAAAACAATAAATTCGGAGTATTATTGTAACTTTTTGAATCAATTGGATTCAAAAAATAATTTGCCATCAAGACAGTTGAAGTACTAATTGCTTATCCCTCTCTCTGACTACGTTTTGCCTTGAATTAAGATGCAATGGCAGCTGTAAACGATTATTTTGAGGAGCTTCAGACAAATTATTTTAATCAAGGAATAGAATCGCTAGAAAAACGTTGGACTAAGTGCATTAAAGTCTCAGGATATTATATTCTTACACATTTACCTTTTCAAAACGTTTGAGTTCCTTTTAATTGCATTAAAATAAAATTAAACACCACTTTGTTGTTGTTTTACAGTTTTGATTGTCTCACTTTAACTTTTATACAGTTTGTCTTAATACAGCAAATTGAGCTTCGCTTATACAACACTTTTTATTTACGCCTAAGCAGACCTTACTTTCTGACAGCAAAACCATTGCTAACTCCCACCAAACTCAATGCGCCACCTTTTATGGCATTTCATTATTAGTTTCGAATGTTCTAGTAAACACTCAAACCTTCTATTCCGTTACGTTAATTCCAATAGTGTAAAATTATAATACACAAAAAGGAAACGAACTGGCAACACCGTTAGACATGCAGATGGTAGCTCTCATAATATACAGACAATTATGGCAACTATAGAGCCTTGACACAAACCAATAAAGCTTATGGCTAAAATCTCACGATAAGTCCATGATGTGGTGAATTTTCTCTTCAGCATTTTTATTTTCGTAACAATATGGAAAAATAATATAATTTTAAGTAATTTCGAACGGCCCTCGTACATATAAGAATACTTTTTCTTGATTTAAAAATAAAATCATTTAATTTCCTTTCTTTATTTCTGTTTTAATACAATGCTGCCGAAATGCTGCCATATGATTTAAAATGAAAAATATGTGTACAAAAGAAAGAAATATATAATCGCACATCAAACAATAAAAAATAAAAAAATTATATAGAAAATAAATGATCATTTTATAATTTTAAAATAATAAAAATAAATTTCCAAATCATACGAAATAAGAAGTGAAGAGAATCTCGACACACTTCATGATGGTCCGCTACAACAGCCAGCAACAACAAAATGTTAAAAATTCAGTTCCAGTGAACGCTTTATAAAACACAATCCCACTAATTTATGGTGGATGTGCATTCAAGGAGTGGGCAACATGCTGAGCGCCTGTCGACCAAAATATTCGGTACATTTAGCTTTTCATGATGATTATCAAGTGGGTACTCATCGTCATCATCCCGCAACATGATCATCGTAATAATCATCATCATTATCATCGCCATCACCGTCATCATCAACAAAAAACTTGCAACATGGCAAGGTAACAAAAGAATGTTTGTTCGTGCGCGCCCTCACAAAAGCTCATTCATTCACTCACTCATATCATATCACTTGAAGAGAGACGTCATCATCATAAGAAAAATGTAAAAAAAAAGTTAAAAAAATAGAAAAAAAGGAAACAATCATTTTATGAAATAAGCACCCTACACACATATTCATTTCTAAGCCAAGAAAATACAACTTATTTCGATACACTTGCTCCAGCAATATTTAATAGGTTTTGTACCTGCCACTTAGTTATTGGGAAATCTTTTACCACTGAGTCATTTTGTCAAGTTTGTAAATAAGTCGAGGGAGCTAAATCAAGTCATTGATTTTGGCCTGCGTAATAGTGGGTTGTCTCGACGAAACAACATATTCCCCTTTGGCGAAATGCCTCTACTGTCAGCTCGAAACTAAATAACTTTTATTCTCCCAAACAGTTCTAAGTTCGAAATTCAATTTTTCCAAATGAGTGGAAAAATAAAATCGTTGATGAATTATGTGCAACAGCATAAATCCTTTAAGAATATTTTTCTGTTTTTTATTTGTCATAGAAGAGTAACTTTAAGCCGAAACTTACGACCTGATATCATTTGATTTAAGCACTTTTTGTAAAAAAAAAACTACAAATGGTGTCGAGTGCTATTGTGGCTTGTATTTTAAGTTTATTTGGCAAAACTAAACTAAATGGAATGTGCCACGTCATTATTTTTATAACTCTATTCACGAAAAACCACCAAATGAACAAGAACTTTTTAAAGATTTTTTTCTTCTCCTATTTTCCATATTGGATGGAATGACTGACACTGACAGTGAGACTTCAAAATAGTTGGCTGGAAGAAAAAAAATGACTCTATAAAGAAACCTATAACTGATCATCAGCCTTATCCATGCTCATCATTCTCGTCATCATCGTCATCATCGAATTCCTTGAATATCTTCGTCATTTTCAATTCGTAACTAATTCGTAAACAATAACAAACAACAATTCAAGTAAAACGCGATCAGTAAGCATTGATTGATTGTCATGTTCAGATTTTCATGTAATTTTTCATAAACGTTTATAATATCGAATCGAAAAAAAGAAAAAAGAAACACAAAAATACTCCCTAAATAAAAACAAAAACCAACACACGAATAAATATGAAACTGAAATGAGTATCGACTGAGGTAAATTTACAGACATAAATATGAATACACACATATGCATACATACTTATATATGTACTTGTAGATAAAAATAAAAAAATTACGTTAAAATATTCAATTTTTATTAAGACAGATACAACGACAACAACAACAACAACAAAAACATCAAATAAAATTCATCCTCATTATCGTCATTACCAGGGAAATATGCAATTGCATGTTTTTTCTCACGCATCCAATCAAGTCGAATGTAAGATATTTATTCGTTGTGGTAGGTTTTATGAATTTTGGCATCGATTAGTTAGTGCATATTTTAGCATATTTTGCTTAAAACAACATTTTTTGCATATTTCTGTTTTAAGAGCATGTTTTCGGCAATTTTTTCGTTTTTAAAGAACATTTTAAACATTTTTAGAGCATATTTTGATTTTTTTTTTACTGTAAAATATTTTTACAGTGAAAACAAAATTTTTGTTTCAAATTCAGGCCAAATCATGGCTGCTCTGAATTATCTGTTATTTGAAATTTTCAAACCGAACTTGTTTAAACACAAAACAAACAAAAATTATGTCCATTAACAAAAAAAAAATAATAATTTTTACTACTTTTTACACGTTTCGTTAAAGATATTGAAATAGTATTGTAAATAAAAAGTGAATTTTGCTGTTTGGCACAGAAGTGGCTCGATATATGCTCCAAAAGGCATAACACTGTTATTTCAACTGCATGGACTACATCGTTTATGCCAACCTATTAAAGATCAATACAAAAGCGTTAATGAAATGTCTATAAAAAATTTAAAAAAATTTAATTTAAAAAGAAATGTGTCCAGATCTCAAAATTCCGCTCGAGTTTAATCTAAACTGGTATATCGATAGCTCCAGAATGAATACTGTGTTGGTGCTGGTGTTCGTGGAACCAACTGTGACTTTTCGAACCCACTAGGAAGAACACTCAGTGTCTTTAAGGGTAAGACCATTATTATGTATATTTTCTGACAGCCAAGCTGTCTGGTCACTTGGTTCGAATCGTATGACCTCTAGACTGTTCAGATATTGCTACGACATGTTGCAAAAGCTTTTGCTTGGAAATAAAGTTCAGTTGTGTTGAATACCTGAACACTGTGGGATAAGATAGTAATGACCAGAAATTTGAAAACTGAATTGATTTTTATTTCCACACATTAACTGAAAATGGTCAAAATATTGGCAAATGAATACTTAATATTGAAATGGAGCTGAAAGAAGTTATAGCAAAAAACTAACTTATGCAGTAAAATTTAAATGCCGACATTTTACAAAAGATCCTAACGCATCTTTTGCAAGTCAACTTTTAAAATTAACCTTAAGAATTTGTTATCCTTTAAATATGTGCCCATTACTTTAGTAGACGTTGGAAGAACGTTTTATATGTAAGAAAAGTTTGCTCAGATGCAGCAGACAGTGCTTTGCTTGTGACAACAACAAAAAATTCAAATATTGTAAAATTTTGTATATCTTACTTTTAGTATATCGTCATATGAAATCCAAAAACCCATAAGTTACATTTCAAACATTTTGCAGGAGGAGCAAAAAACTTTTTTAAATTAAAAATATTATGGCCAAGAATCTTGTTCTATAAAAGGGAGGTGTAACAGATCAATCAAAAAGTCGATTTTTTAAATTTTTGGGTCATATTTTCGTATTTTTACTGCATATTTTTTAAAAACATAAACCACTTTTTAGAAGCATATTTCTGGTTTCCCTGGTCATTACATATCAAGAACTTTACTTTTATGAAATGAACAAATTTTTATAGATAAACACGAATACTTGAAGAAAGTGAACATTTTTCAAGGGCCCTTTTATAAAAGGGGGCGGTTGTAAAAGCCAGTAGTAATAAAGCGGCTCTACATAAATAATTGACCAATATTTGTTTATCTACGAAACGTTTCTACCATATAATATGGTAATCGCTAATGATATGCACAATGGGGTTTTTGGCTACAATTTCATTCAAATTTTTATATTTGTTTTATTTTAAACCATTTTTAATCAGCCGCATAATTAGAACTCAATTTTCCAAAGCGAATCGAAAGAATTTATTTTTTGATTTATACTCGTAGTACAATTGGTGTGCTAATGGCTCTCCCTTAGACAGTCACTAGAGTTCGACTAGAAATACTTTTAGTCTATCAGCCGTTGTAACAAATATAAGTTTGACTATCGTGCACCAGTCACAATTAAGCAACACAATTAAGGGAGGCTTGAACTGAACACAACATTAAATAAAAAAATAATTAAAAATTAAAAACGAAAATTTTTAAAAATTAATAATCAGAACAGGCAACAAATTTCATTAAATTTTATGGCTAAAAAAAAAAAATTGTTAATAATTTTACTTGCAGATTTGTAAAAAGTTCATAACTCATTGATAAGTGCATGATGGTGTACACTCTTCACATTCTCTTCTATATCGTTTACTCCTTAATCAGTGTAATCATCACTTGTTGGGTGGTAGGTTATAACAAAAGTGAATGTACGATAATTACAACATTTTTAAAAATAATAATATTTTTGATATTCAAAACAAGAAAGAAAAGAAACCATCGTGATGGAAGCACTTACCACCAGATAACAAATAGCGTCAAATTGTAGAACTGCTTCAACATTTCAATGGGTGTCTGTTGAAGGAAGGGATGGATGGATAAAATGTAAAACGAACTGGCATTAAGAAAGTATCTAAATTGCAGTAACCAAATGTGAGATATGCTATTTTATCTCTTTAATGACACTACACATGCTGAGAATTCGATTCGATTGCAATATTCCAAATCAAAACACTGCCTACACAAACATTAACACCAGCTATTAAGCGAATGCATTCATCGATCCATCTAAGGCAATCAAAAACTAAACCTGTTTAGTACTCTTTAAAAAAAAAAATTGTTTTCTCGGGAAGAATATACCCATATTTACAATGTTTTGTAACACAACACTCTGCTACTTAAAGGTTTGGTTTGAAAATATTGTTTGCTGTTAAACAGTAAGTAAACGCAAATGCAAGTCATAATAAATAACTGCATTCTTTTTAAACTCTGTTGTGCATATTTTTTAAATCTCAAACACTTGCTTCTTAAACTAAAGCTTAAATTAAAAATTAAAGCTGAAGAAGTAGAAGAAGAAGAAGAAAATGAAGAAAAAGAAATACAACATCAACCCTGTTCAGCTTAGCTCAGCTCTATCAATGCTAATATTTGGACGCACACCTTAATGCTGTTGATATCGTTAAAAATTGATGAGAATGATGACGCTAGTGATGGTTATGGCAATGATGCTGATGCTGGCAATAATTCTGGCAAACTTAAGTTCCAGTTCTTTTTATATCGTTGATGTAAATTCCATTAACTTACCCGATGTAAAAAGTATGTATAAACAAACAAACAAACAAACAAGCAGACAGACAGACCGACCTACAGACAGACAGACCGACAGACAAAACAGCGGATGAGCTGATATTTGGTTTATTGAATAGTAATGTTGTTGTCTTTTATAGGTTTTATTCTAAAATCGAATCAAATATTTAAGTGTAAGAGTGAGAGTGAGTGCGAACGGGGCAACGAAAAGAGGGAAATGTTTAATGAGAGAGTTAATCTAGCCCATGTTGAGATGTCGCTTTGAAATTGGCAAACCCACGCATTTTTTTGCATTTAATTGGCTTGTCGAGTATTATGTTGTACAAAACCAACAATGGCAACAAAGATATAGACAGACATACATGCAACAGTAATATGAAACAATAACTAAATAATAATATCAATAACAACAACAAACAACAACAACAACAACTATAGGAATAACATACGAGTGTACGCGAGTGTATACGCGAGTAAGTATTATTAAGAACACGAATCGAATGTGTAAAACAATGTGATGCGATCAATATTATGTTGCTATTGATGTTGTTGTTCTTATTGTTGGTTTTATTTTATGTATTTATGCGTTAAATGATAATCAACAGCAATAGCAACAAAAACAATACGAACAAAGGAACGAGCAAACATGTGTATTTCATATAGAACGTGTAGTTTAGCACGATATGCCCCATAAACTTTCTTGCTCTACAGTTTACATCTCCGTTTCAGTCTGTCTTAAATGCATTCGCCCCAAAAGACAGTGCTAGTAAGTAATGAATTCTTATTGAACGTTTTGATTCCCTTAATAACAACCGTTAAGAATAAACATTCAATCAATGCGAGATAAATATATCAATAGCATCCTTGCTGAAGATTAACAAAGATGCGGATGCTTTAAGTCTTAAAACGATAAATTGTTAGAGTCATACGATTGAAGGAACGTTTGCCCGATGATGTATAAGCTTCTTTCCTATAGCAAACAAACTTTTATCGAGCTCGTCGACAGGCAGTATGATTCGTGCAAACGCGTTAAAAACCATATGAGAGTTTGCCAGTCAATTGAAAATAACGAAATTGTAAAAAAAATGTATCAGAATACAACAATCAAATTGGTTGCGACTTGTCTAGATACGAATGAAAAAAATATAAAATCCGAGTATATAAACGAGACAAGATACAAAAGTGGATGACTAAAACTCCGATCAAAGGAAAAACTTGAAGTTGATTTGTTAAAACTTGATTTAAGGAAATTGTGAATCAACAAAAGCTTGTTTCATAGAAATAAAGTCACATTAAACGATTTCATTGCTTTAAGGAACTGCATTTATGCTTTTAAACTTTACTTCAGCTGAGTTAACTTGAATTTGCTTTGAGTATGTACTCGCACATATGTATGTATGCATGTATGTAACTATAGTGTTTTTTGTTCATGGTGGTATTTTTTTTATTTTTTTTATTTTTGTTGTTGTTATCGTGGTTGTTTCTCTTTTTTGTGCTGTTGTTGTGGTTGAATAGAAATAATGTCGATAGCATTTAAACAAAAGATCCATTTCAATTTGTTTGGATTATTCAATTTAAAGGTGATAATTTACTACTTTATATGAGGCTTGACATGTGGGCCACCCATAAAAAAATTTGATATCCGAGTAGGTTGTAACTTCATCGTCGTCTTCGTTATCTTCGGTGGCATTAGCAGCAGTCCCAGCAGCAGCATCATGTTAAAATAACTTTCTCTTTACTCTCCTTCTTTAAGGTACCCCCCTCTTTGCTGGTACAGTAGAATCTCAAATATTAGACTCACTTTGTTCCTCAAATTGTTCTTATTTCGGAAAAGTTATAATTTCTGGAGATTTGGTTTTTATATATGAAATAATAATGAAACGCAGGCTTTATTTTAACAAAAAAAAATATTTCTTTTTTGACATACAAACATACATACATACATACATACATACATACATATAACTACTTGACAGATTAAATTCATATTAATTTTTTAATACAAAATTTTTTTTTCTTTATTAAAATTGGATACAAAGATATTGCCACGGATGTCTGAAAAATTGAATATGTATGTGTTGATTGGAAAATATGTTACTGTTTTAGCATTATTTTATAAAGTGATTGACGCTTTTAAGGACTTTGGAATGAGAAATAACAGGCGTTATGTCGAAAATATCGGCGTCACTGCTATCTATACTATCTCTCATTGCTAACTTTTACATCGGATCCATCACTAAACACATCTTCACGCCTAGGGCTGGTAGACGTACTTTTGTTATCACTACAAGTACTGATTTATACTTATGTCAAAAAGATAGCGAACTGGTCGATTTAGAGCTGCAGCAGCCTATTTTTGTGATACACAACAAAAGCTATGTTTCGACAAACTGTTGCCCTCAATCTCCTTAAACGAATATTTACTGATTTTCAAATTGCATCAGGTTTTATCAGAAATATATTGAATTTAGCTTATTGACGAAAAGAAACCTAGAAAGCCTACTTAGGTTTTGTGCATTATTTAGGTATTGTTTTACTAAAACTCTGGCAAATCATCATGAATAGATTGACGCTTCAACAACGTTACCATATTTTCCAGATTTACTTTGAAAATCAGTCATCAAATTTCAGAATTTTATAGACGACAAAATTATGTTCGTAAGACTTTGCACTATTGATTAGATGTTAGTTAGTGAAAACGTATCGCAGTAAACAGTTCGGTCAGCCGTTTATTGTTTAAGTCTAAATTATATTTATTGTTTAGGTAAAAACCTAAATTCTGTAGATTTTCTACGAGACAATGAAAACGTTACGTTTTCAGTAAGCAGCAACGTGCTTTGTTTATGTTACCGAATTTCACAGCTGATCCTCACGTACACAATACGTTTTCACTAACTCGGGCTTAATTTTTTCTTAACGGATTTGTTAATGATTAAAATTTGCACATGTGGAGAGAAGCTAAACCACAATAGCCTACATTTCATCTAAAAAATGCATATTTTGATGCGGTTTACATGCTGGTGGCACCATTGGACCTTGTTTCTTAAAAATGTACTCAGAGCTGGCGTTAAGGTCAATGAAGGTCGTTGATTATGGTGTGTATCATGGATTTTTATCTGAAAATATGGCTTACACTGAACCGGGCGAGACGTGGTGTCAACAATGACATACGACGACCGCAACCATGGACACATTGACACCAAAATAAGCCAATAAGTTAATTCCGAGGTATGAACCTATCAATTGGCTTCTAAGCCCGATAGAACTTTGGCCTTAGAAAAACCCTATATTTGTAATTAATTTTGCGTCTTTTTAAGTCAAAGTCCAAAAAAGCGATATATGTTGAGTATGTATTGAACTTAAACAAGCTACTGCTTTAAATATCGAATGTATACATAGATTTTTTTGGTTATTTACTGACTTATTTAACTTAAAATCTGGCAACTCCATTCATGCCAGTCTTAGATTTCAAGTCCACTTACGAACTTTTTTTTGTAAAGCGTGTTTTTTATATAGGTATAGAACTTTAAGTTGGCATTACTTTTCAAGATGGCGACCGATTTAACAGCTGTCAAGTGATTAATTCTCAGTTTGGTTTGGCAATTCATCATGAATAGACTCACGCCTGAACAACGCTTGCAAAGAGTGCAATTTTATTTCGATTTGTTCCCGATTTTCATAAGCGAATTTTGTTTAGCGATGAAGCGCACTTCTGGTTGAATGGCTGCGTCAACAAACAAAACTGCCGCATTTGGAGTAAAGGTAATCCTCAAGTGTATGTGGAAACACCGTTACATCCAGAAAAACTGACTGTTTGGTGCGCTTTATGGGCTGGTGGAATCATTGGTCCGTACTTTTTCAAACACGATAGTGGCCAGAACGTTACAGTCAATGGTGGTCGGTATAGAGCCATGATTACTAACTTTTTCATTCCTGAATTGTATAACCATGATGTCCAGGAGATGTGGTTTCAACAAGAAGGCGCAACATGTCACATAGCTCGTGCCACAATAGATTTATTGAAAGACACGTTTGGTCACCGCCTAATTTCACGTTTTGGACCTGTGAATTGGCCTCCAAGATCTTGTGATTTAACACCGCTAGACTACTTTCTGTGGGGCTATGTAAAGTCATTGGTCTATGCGGTAAAGCCACAAACGCTTGACCATTTGGAAGACAACATTTGCCGTGTTATTGCCAATATACGGCCACAAATTTTGGAAAAAGTCATCGAAAATTGGACATCCAGATTGGACTACATCCACGCCATCCGTGGCGGTCATATGCCAGAAATCATATTTAAAATGTAATGCCACAAAATTATCTTTCGGATAAATATAATTCATGTCAATCGAATAATCCATCGTTGTTTTATTGCAACTTAAAGTTCTATACCTCTGTAAAAAACACCCCTTATAATTGAGTCAAAAGACTTAGATTTACTTAAAAAACTTCATTGCAATCCCGATTTCATTAAGTCAAGCCATCATCCCTGTCTAATGATAAGATTTTTTTGTATATTAATTTGACATTTTTTACCCGATTAACAACTTTCTCTTCCCCATCTGTCATCAACTGACTAACTTCTACACACCATGAATAAATTGGTGATTCCCCGTTTTACTTGTATTTCATTGAACAAACATTTAGTGAAAATAAAAACAAACAAAAAACGTTAATAGCGTCCAATAAATTGAAAAGACCGGCTCTAATTTCGGGACTGTTCAAATTTGTGAGGCTCTACTGTATTGTATATTTGAAAATAGCCATACCAGTCACACAGCTTATTTGAAAAACGTAAAAAAAAATATTTACAAAATCTTTGCATACATACATATGTATGGTACATTCATATGCTCACATGTATTTGCTAATCAATTTCCAATAGAATTTCAAAATTTTGCCCTAAGCTTGATAACCACTTATTACAGAGATGAAAAGAAGAAGACTGCCTGTGTGTCTTTAGTCCGATCATACTTATGTACAGGTACATACATATGTATATATTATGACTTGTAGTTTAATTTAATGTCATTATCTGGATTGTAATTTCGTTAATTCGTAAAAGGCGATGATTTTCACACATTTTAAGGCAAACAAATGAGCAAAAAACATTATTACAACCGAACAAAGAAGCTTCAGTTAATCATGCTATTATTGGGGGATTAAACGAATTTATTGTTTTTCTTTTATTTATTTTAAATGCATATATTTATCGGGTGGGCCATCTATCGTTTTAAATTTGAACCAGCGGTTATTTCGAATCTGGCAATGCTTATGTCATTGTATTCTTTCACAAAATTCTGTATATTATCTCCACTGAACGAAATGAATCGATTTACGCTTGAGTAACGTTGGGATTTATTGGAAATTTATTTCCAAAGCAAAGACAAAAGAAAAGCTCATTTTCATCTTGGTGGGTACGTTAAGAAGCAACATGTTTGTATTTTGGGGCTCAGAACACCCAAACGTGGTCTTACAGAAGCCAATGCACCCATTACGACTGACTATTTGGTGCGGTTTGCGGAACGGAGGCATCATTGGCCCATATTTCATATTTCATGTTTCACCACCGTTACGGTCAATGGAGATAACACCTATCGCACCATGATAACCGATTTGTTGTGCCCGACCTTCATGGTATTGATGTGAACGATGTTTGGTTTTAACAGGATGGTGCATCTTGGCACACATCTCATGCCACAATCGATTTATTGCGTTAAACTTTTGATAACCGTTTAATTGGGCGCTAAGAAGCTAGATTTGACACCGTTGGACTATTTTCTGTGTGGCGCCATTGCCCAGATACGACTTCATACACTCGAAAATGTTCTAGAAAATTGATCCACTCGCATGTGGTACTGTGGGACCAGCCGCGGCAGCCATATGAATGAAATAATATTTCATTTCTAACCAGAAAAAATGTACTTCACAACAACAAAATTGATTTGGCAAAATTTCAAACCGTTTTTGATTTATTGCATGCATTTTAAAATTTAAACTTTTAAATGACCCACCCAGTAGTTACGTACTGGAAGAAATAATAGTTTTGATTGTTAATAAAAGTATTTACGTTTAGAACTTAATTTTATCAAAATAAACAGGGGATTTTTACTTAAACACTTCAATTAGGAAGCATCTACAAGACTGGTCAACTATGTAGATATGTATGTATGTATGTGAACTACATAGTTGGCCAAAGTAGTGTTCACATGATTGGTAACAGAATTATTAAACAACACACACAGTCCAAATACATAATGAAAATACATACATACATACCATACCATACATACAATGTATGTAAATTCTCGATAACTAATGCTCATTGTTTAAATGGATTTAATTAAGGTATCCGCGGTTTTTTCCGCCACCAGATGGTATTGATGCTGATACTAACTCATTTGTGTCAAACGAACCCGTATTTAAAAGGTGATATCGTTGTTTCCATGCGTTCGCCTTATAGACCGGACCCGGGTGTCTGCCAAAATTTCTAACTCACAATCCGCTGACGGTCACTTGGGCGAGATATTCGCCGATATAGCATAAAAGTTCTAGAGCTGTGGAATTAGAAATTTATGCGTAAAAATTGTAAAAGATCGCAAATACATCCATAAACTCCATTCAATTTCACAATGACTTAAGTACTTTTTATCACTTTTTCCAAACAATCCTTAAAAATCGATCGAAATCATAAGCCAAAAAAGAGAAAAGAAACAAGATCATAAATAAGAGCCCCTATAATCACTGGGTTATATATATTAAGAGAAATCAATATAAAATATTTATTAATGTTTTCCTCTGTAAACAATTAGAATTGAAGAAACAAAACATCTTTATTTTTTGGGTAAATTTGTTAACCTTTGACTTGGGAGTAAGAAATTCAATAAAAAATTCAAATTCAGATAAAAGATATTTATTTTCAAAATGAAATATAAAAACGACGCTGAAAGAGATAAAAGTAAAAAAATTAACCATAAAATATATGAAAAACTACTACACCGTTACATAAACAAGGGAAAAGGAAAAGAAAAGAGAAAAAGAAAAATAAGGCAGATAAAACGATGTGAAAGAAAAACCCTTTTCTGGACGAGACCATAAAGACAAATAAGACCTCCATGATGGTGTTTAACAAACACCTAAATGCTACAATTTTCACCTGATCATGTAATCTGATAACAACTCTATTACATTTTGAGTGGAAAAGTAACACAACCAATTCTGGTTTTTATTACAACAGATACTGATGATGATGATGATGATGATGATGATGGTGATGATGATGGTGTCAACAAACACCACCATCAGACAGGCAGCCTGGCCGAAATTAACTGCCTGCCTGATTGCTTGCCTGCCAGTCATTAAATATTTACGCTGTCAAATCCATTATTGGTTGTGTGCCGTTTAATGCCTCAGTTACTCACTCTACTACTACTCACCCACTTGTACTCACTCGTATGCACGTCTCTATGAACATGTGATCAAACATCTCTCTTTGTCTTATCAGCAAATTAATATCTTCTTTAGCCAAAACAATAAAAACCAAAAACCAAAAAAAAAAAAAAACTTTGGCTTAAAATGATATTAAAAGGAGTCAATAGTTCTCTTTTTCTTTATTTTTTTTTTTTTAATCTACACTGTTCTACCTTTACTATTCGTTTCGTTTAAATCCATAAAAAGATAAAAAGAAAAGAATTATTCTTTCTGTTGGTTGCCATTAAACAAATTGATACTAAAGCAGATGAAAATAAATGTCATTCATTCTCTCTATTTATTCATTTCATTTTCTATTTTATTTTTTTATTTTTTGTGGTCTTATCTATTCATTTCACCATAAAAATGACTTTGCCACACATGACACACAATGCACATGGAAAGTGAATATTATTGCTGCCTCTTTTCTTCCTGCTCCTCCTCCAATTAAGAAGACGTTAAAAAGAAAACAGAGGTGAACTCAAGCATGACAGAAAAGGGTAAAAGGTGTAAAGTATTGGCGTTTATTGTGTCAATTAATGGAAAATTCTGATTGAATATTAGATAAAACACAACAAAAACTATAACAAAAACAAAAAATGTCCAACATACGTTTAAAGCTGTTGCAACAAATAGTTTTCTATTGTTGTTCTTCACCTATTGTCAGCATTCAATTCGTTTGTTCGATCATCATTTAACGGTCAAAAACAAAACAAGAAATCATGTATGCATACATACATATGTACATATATACTTATATGTATGTAGTAACAACGAACAGATTTAGCTAATGAAAGTAGAATATGGTATGCTTTTTCACATTTGGGTCTGGGAAAGGTTAAAACCTGGCGAAAATAGGTGAAATTAGTGACTTTTTCTATAAAATGTTAATATTTTCTCTGTTTCTTACAAAGTTTTTGATGTTTTAACAACATTCATTCATCATTGGCATTACATTTTAAATATGATATCTGGCATATGACCGCCACGGCTGGAGCGGATGTAGTCCAATCTGGACGTCCAATTTTCGATGACTTTTCCAACATTTGTGGCCATATATCGGCAATAACACAGCGAATGTTATCTTCCAAATGATCAAGCGTTTGTGGCTTTACCGCATAGACCAATGACTTTACATAGCCCCACACAAAGTAGTCTAGCGGTGTTAAATCACAAGATCTTGGAGGCCAATTCACAGGTTCAAAACGTGAAATTAGGCGGTCACCAAACGTGTCTTTCAATAAATCTATTGTGGCACAAGCTGTGTGACATGTTGTGCCGTCTTGTTGAAACCACATCTCCTGGACATCATGGTTATTCAATTCAAGAATGAAAAAATTAGTAATCATGGCTCTATACCGATCACCATTGACTGTAACGTTCTGGCCACCATCGTGTTTGAAAAAGTACGGACCAATGATTCCACCAGCCCATAAAGCGCACCAAACAGTCAGTTTTTCTGGATGTAACGGTGTTTCCACATACACTTGAGGATTACCTTCACTCCAAATGCGGCAGTTTTGTTTGTTGACGTAGCCATTCAACCAGAAGTTCGCTTCATCGCTAAACAAAATTCGCTTATGAAAATCGGGAACAACGGTAATCTCGTTTTCGGCCCATTCGACGAATCTACGCCGGGCGTGAATCTATTAATGATAAATTGCTAAACCAAACTGAGAATAAATCACTTGACAGCTGTTAAATCGGTCGCCATCTTGAAAAGTAATGTCAACTTAAAGTTCTATACCTTTATAAAAACACGCTTTATTTGCAAATTCTGTACTTTGAGGAGCTATAAAAGATAGTGCCGTCAAACTTTTCACGTGGTATCCTATTATGAAGGTGCACATTAAGTTAAAAAATTAACTCCACAGGGATAGTGGGCGTGGCACCTTCAATAAATAAATATTACTTACTGTACATCTCAATAAAAATATCAGCTAGAATCGGCTAAGGACGTCTTAGAATTTTCTTTACAAAAACAAAAACTGATAGGATCGGGTCAAAAGGGTAGTGCTATTTGGTAATAATTGTATGATCAAAGATAAGAATAATTGAAAAAAAGAGAAAACATACACACAAACACTACGGAACAAAATCGTTATGAATTCGCTTTGAAAATTATTATGAAGAATTTATAGAAAGTGCAACTTCAATCAGTTAATTCTTTAAAACGTGGAATTAAAAGGTTTTCTTAGCTGCAGGCGAACTCATAAAATAAACGATTCCATTAAAATATGAGACCAAAATTGAGCTCATCCCAATAAAAGATCATTTCATTTTTACGTTCACTGCTCCAAAATCATCATCTAAACTTAGTTGTCTAGAACAATAACACTGGTGGCCATAAGTAATCAACTGATGTTAGCGACGTCTTGGTCAATATTACGACTTAAAAACAATTCAGACGGAAAATTTTACTGTTTTTATATTAATAATCTACTTGAGTTTTAGAAACGGTGTATCACACCTCCTGGACACGCTCAAAAATGGTATGATTGTTCATCTTAGAATCCATTATATTCCATATTCATCGATTACATTCTACAGGCTGTGCGCCGGGAAGGTATGCTATTTTGTTTGCTTATAATTTTTGATTAAATGAAAGAGAACGTATCTTATATTGATAAATGTTTTATTTAATGTCGGCAATTATGTATGGAATACAATATCAGATAAATGCTCGCCTCTGTTAGCCTCACAAATGCGAGCCCTTTTGAGCACATATTTCATTACATTCTCACACATTTCACGCGGTATTTCAGTAATTTCATCACGAATATTTTGTTTGAGTTACTCCAGCTTCTCTGGTTTGTGTGCATAAACCTTACTTCTCAGATACCCCCACAAAAAGTATTCCGTAGCAGTCAAATCAGGCGACCATGGAGACCAATCCTCATCACCATTCCTTGAAATAATTTGTTGTGGAAAGAGGTCTCGCAGTAATTCCATTGTTATCCTGGCTGTATACTATGTGGCTTTGTTTTGTTGAAACCACATGTTAGTCAAGCCCAAAGCATGCAGTTGTGGCATTAAAAACTTTTCAATCATATCATGATATCGCTTCGAATTGACAGTGACCGTTACGCCATTTTCAGTGCAATGATTCCTCCTGAGCAAATTGCAAACCAGACTGTCACTTTTAATGGATGCAAAGGTGACTGATGAGTAATTTGGGGGTTTTCCATTGCCCAGAACTGACTATTCTGTTAATTCACATAAACATTCAAATGAAAATGTGCCTCGTCACTCATTATGATTTTTTCATGAAAACCGGGGTTGTTATGGGCGAGCTGTAACATCCTATTGGCATATGTACGGCGTTGTAAATGGTCTTCTGGAAGAAGCTCTTGTGTCAACGGAATCTTAAATGGAAACAAATGCAAATCTTTGTGCAAAATTGTGACCAAAGTTGTTCTTTGAAGACCAGACTCCTGAGCACGGCGTCGAATTGAGGTGGTTGATGGATTGTTTTAAACACTATCTGGAACAGCAGTAATGTTTTCAGCCGATCTTGCAGTACGTTGTGGTCCATGCTTGGGCCTATCAGCTATAGTCCCTCTTTCTTCGAAATCATTCACTACACGATACGTTGTTTCTCTCAAAAATTTCACGTAACTTTCTCATCGTCACAGTAATCGATGATTGATTTTGAATAAACGTTTTAACGATTAAAACACGTGGGTTTACCGAATATTTTTCCAAAATAAATTTGCCACGTCTCTACTTCACGACTGCCAAATATGAACTGTCAAGACTAATGTTTACTAAAATGGCAGCAAAACAAAGTAGTGTACCTTCCCGGCGGTCACCCTCTATATTCTATATTCATTATATAGAATAACGGTCTTTCGACTACGAATCATAAGATGGTAATGTCTTCCTTGTAATAGAATAATTGAGCATTTGCCACCATAACCATTTCGCATATCAATGCATATTGAAGGTGGGCTTTCGCTGACTTTATTCATACATAGTTAGCTTGCAAGAATATTATATAGACACCCATATACATATGTATGTACAATATATACTTATAAACATAACATACTATAAACAAGGAATGTACTTCCTATTCAGAGTACAACCTCATTTCAAGAACTTTTGATGCAGTTGCCCACAAAATTAAAATTAACATTCCGAGATGGCTTGTTTAGTCTTGGTTACGATCTATGATTCGTCAACAGCTAATATTTCCTGTTGAATATTATAATTGACGTCTTTAAACAACTTCTAATGTATGCTCATGTGCGATTTATTTTGGTCAAAATTAAACAGCGTCGAAACAAACTTTGCATGACGAGAAAGTTTGCGAACATATCAACCACTGTGCCCGTATGATTTTTCATCTAAAACTTGAAAAAAATAAAATAAACTCTTGGTTGTATTATCATCATCACCATCATCATCACCACATCGACCAGGCACCATTGCAGAACACTGCGACTCATGGGATCTATTGTGCCCCTTCTGGTCCATAATTTGTTCAGCAGATCTGGCGCGTTCCTTATGAACACCAACAAATCCGCAACCATAATGTTGTATATATCACCGAGCGAGATCCCTTGTCTACCTAAACATATCCACCTAAAGCCATCAAGAAACCCACATTCACACAATATGTACTCCACTGTCTCTGACGCCCGTGAGCACAATCTACAAACATCCCCATCTGTGACCGCCATCCTCTTCAGATGCGCTCTTAGTCTACAGTGGTCCAAGTCCGGTCTGCCATACTTAAGAACCTTAGAGCGATGCCCAAGTTGCGGACTGATCGCCGCCCTAGAGTGGTGAAGTAGCCTTTAAGCATTCCAGTTTTCCAAGCATCTGGCAATTTCCAAATCCTTGATTAGATTGAGGAAGGTAGTAAGTGGTGCTGCACAGCAAGATAACGGACCGATGTAGGGTGTCATGGAACCTTTTCTGGTCAACGCATCTGCTATCTCATTACCACCTATTCCACAATATGTAGGTACACAAAACAACTGGGCCTTATTTCCAAGCGAAAGCTTTTGCAACGTATCGTAACAATCGTAGATATCATACGATTCGAGCCAAGTACCCTTATTGCAGTCTGGCTGTTAGAGAATATATTAATGATCTTAACCTTGAGCCTATTGACCAGGTTTATCTCCGCACATATAGCTATGGCCAGCATGAAAGACACTCAACGATCTTCCCGGTAAGGAAAAAATGTCTCGGTTGGGTTCCTGAACACTAGCACCGACACAGCTTCGTCTGTTGCTAATCCAATCAAATTTTTCAAAGAGATAATGTTTGTTGATAAAAAGTTTTTTATAAGAATTAAAAATGACACAGCAACTGACTTAGTGAGCTCGAATAAGCAAAACTATCCTTTATAGTGTTTTCATTCTTAAAATAAAAGGGCACATTTTCTCAAAAAGACAAAATTGAGGCTTAGCCGTCCATCGGACCAAACGCATAATTTTCCACCAAATTTGGTCCGAAAAGACCAACTGTGTCAATACTGTATCGAGAGATTCGAAAGCACATCGATGCGAACAACAACCAGTTTAAGTAAAGTAAACTCAGCGAACGTGAGAGAGAGAGAGAGAGAGAGAGTTTAGTGTGGTTAAAATCTGGTTGAAGAGGTTGTGATCGAACCTAAGTTATAACTACGATCGGGTTGGAAGGTCTTTAGGTAGAAAGATCTGTCGAGTAATTGTTGTTGTTTACAAAGTTGTAAACAGACGGACTAATTAACAATAGAAAATTGTTATTGCCTGTAAAAAGATCACAAGCAGTGGTGCACAAAACTGTGTTGAATAAAGGAATTTAATTAATAACTAAACACAAAATTTATTTTATTTTAACTACAATCTACGAACTCATAAATACACATTTTTAAAAAGGTCAAAACGCAACACTATTACTATTCCTTTTAGATCATGGTGGTAGTACATATACCGCGAACTAAATCATAAACAGTCACAACTCAAAATTTTCAAAAGTCCAGCAGAGACAAAAAAAACTTTTGAAATTAAATTGGTTGCAACGTCGACTATGGCGTTACAAAAAATCACTTCTAACTGAACCTTTAGTTGATTATGCTGAAGTGATACAAGTAACATAACAGTATTTTACTGCTTAAAGAAGACCGATATTCAAACGAAATTTTTATGGTCGTTAGAGATTTGATCTGTGAATTGATTTATGCAAAAAAACCCCATTTTGATCAATTTTGAATTGTGACTGTTCATGATTTATTGTGCGATATGTGTTAATTTTCATAATTTTCGAATTATTTTTTTCAATATTCAATTAGTCACCATTTAGAGACACAAACAATAATTTTTTAAAATAAAAACAAAACAAAAAATGTCGCACTCGTTATTGAAATTTTTTTTAATTTTTTTTTTTTTTTTTTGTTGAATAGAACTAAGATTTATAGAGCATTTGTTAAACCTATTGAATGTTTCAATGGAATTCATTGACAAAAGCTTAATCTCTTCCATTTAAATATTAAATAAAAAAAGTTCGTATTATTTTCAAATCACAACAATAAGAAAAAACATAACAAAAATATAAAAGAATTAAAATAAATTTAAATGTAAAGTTTTTTTTTTCTAACAAAAGAACCCACAACAGACAAACCCATACACAATGGCTTTCTTTTTAGTTTTCTGTTTGTTACTGATTTTTATTGAAATTTTTTTTCTATTTCATCGTGTTGGTATAAAAAAAAATAAAAAAATTCAATAAAATCATTGAATCTGTAATAGATTTCATTTATGATACTTCTGTTGTTGTTGTTGTTGTTGTTGTTGTTGTTGTTGTTGTTTTTGTTGTTTTGAGTATTATTGTAATTGATAATTTATAAATAAAAGATCAGCATCTGGGGCTATGAGGTGCGCATGTAAACAAATTTAGACCATGAAATATGAATGTTTTGTCAGCAATTCAAAACAACAACAACAACATAAACAACAATAATAGCAGTCCACCAACACCATAAAGTTTCAGTGTTGATGGTTTTTATTTTTTATTTTTATTTTTATTTTTATATTTATTTGTTATATTATATCTGGTCAAGATATTCATTCGCATCTTCAGTTATAATCGCAGATGGATGAGCTTCATTTGTAAGCGAGATTTTTTTTTTTTTTTTTTTTTTTTGTATTCAACACATGTGAGCTGAACAATTTTTACAGACACAATAAGCAGCGCACATTGTATATACGCTGTGTGATTAATGGTGTTTAATACGCGGAATTTTAACGAAAACCAACAGAGATTTCATTTTGTTACTGATTTTGAATTTCTTGAATGAATGAAAGAATGAATAGGCCAAGATTGCCTGGCTGGCTGGTGGGAGATGTCGGTGGTGGTGGTGGATAATGGATTGAATTGAGGATTTGTTCAAACGTTTGTTGTTACAAATCGTTATTACAAATTAAATGTTTCCACCAGCCAGGGGTTAATCAATACACAGTGACTTACAGATCTCAGTTAAAGTTTATAGTTGTTGGTCGACATAATGACACTGGTAACGAGAGTTTGAACCGACTCTCAGCTACAGATAACAGTGGATACAATAAGAAATAAATAAAAATAAGAAAATTAATGGAATTTAATTGATCCGTTTAAAATAGATATTCGGCCTGGGAAACTTTGTTCCTCGCACTTGTATTCTTGTTATTGCTGTTGCTGTTGCTGTTGCTATCGCTTTGTTGTCAATATTGACTGTGATAATTGAAAATCAAACTGTGTAGGGCATGTGCACCTATTCTATACATATATACACACATGAGTGTACGTGCATGAGTATGTAGAATAACTTTCAACATGTGGGAGTGAGATCTGCGCATGCGTATTGTTATTGTATTGAAGCAATTCTTCAAAGATTGTGTTAACTTGTGAGACTGTTACTGTATGGATTTGGCCTGATAGAAGAACGTCATGTTGATCATGTTGTTGCTCTGGATTGTTTGTTTCAAGAGAAATTTCGTTTTATCCTCAGTGTTGATGACTGTGTTGTGCTCGTTGTCTTGACTAAATGTTGAGTTGCTGGACAATAATCGATTGAAATCATCGATCAATGTAATCAATTGGCATTGTTTCATTAACCTATTGTAAGCGTTCATTTTTTGTTTTGTCTTTGTGGTATTGCCTTCTATGCGAACAGAGATTTATTTATTTTTTCATCATTATTATGATTGTTTTTTTGTTTTCCAGAGGTTGGCTTCATAGGTGGGCCCACTCAGTCAGTGTTAGAGTTCAAATATTGTTTGATTTTGAATGATCCCTTTTATCAGCATCAGCAACATCATCAATCGATTTCATTTCATTCCTCCTTTTCTTTTTTATTATTTCTTGGCTTTTAACTTTTAAATAAAAGCGTTTGCAAAAGTAAATTGAAATGAAAAACAAACCCAAACCCATACAAAAAAAAAACAAAAACAAAAACATTGATTTCATTAACTCATTTATGAAATTTATCATTTTGGAATGTTTTTCATTTTCAGAAAATATTTTATTAATTCAACAAACGAAAAAAAAACTAAACAAAAAATTCCATGATTAACAGAAATTCATTTCTTAAAAATTAATATGTACTCGTACATATGTATGTACGAGTATATTCTTATTTCCATCTTTGCTCAGTTAATAAAAAATATCTGTATCTTAGCATTTTGTTATAATGTTGCAGTCCAAAACTAAAGAAAATAGTCTCACGGAGTTAAACGGGCTGTACTAGCAAATTAAAGGCATTACTGAACGGAAGAACTTAACATCAAAGCAAATCAGCCAATACCATATGAAATCGACAGAGGCAGTCCATAATGTCAAGGCAATTATTTGTTTTTTTTATAAAAACATTAATGTGATGAAATGGTCGGCTTGTTCCTGATTTAGGCCCCATAGGAAGTATTCAGGCCAGTCTCTCACATCGCCTTTATAGTACCGGCCGCCAGTTTAAGACTTTAAAGGATTTGAGAACATGAATTATTGAAAAATGGAAAATTTCGCCGCTTCTAAGATTTCGAAATCTAGTCGAATCTATGTTAAGGCGATTGAATGATGTCATAATATCCAATTTTGGTACAATAACATACTATATTAGGTTATTAGCCCGCTTGAAATAACATTGGTATGTAACATAGTTTTCAATTATAATAAGAAAAGCTGTTAAAGACACATAAGCTTTATCTAATGAGTGGACAAATTTGAGGTTAGATTTGTTTGTTTGTTTGACAAATTCAGTTTTATTCATACCAATATAAAATAGAAATATGGGATTTAATAATGGAATAGCACGGCCGCTCTTATCATAAAGTTTCGAACCACATTTTGCAACAAAGCTTCGCTTACCTCGTCAATGCAGCGCCGAATTTCGTATTTTTGAGTGTCAGTTGCTTGTAGTTTGTTCACGTAAACCCGGTCTTTTAAATGGCCACAGCTCCGCAATATATTCCCATGCTATTACCAAAATCTGCACCGGGCTTCACTGTGGATATAAACTTTTGATCAAACACATGAAATCTTATTTCATCACTAAACTGGATATTGTTCCAGAAAGAAACATCTTTGGTTTCATATTTTTTTATAGAATCAAGAAATCACTTTTAAATTATTACTGCTGGTATGAACGACTTCTTTATGTGAAATTTATCACAGGAACCATTTACATGTATCACTTACTGTTCTGGCTCTAACGCTAGCATCTAATGCAGATCACTTTTTGATGAATTTCTATTTTCACAGTCCTCAAAATTATACCATCATTGTGAAATTAAAAAAAAATTAAATTTTAAATTTTAAGCTAATGAATAACACTGTGCGACAAAAAGAAATACCTGGCATCGCTATCGAGTAGAACAAGAATCTCTTTTTTGGGAATTTTCAAAATACCTTCAAAATTTCGAAATACGAAACTCGAGTTAAAAAGCCAGTTTTTCAAAACTTCATGCACTTTTAAGGTAATAATTTAGCTGAATATTATCCAATCTTGAGTCTCTTTTTGGTTTTGGATAGAAGAGAAACAGACATTTTAAGCGATATTCATATGTCGTTTAAGTATCTTTGAAGGATCTGTGCGTATTTCTCAAGCAAACACATTTGTCATCCACTTTTACCACATTTTTCAAGTTTAGTTTCAATGATGAACGATAATTAGTTCAGCAAGGAGAATGGTGTGCTGTGGCAATGCAAAAATCGGAATAGTTACCAGGCTTGCAGTTGTGAACTCGACCATCAAGCGAAATCGAATGAGACAGGTATTAAGGCTGTAGGTAAGAAGCTGAATATCGACATCCAACAAGAAGGTATAGAGGCCTACGAGGACGGAACAACAGGACACAACGACACTAGCAGAAATGTAGTAAATAAAATAAATCTTCTGTTTGGTTTTTATTAATAATTCTTTATTTAACACAGTTTTGTGCTTCACTGCTCGTAACCTTTTCACGAGCAATAACAATTTTTATTTTTAATTACACTCTCCGTTTACAACTCAGTAAACAACAACTATTACTCGACAGATTTTTCTATCCAAAGATCTTCCAAACCGATCGTAGTTACGACTTAGGTTCGATCACAACCTCTTCAACCAGAGTTTAACCACACTAAACTCTCTTTACACTGAGTTCAAATCGATAACTCTTTCGCTGAGTTTACCACACATAAACTGTTGCTGATTTTACAACACATAAGTTAACTGCTGTCCGCATTGATGTGCTTTCGAACCTATCGATATTTCAGGTAGATTCCATTTCTTTCCCTTATTTTCTTTTTACTTCTTAAAAAGCTATGCGAATGTTGTTGTTTGATATTGTCTGTTACTTGTTTTGTTTTCTGCCTGTTTTTTTTTTGTTGCCGTTTATTTTCGTTTACTACATTTCTGCTAATGTTGTTGTTGTTATTTGTTATTTGGTTATTTTGTAAACAGCACATATAGTTGTTTTTGCGGCTTTTGTTTATTCTTTTTGGCAATGTTATAAACGACAGGGGTGCCCAACCTGATTTTTGTAACAATATTCATATCATATTGAATTCAGGTGGTTCAACCATGGATACGTAAATCCGCATAAAGTCTACAACAAGGCGAACGTTTGAAAATCAACTTCACCATCAACAAATGCCAAATCAGAATTTTCCGCTCTAAGGTCATGTGAAGATTTTTTTTTTTTTTAGATTTGTGCGAAACCTGAAATAATGCAACATGAGACCTTGAGACCTTGTTTAT
Organism: Wohlfahrtia magnifica; assembly: GCA_023159175.1. Taxonomy (NCBI): domain Eukaryota; kingdom Metazoa; phylum Arthropoda; class Insecta; order Diptera; family Sarcophagidae; genus Wohlfahrtia; species Wohlfahrtia magnifica. The sequence continues at coordinate 1,617,249 of JAKWBJ010000537.1, forward strand.
TCTAGCCCAACATAATTTCAAACAGCATTTTATAGGCACAAACAAATAGAGCAACTATTGAGCGCGACAAAAGACAAGCATAGTACTGGATGAATATACGGTGAGTAAGCGCCGTAAAGCCTGAATAGGAATCCATACATAGAGGAAACTGATCGCGAAAAAAATTCTATAAAAATTCACAAGTCTCTACCGGCTTCCATAAACTCGATGTAGTTTAAGAGACTATCTAACTAAGGCACACCTAAACACTGGGGCTGAAAAGTCCCGGGCCTAACACGTAGATGGCATTCACCTCTATTTCAGTTATGGCTAACCTTCAAAAGGCAACTGTTAAAATATCATGATATTCTATTGATTAGTTTGTGAGTTATTGTGCTAAGAATGACGCTACTTTTGTTATTTTCAAAAGTATGGATCAAAAACAATTTCCTGATGGGAAAAAATACCGTTCAAGCAAGTCAATGTCTTGAAAAGTGGAGTTAAGGGGACTCCGCTCTATTGGAAACAACCATAAAACGTTGCTTTGCTGACTTAAAATAAGGCTATAACACCAGGAAACAACAACAAAATCCACAAAATCGTTTCGAATGATCGAAAAGTGAAGTTGCGTGAGTTAGCTGACATCGTAGAGATATCAAAAGAACGTGTTGTTGGCTTTATAGTGCAGGAGCATTTGACTATGAGAAAGCTTTGTTCAAAGTAGGTGCCGCGTTGGTTCACTCTTGAGTAAAAACAGGAAAGTTTTGATGATTCTGAGCGGTGTTTGGCCATTGAAATTGCTCTCACATCCACCATATTCGCCAGACTTGGCTACCAGCTATTGGCTGTTCGTAAGAAATATCGCACGATGGAAGAAGTTACCTTTGAAATTGACGCCTATTTTGAGGCAAAAGATAAATCGTTCTACAAAAGTGGCATTGAAACGATAGAGCGGCGCTGGAATGATGGAATTGCTCTTCATTGAGATTACGTTGATAAGTAAAGCTAATTTTGAACAAAAAAAAGTGTTTTTTTGTTAGGCCCGGAACTTTTTTTCGCTGCCAAAACATATATATACAGTCACACAGATAATAATACGTACCCTCAATAAAAAGGCTTTTTAAGAAAATCTTTACACATCTAATCGAAATTTAAATTTGAAAATATAACATAGCAAAAATACTTGCACTTTCTTCTTTGCATTCTCACAGGCTTGTAGCAAAAAAGAAGCTTTACAAATAAAATTAAGATGTTTATGATAATGCGAACAGCAGCCCTGAACCAGAACTCGACATGTAGAGTGTTTCACAACCGCTTTTTGGGAAGTAATTTTAATGTAAAAGCAGTAGTTCAACAAGGCTAAGAACAGCTAACGCTATTGTCCATTATAGTACTTGATGAATTATTGGGTCAAGTAGCCAATATCAGTAGGCCAATATAATTTGGTGCCTGATTAGCCATTGCGCTTAAGCACTTAAAACGCAAATGACAACACAGATAATTATACGTACGTAGATACTAAATTTGTTTAAGTTTTACGAAAGAATTTGGATATTGATCTGATATTGATCCTAGGCAAGCTTGTATATTAGTTTAAGAATTTTCGTGTCACCGGTAAAAAAAATATACTATATTAACCGCAAATAAGTCGAAAATCGAAGAATATTTGTATTAAAATTCGAGGGCAAATAATAAACCTATGAAAAGCTGGGAATTTGTTAAATGCAATTGCTAAGTTTGTTGGCAGCGCCAAGTCCACAGTCCAAACAGTTCTTAAAAACACTTCTGAGTCTCAATCTTTAGCAAGTAAGCCGAAGACTGGTCGTTCAACTAAAATTGTTCGTAGCTTTGCCCAGTCGACAGTCCAAACAGTTCTTAAAAACACTTCTGAGTCTCAATCTTTAGCAAGTAAGCCGAAGACTGGTCGTTCACCTAAAATTGTTCGTAGCTTTGCCAAGTCCACAGTCCAAACAGTTCTTAAGAACACTTCTGAGTCTCAATCTTTAGCAAGTAAGCCGAAGACTGGTCGTTCACCTAAAATTGTTCGTAGCTTTGCCCAGTCGACAGTCCAAACAGATCTTAAAAACACTTCTGAGTCTCAATCTTTAGCAAGTAAGCCGAAGACTGGTCGTTCACCTAAAATTGTTCGTAGCTTTGCCAAGTCCACAGTCCAAACAGTTCTTAAGAACACTTCTGAGTCTCAATCTTTAGCAAGTAAGCCGAAGACTGGTCGTTCACCTAAAATTGTTCGTAGCTTTGTCCAGTCGACAGTCCAAACAGTTCTTAAAAACACTTCTGCGTCTCAATCTTTAGCAAGTAAGCCGAAGACTGGTCGTTCACCTAAAATTGCTCGTAGTTTTGCCCGATGAATAAAAAGCGTTGTGGATAAAACAACTCAAACAATAACATTGCATTGGAAAATGACCACAGTGTTAATGTGCATTCGGAAACTATTCGTAGTGTTCTGAGTCCATAGTATGGAATGAAGAAAGAAATCTTTTATAGGCGGACTCAATAAAATAAAGCGACTGGACGCACAGCAACAGACTGACGATATGTGAATGTGATATTGAGTTATAAGATCAAGTTTAACTTCTTCGGTTGTGATGGCAGGCAAACAATTTAAAATCAAAACATTTTTAAGGGGTACGTTGTATAATCTGTGTAACTGTATGTACGAGTATATAAATAGCATACGAGCAAATAGTTTTAGATTAATTTAAAATCGGTTATTCGATTATGTCATTGAAACAAGATAACTTTTAATTTTGAATTTTATTTATTTTTTTTACCTTCAGTAGACATGAAAAACTGTTACCATTTTCTCAGTGCGTTCTAAACCAGATTAAAAGCAAAAAAGAAAAAAATAATAATCCCACAGTTTAGATCATCGACTGACCTGAGGTTCTAAAATAAATAAAATGTTTAATCGCTAAACAAAGAGCCAAATGTGCAACAAAATAAGAAAAAATGTTCTTTGGCATTTTTGGAGTTTCCAGCTTTAAATTTTTAAATAATTTGTTCACAACTTTTGCAGCAAAAAGCAACAAGTAAAAGGAAATAAAAATTTAAAAAAACACTCCCTCCACAAACAGAAGAATCAAAAAATGAAAGAGAAATGGAAAAGAAGGAGGCTTTAAACACTTTGTGCTCCAATGTTTCAATGCCCTTCGCACCCCCACTACAGTTCGCTGTAATTCATTGCAAACGTCTGCGCGATAATGTCCAGTAAGCAACTGAGAAGAGGGTGTTGTTGATGGTCGTACACTTTAGGAAAGCGTGTTGATCAAATTCAAGGTATTTATGGATATTTTTGCGATTATATGGACTCTATACTTTTTTATTGTTACTGTTGCTGCGGTTCTTGTTGTTTTTGTGAAAAGAAAAAAAATCGTTCATTTAAAGGCACCAAAAAGACTGACTAAGAAAATGTTACTCCGTGGGAAATGGCGTGTGCCCTCGAGCGTGTGCCGACCAATTTGACTCTTTTAAAGTAAAAAAAAAAACTGATTTTCTGCAACATAAAGCCTTTTTACTTTAGTAAATCCTAAGAAAAAATAAAAAAAAATAAGAAATAAAAATTATAAAAATAAAACTATGTTGTACCTACAAACTTTTAAACAACAGCAACAACAACAACAATAACAACTAAAACTACAAAAAATGCATCACAAGAGCAAATAAGTATAAAAACGAAAAACAGAAGAAAAAAATATTTTCTGTGTGTGATACTACGATGACTTGATACGTGATGGTAGTGGGTAACTGGTACTCGCTCGCATCATACTTGTACCGCAACAACAATGACCATCAGGGTAATAATTTACAACAACAAAAACAACAGCATAGATGTAAATATTATTGCAGGCTTAGTCAGGGAGCTCATGGGAACCACTTTTTTTGGTCGATGGTGGTTTCAAAAAAAAAAAAAAAAAAAAACAATTTTTTTTTCTTCTTTAACCACATGTACCATGTAAATGGTCAACTTGATGGATAAATCAGGAACAACAACAAAATGCTTCTCACTTAAAAGCAACAGCAATAATTTGAATTGACCAATAAAAAGGACTGATGATTTAAAATTGTTTTTCTTATTTTTTTTCTTTATTTCATTATGTGATCAACTCTCTATATGAACGAATAAAAAACGATTTCTTAAGAAAATGTTCACCAAAAATATATTCATTTTAAAAAAGTGCCCCAAGCGAAATTCTCTATTAAATCTCGATAAAACAGAAATATTTTTCAAATTTCAAAAAATTAAATATGAAATAGGCCGCCCTTTTAAAATTATTTGTAAAAAGCATTCAGTCTGACAATTAATAAACCATCAACAAAACAAGTACAATTATACTGACGCCATCTATTGGAGAACGATAGAAGTCATTAGTTACTACTTGATAATCTTGCCTTGAAAAATACAGCATTTTTTCTATTTCATTCCAACAACAGCAACACAAACTGACAACAGCAACAAGAAAAAAACAAAAAAAGCAACTGAAATATATGATGACAATCTATTAAACAGTTCAGAGGGGGTGAAAAGTCACATTAATTTTTATTTCAAATTCTGCCTTCAAATTACGAGTAGAGTACGTACTACTTGCAAGCCAGTGCTTTAATGAACGACAGAAAGTGCTGCAATGAGACATTATAAATGACGAAATTAACAAATGGACACTAAAATAAAATAAGCAGCACGAAAAACACGAGAGTTAGACAAGCCAACAGACAGACAGACAGACAGACAAACAGACAGCCAATATATGTACAAAAGTGGCGGCGGTAGTGGTCTGAATTCAGTCTGAATAATGTTGTTTGCTGCTGCTGCTCCTGCTGCTCCTGCTGCAGCTGCTGACGATGAGACTGATGATGATGATGATGTGGCTGCTTCAGATGCCATGTCAAAAGAGTAGGTGGAACATAAACATTTTTGGTTACTGATGATGACTGACTGCCATAACAACCAACAGTGCGTGTTTATGTTTATGTTCATGTTCATGTTCATGTTCATCAGCCTCCTCTGGATGACTGTCTAATTTCCAGTTCCATCCATCGTGCATCCATACATCCATACATCCACCCATTGCCAGTGCCTGTATGTAAAAAAACAGTATTTATCGAGTTAAAATCAAATTGTAATTCAGCGTAAGGCTTCCTCTATACTCAGCTCAGTTTTATTCCCATTCTCATATTGAAAATACAACTTTCTGAGCTGGAATTTTTTTATATGAATATTGCAACCTATTTATGTATTTTTGTATGTATGTATGTATGTCTGTATGCATTTCGTTGACCATTGGATGATACTCATGCTTTATATGTATGTATGCCAGTGTTGTTGTTGCTCTAAAAGCACCGGCTGTATAAATAAAACCACGAAATCTAATGAGCTGACCGAAACGACTTTGAACAATTTGGTTATAACGTTACCATTATTATGCACTCACTCATCTATCCACACTGTCTGTCCGTCTGAGCATTTATACTGATTCCATATTGCAACCAACACAGAATTCTGTGATTTTTGCCAACAACATCAGTTAAAAGCATTTAGCCGCTGGCAATTTTTGTCGCAACTTGTACGCGGGGGTATTGCAAAATTTATTTTTCTTTCTCCTCTTTTTTTCTCTTCTTTTTATTTATTTCTGCTTAAAACCATGAGAACATTCTTTGGCGCTAATGGCAGATGGACAGACTGACAGACAAAAATATATATACATATGTATGTATATATGTATGTATATGTTATATATGTACATATTTATACCATATATATAAGAATGATATATAAAGGGTGATCCAACCAGAGCGCACGATGTTAAGTAAGTAAGTAAAACAAAACGTTTTCATAGAATTATCTTAAGATTGTTCATTATGATTGAAGGATCAATGATAATTATGCGTGAAATAAAATATCGATCGAATGCCCGCCACGGCTTCGGTTGCATACCTCTATCCGTCGGATCATATTTTCAATTACTCTGAGAGTTAATGTGCAGAATCATATCATTCTCTAGCTCTTGAATTGTTCTTCTTCTTTTAAATATCCCCAAAGAAAGAAGTCCAACGGTGTCAAATTACATGGTAGTGGCGGCAAATTATCATCGCCACGACATAAAATTTTCATTGTTGCATTAGCTGTGTGGCAAATGGCACCATCTTGCTGGAACCACATATCATTCACGTCCATATCCTCAGCAAGAAGTACGTTATCATCTCGCGATAGCGAACACTAATTAAGAAACTGCTTGGCAGACCTCATTTTCGAAGCAGTACCGCCCGATGACACCGCCAGTCCATAAACCGCACCAACAGTCACTCTTTGTGAATGGATTGGCTTTTCAACAATTACTCGTAGATTCTTATTTGCCCGAATATGACAATATCGCTTACTAACGAATCCACCGAGATGAAAGTGTGATTTTCTTTGTAAAGTCATTGTTCACTTCTATCTGTTAAACTAACTATTCGGCGTATTGACGACGGCTGAAATGGTCAGTAGGCTTCAGCACTTGAGTCGATTAAACCTTGTAAGCGTGTAAATTAAAATCTTTATTAAAAATTCGCATCAGTGATGTTCCTGGGATGTTAAATTGTTTGACATGCGCACAATTCTACCGATTGTAGCCGCATTTGGTCAATTGTGCTGACCAAAAAAAAAAAAACTCGCGAAAGGCTTCGACAATCTTAACGCATTGTTCAATTGTGTTCCTCTCCATGGTTAAAATTGTCTGAAACAAAGACATGTCAAATTAAGTTGGCCGAAAAACATGACGTTAAGGTGTGGCTCACAATTAACATCGTGCATTATGGTTGGACCACCCGTTATATGTCTATGTATGTATGTATTAATAAACGTACAAGAAAGTGCTTATAATTGATATGAAAAAAGTCATATTCATAACATGATTAATAAATAATATTGTTTAAGCCAAATGTACAAAAGATTAATAAGAATTTAGTTTTCATTCAGTAATACATATGTATGTACATAGACATACATACATACATATTCATTTTATTTTACTTCTATCTCTAATCTCCTATTAATTCAAATCTGCTTAAAATTTCATACAAGAAGGGGAAATACAGAGAAACATCGATATAATGAACTTATAGCGAAAAAAAAAATCATCATATTGAGGAATTTTTTCCGAGTCCCTTGATAAAAACCTCTTTACTGCATAGTTTCTCATACAAAAATGCACTATAGCCATAACGACGAAATTATACGAACTCTATATAACGAAGTAATCATTCAAAAACCCCTGTACAACAAAGACAGAATGAAGTAAAATGAGAAAGTCCCAGTCTTAAAGCAACGAAATTTAAATGTGCATGTAATTGCATACACCCAACCTCCATACAACCAAGTGAGAATAAAGAAAAATTAAATTTTAAACAAAAAGGGAAACTCCCGTTTAAAATTGATGAGTGATTTCGGAACTTGTGAAATAACCAATAATTACAGTACGTGTCATTAATATTCGGTTTTATTAAAGAGATATGTTTAACTGATTCGTCTTAAGCTAAATGTATATCTTTTTCAACATTTTTTTCTTTTCATTAATAGTTTATTTAGGCACTGGAAAGTTCACATTTGTATTTAGAAAAAAAGAATAACAATATAACAACAAAAAAACTAAATTAATTCAGGTGACATAAAATACTGCGCGTCAATAATATTCGGTTTTCTTTGCAAAGTAACAAATAATACATTAGAAAAATGGTTTTATATAAAATTCAGTATTTTGTTGGATAACCCTTTTGTTTTGTAACTCCACTTGGACGGTTTGACATGTTTTTTACTATTTTAGCTGTATAAGCTGCAGGAATACGATCCCATTCTTCTTGAAGCCGCAATTTCAAGTCTTCAATGGATGTTATTTTGCAGTTGCGGATTCGCCGGTCCAGCTCATCCCATAAATTCTCAATCGGATTGAGGTCTGGGGATTGTGCAGGTGGATGGAGAATTTTAGGGCAGTTATAGAGCAACTATTCTTGAATTAAACGCGACTTTTGCTTTGGGTCGTTATCTTGGTAGAATTTAGAAGAATCTAAAACGCGCAGCTTATTTGCACTTTCTTTCAAATTTTGACGGAGGATATTCAAATATGATTCCTTATTCATAATTCCACTGATAAACCCCACACCATAACATGTCCATTTCCATGTTTTACGGTTGGTTTTAAATTTTGTGGTTGTAGCTCCTCATTTGGCTTCCGCCACACCATTACACGCCCATCGGATCCAAATACGTTATACTCGCTCTCGTCCGCAAATATAACGTCATCCCATCAAGTTTCAGGCTTCTTAATGTACTCCCTGGCAAAACTCAAACGAGCTTTTCGGTTGCGTAAATTAACCAATGGCTTACGACGTGCTACTTGGCCATGAAAACTTTGTTTTCTTATGCTTCTTCGTATACTAGATGCAGATATTTTCTTTTTAAACTCATTGAGCACCTGTGTGACTAATTTGGGAGCACTCTTCCCGCTCGGTCAATTTTTTTGGCTGACCTGTCTGCTTTATGAAGTGTATTCTTCCTTCATTTTTGTGCCTTCTGACAATGTCCCCAACTGTATTTGGTTGCATATTCAGAATATCAGCAATCTCTTTGTACTTTTTACCTTTTTCATAATGGAAAATAACAAGTTTTCGCTGTTCTTAAGGAGTGTTTTTTCCTTTGCGCCCCATTTGTATAATTTGCAGTGAAGTAGAATTTTGAACAGACAAGAAAGGAGGTGTTATGCACTTTTATTAAAACGTATTTCTATATTGCTGGAAAAATAGCTGAATAACATGTTTTTTTTACAAATAGCATATAAATAGGGGAAAAACCGATTATTAATGGCGCTTAGTAAACAAAGTTAACAAACTTTGATCGATTTATCACGGTTGCAGGGTTACCATAGAGCCATTTTTTCCATATATTTGAATACTCATACTGACAACATTTACTTAAGTTTTTGCTATTCTTCTGATTACCTATCCATTTCGCTAATGCCAGGGTGTTATTATCGATAAACTTAAAAACCGAATATTAATGACACTAACTGTACATAATATTTGATTAAAATCTAACAAATTAATGCAAAATATTTCATTTTTTATTTGTTTCTTGTATAGAGAATTGTTTATGACTATTTTCATATAAAAGAGTTTGGATGAAAAACCTGGGCTACGAGTATAGCGAATTATTTCGGTTTCTACACATTTCGTTATAAAAAAGGCTCACTGATACATAACGAATAGAAAAGCTATAGAAAAGCATTTCTCCATCCCCTTCAAATTCGTTATATCGAAGTATACACTGTATTCTAATTTGTAGGTAAAAAATATTATGCAACAAAAACAATAAATTTAAAAATTTGTCTTTGAAATTTTCTAAATTGAAAACGGATTTGAATTCAGCGCATCAAAATCATTATATTTCATTTAGTTTTATTAGAAATTTTTTATTTTGTAGACCAGTGTTATGAGCGGTCTTATTTGGTTGAGTTTGCAATACTGTTTGATTTGAAAATTGAAAATTATTTTTTTATGTTATTTACGTATTTCTTTTCGATATGTCACGTTTTTTAATATGTATATTAGATTCGGTAAGGTGAGAAACCCCTTTGAAGGATATCGCGGTTAGATCTACTCTCATGATACCTATGAGATTTAGCTTCCCTATAAGTTAACCGCAGAATATTCTGCTTAACCGTGGCAATCAGAACACCGATGCTCGGTTCCAGTTCGAAAATTGCGAGTTCTAGCCCGATTTAGCCAGCCCTACGGCAAAGCAATTTCCGACGATATCCCTAGAAAACATACATATAAGAATTACTTTGGAATGATCTGAAATTTTTCGTGAGTTACCATCAGAATGTAAATATTTACGAACATAGTCGTAGGAGTCTCTGTGAAATAAAAAATAATAAATAAATCAAAAGATTATTAGGAAAAATCCTGCTAATCAACAAGCACTGAACAGCCCATAAAATGTCAATGAACTCCGCCTATAATACCCTGCAGTGGTCAGGCAACCTGTGTATTTGTAACATATAGCACAGCCTACGCTGTGGTCATTGATAAAAACCTCTGCTATGTTAGACCAGAAGTCGAAAAATTTACCGTAAAGCAGAGTATGTTGCACCACAACTCGAAAGGGATAGTGGGTGAGGACAGATCTATGTACCAAATTTTCTTTACTCTCTCCAGTCGCTTTCTTTACTCTCTCCAATACGTTCTACCTTTAACATAGTATAGGATCCAGACATTTCAACCTCATGCATAAGGAGAGTTGAAAGCCGCCAACGCTTGGCAAATCAATGACTGTTATCTTGTAGCATCACTTCCATCTTATGTGGATTGATGCCAAGACCACACAACGCGCATCATTAAAGAACAGGTGTGCGTATTAATACCTGGCACTACAAAGACCTGATCGTTTGCATAGCCAAAGACCATAAAACCAGACCGTTGCAACTCTTCCAACAATTCCTCCACAACGATGTTCCGTAACAGGGGCTAGAGAACTTCTCCCTGCAGGATGCAACCATTTATTCCCCTTAGCAAAGGCCTTTCCACTTCAATAAAGACTGCCAGTGAGAAAAGCTTATTCGCACAAGCTTTATAGGCGTATTCAGCACTGTTAACAAGAGTATTAAAGTATATGGGTCAGACTAATGGGCCTGACTGGGTTCAAGGTGGAGATTTTAATATTTTGGTTCCCCATATTTTGTGTCATTGTTTAGTTGTTTTCTGTCTTTTATTTTTATTTTATTGTGAAATGAAGTATTGCAAGCATGTGTAGGAAATAAAGCTACACTTTAAGTATATTAAGTATATTTGCAAAGGTATAGTACGAGTAAGTGCAAATGCCTGCATTTTTTTGCTAGATATGTATTAAAAATAAACTACACCAATTGGTAAATGCTACGAAGCAAGACGATATACATACATAAGATCGTGAATTGGACTATAGTCTTCAAGACTCTTTATATGAATTATATACCATTTCAAAAATCTGTTTCTCTTCATTCTAAATCCGTCGTTACACAGGAATTTTTTTTTTGTCGCACCGTGTAATTGTTGACAGAAATCCCCCCACAACAATATTAAAATACTTTTTTAAGAAAACAAACATCGTAAAAATTAAAACAAAAATAAAAATGAAATAACAGGTAAGTGTTAAAATTGTTAATATCGCTTATGCCGATTTTTATTTTTATTTTTATTTTCTTATTCCCCGTAAACTACATTTTTTATCATATTTTGGTTTATGGTTATTATATACAATATATGGTAGTATTAAAATAATAGCAACCAACAACAATTGTTGTCTATTAAAACTTTGACAAGAAACAAAAAAAGAACACATTTTTGGAGATTTTTCAAGAGAAATTTCAAAGAATTCGTTTTTATTAGGTTTCTTTCGTTTGCTTTACTCTAAATGTTGTATTGAAGTAATTAAAATTCCCATATTTCGCGATAAAAGGCCAGCCCTGCGTGGTTGACCCCTACGAATACAGTACATTGTGCTGGTACTAAAAAATAAGTTGTGGGCAAGAGGGAACTTTGTACTTATCAGAGAATTCTCTCTACAATACGTTGTTCGTCTCATTGGACAATCAACTATAAAGGTATGTATTACTATGTAAAGGTAGGATCACACGATTGTCGCAATATACTAATTTTAATTGTGCTTAATAGGGGCACAATAAAGAAATTGTTCTTATCCAATTCTCTGCATCAACATGATTGCCACTGTTTAAAAAATTAAAAAAATTTAAAAAAGAAATAGAAGAAGTCTGTAAAGCAATTTGCATACATATATGCAAATCATTAAAAAAAATGCATATTTTAAGGGATGACAATTATAAATAACGTACCAGCACATGTTTTTTCCGAAAAAATATATTAAAATAAAAATAAAATTGGTATTGGCACAAGTATACAATAAATATTGGTGTATTTTTGGAATTTACATTGGTGCACGATTGCTGATAAAGCTTTCACAAGATGGTCGCACCAGGGTTGCATTTGATTGGGATAAATAAGCACAATAATATTGTGAGTTGCCGTATGAGCCAATAAATTGTATAATCACACGATTGGCATAAAAAATAGATTAAATATTGGTGCATTACGACAATCGTGTGATACTACCTTAAGAATATTGTGTAAGAATATGTGCGATTTTTAGAAATAAATTATTTACGTTATAGTATCGATAGAACAGGGCTGAAGAAGTTGGTACAATTGTACTTTCTTTGGTACAATTTCAGACTCAAAAGTACAATGCAATACAATACATCAATGAATCGTTTGGTACAATTGACGAACTTTCTTAGTTTAGTTTTTTAATAAATTTTAGAAAGAATCACAGGGAGCCAAATGAGATGAATTCGGTGGCTGTTCGTCAAAAAATTTCGAATAATGATGGCACTGTGTGACTGCGCGTTCCACGAGATTTCTGCCCACAATTCTGGTAACTTTCGGCGAATTACTTCACGCATAACGCCCAAATAATACTCTTGGCTTACTGTCTGGACTGTAAGCATTTTCTTCTTTTTTGACTGAAAACAAGGTGGTTTGTTTGGTCTCGGCTCATTTGGTGAACGCCATTCCCTTGCCTGATGTCGGGATTGCATGTCATACTCATAAGCCCACGTCTCGTCTCAAGTAATGATCTTTTTGATGAATGTGGGATCGTATTCAGCCTCGCAATCATGTGTTTTACGAACTCAACACGGTCGCTTTTTTGCATGAAATTGAGATCTTTTGGCACCAACTTTGCTGCTACACGACGGAAACCCAAATCATTAACCAAAATGTTTTGGACAAATTCATAGGCAATGTTCAAGTGCTCCGCTATCTCTCTGATGGTTAATTTGCGGTTATTGACCAACATTTCTTTTACTTTATCAATGTTGATGGTATACCACTGCGTTCATCATCTTCGATTGACTCACGACCACTTTTGAACCGCTCGTGCCACTGGTAAACGACCGTTTTTTGTAGAGAATCATTGCGCACCATTAAATCCATGTTTTACGCAAAATTTAATACAAGATCGTTGTTGCAAATTTAAATCCATTTCTAAATTTGTAAAAAACCGCCAACACATATAGGGATAGATGTACTCTTGGCTACGTAGCTAAGCTATTATGCTAAGATTTAACGGGAATATCAATAACAGAAGTACCATTTAACAAACAAACAAAAAACTCAAATAGGAACGATGGGACCGACACAAGGGGGTTATTCCTGGAACTTTTTGATCAAGGTGGTATTGCTTTGAAGTGGTCATAAGATTGCTCTTATGCTTGAAATTCAGCGACTGCGATATTTATCGCTCCAATAGCTATTCAATTTACAAATATTCATGCAAAATATAATGAGCCCGTTTAGTTGAGATGCCTATTTATGATTTAGCGCATCTAAGATGGTGCGACCTCAACGAAACTTAGTGAAACAGTTGTTAACCATATAAATGAATAGTACAGAGTCCCGATTGTATTAAACAAGGTTTTATTTGGCTTTGGTGATGCTTGTTTCTTACGAATAAGACAACAGTTTAATCAACACACGAAATTCCCATTTTACAATGTTGGTAAAAGCAAACGGGCTTGTCTGCTAGTTAACAGAAGCGCAGGTACCAAACTCCCTTTGTATTTAAAATTAAAAAAGAAATGTTTCTTAAGCGAATAGTGAGGCATCATGTCTGGTATTCATAGAAAAACGACAATTGAAATAATTTTGGTTACCCTGGCTACCCAATCAACAACTGCATCTATTCATTGTGTGCGTAGTGTAGACGCTATTAGACTGAGTTGCTCCCATTCACATGATGATGATGGTGGATATTAAATGTATTTATTATTATTGTTGTTGTTGTTGTTGTTGTTGTTGTAATATTTTAAATGCTCAAATAAATCTTATCTCTGGCTATGCCAGCAATAAAATATAAATTAAATGGAAGGCAACAAAAATAACAGAGCAGTGACAACAACAATAATAAGCCGCAGTGAATTGCAAACATTTTCTTTTTGTTTTTGTTTTTGTTTTTGTTTTTGTTTTTGTTTTTGTTTTATTTTATTAAAAATAAATAAAAAAGTGAAGAAAAAAAACGTAGAAAATACTTAAATGTTTATAATTGTTGTTACAATTTGTTTTGCTTTTATTACTATTGTTGTTGTTGGTGGTGGTGGTGGTTGTTGGTGGTGGGGATAATGATAGTGGTGTTGTTTTTGTAATTTTACAATAACATGTGTTAGATACAAAATTTCTAAAGTGGGTGAATATTTGTTGTTTGTTTTGTTGTTGTTGTTGTTGTTGTAGTTCGTATTCCACGATTATGATAATTCACATTCAGTTAAATTATCGTGTTAACTTTTGAAGTACATTTTCGCTACAATTAATTATCAACCACATACATATGTATGTATGTATTTTCCTTACCACTCAATGGTGTTTTCGAGCGGTGTTTGAAGTGTAGGGGAAAATGAAAAACATTTGTTTTTAACCGCGTAACTGATATTAAAAAACAAAAAGATTAGAAATGAAAAAGAAGAAAAACTTAAAACGAATTTTATGAGTTGAGGAGGAGAGGAGAGAGAGAGGAAATCAAAAATAGAATTCTAATCAATTAACGTTTGACACATTTATTGAAGAACTACTGTTTAAAATGATTTGAACATGAATGTCATCATCGTTGTCGTCGTCGTTGTCGTTGTCGTTGTCGTCGTCATACTTCTTGACATATTTGCTTATTTTTTTCGTTTTGTTTTTTGTTTTTTTTATTGGAAATTAATGGTTATAATTTGACAAGTATAACAACAACTGATAAATAAACAATGTCTTACGTCAAATACAAATTTTGAAATTAGACACACCTTTGCAAAGTGTTTTTAAGACAAAGAAACGTTTAATGGAGGAAATGTTGAAATTTCAAAATGAGCACATAAATGATGTTCTCAGTTCAAGAGTTGTTGCTCTTCTTCTTATTTATTTATGAAAAACAAAAATATATTCAATTTGTTCAAA
This sequence comes from Wohlfahrtia magnifica, assembly GCA_023159175.1. NCBI lineage: Eukaryota > Metazoa > Arthropoda > Insecta > Diptera > Sarcophagidae > Wohlfahrtia > Wohlfahrtia magnifica. The sequence continues at coordinate 1,632,267 of JAKWBJ010000537.1, forward strand.
TACAATAGAATCATGGACACATATGTACGTATGTATGTATGTATGTATGTATGTATGTACTTACAAGTACATTCATATCATACGTTATATGCATGTATGGAAAGTACGGCGGAATTTAAAATGGGCCACCCAGTTTGTTGTAATTAAATAATAAAAAAATAAAAAATAAAAAATAAAAAATTAAAAGCAGAAATCAATTCAAAGAAATTGTTTGGTTTCCGTTTCTAGGGAATTGATACTGTGAACCAACAAAAATTACAATGAAAAGATTTTGGCCAAGCCCACCGAACAAGCATGCCAAAGTGGCAATTGTTGCTTATTTTTTAACCAATTTTTCTAATTTACGTTTTTATTATTATTTTAACCAAACATTTGCGATAAAAATCTAACAGTTGTGTGTGCCCTCGTCTGTCTATCTGTCTATTTGCCAAACACGCATGCCTTGTATGTTCACTATGTGTGTGTAAGAGTATTATCGAAACCTGCTTCTAATTGCCCAGCGATATGAGATCATGAATTCAATTTTATTTACTCGCATTTGTGTTTATTTGGACAATAAAAGTGCCTCTACTAACAGTAGGTGGTGGCAACTTAAGTCTTCACTTCTCTTTGCAATGATTTGTGCTGGTGACCAGGGACAATTTTTACTTTCTCGGAATTGAGTTATCAGTAGTCAGATTTAACTTCTTTTTTTCGTCAATTTCAATTGATATTTTTGTTGTTTTTTTTAGAAATTTTTTTCATTTTTTCTGGTTTTACTGGGAACACCTTTTTTCTTCAAGAAAAAACAAACAACATTTTTGTGAGTAAATTATTATGACCGAACCATATAGTTTAGAAATTGATAAGGTTTTTTTCCTTTTTTTTTTTTTGTTTCGGCTTTAGTGTTAAATAGCATTAAATTAGAAAAAAAAAAAATATAAATTTAATTATGGCTCAAAATCGTGTAATTGACATCACCCTTCTTCGGTTAAGGACCGTTAGATTGTTACATTAGATTTTGTCTTATTTCATAGCCACTGACAACTACTTAAGTTATTTTCAAAATTGGATTTTTAAATTTCTTGGAAATAAATTTAAGACTTAAAAACCCCTTAACCCCTTAAGCACCAGTTTGACATAAAAAAGTCTTTTCTATACAATCCACAAGATAATGGCCATATTCATTAACAATGAACTGGAGCCTATAGAAAAGCCACAAGCTAGCTTTCATCCTCATAGATTTCAGGCTTGACTTCGACACAATTAAATTGGAGCCTATGTAAAGGGGGTGGTCGCACTATAATGCATGATGTTAATTGTAAGTCACATCTTAACGTCAAGTTTTCTGCCCAACTTAATTTGGCATTTCTTTGTGTCAGTGTTTGACAATTTTAACCATGGAGAGGTACACAATTGAGCAGGGCGTTAAGATTGTTGAAGCCTTTTATGAAAATGGGTATTCAAATCCAAATGCATTTTGTGTACTTCGTGATTTTGTTGGTCAGCATAATCAATCAAATGTGCCTATGACCGGTAGAATTGTGAGCGAATTTCAGCAAACCTGGTCTGTAGGGAATGTAGAAACACCTGTGCATGCATGCTCAGTCCGTTCTGCGGAAAGCGTTGCTGTTGTTCGCGATAGTGTGGCAGAAGAGCCGTCAACCGCGACTCGTCGTCGTGCCCAACAATTGAACATCCCACGAGCATCACTCTTGCGAATTTTGAATAAAGATTTTAATTTATACGCTTACAAGGCTTAATCGACTCAAGTGCTGAAACCTACTGACCATTTCAGCCGTCGTCAATACACCGAATGGTTAGTTGTACAGACAGTGAGACAGTAGTTTATGTGAATGTTCACCGCGCTGCCCTAGCCACGGTTGGATATTACGTCCACCAACGCTCCCCACCCATGATATTCACAAGTGAGTACCAATTTCAAAGGCGCGTTGTTAGGTCACTAACCTTCATACCTAGGTGAAGTGTTGGAGACCATCTAAACTCCTGCCGTGATATGGGTCACAGCACCCGGTTGAAGAGATGCAATACGACACCGAGCTCACGCTCTTCCTTTTAGATTTAAAACCACAGCCACCAAGAAGCTCCCACAAGGGGACCTATCCAAAGCCAGGCAGAGACCGAAGTTCCTGGGGCTTCCGACGGCCGTGGCACCAGAATACATTCTGGTTAGACTACGTAGCACGAGGGTATTCGCCCACGTGCTGCTTCCAGTTACAGCCCCATAACGGCCACGGACTGGCCACCGGTATGTCGAACAGATAGAAGTGAATGGTGACCTTACAAAAAAAAATCAGCTTCAGCGACGAGGCATTCACTCTTTCACCTCACTGGATTCGTTACCACACTCTAACAAATGAAATTCAACGAGTGATGGTTGAAAAGTCGATGCATCCACAAAGAGTGACTGCTTAATGCGGTTTATAGACTGGCGGTGTCATCGGGTCGTACCTCGAAAATGAGGTCTGCCAAGCAGTTAGCGTGTATATTGTGTTAGCCATCGCGAGATGATCAAGGACTTCTTGTGGCCAGAAATTGAGTATATGGACCTGAACGATATGTGATTCCAACAAGACGGTGCCACTTGCCACACAATGGCTTCTTTACGCTAGAAATTCAATTGCCATGTTATCACATGTAGTAGCGATATTAACTGGCAAAAAGTGTACGTCAGTGTAAGCGTAAGCCAAAAACAATTCGGGAGCTAATTCAGCACATTAACGACATTGTACCTCAATTTTGTCTCAGAGTCTTTGAAATTATGAACTGACGGATAAAGGTATGCTACTGAAGCCGTAGCGAGCATTTGATCGATGTTTTGTTTCACACATACTTATCATTGATCCTTCTATCATAATGAAAAATATTACGATAAGTCTATGAAAACGTTTTGTTTTACTTACACGATGTTAAGTGCGTTTTGGTTGTATCACCCTCGACATGGACCGCACTGAGATCTATTAGAGATTATTACGGCCATGTACGCATATGCAACGATGCATGTTAGACATAAGGGTGTGATTAGTGTATCGTTTAGTACAAATTCGGATATTAAGCAGAACGTCACTCTCTTCTATGTTAATTGTTGTGCGGACTTATGATGAAATCGGGAGAGAAGAAAAAGGCAATAGTGTGAATGAAGTCTTAATAAAAGTCGAGAAAACTTGCAGTTGGTGTTTGTCTGTTTAAAAATTTTATTCTGTTTGTAGAACTATCTCATGGCTATAATCTCCAACAAAATAAAAACCAATCAAGGGGTGTCAAACCCCATAATCTTAGAGGGCAAGATGTAGGTTCAGTTCACATGTAAAACAAAAAACAAAAACAAAAACAAAAAAACAAAAAAATCAAAAATGTTTAATAATTCAATGATTTTGCAAGATGTATGAAGTGCTAGCTATGAATTTTTCTCAACATTCAATAGGGATAGGTACGTACATATTTACTGATACTTATCAAGGCATAACATGAACATAACACATCCAAACTTGTAGGTGCTACTTTGAATTGAGGGTATCGGTAACTGAAAAAAAAACTCCCGTATCTAGATGGTAGAAGAACAGGGCGAATATATAAACAACCTAGATTGCATATAATGAACCTTACAATGGTCATAACCGATCAGTGGGCTTTTGGTAGACAAGCTTAAAGCCCATATAGTGATTTCTGCAGAGTTTGTTAAGCAAGAATAGTATTGCTTAGTCGAAGTTGGTTTGGATTTACCCTTTAGACACAAGATCTAAAGGGTCCGCCATCTAACTAGTGCTTATTTCGTGAATGGTAACACTTAGCTCATGTCTGATTTGACAGATAATTACTTTTATCCTTCCGCTGAACGAATATGGTGGTGTATACGCTTGAACAACGCTGGGAATATGGGCCGGCGATCGACTTACAGAAGATGCCGATTTTGCCAAAAAAAAAGCTCATTTTGATCTTGGCGGGTATGTAAACAAGCAAAATTGTAGCATTTCGGGCACAGGAAACCTGCACGCATACATTGCGAGTCACTGTTTGGTGCGAATTTTGGTCCAGAGGCATAACTGGACCATTTTTCTTCGAAAATGAGCAAGGAGGGGCCGTTACAGTCAATGGCGATCGTTATCGGGCCATGTTGAACGAATTTTTGTTCACAAAAATTGAAGAGGAGGATATTGGCAACATTTGGTTTCAACAGGACGGCGCTACGTGCCACACAGCCGAAGCTTCACACGATGTTTAGCGCCCTGTTTTTGAAGATCGCATTATCAGCCGCAAGGCTGATGTCGTTTGGCCACCTCGGAGCTACGATTTGACACCGTTGGACTACTATTTGTGGGGTGCCGTCAAAAATAAGTGTTACGCCAACAAGCCAGAGACAATTGACGCTTTAAAGGACAATATTCGTGAAGCCATTGGGAAATACAGATGCACAAAATCGATACTGTGTAGGCTACTGCATGGCCAGCCGAGACAGCCATTTGAATGAAATTATTTTCCATTATTAACTGGAAGGATTGTACTTTTAAATAAAAAAAGAAATTTAAGAAAATATTCAGCAGTTTTTTTTTATAGCATTTTCAAAAAAAAATTATTTGGCAGACCCTTTAGATGGTAGAAGAACATGGCTAATATATAAAAAACCTAGATTGCATATAATGAACCTTATAATGGTCATAACCGATCAGTGGGTCATAACTCTTGGTAGAGAAGCTTAAAGCCCATATAGTGACTTCTGCAGCATTTGTTGACTAATACTATTCTTGCTTAATCGAAGTAGGTCTGGATCTACCCTTTAGACGCAAGTGATCTATGTATATCGAATGATCCTGCTTACCGAAGAAGATTTTTTGATAAGTCAAAATCAATCAGTTTAGAATTCTTCATTTAATTATTCAATAGAAGCTTAATATTGTCTGATTGCAGAGTGAGATCTTAACGGAATTTTTTCATTGTAGCGAATACAGAAATGCATGTCTGTTGAGAACGGTGGCTTTATTTCGACATACAACAACGATTATTTACTCTATAAGGCCATTTTGCCATTTTATCGAAGCCGGTCTATGGGGTATCATTTTATTTCTAAAGAACTCATAGGCTATAGTGTTTCAAAAAGACCTTAATTCTCTTGAAACGCAATTTTGTTTTATTGTCTGTTGAAAATGATGACTACACACCATATTGCGAAATACTTTCACAATAAATTGCAAAGAATTTGTTTTATTTTTTTATTTTTTTTTTTTTTTATTGAAATCATGTCTTTGGATTAGAAATCAATTTGTGCAACATTCTGCATAATTACAATGAGTAAAGATATCATACACACAGTGGGAAGTGTTTAGATTGCCATTTAATAATAATTCTACGAGCATATGGTCAAAATTATGCCACACGTTGCAGCACACACCAGCCTGCCTCTTGCTCTTTTCATGTTATATTTAATCATCCAAACAGTCCTTTCATTCAGCTCGTAAAGTCAAAAACCACTCACTCACCTGCCTTTTAGACAACACGCAACAAAAAGTGGCAAACAAAACTCATTTTTTTTTCGTTTCTTTTGTTTTAATTTTTGTCATAAAGATGTAAAAATAATTTTAAACAAAATAATGAAAAAAAAACAACAACAAAAAAAATCAAATTCTGTCTTAATGCCACACAACAATGGGGAGAATCTGTGCCAGTGCGTGAGCGTGTTTGTGTGTGTGGCAAACCAATTCCCTTGAGGGCATGTCAAATGTCGAGCAACTCGAATGGAAATTGTTTTTGTTTTTTTATTAATATTCATACTCTTTTACTCGATTCTCTTTGTCATTTTTATCTTTTTTTTTGTTTTTCTTTTTAGCAATCAATTGATTTTAAATGCCTTTTTAAGAAATTGAAAAACCAAACAAACATGCCATTTAACATGACACTGATATGCGTAAATATCACCTAAAGGATAATACCCACACACATTCACACACTCACACACATACTCGTTTAACCATAATAAGGTTTTTTTTTGTTGAAATATTGACAAAAGACATGTTTTGTAAATATTTTTAAAGATTCCAAATCAGTATCAAAAAAAAAAGGAAAAAATCTTTCCACAGATGAAATGAAAATTTGCACCAAAAAAAATCCAATTCTGGGCCAAATAGACAAAGAAATGAAAAAAGATAACCTCTATTGGTTTCATTATATGGCTTTTAAACACCACCATCACCACCACCATGGTGACTGATAAAAAGAAACTGAAGGGTTCCAACGGTGTCCCGACAGGATGTAAACAATTTGTTTCTACAGCATAGACTTGATTTGATGTGTTATTTAGGGTCTCAAATAATTATGCACAAAACACACCACTGCAGTAATCAAAGAGCGACTATTTTTTAACTGTACACGTAAAGCCTCCTTGCTGTTTTCGTTTTTCTCTCAAAAATTTGATCAAATTCGTTGGAGGTTTATGGCCAACCAACGGAACAACCAACGAAACAAACCCAGAGTACGAACTAATCCAACAGAGATAAAAAGTGTGAGAGAGAGAGAGAGGGAGTCATACGATTTCATTTGTATAGACTCAGCAGTCGAACTTGTAAGGATCTTCGTGGCTGGCTATGCAGGGCGATGGATCGATCAGCACGCCTTATATAAACTGAGCACACACATACAGTACATCTGACAATACTTACTCTACATGATCTAAGAGTAGCTGTGTGTTTAGGAACTATTTCCAATCTATCCACAATCATGGCACAAACCCTCACTGCAACTGGCCAAAATATTTTGTGAAAGTCACAGCGGGATTACTACAACAACAACAACACATTCCTGCACAGACTGAAGCGAAAGCAAGCAGTAGGGAGGAGACACTAAAATCCATATTTCGATTGATTGAATCTCGGCTGTATTTTGGTTAACAATTAAATGAATCTGTTCTGCAACCAGGGTGGCATTTTCACAGCAGGTTTACTACTCTTTAGCACAAAAAATAGACAAAAAATTAAAAAAAATAAATAAAATCGATAGGAGATGCATACATACATACGAGTACATATATACGTGTATGTATGTATGAAGATGGATGGCCAAATATTTACACGCACATTTTCATGCCAATTTTAAAATTTTTTTCTTATTTTTGTTATTTTAATATGACATTTCAAGAACATTTCGTAGCTCACTCTGTGAAAAAGTCAGTTTGCTAACAAACCATTTAATGACATGTTTAGAGTTTTTCTTTTGCTTCTTCTTCTTCTTTTGATTTACAAGGACAAAAGAGAAGAGTATGATGCTTAAAACAGAAGGTTATTTATAACGTGTTTGACTCACGTTATACGATTATTGTCTTTTCATTTCAAATCCAATTTTTTACTTCATTAGAACGTAAAGATGAGCAAACAAATGAAGTTGTTTGGCCTTCAGTCTCTTGTCATTGGCACGGGCATTGCTATTCCAATGAGTTACCGATATTCTATTCTTCTTCTTCTTCCTTTCCTTCTTCTTCTTCTACTCATACTCTATCATGTATGCAGACATTGATTCTTCGATTTGTGTGTCATTTGCCAATTTTTTCGGATAATTTGTACCTTTTCCTGTGAAAATCATCAACAATAGCCAGAAAAGAAAAAGACTGAAAATGAAACAAACGACTTGACGTGCTGATGTGATGCATTATTTGTGTAAAACAAAGGAAGAAAATTGAAATAATTTCACGAAGATAACATCCATAATTAAGATGAATCCAGGTTTTACTACAACAGGACCACCCAAGATTGGAATTTTCGTTTAAAATGTAATTTAATTTAAATGAAGTTGGTTACCAGCAGAACATATTGATTGTACCAGAGGCTAATAATTGTTTTTTTTTTTCTTTTTTTGTACAAAATTTTTCTAAAAAGAAAATGAAGTCCTTTAATTGGTAAAAATCACGTGCCCATAGAAACCAACACAAATTAGATAAGAATTCCCAATTGACTTATTAAACGTAATTGAAAATAATTTCATCATTTCATCATGATCGAAGTCAGTCCAGGCAGAAAAGGAGAGAGAGAGATCATCATGCTACAAGGCAAATCAATCGAATATGTAAATAGATAGCTTCTGCTATCTGGGCAGTACAGTGACAACGAATGGTAAACAAACAATGTGTTCAGCAAAGCGAGAGCGGCATTTGGGCGGCAAGAACCAGTAGGGAGATGCTCACAAATATCCAGGCGTACCAAACGTAAAATATTCAAAGCGTGTTTAAAGTCAACTCTATTGTGGAATCCTCAAGGCTTAAGGCCCAACCATAAAATGCGTAGGCTAGCTTAAACGACTTAAACAAACTTTTCATCATGTTCAGTTCGTTCAGTTTCACTCGCTTACGTTTTTTTTTTTACTTGAGCTCAGTACTCAGGAAATAACCACTCATGCAGTGCATTCTGCTGGTACTAGGAAAATAGCCTGTGAGAAGGAAGATAGAGAGAGTAGTAGATTGTTTCACAAACGATAACTGCGACCAAAGAACAAATTGACGTCACAGTGTATTCTCATGCCCAGAGCATCTAGAGCATCTCATTACTCAATATCTACATTACCCACCACTTCTGTGTGTCAGAAAACAACATTGGGTCTTGCGCGCACGAAAGTCGATCCTGTTCTCGCGTCCCCACTCAGAGATTTGCGCCAGATCGTTTGTAAGTGTATCATTCATATTCCGCCCTTTCGCCCCAATCTCCAAAAGGCTCGGCCCACGATCAAAAGAATATGAATGACAAATGTTGCTGTCATCTACAAAAAAATAGATTGGATTGGAAGTGGGAAAAAGAAAATCGTTAAGAAATATTAGAAATAGAGTTGGAGAAAGAACAGAGCCTTGCGGTACCCATGAATTGATCCTGAATTCGTCCGATAAGATCCCATCTATAATCACTCTTATAGTGCGATTTCGAAGAAAGTTCGATAAGAATCGAGAGGAGTGACTTCCGACACCAATATCAATAAGTTCGAGTATGAGAGACTCGTGCCAGACTCTGTAAAACTCCTTGAAAATATTCAGAGCAGCAACCTTACTCTCACCAAATCGATTTCAGAGAGTAAAGCCAGCAGATCACCAGTAGAGCGACTTTTAGGAAAAACGATATTGGCGATCGCTTAGCAAATTGTCGGACTTTACACGGTGATAAATCATAGTCTCCATAACTTTGGAAAGTGCCGAACAAACTGGCTAGTCTCACCCTCTTTAGAGATTGGCGTTACATTAGCAGCCTTCTAGCAAGATGAAAAAACACCCGCACGATAAGACGCACCGAAATTATTAGCCAATGGACGCGCCAGCGTCGAATAGCACTGCTACAGGGCCAGCGCTGGAACACCATCCGGCTAAGAAGATTTATTAACGTCGAGAATTGCAAGAACCCTTTTAACAGCACGGGCTCGACAAAATACACTAAGCATAGTCAATGATACTACTTCTAGTTCGGGCAGTGGTTGAACGCTCTACGGCAAGTTCGAATTAGGTACCCGCAAACATTTCAGCCAGAAGGTCTGCCCTTTTAACCGGGCTAGTAAATGAATGGAACCAAACTAATGCTGTTCCTAAGCCTTTTAATGAATGATCAAAAGCTCTTACTTCTTCGAGGAAAAGTAAGTTCTTTAGCAAGTAGACACTGCTCGCATAGAGCCTTTTCGCGTCTAAGTACTGCGGCACTTGAAAATCTCGCCTACTTGCGTAGCGAATCAGTATGATCGTATTTGCTATCACGCCAATTTCTGAATTCTTACTCTCTGGATCTGACTGCAAGCTTGGACGTCTGATTAAATCAAGATTTATTTTTTGATTTAATCGGAACCTCTCTGAATTGATGAAATTAACCATCCCTGGCTTTATTATATTGACAATCGTTTCGGTCATGGCATTCACGTTAGAGTCAAGGAAACAAAGTTTCTAATTGAAATGCCCGTAGAAATTGTTAAGCTCAGCCCAATGAGCTTTTCCGTTATTGAAAACCACCCGCTTCGTAGCTGTATGTGAAGCGTTATGAAGAGTGGTGAAGGGCAAACAGGCAGAAATAATAAAGGGTCCGCCATCTAAGGTTTTTGTTCAACTAGTGCTTATTTCGTGAATGGTAACACTTAGCTAATGTCTGATTTGACAGATAAATAGTTTTATCCTTCCGCTGAACGAATATGGTTGTGTATACGCTTGAACAACGCTGGGAATCTGGGCCTGCGATCGACTTACAGAATATGCCGATTTTGCCAATAAAAAATCATCTTTTCAGATGAAGCTCATTTTGATCTCGGCGGGTATGTAAACAAGCAAAATTGTCGCATTTGTGGCACAGAAAACCCGCACGCATACATTGAAAAGCCGATACACCCAAGACGAGTCACTGTTTGGTGCGGATTTTCGTCCAGAGGCATAATTGGACGATTTTTCTTCGAAAATGAACAAGGAGTGGCCATTACAGTCAAAGGAATTGTTATCGGGCCATGTTGAATGAACTTTTGTTCACAAAAATTGAAGAGGAGGATATTAGCAACATTTGATTTCAACAGGACGGCGCTACGTGCCACACAGCCGAAGCTACACCCGATGTTTTGCGCCCTGTTCTTAAAGATCGCATTATCAGCCGCAGAGCTGATGACGTTTGGCCACCTCGGAGCTGTAATTCGACACCATTGGACTATTATTTGTGGGATGCCGTCAAAGATAAGTGTTTCGCCAACAAGCCAGAGACAATTGACGCTTTAAAGGATAACATTCGTGAAGCCATTGGTAAAATACAGCTGCACACAATCGATAATGTGCTTAAAAATTGGACCGATCGTGTAGGCTACTGCATGGCCAGCCCAGGCAGGCATTTGAATGAAATTATCTTCCGTTATTAAACGGAAGGATTATACTTTCAAATAAAAAAAGAAATTTAAGAAAATATTCAGTAGTTTTTTTTATAGCATTTTGAAAAAAAAAATATTTGGCGGACCCCGTACAATGGTCTGAATTACAGAGAGGTGCAAGGATCTAACTACATACTTTTCAGGGTGTGTAGTGAGGAAAAGGTCGAGGCTGTTATTTTGGTGCCCATCTACACACGATATGTGAGTATGTGTCACAAGATATGTTTAATTGCGCAAGGTGATTGAGCGCGGCGAATAACTCTACGTATTGGCCTTCTGGAGTTATGCGGCATGAGTGGCGTAGCCAAGACGAATTATGAACATTGAAATCACCAGCAACAACAAATTCACTGATCGGGTAATTCGCAAGGATACCCGATATGGCTTACGTTTTGAACAAACCTGAGCGCAATAGCAAAATATGCAAACCGATAGATAAAGCAACGCATTGTACAATGGATGCTCTTGCTTTTATTCGTCGCTGAACCAACAGCAATTGAACATGCGTAGCGGGTGTATGCAGACTTTTCTTAATTTTTATTAAAACTGTATTATTGTCCTGATAATACTTAAATTTTTGTATAAAATATTGAAATTTTTATAATTTTAATAGAAAATAAATTTATCCAGATACTAATAATGCTAATTACCCATTCAAGTCAATTCTGAAATAGCAATTTTCATTCAAAAAGTATATTGAAGCCACCACAAAGCTGATTAAGCATTTGACAGACATTTCGTTAAGTGTTTGGCAGTAGCTTTAGTAAGCAAAAGTATATTATATTTGGGCCTTCAAGACGTCGTGGCCGACCAACACCTGGACATATTCGATATTCCAAGAACTAGAGCACTTCAATCTCACATAGTAAGGCGCGAAAACAACAGTAGCAAGCCGAGTAAGATGGAAATGCTTCGTAGAGCCACTCGTTTTTTACTATTCACAGCCAATATTTATAATTTTAAATTGTTCGAAGTGAGTAAAAATGGACCGAACCACTATAATAATTCGACTTAAATATATCGAAAGCTGATAATTAATAGCTGCCCGAAGAAATGGAAGGAAACATGCACAAAATTAATCGGAGTCAAATTCATAATTTGCCATCAGGACAACCCTTAACCTTATATTATGCAGCCAGTTAGCGTCCGATTTAGGGCGTTTTCTTTTATCAAAAAAGAATTTTGCACTTTGTTGCCCTTACTTTTTTAGTGTTAATATCTTTAAAAAATTGAATACAAAGAAAGGGTGCTATGTTGACCTGTAAAAATTGCCATTAAAAATCGTTGATTATCGTTGATAATTTTTGATTACGTTTTATGACAAAGAACAAACGAAGTGCAGCAATTTTTGTTAGAAAAGAAAACGCCATTAGATGGCCTTAGTTTCATTAGCAGGCACACTTTATTTCAGAACAAGGTATCAGAAATTGTCTGGATTTATTTCTGATCGAAAAAGGTAAACCTTTCAATGGACACAATTATGAACAAAATTCATTTTGTCTTTAAAGTGTTAAAAAAAAACATTCCTTTCCTATTTAAAAAGCAAAATTAATAGATAAGACGTAATTTGTCATTTACCATATCTTCAAAGGTATGGCCGGAAAGGGATAGTCGGCATTACTTTACTCATCTTGATTACAAATACAAGTGATTATGTAGAAACACTCACTTGAATGCCATATCATATACAACATAATGCATAATCATATGCATTTGCGAATTCATAATTTGACATGAGCACGAGTATTTGCATATGAAGGCTGTGGCAACCGCTTAATCTTGACCATAAGTTTAAACGTATGATCACTTCAAAAGTGATTTGTAACTATAAACGAAATATGGATGCATTACAACACACCAGGAATCGAAGAATTTTAAAAACGATGGATTTCTTAAGGTGAATTTGTTCCCAAAGAAAAGGCTAAAGTCAGTCTGTCGGTGTCATTCACATCGAATTACGTTCCTATTGCTAGCTGATGAAAAAATGTTGCCCAGTAGTACAACCGTAAGGTTGATTAGATCGTTTGGTGTCTACCTCCAACTGCTTTTTCAGTCCATCGTGTTCGTTCGATTCTTCTCAATTCTTAAAGCACAGTAACGGACAACTCTTGTGAAAGGAACAAGTTACAGCATCATCGTAGCCATACTTTTAGGGATATTTTTTAAACATGGCCATGTTTCTAATAGTCAGCGCTCTTTTGTTGCTGTATCTCAGCATATTTGCCATTAATTTAGACTCTTTGTCTTTTGCCTTTCTTTTCTTCGTTCCTTGGCCTTCGAAGGCCTACCAACACTCCTACCAATTCAATTTCAATCTGCGAGAAATGATTTGCAAAATCAATGAGATCCACTTAAGCAGCAACTTCAAAACATTTTTAAGCAACAGGATTCATATAAAATAAAAAAAAATTTACATATCACATGAGTCAAAGCCGAGAGCATAACTAGCAACGAGCCATTACGAAAACAGAAAAAAAGGAATGAAGAGAGAGAGAAAGCCCTCCATGTCGCATATCCTAGCCGACGCAATCGAAAGAGTCCCAGCCCAGCAACCTGTGCTTGAGCCCATAAAGGGCTGGGAAGTGACAGAGGTCTACGGCTCCGCTGCTTCCCAAATATTTGTCCTCGCCCTCAGAGCGCAGTGACTAGTGACAAAATCTATTAGAATCCTAAGAATTGGGTGCGTTGAGGACCCATTCCGTACTAGAGCGGTCAGGTCGCGGCCACGACAGCCTGGAGACCCTACAGTCTCCTCTGCTTCTTCACGACTCCTCCACTCTACGACGGGTCCAGCTATAAATCAAGCCTCCAAAGAACCAAACGGTGGTTTCACAGATGCATCCAGCTATTCTACACCCGCATTTGCTCTTGCTAGTTCATCCGCCATCTCGCAAGAAATTGTATGTGAATTCCGGCCAACTATCGAATACAATTGAATATAATTATGCGACCAGACATATATTCTTTCCTGTAATTCCTGAAGTATTTATTTTATTGTCTGGCTAACTTCTCCATGTATGGGCGTCTTTTCAGTTGAATGATGTGCCAAAATTCAAAATGCTCAGGTTGTGTGCTCAGGTGCAGCAAACTGAGTTGAAAATTTGAAGTTGAGTGTTAATCGACAGTCTGAAGGAACGCCAGCTTAGGCTTTACATGCCAAATTCACGTCAGGTCCATGGGAAGCAACACTGGATGTTGCAACTCTCATGACTACATGCTGCAAGACCAGTTTAAAACTGTTGTGTAACTATGCTTGAAATAAACACTTATTTTGCGCAAAACCTTAAGAGAATCTTAAACTGAGTGAATGAATCCGCTATTCAGTCAGTGTACATGAGACCTTTCTTTGCAATAAAAATATATAATTGATTGCTTTGTACAGTGGGCACTGTAATACTGCCACAATCAGAAACAATCAAAAACTATTGAAAAAATAAATAAAAAAATAAAAAAATTTATTTAAATTTAAAAATAAAAAATAAAAATCTATGATTATATGGTATAATGATGTTTTATGCAGTAAAATGCAGTCTTTTATTTCGTTTCTTTGAATTTATTTTGAAAATATTTTTTTTTGTTTTTGTTTTTTTTTTCTTTAATTTTGCTAAACTACAAACTATTTAAGGTACTTTTACTTTAAATAATAAATTTCACTAAAATTACCATTTCATTGAAAGAAATACAAAAAATAAATTATTTTTTTTTCTTTTTTTCTTTTTATAAATAATTATTTACAAATTCTTCTTATAGGAACACTACACAACTAACTATACAATTCATTTAAAATACATTTTTACACAAATTTGTAAAAAAAAAAAATTTTTTTAAATAAAAAATTAAAAATAAAAAAGGTAATAAATGCTTTGGTATAAATTTTTAATATTTTTTTTCATTTTTATTGAAATACATTTTTCTGTTTTTGTTTCTCTTTTTTTTTGTTTCCTTTATAAAATATGAAACGAGGTGCTGTTAGTGTTGTTTTAGTATTATTTTTTTTTTTGTTTTTTTTTTTTGTTTTTTTGGTGAAGAGTAATAAATAATGATAACGATGACTGTAGAGAGGAACATGCCATAAACAAAAACGGCATATAAATATAAAATTAAAAAAAAAAATGCTAAACAATATGGAAAAATAAATGAAAAATGAAATGAAATAATAAAAAAGGAAAAAAAAATTATTTAATTTATGCCATTCATTTCAGTCTACGCCAGTAGCCTCACCCCCAACCTCCACCTCCACCTCCACCTCCACCACCAACTTCTTCTTCATCTGTTTCTATACAATTTTAATGTGTATTGTTGTTTCTGTTCTTGTTGTTGTTGTTGTTGTTGTTGTTAAATATAATTCGTAATAATACAATAATAATAATAACAAGACTACTGTAGTCAGTAGTAGCTGTAGTGGTACTTTAATCGGTTGTACAAGCACCAGTTAAGCGTTGCAAGTTGACCTTTTTTCTGATACTTTACACGCAGTGCGTGTTATACGTGTGAGGTGAAATCGTTACCTTACTTTTAATTTGCAGGAAAATGAGGAGGAGTAGGAGAAGAGTCATAAACGTGCAATAAAAAACAAAACAGAGAAACGATAAATTTAATTTGATTTTCTTTTTAGCTTTGGTGCTTTAAAAGCCCCTCTAAAGCTCTCATTTCATATAAAAAACGGTAATTTTGGCTCACCACTGCCTTTGGCTTTTGCCGCTGCTATTGCCTGTGCCGGTTGCTAATCAAATGACTGAACAAGTTGTTGTTCAACAACAATATTGTTGTCATTCTGTTCAGAAATGAAACTGAAAACCATTGCCAGTCTTTGGCGTAAAGCTTAACGGCTCATGATTTCATCGATTGTGAAACCGAGATTACGTTTTGGTTTGCTTACGTTGACCGGCGCACTGGATGAAGAGAGATCTAGAACAGGAGATATATGTTGGTTGGAGTTGGTGAGTGAGTTAAGGGCTTCGCTGCTGTTGTTCAACAATTCAGGTTGACTTGTATGCAATGCCTGGGTTGATTCATTATTATTATCGGTCGATGCAGTCAATTGGCCTTCGCTGTGACTCTGCAAATGGGCCTTTAGATTGGCCCTTTGATTGAAAGATCGATGACAAATAGGACATTTGTGTGGTCCCTCTTCCAGGTGTGTGATTTTGTGTACAGCCAAGGTGCGTGACTGACAGAAACCTTTGCCACAGTCGCCGCACTTGAACGGTTTCTCTTTGGAGTGTATGTAACGGTGGTCACGTAAATGATCCTGTCTACGGAAAGCTTTGCCGCAAATATCACAAGAATAGGGACGTTCATCGGTGTGGGTGCGTTCGTGAATGAGCAGATTATACGATTTCGTAAAGTGACGATTGCAGTATTTGCAAATGAATTGTTTCTTTGGCCGGGTACCGGTGGTAGACGCACTGGCAGTCAGTTTCACGGGTGGCAAGCCGGCACAGGCTCCCAAACGAGCGGCTGCTGCCGCGGGATGTAAGCCATGCAAGGCTGAGGCATAAGGACGCATACCGTGGTGTATAGCATGTTGGCCATGTGGATGATGATGGTGGTGGTGATGGTGCTGATGATGTTGTTGATAAAGTGCAGCACTGCGTATCCATTGGTTCATAAGCAAAGCCTGATGTTGAGCAGCCAAGGGATCTAAGGGAAACTGATTGGCAACAGCTGCTGCCGCTGGATAAGGCACAACATGTTGCGGATGCTGTGGCGGCTGTTGCTGGTGGTGCATCTGAAGCCACAAACGATGTTGATGTTGTTGCTGCTGTTGTTGGTGCTGCTGTTGGTGCTGTTGTTGATGATGATGTACATGTGGTTCCATTATGGAAACATACGATCGGGCCTGTATTTGTGGATTAGCTGTACGTAGTTGTTCCAATTCGTAAAAGGAATTATTATTGTTCGGTTGTGTTAGACTGGAACTGTTTCTACGTACCGTCGTAGAAACATCCGTCGGCGTATGAGGTGGTGTTAAGATCGGTGATATACTACTTTCACGCTCTTCCTTTATATTTATATACTCCGTTGCAAAATCTTAAAAGAGAAAAACACCGGAAGCATTAAGAATAAGAAACGTTCGAGTAAAAACTTGAAATATTTTCCGTAATAAATAAGGAAAATTATTCACGTTTTTGCTGAAATTCAAATGCCGTCGCTAGTAAATGTTGTTTAAAAAAAAAATAAAAAAAATAAATAAATAACTTCTTACCCTGATCTCTGCTGATATTGAGTTCGTCGTCTACAGTTATGTTACTAATGGGTGAAGCAGAGGTTGAAGACATGTTAGTGTGTAGGTGTGTGGGTGTGTATGTGCGTGTGTGTGTGTGTTATTGTTTTTGGTTTAAATTATTTGGTTTGTAAGGGAATTTTAAATTGATTCTCTTTTGCTGTTGTTGTTAAAACACAATTTTTAAGTTTCTTTCTTCGCTTCTGTTTTTTGGTATATTTTTTCGCTTGTTTTTTATTTAGAAAAATAATTAAAAAATCACTACTTTTTTGGTTTTTATTACAAAAAAATGCTTTTTTTTACATAAAAAATCTATTCTTTTCAGTATTTTTATATTCGATAAAAATGCGAAATTTTCTTTTCCTTTTTCTACCGCATCACTATCTTTGGTTGTGAATGATTCAAAGTGTTGTAGTGGACTGATTTCAAGTCGGCTCTAAACGATAACGACTCAATCTCTTGAAATTTTTTTTGCTCTCTCTAGTAGTAGTGGTAGTAGTAGTAGTAGTAGTAGTAGTGATGGTAGCACACAGTGAGTACAACACCTTCTTCTGTCTTCTGTAAAAAATCGAAAACAAACCATGATGATTGAGTGCCTGAGTAATTGAGGAATTGAATAAAGAGAGAGAGAGAGAAAGATGGGAGTATTTGTTTGCATTTGTGAGCATTTACTTACACGACTACTGATAATAAGAGTAGTGACTCTTTGAGCTAAATTATCACCACATTTATGGCTGTATAGAGTTACGGTCTTGTTGTTGTTTTTTTTATACAAATGAACTACAAATGATTTTTTTTCAGATTTAACTTTTGGCAACAACAACAGCTAAAACATTACAATGCGCACTATTGCTGCTTAACTAAGAAGGAGAGGAGCTCTACGAACAACAGCAATACCACTACTCGTACACCCCAGTCTATCTGTCCGTGCTATTGATAAATCGGTAATTCTGGCTGCCAATGTAGCTGCTATAGTCGTTGTCAGTGTTGTTGTTGTTGTTGTCGTTGTTGATTCAAAATATAGCAATGGTGGCGATAGCAAAGAAAACACGCCTACTTTAACTGTTTTTACTCATACGATTGGTTTATTCATAAGCAAAATAAAATACACATTCGCACACACACACGCACACACACAGTAAAAATGTTTTTATTTGCCTTGTGTGAGTGTGTATGTGTTGTGTGATAACAATAATTGTCACAGTTTGACTGGTGATTCTGTGGTAGTTGTGTGGTGTCGGCTTAAGTAGTTTAAAGGCGACAGAAGGAAATATTTTTTCCACCACCAAATGAATTTCATCCCCCAAACAAAAACAAAAAAACAATTGCTGCTGCTGCTGCCGATAACCCGACCGGCTCTACAGCAGAAGTGGCAGGCAGCAGCTTAAACGGAAACAGTAAAAGGCTGCTGGTTGACGGCTGCTGCTATTGTGTTGCCACTTTTGCTGACGTTTGTCATCATTTCAGTTAATTTTTTTTTACACACATTCTTACACTGACACATATGCACTCACTCAATACAGTTTAAATGCCAGCAAATAGATTGCGATTCCCCATAACAGGGGTGGGGTTGTTGTTTTGTTGTGTGTTTTTCTTTTTAATGGTGGCAATTGTGTCTTTATCGTTATCATGTTGGTGGTGTAGTTTTGTGGGGTTATTCCTTTGGTTTGGGAGCTTTTTTTATTGGTTCTAAAGTATCTTTTTTATGTGTGTCCTTAAGGGGGTGATGCATTGGCAAACATTTACTTGCAAACATCGCAAATAGCCAATCGCATACATGGTTAACTTAGTTTTCCTTGAATGCGTTTGGCTATTTGCGATGTTTGCAAATAAATGTTTGTCATTGTATCACCCCTCTTAATTGCTTGTCAGTTATTTGTTTGCTTTTATTAATTTGCATTTCCTTCACAATCTTTTACGCTTTTTTTGCGGAAATAGTCCATGTCAGATATCCACTACAATGAAATAAATGATGGGTATGAGTTTCTGGTACCTTCAGAAACAAAAATAATGACATATTTTAATGACATTATTCCCGTAACACACACTACAACTCTGGTACTACAAAAGATTACATAATACAGTGGAACTTCCTTATAACGAATCCGAAGGGATTCAAAGAACTCTTTGTTATAAAGGGTGGTCCAAACAAAACGCACAATGTTAATTGTAAATAAAACAACAAGTTTTCACAGGATTGTCTTGATATTTTTAATTATGATAGCGGAAGTGCACCTAAGGTCGGCATATACCAGTAGTCGGCAATTTCTATATTTATTTATACTTAAATAACGAAGAAGAAAAGTAATTATGTATTAAACCAAAGCTACAGGGTGTCCGCCGGGAAGGTATACTACTTTGTTTTGACGTCATTTTGGTAAACATTAGTCTTGACAGTTCAGTTCATATTTGGCAGTCGTGAAGTAGAGACGTGGCAAATTTATTATGGAAAAATATTCAGTAAACCAACGTGTTTTAATCGGTAAAACGTTTAATCAAAATCAATCATCGATTACTGTGACGATGAGAAAGTTCCGTGAAATATTTGGGAAAAACAACGTGCCAACAAGACGCTCTATTTATCGTGTAGTGAATGATTTCGAAGACAGAGGGACTATAGCTGATAGGCCCAAGCATGGACCACAACGTACTGCAATATCGACTGAAAACATTACTGCTGTTCAAGATAGTGTTCAAAATAATCCATCAACATCAATTCGATGCCGTGCTCAGGAGCCTGGTCTTCAAAGAACAACTTTGGTCACAATTTTGCACAAATATTTGCATTTGTTTCCATTTAAGATTCCGTTGACCCAAGAGCTTCTTCCAGAAGACCATTTACAACGCCGTACATATGCTAATAGGATGTTACAGCTCGCCCATAACAACCTCGGTTTTCATGAAAAAATCATAATGAGTGACGAGGCACATTTTCATTTGAATGGTTAAGTGAATTAACAGAATAGTCGGTTCTGGGCAATAAAAAACCCCCAAATTATTCATCAGTCACCTTTGCATTCATTAAAAGTGACAGTCTGATTTGCAATTTCGTCAGGAGGAATCATTGGACTTTACTTCTTTGAAACTGAAAACGGCGTAACGGCAACTGTCAGTTGGAAGCGTTATCGTGATATGATTGAAAACTTTTAAACGCCACGACTGCATGCTTTGGGCAAGACGGTGCCACCTCGCATACAGCCAGGATTACAATGGAATTACTGCGAGACCTCTTTCTACAGCAAATTATTTCAAGAAATGGTGATGTCGGTCGCCTGATTTGACTGCTACGGATTACTTTTTGTGGGGATATCTGAAAAGCAAGGTTTATGCATACAAACCAGAGACGCTGGAGCAACTCAAACAAAATATTCGTGATAAACTTAACTGCGTGAAATGTGTGAGAATGTAATGAAAAATGTGCTCAAAAGGGCTAGCATTTGTGAGGCTAACAAAGGCGGGCATTTACATATCTGATGTGAAATGTAATCGATGAATATTCTCAGTTTTCTATTTGTTAAAAACAATTAAGCT
Source organism: Wohlfahrtia magnifica (assembly GCA_023159175.1). Lineage (NCBI taxonomy): Eukaryota > Metazoa > Arthropoda > Insecta > Diptera > Sarcophagidae > Wohlfahrtia > Wohlfahrtia magnifica. The sequence goes on from JAKWBJ010000537.1 coordinate 1,652,869, forward strand.
TTGACAGCGACTTTCGGTTTCTACGGAAATGCTTGTTTTCTTAATAAAAAAGTGGGGGGAAGGCAGATTTCTAATGTCAATAATTTGACTTTAAAATGATCATCTTTCAATCGGAAATGTTTTCTTTTGGTAAAAAAAACTGTTGGAATGTGGCTTTAAAAGTTAAAAGCGTTAAAAAAGTCATTTTATTCTAATTTTATGGGAGGCCGGCAACAGGAACGAAAAATGTTTAAATGTTTTATCAGTCGGCATTGGAATGCGGTTCCTATGGTCGGCAATGGCTTTTACTACCAGTTTTGCCAAGATACGCCAATCGCATACACGGATAATTTAGTTTTCCTTGAATGCGATTGGTTACTTGCGATGTTTGCAAACAAATGTTTGCCAATGTATCACCCCTTTAAGACTTCTAGAAATAAGAATTTATTAAATCTTCATATCCTTTTCAACCGCGTGTTAAGTGGCGCTGGCCAATCATCAATAATTGCACGTCAACCATATTCAAGTCTGGCCGCATAACGAGGCACTGAAGCCTTAAGAAACTTAATGTTGTGCTTTATTTTGTGGCAAAACATGACCACTAAAAGGGTTATTTTGTAATACAGAAGATCCAGATCAGGGCTACAATACGAAGGCGGATTGATATTGAAGCTACCTAAGTAGGCAAAAACATTTTTTTTTTTTTCATAAACCATTAATTTCTCAACATACGATAGTCTCCTTTTAGCACAATACACTTAGTAAGACGATTTTCTAACTTTTTACACCATCTGAATAATAGGATTTTGGGAACCCCTCAAAATACGCATTAGTTTCGGTAATCACTTCTTCGTTTGAAATGAATCTCTTTCCTGCGAGCCATTTTTTCAAGTTTGGAAACAGGAAAAAGTCATTAGGGGCTAAATCTGTACTATAAGGTGGATGATCAACCAATTTGACGTGGATTTCTCGTAGTTTTAGCATCGTATCTAATGCTGGGTGAGCCGGTGTGTTGTCTTGAAGAAAGAGCACTTTTTTCTTGTTTAAAGGTGGTCGTTTTTCCTTGATTCCATCAACCAATTGATCCAATAATGCACGATAATACTCTCCTGTGATTGTGGATCCCTTTTCAAGATAATCGATGAGCAATATTCCGTGTGCATCCCAAAATACAGTCTTTGCCTTCTTCGGTGCACTTCCACCAGCTTCCACCCATTGCTTCGATTCGTTTCATTTATTAATCTACGCCAAAAATCAGCAGGATTATGCTTCACCACGTCCAAACACCACTTTGAAGTGGTCTGTCGAACTCGTTTTTGTTCAACACTGAGTAAACGCGGCACCCATGTTGAACACACGTTCATATGATATGTTTACCATTTCAGCAATCTCACGTATTTTGACCCAGCGATCATTCATAACGATATCGAGGATTTTCTTGATATTTTCTTCAGTAACCACCTCTTTTGGCCTTTCTGTTGATGGTATTGTTGCAGTGCTTGTTCGGCCTCGTTTAAATTTTGCAATCCAATATTTTACCATACAATCTGACGGAGCAGATTCGCCGTAATGTTTATCAAGCTTTTCTTTTGTCTCTTTCGCCGTTTTGCCTTTCAAATAATAGTGTTTAATCACTACACGAAATTCACTTTTCCATTTTCCAAGAAACACAAAAGTTGCTTACTTCAAACGACTACAACAAATAAACTAATCGATGAATTTGGCTAAAATTTTAACAGCTGACGTTTGACAGATCGTTATCTCTAAGAAAGAAAAAGTTTTTGTGTTTGTGCTGCCAGCTAGCACTCGGTAGCTTCAATGTCAATCCGCCCTCGTAGTTGGCAAATTTTTTGGCTGCCTCAAGATCCTATTGCAAAATCAACAGCTGGTTGTGGAACAGGGAATGATTAAGTGACTTCATAACCGCTTTCAAAAGGGATTTCTGTGTAAACTATAGCTGCTGTTTTGATCGCTTGTACACAGAAATGCAAGTCGGCGACCTCATAGTAAACTAGATTGCCTTTTCGACGCGTGGGGTGAGCTCAGATATTTCTCTAAACTACTGTTCTAACATCTTGTCATTTCGTTTATTATACTTCTTTGGTTCGGTAAATATTTTCCGTCAGTAAACATAGTTTTTCTAACCAAATTATCATCATACTTCTCCAAAAGACGTTTGGCTTTTTCAACCCCTTTTTCTTCAAGTTGCAGCCTACAAGTGTCCGGTATTACGTTTTAAGGCCACAAATTCAAGTCTATTTCAATGATTCGACTCATGAACTTTTGTGTGATATTCGTTTTACGTGTAATGACTTTCTGTTTCCGAGGAGTACATCGCAGAGTTCTCTTGATTTGACGTTTTTAATGTTATGCTATGTTCGAACTGTAACTGAGCGGCTTAAGATGATGCTCATTATGTGACCGGTCCATGGTAAAGGCTAACACAACTTGAAATACCAGTTACAGACTTAAGCTTTAGAGGTTAGCTTTCAGAAGCCATATAATATATTCATTTGTAACCTAATTTTTTTCTTTTTAAGCTTTAAGATGTAACCTTTGCACAGAATCTGAATTATACTCAAATAATATTCATGATTTTCTGATATGAATTTATCTTTCATACCTGCTTGATCTTATTGAACATATATCTTGAGCATATATTGAACATATATATGTGAAATACATTTGTTTTTAATAAGTAACAGTTTGAAACCGATCGCGATTTATTATTTTCTGCACTAAAATATGATATGCCGACAATGGCAACATAGTATGCTAAAAACTAGAAAACAAGTGCCGACTACTGGAAAATTTGGTGTTTTTAACAAAACCATTAAATTTCTCAATTTTAATAAAAAAAAATATTTAAATTTAACATAATAGCCTGAAACAAAGTAAATTAATGAATTATAATCACTAATCGTCATTTCTATACCAGATTCACAGGCACAAGGGCAGTAGCTTCAAATAAACATAAGTCTTAAACTAGTCTGCCGACTGTTGGTACACTCACCCTATTGAGTTTTTCGTTATAGCGAAGTTTCACTGTAATTAAACTACCCTTGTATTTATCGTTTACGGAAAGTATTAACCTGAAACAGCTTGATTAAGTTTTCCTTTACGGGTGGCTCTTTATCGTCTTTCCCACACGCTGTATTCTCATATTTTCCATTTTTTTTCCATTTGGTTTGCGGGCAACAACATTTTTAAATAACTTTTCAGCTCTTTTAACGTTTTGTTGTGGCTTTTGATGTCGAACATTTTATTTTTTATTTATTTATTTATTATATGGCTGCAGGATATTTGAACAAAAAAAAAAATTGCTTCTCAAAGGAAACGATAATAAAGTCGTAAAAAATTAAATTTCAAATGAAAGAATTACTTCCAATCATGTCACACTTACAAGCATATTTGTGATTTTTTAATTCAATTAAAAATAACATTTTAATGAGATTTCTTTTCTCCGTAAACGGAATTGCTTTTTCTATTCAATTACCGTTCCTCTCATCTCTCCATTTTAAGATTTGAATTTTGAAGAACAGAAAAAGGGATACATAAGTAATAGGAATGTAATCAAAAATTAGTTCAGTAAGGATGAGGGAGATCGATTATTCGACTTTTTTCAAAAACCGATTTTCGAATAATTCGAAAAGTAGTACTTTTTAAAAAACCGATTTTCGGTTAATAATAATTCAAATAACCGGTTAACCGGTACTTTTATTTAAATAAAATTGTTCCTAATTTTTGAAACGCAGAGCTGCACCACGTGCTTAAACTTAAAGTGGCAATCAATACAATAATACAACAATAATTCTAACAAATCTCATTAAAACCATGCCAAAACGGTGTGCGGAGACCATAATAAACAAAGTTTATTACACAAAGTACTGAAAAATGTTTAAGTTTCGAGCAGCTACTCAAGGAGATAATTTCGTTTTTGTTGTTGTATTACTTGGTAGAGAATGGAATTAAAGGTTTGTTATTATAGTTAGAATTTAGGTGCCTAAGATAACAAAAATTAAATGGCTTACTTTGAATAAATCTATTCATAATATACGAGTTCTTAATTGCCTCGACAAGGAAATTTGCTTAGATTTAGAGCAGCGCTGTATGTAAATTTATGCACCACGTATTTAATAGTGTTTGTGTCACTGTGGTATGTTAGGTAAAAACCCAACTTCCAACCAAGAAGTCGCCGGTTCAATCCCAGGTCACACCATCTGACAATTTTCAACAGCGATATCTCCTCACAACATTACTGGCGACTGGTTATGTGTATTTACGCTGTGAAAAACTTCACTAACTAATATATCTGCCGGCGTTTGTGGGTTTGTGGAGTTTCAATAAGTCTAGTTGATCACTCTCCATATATAAAAATCAATGTTTATTTACAGAATATGAGAAAAGGTTATTTTTGCTCAAGAGTGCATATCTTTTTCTTTTTCACGTTCTTTGTCAGCCGTTCAAGGTTGTCATATTATTAATTTCCATAACATACCATGAAGGAACATGGGGACTTCTCTCAGTTAATAAGCTGCAGCCGATTCTATTTTTAAGCTTATTGAAAGGGACCTACAGTTTAACGCCGGCTCCGAACGGCAAATGCATTAAGAGAAGTTTTCAATAGTAGTGGTACTCATTCGAAAAACTTTTTTCTTTTTTTTAAGATGGTCTGGCCTGGTATTGAACCGACGACCTTCTGGTTGGTAGGCGGGCGGGTGTCTTACCTACCATACCACAGCGGCACAAGGTTGTCATATATACAAAAATAACTAAATTTCTACAAACAGTTAAACGATGAGCATATTTTCAATAAAAAAAATATACAAACATATCCAAATTATACTTATTTAAATAAACCGGTTATTAGTGTTAAATTAACCGGTTTATTCGGTATTCGAAAAATGAAAATGAATGAGTTTTAAAAAAACCGTATTCGACAAAACCAAAAAAACCGGTTAAAACCGGTCGAATAATAATCGTCCGCTCTCCCTAGTAAGGATATAAGCATTTCAATTTGAAAAATATAAAAATATTGTTGCAAAAACAATTAATAAGCAAGGAAGTTTGCAAAGCTGCCTGCTGCTATTGGATCTTTTTCATGGCAAAACAAAAAATATTCGGTCTAAACTTCATTCAAATAAATGTTTAGCGACTTCATATATCATCACAGAAAATAGTCTAGTGGTGTTAAATCGCACGATCTTGGCATCCAATTCACGGGTCTGAAACGTAAAACTATGCGGTTACCAAATGTTTCCTTCAATAAATCTATTGTGGCACGAGCTGTGACATGTTGCGCCGTCTTTTTGAAACCACAGCTTCTGCACATAATGGTTATTCATTTGAAGGACAAAAAAGTCAGTAAACATGACTTTATAGCGGTCGCCACTGGCTGTAACGTTCTCACCAGCCTCGTTTTTAAAAAAGTAGGCACCAATGATTCCACCAGCCAATAAAGCACTCCAAACATTTAGTTTTTCTGGTTGTAACTGTATCTCAACATACACTTGAGGTTTATCATCACTCCAAATACGGCAATTTTGTTCATTGAAATATCAATTCAAACAAAAATAAGCTTCATCGCTAAAAAAAGTGTGCGATACGTATTTTGAAGAGAACGATGATTTTCGAAATAAATTTGCACAATTTGGAAGCGTTGTGCTTACGTCAGTCTATTCATATTGAAATGCCAAACCAAGCTAAACATAAATCACTTGACAGCTGACAAAATGGCCGCCAGTTAAAAAAGTTTAGCAACTTAAGGTTTTATACCTCTATAAAAAAACCCCCGTTACATCCTAATATCCATCTTTGATTACCTTCAAGCAAAAATTGAAAACTCTTAAGCCGTGTGTACACACACTAGCAAATAACTTGCGGAAGAACTTCTGCAAGTTTTTGTTGAAGTGTTTACACTCAAACCGAAACTTGCGGAAGTTAACTTCCAGAAGTAGTTTGTGAAAGAAATTGCAGATGTGTTTCGCACAAGGTAAGTACAGCTTGCAGAATAGTTTGCTTTTTTTCACCAGAAGTAGAAGAGGAGAAGTGAATATATACAATGGAGTATATAATGAAAACTTACAACGGTTACATCGGGTGGTTTTTTAAGAGCTTTCGGATTTGATTTAAAAAACACTCATACAATTTAGTGAAATTTATAAAATCTTTTTGAGTCGATAGAACGATCTGTATAATGAAATGTTTAGAAATGATTTCGTGTAAATGTTGAGCGCTGCCACGCCTCTCAGTTGGGCCATGTTTCGAGTGATGTGTGGCGTGTGGCACCGTCTTATTGAAATCACATGTTAGCCAAGTCCAGCTCTTCACACGGTAGCTCACGCCATTCGCAATAACGTTCCTATCTTCGTCGTTTTTGGATTATTATTAATAACTGGAGTAACTTTCCCATGTTGCTGGGTGCCTTTGTGTTGTATACCTATAAAATATATTCCTCATAAGAAAAATTTAAAGGAATGATATAAAATTATTATTTGTATTGACTACCAAGTCAGAAACTGCCATTCCAACCATTCTCTGGATATACAAAAATTAATGTTTATTTTGTATTGAATGCGCTACACCCTTCATATTTAATTACAAAGTTATTTAGACCAAATTCAGAACCCTCCACTCTATTATGGCTCCAAAGATATAAAAAAATTAATTTCGATTTTGTATAGGAGGTGCGACTCTATTCCTCTATTATCACTGTTATCAACTACATATTACCATTCTAAGGATATACAAAAATCAGTATTTAGTTTGTATGGGAGGTGCCACTCCCACTCATCCAATACCGCACACTTTTTGGCTGATGATTTCTATTGACCACAAAGTTAAACTCTTACTATATATTACCGTTTTAAAGATATAAACAAGCAAATAAAAATCTTATATTGGCTATTGGCGTGGCACCCCTCATTGTCCTACACTACACCCTACTACACCCTTTCAATGCATGTATTGATTCGTAAACTGGTTCAGTAGCTATCGAGTCATAAAATAACGAACATATGTATTTAAAATTCTTAATTAAAAAATACCCAACAAGTAACAAACAAGTGTTTACACATAATTGCCGCAAGTTACTTCGACAAGTCGAAAATTTCTGGAAGTCGACTTCTAGTACGTGTTTACACGACAAAAACTTCTGCAAATCACTTCTGAAAGCAACTTGCCCAAGAAAACTTGTTAGTATACACACAGCTTTATGGTACATAGGATTACATGTCCGTTCGTATTTACATATGTATGCACAAAATTTACACAAAATTTGGTAAATTTGCCGTGAAGTCTTGTTGGAAACTTATTTTTGGTACCACAGATGTTAGGAGCTCCAGAAACTTTAGTTGCTACTACTTAACTATAGAGACTACTTGAGCACAGCTTCCCAGTTGTTATTCTTTTCCAAGCTGAGGGGTATGCGAGAGATTGGTTTGAAGTTGCCCCATAGCATTTTGAAACCTGAAAATAAACGTATATTGCGTTACTCCTCTTGGGAGCATATGGTTTCCACAAAGCATCACCCTCTAACACGGCTTACCGTTGTTGATATTGGTCCCTCCCATGTTAGATTATTCCGTTTTAGTTCCTGGATAATTGTGTGGCTTCAGGCGTTCTTGGTCGACCACAATTTCTTGAGCCAAGAGGATTCCACTCGAGTGATATTCTGCTTATCTATTTCAGTATGGGTTCCTCATTAGTCATGCTCCACAGTTCTGTGTTACTTATGGTGTTAGACCAGAATATTCTACAATATTCAATGAATACCTGGAGTTTTTACGTCATGTTTCTCGATACAAGCCAGGTTTCACTGCCATACAGAAGAACTGATTGAATATATGAGTTGAATATTCTAAGCTTAATCCGTCTGGATATATGAGAGCTTCTCCATACTGACTGCAATCGCTCGATTGCCGCTCTCGCTTTATTGAGCCTGTTATCTACGCCGCCGTGTGTAGTCATTGTTCTTCCTAGATAGCAAAAGCTCTTGCTATCTAGGATCTTGCTTGACCCTATAGCATGATATTTGCTGTGTTAGTATTGTTTCTAATCTTTCTGGGTCCTCCAGTTTCGACTGCATACTGGATATCTTATGCGAGAGTAGACAAATGTCAACCGCATAGTCCAAATCTTCGAGTTGACGTGAGAGAATCAATGTTATCCCTGTTCTCTTTGAACAAACTTTGCTCATTATATCATCCAACACGATGGTGAATAGCTGAGGTGATAATGGGCATCCATATCTGACTCCAGCATTGGTGTGTAATGGTTGGCTGATGTTCCCTTTATGAAGAACTGAAAGTACTGCATCCTCATACATCGCTCTAATTATTCGAATTATTTCTTGAGATACTCGTTTTGTTCCTAGTGCTCTCCATATTACGGTTCGTCTGCTTTCGTGAAAACAACGAACAGTAGACAGGAGGAGACAGGAAGTACGTCATTCCATAGACTGTTTAATGTTTATTCGTAAAGTGTTGACCTGACTTGTTCGTCTCGTAATATGCCGTCTACTCTACTTTGAAGCCTCCCCTGAATTATGACTGCAAGTATCCTATATGTACTCGTATATGGTGTTAAGTAGAGTAATTCCTCTTCAATTATTATAGTCTTTCCAGTAGACACTTTTTGTTAACCTTTTTTGATGCCCTTCTTCCGCGTAGCAGGCAGCCTCTCTTCCTCCCATGCTGATGTGATGTGAGGCTATAGAAGTTCAGCTGTCGTTTGGATATAACCCGTAGAATTTCCTACCGCCTTATTACTTTTCAATTTACCAATCGGCTCTCCATACCATTAAACTGCTATAATTTGATTTTTGTTTTTATTCGTGATGGCTCTGTCACATTTTTATTAAAGCTTAGTAGTCAGTCTATACCCAATTAAAATCAGGACTATCGGCCTTGAGATGTCGCAACTTCTTAAAAATTTTACGGTGCACTTGGGTTTGAAGAGGATAGAACTACACAAACAGTCTTCTTCAATTGTACGCCCAACAAAATTAAAGAGAAAATTTTACATGGCAGCGGAACAAATTAATCCAAAAATTTATTTAAAATCTTTAACAAAATAAAACAAAACAACAACAACTATAAACAAAAGCTATTCTTAAAAAAAAATATTAATATTTTTTAGTTTTTGTTTTGTTGTAATTGCTAGTAAAACGCGAGCAAACAATTATTGCTTCAGGACAGTAATATTATATTTGTAGAGCAAAAAAAAAAAAAAAAAAATTCGTACAAAACGCTGTAAATTTTTATGACGACCAACTGACTATTCTTCTAAAAAAATGTTCTATTTTTTTTGAAAGAAAGAAAAATCGAATGCGATTTTCATGTGAAGTGTGTTATTTCACAGTCACGCCGTCATAAACTATTTAAGGCTGATCGTTAACGTAAAAAAGATGTTTATTGGCGGTCATTTAATGTCCTTAAAAAAGAGCATTCGATCACCAGCAGTCGCTGATCTAAATGTTCTATTTTTTATGCTCTACTTCCCCGTTTAGGTGTGTTTTTAGATTTTTATTTTTAAATAAAACATTTTTTTTTCTCTTTTTTTTTGTTCAAAGGATGGAAGGTCATCCATCCATCAATCGTCGCATAATTCTGAAGAAAAGCGAAAAAAATATATCCCAAAGGACATTCTAAAAATGCAACAACAATACTAGTACGTGCTCTAAACGTTTAATGATGTTATGATGCAAACCTGCTACATTTCTGACTTTAAAAAATCACAACAAGTGAGCGTATGTTTGTTAATCGTTGGAAAATTGGAAAAACTAATCAATTTCGTTTTTGCTTTCAAGAAATACAAGTGAGTGAGATTGATACTCCAAAAGCAAAACTGATCAAACAACCAAAAACGCGAAAATATAAAGTCAAACGATTTTCCAATGAACGTTTTCCGTCATTTAAAACCAGTCATTTCATTTCATTCACTCATTCCTTCGTTAATTGCTTATGTTTTTCTTGTTGTTGTTGTTTATTTGTTTTTTTTTTCTTTTTTTTGAATCATGTGACATGTACTCGTACATATGTATGTAATTATTACCACTTTTTAGCCGATTAAAATAAGTTCAAAGACAAAAAGCCGCTTGCTGTTAATCAGCTTATACGCATACGTACATATGTATGTAAGTATGCGCGTTGAATGTTGTATTACACCGTTAAAATTATGGAATTTTCTTATGAATTTGTTAATGGAAACTCTTTAAAATATTAATTTTTTACAGTGCATCTCAGTCATACGTCTCCATCCATTCCTTCATTCATTCATATATCATTTTCTTTGTGTTTTTTTATTGTTGTTGTTGTTGTTGTTGTTTTTATTATTTGGTAATCAGTTATGTTTGTTATGTAAACAAGGAATAATCGTCACCAAATAATCAACTCAAATAAACAAATAAATTGCCGGCCATTTGTGAAATTTCCAGGATGCGGCACTTTTTGATTTTATTTTTTTCCACACTTTTCTCTTTTTCCATTTCTGGTATTTGCTGACTTGCGACAAACAACAATTAAAGGGGAAAAAATCCCATCCAACGAAACGGATGTTTAAAAACAGCCAGTCGCCGTCTTCATCATCGTCGACGTCGTCATCGTGTTGCTATTATTTTAACAAATTTATGAAAATGATTTACGCAAACAAATCTCTATTGTTTCGGTAGTATTTAGAAGCTAAAGGAGCCAAAAACAAAAAAAGTCAATTAATTAATCCCGGTTTAAATGCAAAAATTTCAAAATTAATCCTGACAAATGGAAAAAGTTGTTCTTTCTGCTTAATTTGTTTAAGTATTTTATTGAAATTTAAATAGACATTAGCGGTTTTTAATATTTCCGGACTATGGTCAGCAATTTAAAATCCTTAGTAACACAAGCTTACAAAATGAAAATTTTTTTTATTCACTGAATGCAACGTATATTTTTGAAAAGAGCTACCTATGATGGTTAAGTCTCCTTTTTTGTTAGTCCACATAGACTACATAGTTTTATGACACATACTCATACGCTTTTGCTGAAGGCTTTGAAGAAGACAAACCTCGCGAAACTTGAATCTCTTTAATACCTGTTGTTCGAGCATTTTTAAGGAAATTAAAAAAAAAAATACAAATTCCGCAAATATTTTTAATGATTTACTTAAGAATTTCGAAATGATGGGTATTAATATGTCCCTCAAAATAAATTTTTACATTCTCACTTGCACTTTTTCCAAAAACCTTAGAAATATGCATAGCGAGCAGGCGGAAAGGTTTTTTTAAGATTTCAAATCATTTGGGCAAGTTTTTTGGGACCCGCATATGCTACGTGACTATTGCTGGAGTGTCTTTAAGAAAAGAAATACAAAAGTATTGGGTATACAAGTTAATAATGTCGATTTTTCTCCTTGAAAAATTTATTTATTAAAATAATAAAATGTATTGACACATTATTCAAAAGATTGTCCATCGTTAGCCACTACTTTTTCCCATCTTACTGGTAGCATATGGATTTCGCGCCAAACGAACTGCCCCGGTTTTGAGGTAAAGAATGAATCAAGCCAATTTCTGCTACTCATTGATCGAAACAATCGGTAGACAGAAGAGGCAAGGTTTGGGCTATAAGGCGGGTAAGTCAAAACTTCCCATCATCTGTTTTCCAAATAGGTCCTTTGTGATCGACTGACCCAATTTCAACAGCTCATAATACAAAACACCCTTCTGATCCCACCAAATACAGAGCATTACCTTGACGTTATGGATATTCGGCTTCGGCGTTGATTTGGCTGGTTGGCCGGGCTTTACATAGGACTTTTTACGCTTGGAGTTATCCTAATGTATCAATTTTTCATCACCAGTAACAACATGATGCAAAAATGGATTCTTTTTTGTAGTGTTCAAGCATCATTTCCATTATGCAAAATCGAATATCAACGCCTCTCGGCTTCAATTCATATGGGACTCAATTTCTTTGTTTTTGAATAAATCCCATTGCTTTTCATTGTAGGGAAATGGCTTGTTCTGTGACTTCCAATCATAATGCAAGTTCTTCTTGCATTTTTTTTTATATATAAGACCAGCACCTAGGGGATGGCCCCTACTCATGCAGTGCATTGTGCTGGTACTAGGAAAATAGGTTATTGGAAGGAGGACAGAGGGAGTAGTGTTTATGGACGTTAGATTTAAATTTACTGATGTCGTAAGTGGCAGGAAATATTTTCGCTGGAAGATTATTCCACAACCGAACAGTGCGACCAAAGAACGAATTCTCCCTATAATGCGTTGTGCGATTTACTGGACAATCAACTACAAAGGGATGCGCTCTACGAGAAATACGAGTACTACGTAAAAATATATGATTTTTAGGAATTAATTCCTTAATTTCGTTAGAACACATTCCGTTATAGTACCGATAGAACAATGAAACACACGCCACATTACGACGGTGCTCCAATGAATCGATAGAGTTGGCTACCCTACCGTCATTGATGAGCATCTTCCCCCTCTCCTGTACGCGGTCGAGAAGCTCCAAAATAGACTTTGAAGCACCGGCCATACATGAGAGTTGTATTCCATTTTGGGACGGATATAGGTCTTGTAAATATTAAGGAGATCAGATGGGGTGAAGTATTTCTTGCACCGTCTCAAAAAACCAAGGTACTTGAATGCTTCTTTCGACACTTGAAATATGTGATCATTCCAACGAACGTCACAGTGAATTCTCATGCCCAGAACATCAAGAGCATCTGATTCCTCAATATCCACATTACCCATTGACACAGATGACAGCATACCACCACGCCTGTGTGTTAAAAAACAACATTGAGTCTTACGTGCATTAAAATCGTCCCTGTTCGCACGACCCCACTCGGAGACCTTCACCACGTCACTTGTGAGTGTGACGTTCATATTCATCCTTCTTACCCCAACCTCCAAAAGGCTCGGTCTACGATCAAAGGAATATGAGTGACAAATGTTGCTGTCATCCGCAAAAGAGTAGATATGATTGGAAGTGAGAAGAAGAAAGTCGTTAAGAAATATTAGAAAAAGAGTAGGAGAAAGAACAGAGCCTTGCGGTACCCCTGAGTTTACCCTGAACTCGTCGGATGAGACCCCATCTATAATCACTCTTATAGAGCGATCTCTGAGAAAGCTCGATATAAATCGAGAGAAGTGACTACCGACACCAAAAGCATTAAGTTTCGAAATGAGAGCCTCGTGCCAAACTCTATCAGACAACTTTGAGATATCCAGAGCCACAACCTTACTCTCGCCAAAACCATGAATGGACTTGTTCCACTTCTCCGAGAGCAACGCCAGCAGGTCACCAGTAGAACGGCCCTCTCGGACACCGTACTAACGATCGCTAAGTAAATCGTTGGACTCCAGATATCCCACAAGGTGGTGATTAATCATACTCTCCATAACCTTGGAGAGTGTGGAACAAACTGCTATTGGACGGTGGTTCTCAGGTTTACTAGCCTTGCCCCCATTGGGGATTTGCGTTACATTAGCAACCTTCCAGCAAAATGGAAAAATACCGGCGCGATATGACGCACTGAAAAGGTAAGCTAATGGTCGCGCAAGCGTCGAAGAGCACTGCTTCAGGACCAGTGCTGGTATGCCATCCGGCCCAGAAGACTTGTTAACGTTGAGATTTGCAAGAATTCTTTTAACAGCACGAGCTCGAAAGAATATATTAGGCATAGTTACTGATACTCTTTCAAGTTCGGGCAGTGGTTTAACGCTCTCCGGCAAGTGAGAATTACTTGAAAACATTTCGGCCAAAAGGTTTGCCTTTTCAACCGGGTTTGTGAATGACAATAATCTTCGTCGAATAATACTTTCAATTCTGCATATGCAAACATTTTCGGCTTACCAGTCCTCTCCTTGACTTCTGTGTCGAAATCACCATTTTTGAATCGCGCAAACTATCGTTCACAGGTTTTTTGAGTTGGTGCATTTGAAGCGGTAAGCTTCTACCAACAATTGATAACTTTCAGCAGCCGTTTTCTTCAAATGAAAGAAGGTTATCAGACTTCACAGCAAAACATCTTTAGGAACAAAATTCGACATTATTATAGCGATTGAAAAAAGTGTGTGTTTACAGTTTGGCGTCTATCGAATACTGAATTATAATGACAGATGTTTACCCTCCAAAATATCACATTTGTTATTATTGACACAAACCATAAGTGACAGTTATGCTATATGCTGCCCAAACTGACATTATTAACTTGTATACCCAATTGTAAACTGCTGCTACTCTTAGTTTTTTAATTTTTCTTAAAAACCTCAAAAGTTTGACGTCCTAGATTTTGTCACTATAGCCCCAAGCATGTTTCAAACGGTGAACAAAAACCTTGTAAACTAGTGTAATCAAAAAAATCCCTATTCGTTTTAACCAAACTCAACTTTTTTAAAAATTTTAATGATAATTTTTTTCAAAAGGATATTTGCTGTATTGGTTATTTGGGCAAGGACGAACGCACCACGACCCAAAAGAACTATAAGACTGCAAAAAGTTCTTCTTAATGTACATTTTGCATAATCTGCACTTATTAGTTCAAACATTTGCTACGACTGTTAAATATAACTGCTAGCACTGGTTGTTCGCTTTTGTTGAGCAAAAATAGCTTTCGGGATCTATAAGGAGATTGGAAAATCTTTCCTCTATGGTTTCCAATAAAAAGCCGTCGATCACCTCAGTTTGTTAATCAGTCTACTCTTTTGTTTTTAGGTTGGCTTTTATGATCCCGGACCCAACCCACTGATTTTTTTTCTCAGATATTCTCTAACACAAATTAAGATGTCAGAAATCTCTGCCTGTAAAATCGAAGGGCATATGACTACAGGTAATGACTTCTGGAAATTTGGACCAACCACATCAGGGCAATTTTTTCCGCCTTTACAAATACCATTCATTTTAAACACAGGGAGAGATTGGGGATATCAATTTCTGGTTATTTAGTTGCCTGTCTAGTAAAGGTATGGATCTTGGAGGAATACACATAGGGTTTGTGGTCTTGCATTGCAACCAATAGTGCAGCTAAGATTTTAATAGTCTTTTGTATAGTTGAGGTCTCCGGCGCTGATAAATACTTTGCATCAATGTCCAAACGCGCACGCTAAATTTCAAAAAGATGATTACTGAGTACCGTTGTAATCGCATCATCACAAATGACACTTAATGATAGAGAGCGATAACGAGGATATTACACCAGAAAAGATCAATAGAACCCATCGATTGATAATGGACTAGGAGAAAATAAAAAAGGCGTGAGGTGTATAAATCTATCCGAGAAACGGATGTTATAATTGTTCATACTCGATCATGTGACCAGTTCAAAAGATTATTTGGCAATATTTAAACACAATCCTAACGAGTGTTTGAGATGTTTTAGGTGAATCAAAGATGGGTGAGGTGGGTCTAGCTTTAACGATCTGGCATCGATCGGAAATGTATTTATATAAAGAGAACGTTTTAAGGGTCTCGCCGTTACAGTTATTGTGAGATATGATAAAAACTATGTATTTTCTTCATATGAGAGACAAATTTCCCTTTGCCTCGATTCTATCCATTTTTGAGCCGCCACCTATTTTCTTTATAACTAAAATAATAAGGCGGTACACATTGGGGTATTTGATACCGAAATTGGGAATTAATTTACAACAAAAAATTTCAGAAAAGGAATTATATCACGTTAAAGTAGATACAATTCTACATCACTAAGCATAAATATATTTTTGGTCCCATTTTCCGTTATGCTTTCACAGCATAATATGAATATTTTCCCAAATTTCTTTTTTTATTTGAAAGTACAATCCTTCCGCTTAATAATGGAAATAAATTTCATTCAAATGGCTGCCTCGTCCAATTTTTAAGCACATTATCGATTGTGTGCAGCTGTATTTCACCAATTGCTTCTCGAATATTGTCCTTTAAAGCGTCAATTGTCGCTGGCTTGTTGGCGTAACACTTATCTTTGACGGCACCCCACAAATAATAGTCCAACGGTGTCAAATCGCAGCTCCGAGATGGGCAAACGACATCAGCTCTGCGGCTGATAATGCGATCTTCAACAAGAGGGCACAAAACATCGAGTGTAGCTTCGGCTGTGTGGCATGTAGCGCCGTCCAAATGTTGCTAATATCCTCCTCTTCAATTTTTGTGAAGTAAAATTCGTTCAGCATGACCCGATAACAATCGCCACTGACTATAATGGCTACTCCTTGCTCATTTTCGAAGAAAATGGCCCAATTATGCCTCTGGACCAAAATCCCCACCAAACAGTGACTCGCAATGTATGCGTGCAGGTTTTCTGTGCCCCAAATGCAACAATTTTCTTTTTTACATACCCGCTAAGATCAAATGAGCTCCATCTGAAAAGATAATTTTTTTTGGCAAAATCGGCATCTTCTGTAAGCAGATCGATCAAAGTAATGTCGTAATATTTCCCAGCGTTTTTCAAGCGTATACACAATCATATTCATTCAGCGGAAGGATAAAACTAATTATCTGTCAAATCAGACATGAGCTAAGTGTTACCATTCACGAAATAAGCAATAGTTGAAAAAAAAACGTTAGATGGCGGACCCGATATATGGGAGTCGATTCTTGGAATGACTTCTTCATTTATCGCATAAACTTCCAATAACGATATGGTACGCTAGCTCTGAAGATGAAAAGAAAATTGTTTCAATTAACAAAGCCCGCATCCAAAGGGAATTTAGGCATAAAATGGGTTTGGTTATAGATCATCCTAAGCCCGGATTTGTAAATTCAAATGACGGCACAAATAACAAAGCGAATGCATGTAATAATGGTTACAGTTACAAGTGATTTTCTGATAAATATTAACACTTTCCGGGAGTTTGCACTTGATACCGCACAATTATTTAATTCATGTGACAGGTAGTTGTCAGAAGAGGCCCAAGAGAGAAACCTAATGAGGATATAATTTTGAGACTTCTAGTTAACTTTTTAACTTTTTAGTTAATAATTTTCCACAATAAGCGCTGAGCTTATTAATATTTGAACAAAATCAAGAAAATCTGTAATAGAGTGATGATGATGACGTTGATGGCAATGTAGGGCTATCATTCCCATGATACTGAATAAAGTCTATGATTATTTTTCTAATGAATAAAATAAAAGTATTGAGAAGAAAACTAGATATTTGCATGAAAACTATTTATTTATACATTTCTAACGAAAATCAATCGAAATCTATTGAATTTAGTTATCGAGAAAGGCTCCCCGAATTAATTCCCACTTTAAGCATCAAATACCCCACTGTGCGATGTATAAAGTGTTCCTCTAATATATTTATTGAGATCTACGATAATAGATAATATTTTTTATAACAAATGCCAGGCCCACTCTCATCACTCTCAATTCTTAATAATAGAACACCATGTGGAAAGTTTAGGGACTGCATCTTTTATAGCTTCCAAGATATACCGTAATAACTACTTGTTTCACAATGTAAGCAAACAAGAAATTTTACTTTAAAAAGAAAAATTGCATGTTATTTTAGAAGAAACGTCAGCAACTTTGCCCGTTTTCCCGGACTTTTACCTCCACTATGACCAATTTTAAATAAAACATACCCAAATCATCATCTTTTATAGCTTTCAAGATATACCGTAATAACTACTTGTTTCACAATGTAAGCAAACAAGAAACTTTACTTTAAAAAGAAAAATTACATGTTATTTTAGAAGAAACGTCAGCAACTTTGCCCGTTTTCACAGACTTTCACCTCCACCATGACCAATTTTAAAAAAAACATACCCAAATCGGTTAATTCGTTTAAGCGTGATTGGCTTACAAACAGAAAAGCGAATAAACTTACAGAGAAGGTTATAATGCATATGTGTATATGTACATACATAGATAGTACTTATAAGCTAAATATATACTTACAATTATTCCATTAACATTCCATTAAGAAACACTGAGACTTCTCTCAGTCAATGAGCTGCACCCGATTCTATTTTTAGACTCATTGAAAGAGACCTACAGTTTAACGCCGGCTCCGAACGGCAAATGCATTTAGAGAAGTTTTCAATAGTAGTTGTAATACTCATTACCAGTTACTAGCTAATGTTATGAGATGACACCGCTGTTGAAAAAACTTTTGCTTCTTTCGGATGGTCTGACCTGGTATTGAATCGAGGAGTTCAATAGTTAGTCAATATAATTATAAAAACTGACAGTTTTCATTAAGCAAAATTCCCTTGAAAGTTTTCCAAATTTCATATAATGAATGTCGAGTAAATATTTTCTGGAAACCCTCTCTCTCCTTAAATAAAGTCCAAAATCTTTGTTATTCATGTTCAAGGACGAAAAATTGTAGTTTTTCCAAATAAAAATTGTTACAACTTACATACATACACACATACATTACACATTACATTAAATACGACACCCATTAAGACCATGGAAAGGAAAAACAGTTTTGAAAAATTTTAAATAAAATATAAAATGAAAAAAACTGAACTATTGGAATGAAGAATTCAATTCCTGGTAACAATTAAAAAAAAAGAGAAAAATTATTGTAATTTTATATGTACTTGTACATGGAAATGTATGTACATACATACGTACATCCATAAATAATCAAACAAATAAACAAACAGATCGTCGTCAATAATATATACGAGAAGAGATAAATTTAAACGGTGAAGAAAGCGAAAAAAAAACATAAAAGTAAAGAAGATTTAAATCATAATCCGCCATAAATGCTTGGCTTACAAAAAGAGTCAAGGACGAGAAACGAACAACTTAACTACTGCAGTTTGCAGGAGAAACAAAACTGCAAATGACCTCTAAATACACCGATAATTACTGCCGACCGTTTGCCTATTTAAAAGCAACCATCGAGTTAAAATGCAATAAAAATTTCCAATAAATTTCTTAATCTGCGCGATTTTAAATTTTAATGGCATTTTTGGTGAAAAATTCAAATTTTGTAAGAATAGTTGAGTGTGGAAATGGGGGTTACAGTTTTTAGATAAGAAACATAATGATAAAGGGGTGTACCCTTTACCATAAACATAAAAGGATTACACCGTGTCCTCTCTATTCTTCTTCTACTCGAGGTTCTTGTTAACTGCCAGCCATAAATGAATAAAAGCCGGATTTAAGCACAAACGCCTACAATTTTTCATTTGTTCCTACGTTACACTCCCATGTACCTGATCGACAGCAGAAGAAAGAACAAAAGATTTCAGATTGAAGTTGTCGTTGTACGGATTGAAAGAAGAGTAAAAGTTAAGCCCAAATAGATGGCTTGTCAATATTTTCAGAAAAGGCGTTTTATGTACAAATAAAACGTTGTTTTTAAGACACTCACCTACTAAATTGGCCACACAAAACGCATTTGATTTTTCCAAAGAATTTCCAAAACAACTATAAGACCGAAGACAATAGTAAAACAAAAAAATAAATAAATAAGTAAATAAATTGTTAAAATGTTTTGAAAAAGGGTTTCAACATTTTTAAAAATCATTAATTTAATCCTTTACTTTACAATTAAGACTCGTATTCCAAAGATTTATCATTTGAAACCATTATTTTGTCATCTCGTTAGCCGCTTAGTTGACCAGAAATATGCACTGAAATTCTGGTCTCATTTAAAAGCCATTACAAGCTCCTCCCTTGTGATTCGTTTTTGTTTTTTGTTTTTTGTTTTTAAAACATTTCCACTAAACAAACATGTCATGATGCCAAGTGACAACAACGCATACATATGTATATACTCGTACTCTTGCTTGACGTGACGTTTGAAGTGCAAATTATTATTAAAAAAAAAACGTACGCTTTAAATAAACATTTGTTGTTGGTCGGTATACATTTTTTTCTTTTGATACCTGCCACGCCCTTTTTTTCATCACATAACTACTTGCCACTGTTGTAAACCCACCGCTCCCCATTCACCCCACCCCCCTTGCTCCCTCCTTCCCATTTGAAAACATTTTACGTTTTATTTGTATTTCATTTTAATTTCCATTATTTTATTACTGCGATAACATTTTTTTTTCATTTTTCTTTTATTTTGTTCAAACATGGCTGGCTAATAGATCTCATAAAAGAAAAAATATATTCATTTGTTTGTATACATGAATGTGTGCATGTGTTATTTTGTTTTTCATTTGCCGATTTTGGGGACTCACTTGTCCCATTCATCTTTACCGCCCCAACCATTTGTCTTAGCGACAAAATGTCAGTCAATATGAATTTCTGGTGTAAAATGGATTTGTTGAACGAAATGACGCAAAAACTTATTAATTTTTCTTGGAATTAATGGAAAAATATGAAAAAAATGAAATTATTAAATACATATGTACATACATACTCGTATGGATATGCATATGTGAAAACAACCAGCTTTACAAGATCAATACCCTTTGTTAACAATTATGGGATTATTTACTTATTTGTTGTGCTGGGAAATTAGGATAAATTGTTTCATAAACGTATGACGATATACACCACGATAAACAGCCTACTGTGAACAGCCTAATTGTGTTATAAAAATAATGCCAAAATATTAGGGAGATCGAACGGTTATTATTCGACACGGCTTTAATAAGTTTTATTTGGTTCTATCGAATGCGGTTACTTTAAAATGTCCATTTTTCGTATACCGAATAATAAGCCGATTATTTTAACACGAACAACCGGTTAATTTAAAGTAAAGGGTCCGGCATCTAACGTTTTTTTGTCAACTAGTGCTTATTTCGTGAATGGTAACACTTAGCTCATGTCTGATTTAACAGATAATTAGTTATATCCTTCCGCCGAACGAATATGGTTATGTATACGCTTGAACTTCGCTTCGCTAAGTGGGTCTGCGATCGACTTGCAGAAGATGCCGATTTTGCCAAAAAAATCATCTTTTCAGATGAAACTCATTTTGATCTTGGCGGGTATGTAAACAAGCAAAATTGTCGCATTTGGGGCACAGAAAACCCGCACGCATACATTGAAAAGCCGATACACCCAAGACGAGTTTGGTGCGGATAGAGGCATAATTGGGCCATTTTTCTTCGTAAACGAGCAAGGAGTGGCCGTTACACTCAATGACGATCGTTATCGGGGCATGTTGAACGAATTTTTGTTCACAAAAATTGAAGAGGAGGATGTTGGCAACATTTGGTTTCAACAGGACGGCGCTACGTACCACACAGCCGAAGCTACACTCGATGTTTTGCGCCCTGTTCTTAAAGATCGCATTATCAGCCGCAGAGCTGATGACGTTTGGCCACCTCGGAGCTGTGATTTCACACCACTGGACTATTATTTGTGGGGTGCCGTCAAAGATAAGTATTACGCCAACAAGCCAGAGACAATTGACATTTTAAAGGACAATATTCGTGAAGCCATTGTTGAAATACAGCTGCACACAATCGATAATGTGCTTAAAAACTGGACCGATCGTGTAGGCTACTGCATGGCCAGCCGAGGCAGCCATTTGTATGAAATTATTTTCCATTATTAACCGGAAGGATTGTACTTTGAAATAAAAAAAGAAATTTGAGAAAATATTCAGTAGTTTTTTTCTATAGCATTTTCAAAAAAAGAAAATTTATTTGGCGGACCCTTTGGTTTTCTAAATTTAATATATAACCTCTTGTCTTTATATACATACAAGATAACCTTCAGCGCCTCACCAAGAACGTGAAATCCATAGTAGAAGGAAAAAGGTATGCAAATAAATATTAATTTTTTATATTGTATATGGAGAGAATGAGGAGAAAACTCCGGCTCCGAATAGCAGATGTATTAGTTAATGAAGTTTTTCACGGCGTAAATACTCATAACCAGTCGCTAGCAATGTTGTTAGGTAATACCGCTGCTGCAAGTTGTCAGTTGGTGTGGCGTGGGATTGATAACGATAACCGATATCTTACCTAACACACCATAGAGGCGTACACTATTAAATACGTGGTGCATGCATTTATGTTTCTACAGATGTCCTCTAAAGTGCGAATATATTTGGAAATCGATGGAAAGAATAAGTATTCGAGATATATTGAGTGTCCTGAGCTAAAATGGATATTCGAAAATAGGAATTATTACCCACCTTAGAAGTGTCTATAAGATCAGTGTTGCCAACTTTTTATGATAAAAACGCGCAGACCTCCAACTCAAAAGGCACTAAAAAGCACTAAATTATAATTTATGTAACTATTTGTGGTCAAAACGCGGTGTAAAAGAGCGTTAAAACTATTTAAAAACAACAAAATGTACTAAATTTGTACTAAAAAATATTTATATTATTTAAGTTTCTATTTTTGCTTAAAAAGTAAGATTAAGTACGATTTAGAACTAAACAACAACTTTAAATATTTTTTTTCCATTTTTGGGTTCAGTTGTAATATTAAGAAAATACCTTTTAGAGCTGGGGCTAAACAAGATTGTGTTCTACTGTTTATCGTTGTCATCGATTGTTAGTTGCAAACACAAAGTTGGAAAACCTGAAATATGCATAGAACATCTATCTCCTGGCTCACAGACATTGCGATATGCAATGTAAGCTGGTGTATATACAGGCGGAATTATATATAGCAGGCTTGCGGATAAACATCTCCAAGGCCAATATTATGCAAATCAACACAACGATCAACAACACAACGCTAATAACACAACGATGCTTCGAATTAAAATCAGAAATTTTGGCGACATGTTATTTTGCTATTTCGGCAGTATCCTTAAGATGTCTGAAGATTCCAGAGTTTGCATTCAGAACAGATTGAATGTAGACGGCCAATCTTTTGGCCGACTGATTGTTATAGGGTGCTCTCTACATATCTTTCCAAAAACGAATTTTAACATGTTTAACTCGTGTGTAAAGTATGGTTGTGTGTTATGGCATGCGGCTATGATTTTGCCAAGCTCCTATAATGAAGGTAAATGTGAGAAGGAAATGGAAATGGAAATAAAAATGATTTTGACACACTCTGAGGAAACCCAACTACGACTTAACGGAACTGGTCATTTAATGGAACCCACAGGGAAGCCCATTCCTAGAGAAGACAGATCGAAACAGAAGCTGTTTCCCATAAAATGTCTTGGTTCCCTTAGAACCTTTATAGGATCTAAGAACAACAGCTTACAGTTTAGTATTGTAATTAAATAATTAAAATTTCTAGTCTTCTGTAAAATATTTAATTTTTTTTTGTTTTTGTTTTATTTAAAATAACTTATAAGTCTTGAAAAATGGGCCCTTATGTTTAAGATATGTTTCAAGAACACTTTTTTATTAATTTTTGCACAAATATTATCTGGAACAACGTCATTTTTAGTGAGTTTATTGAGTTTAGTGACTTTCTATTTCTTACAAAAAAATTGTAGAAAATTGTAGTGCTAACGTAGCGCGTTTTTTAAAAAATACGACTTTGCGGTAGTTGAAATGCGCTAAATATAGAGCGAAAGGCGCTAAATTGGCAACACTGTATAAGAGTGACGTTTTTGTGCAGCAAGGAAAACTTATTTCTATTTCAAAAGGTCTTTAGGCGCTGGCAAATAAAGCTTTTACAAAATACATTGTAAGAAATTAAACACTGATTGAAATATTAGGACGTTGTGTTGTCGAAGAAGAAATGTCCGTTAAGGACAACAAAAGCCGAACTAGACCAACGCATACTTACTTGCTAGAAACTACAACATGGGACAAAAATTTATCGATTTTATTTGCTAATGCCGCAAGAATTGAGAAGAATTTTATTTTAATAAAAAAAAACGGTTAACCGGTTAACCGGTTATTTGGTGGATTTTTAACCGAAAACCGTTTTTTTAATTGTTTCTTTTCGAATTATTCGAAAACCGGTTGTTGAAAAAAGTCGAATAATCCATCTCCCTACAAAAATTCAAATCTAAAAACAATACGATCATTAAAAAACGTTTATTTCACCCTATAAGGCTACGACATGTCCGGGGGGCGTGGTCTAAAGGGTGTAAAATTTCATATGACTGGTATTTAAGTCAAATTTGTAAAAACAAAATTAGCGGGTACCATTTCAGCATTTCCGATTTTTAATTTTCAAGTGACACTCTAGAGACACTGCTATACGTTCAATATATATTGGGCGCGATCCAGTAGCACGATAGTTATTGAAAGTTTATCATGCTATATTGAAAGGTTGCCATCTATATTGCAGTATAACCCAATATTATATGATAAATAGGAACATACGCGTATTGTATATTCCTATTTATATTATCGTATCTTTCATTTCTTTCGAATAAAACAAATTGTAGGTGAGATATTATCGAAATTGCTTATTCGCTTAAAAGGCCTATAGACGCCATCGGCTTAGGTGCGTGTCGCGCATCCTAAATGTCTAATTTTATATAACTCTTGAGGATCGCCATGTTTTGTGGTTTATCTGTAATGACATAAAGCTTCTACCAGATGATTCCAATTTATAGTTTAGCGAAGGGTTTGTTGATTTTCTTCATTTCCCCAAGCAGCTTTACGCGCCACGTGTTTTTCAACCAGCCAATACGTCTGATTTCATGCAAAACCATGCAAAGAAACTATCGATACTATCGATACTATCGGATTCTTTTAAGTACTATTAGTGGCAGCAATATTAGAATTTAAGTGAAAGGAAAAGAATAATAATAAATATACAGTCTTGAAATAAAGAATAGGGACACTTTATTCTTTTCCAGGATGAAGATGGAAGATTAATCCTTACACAGAGCGAAAATTGCTCAGACCATGAAGTGATCCAAAACTATAAGATCAAGTGAAAAAAAACTGCAAATACTATGGGAAGAAAGTGTAGAACAACTGTCAACTTTTAATTCGTACTTCAAAGATTAATCTCTTCAAGTCATCAAAAAGCCTCAAAAATTAACTTATTCTGCTGATTCAAGTCGCGCAATAAGAAACAAAAAACGTACATAAGCTATACTTATGGTAAGAGTCCTCGAAATGTATCATTTCTCAGCAAACGGAAACAACACCTGCACTGTAATAATTAGAACAACATTACATGATCTGACGAAACAAAGATTAATTTGTTTGGGTCAAATACATAATCATATGTACGAACTGATTTTAATAACAATTCATACTTTATTTGAGTTTAATAAATATAAATTTAAGGAACTATTAAACTGTATCCCTATAAAACTATAAAAGTTTACAGACGACTAACAACCAGTGTCGAACAAATTTTTGCAAATGTTACTTTTACTACATTTAGTGGCCTCCGTATTTACCTTCAGAATTTGACGATAGTATCGATAGTGAAAAAAACTATCAATTGTCAGTCAAAAACAAAACTATCGATACTATCAATAGTACTATCGATTGTTTTTCAGCTCTAGTACTCACATGCATAGACGAAAAATAAACAGTAGGGATTAAAGAGAGAATAAGTGGACAAATGCAGTGCAAGAAAAAAATTTTTGATTACTGATGTTATTAAGCATTATTATTTTTTGTTTGGTTTGTTGTTTTTCATATTTTTTTCCGTTAAAATATATAGGGTCCGCCAAATAATTTTTTTTTTTTTGAAAACAGGGCGCAAAACATCGAGTGTAGCTTCGGCTGTGTGGCACGTAGCGCCGTTCTGTTGAAACCAAATGTTGCCAATATCCTCCTCTTCAATTTTTGTGAACAAAAATTCGCTCAACATGGCCCGATAACGATCGCCATTGACTGTAACGGCCACTCCTTGATCATTTTCGTATTATGCCTCTGGACTCGTCTTGGGTGTATCGGCTTTTCAATGTATGCGTGCGGGTTTTCTGTGCCCCAAATGCGACAATTTTGCTTGTTTACATACCCGCCAAGATCAAAATGAGCTTCATCTGAAAAGATGATTTTTTTTGGCAAAATCGGCATCTTCTGTAAGTCGATCGCAGGCCTACTTAGCGAAGCGAAAAAAGCGTATACACAACCATATTCGTTCAGCGGAAGTATAAAACTAATTATCTGTCAAATCAGACATGAGCTAAGTGTTACCATTCACGAAATAAGCACTAGTTGACAAAAAAAGTTAGATGGCGGACCCGTTATTAGTAAACTTAAAACGTGTTAAAGCACTCTTTCCAATGTAGTCTGAGTAAGAGAATCTAATTACTACTACAAATGCAAAATTCACAGGTATTAGTTTGCCTGTCGCTGCTTTAATTAAATAGAAAATGGAAATTATAACCAAAAAAAAAACGAGTCTGTCTGCGTATGTGTATCTGTATTCAAAAATTTTTTGTTCGCCAGCTAAAAAGCGATACTGAATTTGTATAAAAACGTTGAAGAAATAATATTTTGCCGATAATCGTATTATACTTTTCAAAGTAATCGATCTGGATGACATCTTATGGCCCAAAAAAAAAAGAACTGTAACCTCGTGAAGCTAAAGAAAAAAGCTCCTGTTTTAGTTGTTCTTTGGTATTTGGTGTGTTGTGATGAATCAATGCGTGTATCGTTTACAGTACCAAACATGGCTGCACGCAACTTTGAAGTTGTTATGCGGTTGAACATATGAGAGCAATTACCGTGCGAATAGCTTCTACAAAAATGTAATGTTTGCTCTCCGATCGATGGTTCTACCAGCCAGCCAACCAACCAACCACTACATCCTATTTTTGTTTTTTTTTGTTTTCTTATTTAAAGTTTGTTAAATGATAAGAAACGAACTCACAAAAACTCATTAAATATTCACTTTCACTTTATTGGAAAAGTATTAAAAAAAAAAACAAACAAAAAATTGCTACAAGTGGGCATTAAGTGACAAAATCTTCTAGGAATCTACTCACCAAACACTCCAAGTAATTTCGAATTTCATTTGCTTATAAAGAACTGCACTAAAGCAGTTATTGTAATAAGAGATCTGTGGCATTTGGATGGATGCCTATTTGTCTGTCAACTGGCTGCTTAAGTAGACCATATGATCAGTGATAATGATGATGATGATGATGATTGTATGTATGTATGTATGTATGTACATACGTCACTTGCACCATATTTGTAGCCTAAAAGTCTATATTTTTTATTGTTTCAATGGAATTCAAAACCAAATTCTTGTTGGTTGTTTGGGTAATTAGTGTACAAACACGAATTAAATGCCAATGTAAACATTGTGGATAAATTTCTGAAGAGGATTTGATTGAACATTTCCAAAAATTACTTTTCAAGTGTCATATTTTACAGTTTTATTGTTTTTGTTGGCATACTGTTGTTGAATTTAGTTTTTTTCTTTCTTTTTTTTGGAGGGGACATGCTTAGAATTGCATAATTTATGACAGACTGACTAACTGAATGACTGGCATTCGGTTGAACATTGTAAATATGACGGCTAATAAAATTGGACCCAAGCAATAACACCAACAAACGACAATAATGATAATGATGATGATGATGATGATGATGATGATAAAACACTTAAACCTATTGAAATTGGAGATATGTAACGCTGCAGCAGGCGGATTCATAAGAATGGGAAATACGCGAAGTAACAAACAATGACTTAAGAGCAAAGTCCTGAGGCAATTGAGAGCTGTGTGTCATTTAAAGCCACTTTTGTTACAAAAACTGATACAAAAACAATAAAAACAGAAAACAAGAAAAGGATTTTTTTTTAAATCACTTGACACTTGCACAACCGAACGAACTACCATATCCACATAAAGAATAACAAACACAAGTGGCGTTTAGAAGAAGTTTCAAGGATTAAAGGAGGATACTCAAGTGCAATTTTATCTTTCGTTAGCTGTGATGTTTTTGTGGGCAGCATATGTTTGGTGTGATAAATTATTATTATCACGGTATCAGTAACAAGCAACTGGGCCTTAGTAGAAAGAGAATATAATGAAAAGGGCGTTTCTGATCATGAGACTTCATGTCTTTCACACTTTTTTGTTGTTTGATTTTTTTATTTTTTTTTTTTTTGTTGGTTTTGAAATTTGACTATCAAAGTCATAATAATAGTGATACTCGTTCCACGAATCACACATTTTTGAAAGGCATAAATGGTTATTTTTCTATAGAATATTGTTTCTCATTTACTTTTTTTTCCATATCTCTGGTGTAAGTAATTAATCTCTCGCTATTAGAGGCATCATTAGCAAGCAGCTCATCACTGAATGAATCTTGTTTGAGCGATAATTGATTGATAGAAAATTCAATTATAAATTGAAATTAATAGCCCTTCTACTCACTAGGGGTTGGTTGTTGGGTTTTTGCTGATTTCGCTTTTTCATTTTAAACATCAATTGGAGGTGATGGCCGGTCACACGTCATACGGCTTAACCTTTTCTTTTTGTTTAACTCATAACTCTGATTCATTAATAATTTGTTACTTGAAATCATTGCCCAGTTTTAGCTTCAATTAATGAATATTTTATTTAATTTTAATCTCAATATGTCAAGGAACGCATGTGCGAGTGTGAGCTATTATCGGCCGGTATTTCTCTTTAGACTTTTATTTTTGTTGGTTCTCCTCGTTCACATGGCGTGAAGCTGAAATCCATCATCGGAAATGTTTCAAAACTATAATAGGCCCAACCAATTTACTCTGATTGAAGAAAAGCAAAGAAACAACCCAAAAAAACTTCATTTATCAACTGCAAAAATCTTTTCCAATTTGTTTCGTTGTTTTTCGTATCGTTGGTAATGTGGCGTGTGGAGTGTGGTTGTGGTTGTGGTTGTGTTTGCATTGGTGTTGTGGCAATAGTTTTAGGCGTAAAGTGTCAGTGTGATGACAACGATAGTGAATGCTGTTGATTATGATGATGATGATGATACTCCTGATAATGTTGATATCAATGGTGGTTTTAATTAATTTATTTCGTAGTGTTTGTTGATGTGTGGGTTCCTTTTGAATTTGTTGCTTTTTTTCAGTAATTTGTTCGTTTAAGAATTTCATTCTTTTTTTTATTATTGCCGAATCAAAAAAAGATCAATTAATTATATTATATTTTTAATATTTTTTTGTTATTGTTGAGTTTTTTGATAAAAATCTTTATAAATTTGATTTCTTTTTCAGAAAGAATAATAGAATTACACTTGTTTTATACAATTAATATCAGAGGGTCAGTTTTGAATTCCCCACTTCATTTTATTGCGAGTTTTATTCAAATCATACTTTATTTTCATTCTTATTGTTAAATTGAAGTTCAGTTTTCTCTTGGATAACAAGGGTAGGGAGTCACTTGAAATCAATTTTTTATTTTCCATAAAACATCATGCAGTTTTCTATAGAAATTACCATTAATTTAAGCAACAATGTTAATGATTGATGTCTGATTCACTGCATAAAAGAACTGACAAAATAAAAAGTAGGAAAACAATTTCTGCGTTTTAGAAATTTAATCACCAACAACTTAAAAATGTTTTTATTTTGATTAAATAGCGAAAAACTTAAAGCTGCCTAGTCATCATTCATGCCATGTCGCCATAAATTTTATTATTATTCGAGGAAAACATTGATGCTAAAGAGGAAAAGTTTATTAAAAAACTAATAATAATTATTAAAAGGAAAATATAAAAAAGATTTAATTTTACAAATACAGTACGTGCCATTAATATTCGGTTTTATTAAATAGATATGTTTAACTGATTCGTCTTAAGCTAAATGTATATCTTTTTCAACATTTTTTTCTTTTCATTAATAGTTTATTTAGGCACTTGAAAGTTCACATTTGTATTTAGAAAAAAGAATAAAAATATAACAACAACAAAAATTAATTAATTAATTCAGGTGGCAGAAAATATTGCGCGTCACTAATACCCTGGAGCATATTCCTATAAACGCACACTACTTTTTTTTTAAAAAAAAAGGTAAAAATTAAACAAGAAAATATTTAGGGGGCTATAAATTGTGTATTAAATTAGTTAAGACTTCACTTAAAATATTGTTTACAAAAAAAATTCATTTGTACTTTAATTGTTTTTTTTTTTACTTAATTTTCGATATTAACAGCCATTTTTAAGGGTATTTTCCTATAAACGCACTTTAATGTTTGGGCCATTGTAGCATTATTAATAATGTGTGGATGATCCTTTGTTATGGATTGTTTCAAAAATACGGTCTGGCATTGATTCCACTAATTTTTTAAGCAGATCGGAATCAATTTCCTCCCAGACTTGTTTAATTCTTAGTTTCAGCTCTGTCACAGTCTTTATGCCTTCATTCTGGGCATTATTTGCATAAACTTTACGTGCCATGTATCCCCACAAGTTTTCCATTGGGTTTAAGTCCGGACTACAAGCCGGCCAGTCCAACAAAGGAATGCCATGTTCATTGAACCAAGACTTCGATTGCTTAGAAACATGGATTGCAGCATTATCTTGTTGGAAAATGCAATCTTCAGCCATTTTTTCGTCCATAAAAGAGTTCGTTATAAATCGAACTATTCATTTTTGTCGGAACAAAACAAATTTTCGACTTGCCAACTGCAGAAAACGCTGCCCAGCCCAAACCATAACACTGCCACCACCGAAATTACGTTTTGACATCCGAACATCTTTAGATCTCAAATCGTGCCAATAGCATGAGTATGAGTCTGGACCGTCTAAATTAAATTTTTTTTCGTCAGAGAAAATTACTTTTTTCCACTCATCTGTCCATTTCATATATTTTCTTGCGAATTTTAGACGATTTTCTTTATGGTGTTTTTTTAGCATTGGTTTACATCGTTTCGTAAAATGTGTGCAACGTGTTTGGAAGTCACAGGAACATTTAATTTATTCCTTATTTGTGTGGAATTCAATTTGTTGCGGGTTGCTTCTTGTTTTATTAGATTAAGTTGTCTTCTTGTTAGTTTTGTATTACCCTTTGTTGATTTGCGAACTCCATAATTTTGACTTTTCTTAAAGAAATTTCGCACCACACTTTCCGAACGACCGATTTTACGTCCAATTTCTCTATTAGAGCATCCTTGGTCGTGAAAAAATTTAATTTGAATCTTTTCTTGATCGGACAAAAAAGTTCCCTTAGGCATCTTTAAAAGTGATGAAATTTATTGATTAAAATAAGAAAAGTTACAGTAAATTGAGATATTACTGTTAGAAACGTACCTTTGGTTGAAAAAAAAACTAAAATTGATTATATTTTATTTTTGGTCACTTTTTTAAAAACAAATTTCGAGTGTGCGCTTATACGAATCTTCCACTTAAAATAGCACCAAGAACATTTGATCGCATAATTAAGGCAAACAACAAAAATAAGAAAAAAAAATTGTTTACTTTTAAAAAGTACCGTTAAGTTGTCTCTCATAAAAATAATTAAATTTTGCTTTTGGATGAGAACAACAAAGATATAACAAAAATACAGAAAAAAATTAAGTGCGTTTATAGGAATATGCACCAGTGTATTCGGTTTTCTTTGAAAAGTAACAAATAATACATTAGAAAAATGGTTTTATATAAAATTCAGTATTTTGTTGGATAACCCTTTTGTTTTATAACTTCACTTAGACGGTTTGACATGTTTTTTACTATTTTAGCTGTATAAGCTGCAGGAATACGATCCCATTCTTCTTGAAACCGCAATTTCAAGTCTTCAATGGATGTTATTTTGTAGTTGCGGATTCGCCGGTCCAGCTCATTCCATAAATTCTCAATCGGATTGGGGTGTGGGGATTGTGCAGGTGGATGGAGAA
This sequence comes from Wohlfahrtia magnifica, assembly GCA_023159175.1. Classification (NCBI taxonomy): domain Eukaryota; kingdom Metazoa; phylum Arthropoda; class Insecta; order Diptera; family Sarcophagidae; genus Wohlfahrtia; species Wohlfahrtia magnifica. Next base: position 1,684,455 of record JAKWBJ010000537.1, read on the forward strand.
TTTTAGGGCAGTTATAGAGCAACCATTCTTGAATTAAACGCGACTTGTGCTTTGGGTCGTTATCTTGGTAGAATTTAAAAGAATTTAAAACGTGCAGCTTATTTGCACTTTCTTCAAATATGATTCCTTATTCATAATTCCACTGATAAAAACTAATTTTCCCGTCCCTTTAGCTCCCATACAACCCCACACCATAACATGTCCATTTCCATGTTTTACGGTTGGCTTTAAATTTTGTGGTTGTAGCTCTTCATTTGGCTTCCGCCACACCATTACACGCCCATCGGATCCAAATACGTTATACTCGCTCTCGTCCGCAAATACAACGTCATCCCACCAAGTTTCAGGCTTTTTAATGTACTCCCTGGCAAAACTCAAACGAGCTTTTCGGTTGCGTAAATTAACCAATGGCTTACGACGTGCCACTCGGCCATGAAAACCTTTCTTTCTTATGCTACTTCGTATAGTAGATGCAGATATTTTCTTTTTAAACTCATTGAGCACCTGTGTGACTAATTTGGGAGCACTCTTCCCGCTCGGTCAATTTTTTTGGCTGACCTGTCTGCTTTATGAAGTGTATTCTTCCTTCATTTTTGTGCCTTCTGACAATGTCCCCAACTGTATTTGGTTGCATATTCAGAATTTCAGCAATCTCTTTGTACTTTTTACCTTTTTCATAATGGAAAATAACAAGTTTTCGCTGTTCTAAAGGAGTGTTTTTTCCTTTGCGCCCCATTTGTATAATTTGCAGTGAAGTAGAATTTTGGACAGACAAGAAAACGTATCTCTATATTGCTGGAAAAGTAGCTGAATAACATGTTTTTTTTACAAATAGCATATAAATAGGGGAAAAACCGAATATTAATGGCGCTTGGTAAACAGAGTTAACAAAGTTTGATCGATTTATCACGGTTGCAGGGTTACCATAGAGCCATTTTTTCAATATATTTGAATACTCATACTGACAACATTTATTTAAGTTTTTGCTATTCTTCTGATTACCTATCCATTTCGCTAATGCCAGGGTGTTATTATCGATAAACTTAAAAACCGAATATTAATGACACTAACTGTAGTTGTCAATCAAAAAAGAAGTAATGCGCAATATCTTTCATTAAAAAATTAATAAAAATTAAACAAAATTTTACGAATTTAATAAGCCATTTTCTTCCGTTTTTTTTTAGTCAAATATAATCTAAAAAGCGGGTTTATGACTGGCTTGCAGCGATCAAAATTGAATTAAAAAAGTGAATTAATTTATTTTTTTTAATTAATGCAAAAAAACGTTTTATTTCAAATAATTTACATTTAACCGCAGTTTTTCATAATCGTTATTACGGGTAAAAAAGTCCGTTAATCGCGATTATCGACTAATAATCGCAGCTTATATAAAACAAAACTAAAATGTATAATATTTTAATTAACAAAACAAAATAAAAATAATATATACTGACTTATTTTATAACAAATAGTCTAACAAATAGTAACACTTGTACTGCTTAAGTGTCCCAACTCAAAATTTAAAAATTTTCAAGAAAACGATATGTAGTCTCTACTCTTAAAAAAAAAACAGACATTTGTTACTCCTTTTTGTGCATTATAAACAGATAATTTTTCGCCACTAGTGAAATTTTACAAATTTTAAGTTGGCTCACTTTAGCGGTACGAGTGCGATATAAGGTGTGCTTCAAAATGATAAGGTCACCTTCGAGCCCCAGCGGAGGACATGACGAAGAAAAAATTTAATTGTGGTTTCGAATGTTTAATAATAATAATAAAAAAGGCTTCAACTCTCCTCCAGAAAACTCAAAAAAAAAAAAATAAAGAAAAAGCCCCCCTGACACTTCTCGCATACCTCTGGCGATGATGACAAACATCAGACGAATGATCAGGAAAAATACGCCACCTACTGGGAACAAATTACAATGCTAAAGTAAAGATCACCACTAATTAGCAAGAATCTTCACCACTACACAAAAAGAAATCATATGGAGGAAGCTACAGCGTATTAATCATCTACGAGTACTTAGCTTGAAATATCAAATTGATTAAAGAAACTGAAACAAAGCAATAGATGCTTTGTGGAAAGCCAAAATGATCCCTAGAGGAGTGACGGAGGAAAAAAAAGGTTATATCTGCTCAATTCATCCAAACCACATGTTATGTATGGTCACCTTATTAAAAAAAATTCTACATTCAAATAAGTGAATAATAAGCCGGTTTTGTTTTTATAGATGTACCGTTATATTATGTTTATTCAAATTTATGTAAATAAGGTCAGTGATTAATAAGCAATTAATCTAATCAGAAGGTATCAAAATTGTTATTTTTTTTGTAATAATTTCTAATTTAAATAATATCTGCGCGGTATGGGTCGCGGAAAACCTTTGTTACTCAATCCCTGCTCATGAAGTGCCACAATTTGTCCTTGTTCATAGGGTGACAAAGGTTTCCCGCGACTCATATTGCGCAGATATTATTTAAATTATAAATTGCTTTCTTGTAGAGAATTGCCTGCTATTGTAAATGCTCTTTCACATTCTGTTGAAGATGACTTTTCCGTTTGAAAAGCTTTGTGTAGTAGATTCCGTATTTTGAATGTTATCTTTTTCACTTGCTATTACCTCAGCATCACAAACATTATAGTTCGTTCAATTTTCAAATCCATATAAGCCTTTAAGTGAATGTCTAGACTAATTCAATAAATCTTTGTTCAACTAACTAACTGATATATCCTAGTCTTTTTATATAGAAATGACAGCGGGCCTTCAGCTTGTATAATACTTACAATTGAGCTGCAAAGCGCTTAAACTGGCTTAAACTGGCAATAGGACATTACAAAGTTGAGATAGCAATTCAAAATCGATACTTTCCAATCAATTCATGGATGATAATTCTCCCAAATTATACCTTATGCAGTCTGTCAAAAGGATTATTCTTTCTGACATTGCACTATGGTTCCAAATAGATTTTTTTGGCATAAATTAAAAGAATAAAATCAGAGATTATAATGGCCATGGCATATAAATAAATTTAAGAAAATAGTCAATTAGACCACGCGCACAAACTACGCCCACTAAAGGGGAAGGTATCCTAACTGAATTGAATGATTTCTTTGAAATTTATACAGATGGTAAAGAAAACAAAATAGAATCAACCTGCCCAAGCTTATCGGATCCCGTCCAGTTTTAGGGGGTCTAAAATGGCCAACTTTGTAGTTGATCACACCTTGTTACACTTGTTGAAACCGATCTAATTTGTAAGTGTACTCCGATAAATATTTTTTAAATGTGAAAGAAAATTATTAAATACTCGACATCACCACGGTTCAGTCGGAGTGTGCTGTTAATTTGACCTTCGAGTTATTGGTATATAAAGTTGGAATCAGATCGTGTATCGAATTTCTTATGACTGTTAAATCGCAATTCTTAATAAATTGAATATGTTAAATTGTATCCTACGTTTTCTTTTATTTGTTTTATTCACATATTTACTGATTTTTTAAAAACCCATTCTATTAGAACATCATCTTTGCGCCTGTTTGTCTTCCAAACCGAAAGCATTTCGGTACAGTTAATCAAAACTTGTTCTAAAATAAGATGACAATTGTGGGAGTTTGCTGAATAATGCTGGTAAGATATGAATGTGCACTTAAAATACACACTTTGACGAACACTTCCACACTTAAACTTCCATTTAAGTTCGTGCCCAAACACAACTTTTGGTGCACGGGACTTATAGGTTATGTTGAAACTACAAAACTACACAATCGCCATATCAAGAATTAAGACGAGGACTCAACAAAAATAAAAAATTCAAAAATGTACCATGAAACTATTTACTTTGGACTGCATTTTCTATTTTTTAAATACTTTATAACTTTACTTTTTAAGGTTTGCTCGTTATACAATTGTAACACTGTTTTGACACTTATTAAAGAACACGTGTTTAAACTATCAACTTTGAAAGCCTAGCAGGCCAGCAGTGTTGCTAACTGTTTTTTTTAAACATGTTTTCTGATTGCTTGGAGTGTAGCCATTAAGAAAATAAAATATATTTTTTTTAATTTTTGCCAAAAAAATCGATTTGGAACCATAGTGCATAGCTATTATAGAATTAAATTCTTAGGTGTTTTTGCATCTAAAAGAAGAATTATTTTTTTGTTCGTTCCTTACTGAAGAAAATTTAACCGCTTTTCGTACAGTTTCTTAACAATTGTCTACATATTGATATATCAGAAGAATTTTGTCCATATGATTTTTATTCAATACTAACCTTCAAACGATACGTGTATAAATTTGACAGCAATCTGACTATTGATTCGTGAGTTACAGCATTCTGTGTGAAGTGGTTGCCGCATTAGCTCACAAATCGTGTCACAAATCGATAAAAACGATGACAAAATTTAATAAATTGGGCTTCGAATTGCTTACCCACTCACTTTCTTAGCTGCCAGCGACTTTTTCCAGTTTTCAGATCTCAAGAGAATGCTTACTGGCAAGAAATTTAAGTCCAATGATGAAGTAGTCGCTGAAACTGAGGCCTAAACAAGGATACAACGCTATACTCGTTGTATCGCCTTTTGCCGAATAATAAAATCGAGTTTTGTCAAATTTGTTTTTTCTTAGTTATCCTACGGACTTATTGAGTGACCTGTTATTACATTGGTTATGACAATGTAGTCTATTGTCTATTTCTTGCGATACAACTTAGTTCTCTCAAGGATTTGAATTTTTTTTTTGACATTGTTCTTTCAGCTCCTTATTGATTCCACTGCAAAAGTGGGGTCGTCAGAACCTTTTTGCACAATATATGGCCAAGCCAGTCATTTTTCTGATGAGTTTTCATTACTAATTGTCCGTGGCCAGCAAAAACCAAGAATACTTCTTAGACACCTGCCCGTGAAGCTTTGCAGTTTTTGTCTTACTTCGCCAGCAACAAACCAAGTTTAGCTGAGGGCTTGATATAAGATTGTTGAGCACTTCAGATAATCTGTTCAATATATACATACATACTACATACATACATATTTTCATCACCGACATAATTATTGATATTCTTTGCCAATTATATCTGTTTTTCGGCATCGTCTTTTTTCGATAGTTTTATTATGATAGACTCACTTCAATATTTTTTTTTACCGATGAAATGGAGTTCTGTTCAAGATATCTAGGCAATCTAGTTGTCTGCTGTTGTTTATATTAATAGTATGCTTATCTGAAGTGCTGCTTCCATGCAATCAGTTGACCTTTTTTGTTGGTTATCAGTATTCCTTTATCTGCATTATAAAATTGTATTAAAAGATTATTTCTGAGTATTTTAGGCGAAATTGTCAGAAGTTTATTTAATTGTAAGGAGGACGGAATGTCACTAATAATGGAGAACAATATCAGCCACATGGCCGCTTAGGCTACGTTTACGGGACCATCTTCTTTTCATGAGATTTTCCATCACATTTGTGACTGTATGTCTTCGATAACTTTACGAATTCCATTTTTGAGGACTTCAAGCTATTGTAGATCACTGTCATAGACCTAATCTCTTACGTAGCCCCAAAAAAAGTATAAAATGTACTTAATCGCCTCACACAGTTCGGACAAGTCATTAATCATCATTCTTTAGCGTAATTCATTCAACAAAGTCTAAGGCAATGTTCCCATACATCAAAAACCTCAACAAACAGTTATACGGAGATGTTTTTCAAATAATAATTCTTGGATTTTCTGAGTCTCAACTACGGCAATTCTGTTTGCTAACGTAGACTCCGAGGTAAAAATATGCCACATCATTTAACAGGATTTTTCAACGAAGTTCTGGATCAGTTTGAAGCATTCCAAAAACTCAATCAGCAAAGACACGATGTTATTGATGATCGGTAGGCAGAAGTTCTTGTGCTAACTTAACTATAAAAGCCTTAAGACTTAAGTCTGTATGCAAAATACGGTGTATTGAGGTTTGTGGAATACCTAATTCCAAAAATCGGCGAGATTTGGACCACAACAGGAATATTCTCAGTTGTTCTTGAGCGACGTACACGAGCTTCACAATTGCTTTCCGAAAAGATGCTTCACAACGAATTGCAGTGAATTTTAACAATTTCAATGCGTTGTTGAGGCGTATAAAGTTTCTGATTTCATTAATGGCACAGTTGTTACTTGTCATCTGTCAAGTATTTATAGGTTAACTCATGACAACTGTTAAAATGGGGGCTATTGAGAATGCATTCTGTAGTAAAGCCGTTATGCTGATCTTCTATATCTGGGCTATATTGTTGTTGCTGTTGCATGCTTTATTAATATATTTAATTTGTATTTGTACTACTGGTGTTTATTTGTTATTTTGATTAAAAAACAAAAAAATTGTTCTGTCAATTATTTAAAACTCTTGAAATACTTGGCTTCTTTATAAGGAAATAAATAAATTTATGTACTGTTGTCTACTGGGCTATTTTCTTCCTCATTCATTTTTAAAACGTAAAAAGAAAGCAAATTATTGCTAAACAAACTACTTAAGAAAGAATATTGTTCAACAATTGCAATTATCTATCTATTTCACTAACTCTCTTCCTATCTATCTATTTACTGTATTGCGAAGTCAAAAGTGTTGGTACTTTTGATTTTTTTTGCTTCAATTGACGCAACTTTTTTCGTTTTTCTGCTGCTGTTCAATTTACTGTACAAACATACATGCATACACACATACATGCATAGCTTAATATGCAACTTAAAATAAAAAATACAAATTTGTAGACAATAATTGCATGTTTGTCATGTACATATGTATGTATGTACATGTGTATGTACATGTGTATGTACATATGTAATATTATTTACAATGAATGTGAACGTCATATAAAAATTGTTCATATTGCTGCCGTTGTTGTTGGTGCAATATCTTCTTATTCATAACGATTTTTGATTTCAAGTGCAGTGAAATATAAAGTCAGTCATTCAAGTCAATTGTTTAGATTGTCTTGTTCGTTTTCTGTTGCCTCTTGCTTATCTAAGATTGTCATGCTACCACTTGGCGCTGAGCTCAAAATTCCACAACTGGATTGTTTTTGTTTTGTTTTTTTCGGTCTTACTTTTCTTCCTCCAGATAAACTTACACTTGTTAACTGCTTGTACTTCAACTTGTTAAGTGTTGATATTTTTGTTATCAATCGAGTTTTTCTTTTTTGTTTTTGTTTTGTTTTACTTTTTCCTTTACTTAATTGAAATGATTTGTAATTGAAAATTTTTATTCCCAATTTTATCATTATAATTAGAGATGGATTTAATTGTAATTCTAAAAGCTTGTGGAATTCAAAAAAACAATTCTCTGTCCAGAGGGGAATATATCGAGGGAGTTAGGTAAGCAATCGGGTCGATTTGGACTCTCCTCCAACGCCTATTGTCGATATTGATATTCCATTCAAAAATTATATAAAAAAAGAATGTGTGTTTGTTTCAGGGTTGGCAAAAACCCAACCCAGTGGGTTTTATTGGGTTTTTTGATCGGTTTTTTTTTTTTGGGGGGTTTTGTAATAGCTTCCGAATTTCGTTCAAGTCAACCATATTTTTTGTTTTTTTTTTTAGTACAATTTTTTTAGTACAATTCTGCAAAATTGAGGCATCATTGTGCACTATGAGCTACTAAAAATCAGTGATCGGAACAAACTGTAATTACTTTGTTTAAGCCGCGCATTATGAGAAAACGACCGTAATATAAAGACAGACAGACAAATAAAGTTTTCCTTTTGCATGACAACGCTCGGTCTCACGTGGCCAAAAATGCCAAACAATTGTTAGAAACGATTAAATGGCACACCCGCCGTAATCTCCAAATACTGTCCGTTTCGACGGAAGGAATGTAAAATAAGCCTCAAAGTGTATCGCTTAAAAAGACGAGAAGTTGGCTCAAAGGTGACCAAAAAAATAAGCAGTGATTTGATAAATTTACTTTGTTAAGTTTTTAATAACGGACCGAATTAAATTATACTCGCAATACGTAAAATTTAATTATTTCTGTTGTAAATAAACTACGAAAATCTTTAAATAAAAAACCCACGCGGGTTACCCAGTGGCTTGCCAACCCTGGTTTGTATGTGTGTATGTTTGTTTTTAGAGTATCTCTCTGTATGTCTGGAAGGAAGCATAGGCTACATAAATTTGAAAAATTCCAACTGATCGCGACTGGAACTTCCCAGTCCCATAAATTCTAAATGCTAATAGTAAGAGTCTCCATAGTCAACACAAATCATCAGCCTAAAACTGGGAGAAATCGGATAAGTGGGCCTATCTCCTCCCATGCAAAGTAAATGTTGTTATTTGTGTATCTTGAGAACAGTTAAAAATAAAGTATCTGAATTTGGTCTGAATGACTTTGTAGTCAATAGAAATCAGCAGTTAAACTTTGGATCGAATTGGACAAGTGGACATTGTACCTCAATAGCAGAAGTTTCTAAATTAGGTTCAAACAACGTCGTGAACAATACACATCATCAGTCAGTAAGTGGGCGAGATTGAATAAGTGGGCGCGGCACCTTGCATTCATACTAAATATTGAATTTTGGTGTATGTGGAGGACGGCCACAATTAAAGCATTTCTTCTTACACATGACCGAGTACCAAAGCCTCAAAAACTCCTCAGTGTATAGCCAAAAGCCTTCATTCATTAATTAGAATCAAACACAATCTCTCTTTATTAATCCTGACATCTGCTGTGAAAAGTGTCACATCCCTCGATTGTGTAATTCTTTAGAAGAAGAAATTCTTCGACGAAAGTGACTTATAGTCAATACTTAATCGTGAGCAACAATTAAAGCTACGTTATCTATTCACAACGTTATCTATGCACAAAGCACACTGTATAAAAGCTATCTATGGTATACCGGTATGAAGTGATACGTCAAGATACAAATGTCTTCAAAGGGAACATTTATTGTGACAGACATCTGTCAACCATATTCAGTATACATCAAACCAGTGAACAACATCATATTTTTTCATCGTATTAAAGATGACCAATTTTGTACCAGAAAATGATGATTTGCGGAAAACATTAATTTTTTGTTTTCATTTGAAGAAAAGTGCTGCAGAATCGCATCGAATGCTTGTTGAGGCATATACTGATCATGACAATCATGACAATCATCAACTTCGATAGGACTAGGAAGATGTGGTATACCACGACTTCCTAAAACCTGGTGGAATCGTTAATACAGATCGCTAACGACAACATATGATCGCTTTGATTATAAACGACCAGAATGGGCCACTGGACAGAGCGAGGTAATTTTGCAACATGACAATGCGCCTGCACACAAAGCAAAACTGGTTCAGGATACAATCAAAGCATTAGGCTGGAAGCTGCTAGCCCACTCGCTTATTTACCAAACTTGGCTTCTTACGACTACTATTTGTTTTCTTCGATTCCTACGAGGAAGTCGAAAGTTTGGTAACTAATTGGTTTGCTTCAGAAGATGAAAAGTTTTATTGGCATGGAATCCCCAAATTGCCTGAAAGATGGTAAAAATGTTTAGCCAGCAATGGCCATTACTTTGAATAAAAGGTTTTTTACTTTTCCATTAAAAATTGGTGTTTTAACGCTCATTTCATACCGGTACACGTTGTATACGCATACTATTCGTAAAAAAAAAAATTATATGTGTGTTTGTTTGAAAATTGTATGCAGCTAAAAACCAGAACCTACAGTGTCTTTCTGTAAGGAACTGTAGGCTATCACATATATTTGGATTTGGATCGGAAGGGAACAAAATAGGAAAAAAGGGGTAAAAAATTTTACAGTAACTAAGATGGTGATAGCGAAGCACGCCGGGTTTTAGCTAATAGTCTTACCATTTTTTTTCTTCTTCTATTGTAATAAATAAATGTAAAATAATAAAAATAAAGTTAAAATGTCAATTATTTCTTTCATATTTTGAATGGATTACAAATATTTGTTGTAAAAAAATAACTAAAAATGGTCCAGAGTATGAAAAAAGTACGATCTCATCAATTTTCCATCGCTGAAGAACTTGAGACAAAAATTCTACATGAGTTCCCACTAAGACTTTTGGATGCTTAAGTGCTGCGGTCTTCTTACTGTTCTGAGAATGCCTTGCCCTAGCCGTTATTTGGGCCTGGAGTCAATGATCTGTTGAGATATCTCAAGGCTACAGGCCGGATGTAATACCACATTAGTGACACTGTGTTTTAAATGACAATACAACTGACGTGTGGTGTGGTTTTGTCAAAACCTTTTGGCTCTACTTGACTGTTTGTTTCAACTATTACGTTAGCCAACCAATGAATATGTTTTCAGTCCAATATTTTTCTTCTTCTCATTGGCAACTTCGATTAAAATATTTTTTATTTACATTTCTGTTGAATCTTAAGCCGAAAATAAAATAGATTTCAATACGAGACGATCTTTCGGACTATTTCTTTAATCTCGCACTCCAAGTTCTAAGTTCCAAGACGTTGTTCAACCTGTTCCATCCATCGGAGTTTGTGCCGTCTGTTCTTGCGTACTCCCTCGCTGTCATAGTCGAATATCATCTTCGATGGATCATGATTCTTACGCTTTCGATAATCTCCATTAACCACAATAGATCCAACAAATATTACAAAGAATTTTTCTTTTAATTACTCCAAGAACAGCCCAATCTGCTGATGAAAGCACCCATTCTTTTCCTCCATACAAGAGCATGGGTTGGATAAGCGTTCAGTAGTGTGTTAGTTTTTGCCTGGCGGTAGAGTGCTCTATGTCCAAATCGATAGGTCAGACCAAAGTGGTATCGATTGCTCATTTATTGAGTTTGTTTATGAAGATACCGAAAAAAATGAATTCTTCTACGACCTCAAAGTTGTAGTTACCAACGTTAGACTTTTACCGATCCCTTCTTTTTTTACGTCTCTCCCTTTCGTTCTACTGGCCTGACGTTTAGTTGTCAAAATTTCAGTATAATTCCTCATAATTCTTCTATGCGTCATGAGCAACCGTCAAGGATAATATTTGTTCTATACTTGTGTTTTAGTTTAAAAAAAAGAAACTAATGGACACGGATTTGAATCAACTGCAATTTACTTGTTTAAAAAAAAGTTTACAATTCTCTGTAAGTATCTATTTAACAATTTAGTTTTTATGACTTTGTAGTATCCACCGCATTAATGGTATTGTCTTGCTGTAGATTTGCCATATTATGACAATTTAAGACAAAACTACTTTCTTTAGAAGGCTGCTAAACAAAATATCTGAGTAAGTAATTAAACAAAACATTTTTGTAGACGTTTGTTCCCAACAAACAAACACACAAATTAAAAGAAATACTTTTCGAATAACTCTTGAATTCGCGGAAGTGAGTGGCAGCTAAAACTAAAAAAAACAAGAAAATAAATAAAAAAATAAAAATACAAACACGCCTTTTCCGTAAAGGTCACCCAAGTAGAGTATTATTCGTCGTATGAGCACAAACAAAATTTGTGAAAAGTGGGCAGCAATAGCAACAGAAGCAGTTGCTTCCGCATCATCAACATCCCCTTTTTGAAGTTTCCTTTCTTTATAAGAAGGGCGTGCGCGTGTACACCGTAAATAAACAACATTAGCAATAACAACAATAACAAATAAGCAGCATTCGGTGGATCATAAAATGAAATATCGCGTCGCCTTGTGAGATCTCGCGCCTACCGTTCCTACCTGCGATCGATTGTAACTGCAATTGTTCTTTATTTTTCTATTCTCTTGCAACAAGAGTACGCTGCTGTTGTTGTGTTGCAAGCATCAGCATAATCGTATTTATTACTTGCAAATTGGTGGCAATAAAAAAAAAATATTTTGGAATTTTTTTTTTTTACTTCCTTGTCCTTCCACGCGACTCTTTCTCGGAGTGGCGTGATTTATTATCATCATCGTCCGTTGTCGTCATCTACTCGTACTACCTAAGCCCATGGGTGACAATGACAATTTTAGAAGGAGGCGGATGAAAAAAAAACTACTTCGAGGAACATTTATTGTTTCAATTGATTGGGAAGAGAAATTTTCTCCATAAAAGAAACGTTAACAAATGCATCGTAAAAATAAAACTGATGGATAATAAAAATCTAAAGCGTGATATTGTAGATGTGACTGATGGCTTGTTTTTAAGCGTTTAAACCAGGGTTTTCAAAAAGATAAAGAAAAAGAAGAACAAAAAATGCAAAGATTTTAAAAAGAAATTTTTGTCAATGTTTACTGTAAGTGCTGTGTGTGTGTGAGTGTGTGCTAACTATATACGATCTCGACGATGAAGATTACAAGCAAACAGCAACGAATATGCTGTAATTGTTACTCAGGGTCAGTCAGCAAAATCAAAGTGTGGCGAAATGTGAACAATCGATCAGATTTCTTGTTCTTATTTTTGAGGCTGTTGAAGAATGAGGAAAAAAAATGACAACGAACTGATCTTAGAATTGTACCGCTCGCTGTGAACATATTTCGCGTACAATGATGGTGCAATTATTGAACCTTCTGTATTTTCGAATTTCCATCATTAATAACACAGGCGGAGGTAAAATCATCATCGAAATGTACTCTCCACGTTCGTATTGATGCAGAAGAATTTTTTTTTCTTTTCTTTTTCTCACTTTAAATTGTGTCGTTTCACTCTCTTTTGTATGAGCAAAGAAGAGCTCAAGGTAATGGTGATGGATTCATCATTATAATGTTGACACCGACACCAACATCACCAACAGCAACAATACCAATAACAATAACAATAACAACGTTACACTAATATCGATCGAAGAAGGTAAAGGCTGTTTGTTACACAGCTCGTTATTGCAGCCATTAGCGAGTTTCAATGGAAAACGCGTGAATTCGTTTGTCAAACAATTGCCTTTTAATGGATTTCGTTCGAGAATTTTTGGAATGCACACTGCAGGTATCGTTTCTTTTTTTTTTTTTTTTGTTTTGCTTCATGCTGCACATTTCTATCTCTTTCGCCCTCTACTTGAGTAGTGTTAATGTAAACGCTTTAAACACACACACACACACACACACACACACATACAAATTAAATTTTCTTGGCCAACGCTTAGTGGAATGTGCGGGCATTAACGAACCCAGTAGGATACTTGGCGAGAAGGATAAAGATCATCTATAATTATTCATCTTGGGTGGGGGAAGGAAGCAATGACAAAATGGACAAAAAATGTATTTCAGTTTCAGATGCTATGATCTTGATTGTTTGTGTGTGTGTGTGTGTGTGTGTGTTTGTGAATCTGTGTGTGTATGCTGTGCAATAAATAGAAAGAAACTAGAAGAAGGCTGGAGGTTGTATGGAAGAAGAATAAAAATAAGAAAAAACTAAACACCCGCTGAGTTTGTCAACGCAGATGCTAATCACATGACATTAGTCTGGACACGATACATGCAGGGCATAGTTTCGCCAACAAAATTTTGGCATTTGCACTACATGATCTCTCTCTAAAATCTTCCTCATCATCATCATCCTCATCATCACCATTACCATCACCATCAGCATCAACATCGTGGCATCGGTATCATTAACAGCGAACATTATTTGCCATGACAATGTGTGAGGACTCATTTTGACTGTCCTTGCTTGTTTGCTTGCTTTGATCAAAAAATGACTTGGTTTTGCTTGGTCTGTTCCAACCTACAGACAGAGCGAGTGTTTCGTTGACACATACAATTCAAATATTATTTTTGCCAACCTTGTCAAATCAAAGCAATTTTTCGCACAATCTTTTTGCATTAATTGTCATCGTTATGGATGGATTTTGACGTTTCAACCAGCCAACCAGCCAACCAGCCAACCAACCAATATGGGAAGGTATCAAAATCTATTGGTTGGTAGTGAGTGATACCTTCTTAACATATCTATTCCTGCAGTGATCTTTGCCATTATTATTGGCCATGAAGATGTGTGCTATTAAGTTGAGATGCTCACAATGGTAATGATCTCCAACAGTCTTTGGTAATTATGAAAAATTAAGTTGAGCCATTTAAGTAATATTTTTGTGAAGAACCATAATTACATGCAACCTTTATGAACTAAAATTAACAGAAACGAAATGCTCAGACTAAAACAGACAAAGAGAGAAAGATAAAGAGAAAGAGAAACAGATATCACTTTGCTGACATTAAATTTAATTTGTTGAAGAGCATTTCTAAAGGAACAATTTTAGGCATTTTATTTATCATCTGATTATGATGTTATGGTGCTGGCTGTGTAGAATAGCGAGCGAGCAAACGAGTGACCTTCAGAGTTTTGTTGCTCAAATTTGAAAATTAAGCTGTTTTTGGTTTCTGTTTATTTTTTTCAAAGGAAATTCAAAATTTTACAAAATATTCACTTATATTTATACCTATCTAAGTATGTTACATGATGTACTCGTAGGTATTGTAAAAAAAAATCATTAAATTTTGGCAAGTTTTCTTGGTTGCTTCAATGTCAATGACAGGACGACGTACATATATGTGCAATTTAAGTTGAATTATTGTAAAAGTTCACAAATTTATCTTGCGAAGAAAGAGCAGTAAGAATTTTATTTTTTCTTCATCAATAGTTTCATGATTTTAAAGATTTAAACAAAAATTTAAGTCGTAAAAAATTATTATATACGAGTAAGTACGTACATGTACCGCTGTGGTATGATAGGTAAGACACCCGCCCGCCTACTAACCAGAAGGTCGTCGGTTCAATACCAGGCCAGACCATCTTAAAAAAAAGAAACGAGTTTTTCGACAGCAGTATCACCCATCTCATAACATTAGGTAGTAGCTGGTTGGTAGGAGGAGGAGTATTACTACTATTGAAAACATCTCTAAGTGCATTTGCCGTTTGGAGCCGGCGTTAAGCCGTAGGTCCCTTTCAATGAGCTTAAAAATGGAATCGGGTACAGCTCATTGACTAAGTGAAGTCCCTATGTTTCTTCATGTAATGTTATGGGAATTAATAAAAAATATGCGTACATAACATACATTTAATACATATGTGTGTATGTATGTATTATTACATATTTTAGATTTTTTATTTTTCTTATTAAATCAATAATAATAAAGAACAAAAACACTTTTTTTGATGCTTATTATGCCACTTAAAACGCCCCTTTTTTCATATGTAAAGCAAATCTATTTTGAATAAGTCTGTCTGTCTGACTGTTTGTTTGTCTTATCAATTTTTTAAAAATTGTTTGAAAAGCAGTCATCATGGGAATTTTGTTGTGAGTACGCATCTGTACAAAATATATACATACAGACATACATACATTCATACATACATACGTATACATCTCTGAAATCATCATTAACATTTATACCAAACCAACAATCAAATATATCGTAATTTCCATAAAGTAGTGCTTAAATAAAAGGCATTAGCAGATAAGAAAATAATATTTTTCTCCTTTTTAGTCTCATTTTTCATTAATTGTTATTGGGAAAGACAGAGACTGACATAAAAAGATAGAGAGAGGGATATAGATGGGAAGACAGAAGATACATTTAAATTTTAATGATTTTTATCAATTTACTGTTGTGTTAATAAAATTAATAATGAATTTATTGGTACTCTTTTAGATGATACAACAACAACAACAAAAATAACACTAAATATTATTGTATATTACACTGGTCAACAACAACAAAAAACACACACACACATACACTTTTTGCATATAACAATTAATTAATTAATTAATTCGTTATAATGTATAACCATTATAACTACTCCCTCTATCCACCTTCCCATAACCTATTTTCCCAGTACCAGCACAATGCCCTGTATGAGCAGGGGTTCATCCACTGTGTGCTGGTCTTACATATAAAAAAAATGTAATATTAGCGCCAATGTAGAAATGTGTCTCTCTTTGTAGTGTTCAGCATTCGCGAACTCTGCTTGTCCCGATATTGTTTTTCTATCGTAGAAATGTCTTCTTTCACCTAATTCACCGCTAACGGCTCCAAAATTATGAGGAAAGAAATCTAAATGTAAATATAGAAAGAAAATATATTATTATGCCGAAATGCCGAAAAAGAAAACACACTTCACAGCCTTTAAAACTGTATTGTGGTATTTTGATATATTTGGTAATTATGTATCGCGCTGTCAATCCCGTACTTATTTGCGTTATCTGGCAGCACTACGAATTCGACTATCTTTACGTTACATTTGAATAAACGGATACAAAATAGAGGATATAAGACGTTTCTGGAACTTTCCAAACTGTAGGCAATCAGGTATATAAAGAGGCTGCTTTACCTACACGTCAGTTTAGTTATCGTTTTGCTGTCAATAAATAAAATCGTGTTTAAGCGGAAATAAAAGTGTTGTATAAACGCATTTTCAGCTGTTGTATTAAGATAACTGTACACAGTAGTAGTAGTGTAGTAAATAAAAATGAAAAAACTATAAACAACAACAATAGTGGTGTTTAATTTATTTTAACGCAATTTAAACGAACTCAAACGTTTTAAAAAGATTAAAACGTAACAATATTTTGAAAGACATATTAAAATTCAATTCCTTATAAGTAGATAGCAGCTCAGCGACAAAAATTTTATTGTCACTTAAATGGTGATTTGAAATATAAAAAATCATCAACACTCCCATCCATAGTTTTCTCGACGTCATGAAATCATAGGAATTGCAAAATTTCAAAAAAAAAAATAAATAAAATTATTCAGTAAGAAGACCCAGCAAAGATGTGATATCCACGATTTGTCTTGTTTTTGGATGGCAAAGCCAACATATTGTTTATATAACAGCGTTGCTTATGTACGCGTGGTTCAATAGAATGAAAGCAGGATATTTAAAAGACAGTGCACCGTTACATAGTTTCTTTTGTTTGTTTTTGCTTTTATTCTTTTCTTTCTACTTGTGCATGTGACAGAATTTAAAATCTTCATATGTGGCAGCACAGGCTGTAACACAAGAACTAGACCCGATCAAATCAAAATGAATTCAAAATTAGTAAATACTTCTCATGTTACAAAATTTTGTTGACCAGTGTTATTGATAATTGTTGTTGCTTTCGATTTATAGAAGCATTGAGGGAGAAGAACAATTATCATCTTTGTAATGATAATGATGCCCTTAAGGGTGTGAAAATGTAGACAAACAGACAAATAGTCAGCATCTGTTTTGATGTCTTGCCATATAAATCTGTTGCAAAGTCGAATTCGTTTCGTTCAATTAGTTTTGATAAACAACAACAACGACGACAACTAGAACAGTTTTCTATTTTACGATTATTGATTGAGCAACAAAACATTATTGCTTGTTGCATAGATTGTTTTCTCTTTAGAGGATAGAAGGATTCATTCCATGCTGCAGCATTAATGAACTCATTCGATACACAAAATACCAAACAGCTCAAGGCATTACTGTATTCGACTGACTAACACGTCATCAGCATCATTATCACAGAATGGTTGGTTTGCGAAAATCATGTCATCATTCGAAAGGAAACGATATTTATTTAACTTGTGATGTGCGAAGAAAATATTTGTATTGCGTCCGTCCATCCGTTATCTACACACAAAACTTAATTAAATTTCATCTGTTTGTCCAACCAGCAAGCGACACTTTGTTTGCATATCTATTAAAATGGGGCTGAAAATAAAGAAAATCTCTGAATGAAGAAGAACAACTCAATAATTACATTTATGGATGCAAGGAAGAATCTATTTTGTCGCTTGATTGTAAGGCCATCATTTGTTTATGAAGTTTATGTCGTCCGTCTGTTGTTAAATGCCCGTCAAGGTCATAAAATTTCAACATGTGTCAACCATCCATCCCATTACTGTTTATTTGCAAATTTTCCCCATTTATTGCTGTTCAACAAACGAATATTGTTAAATAGGTCGACAATGGAAATTGGGAAATTTGTACGTGCCATCCACATTTTGAGATAGAAGTGACCCCAGTTGAGTGCTAAAAACTTTAAAATGGACGGTATTGAACTCTGCCCTTCACGTAAATCTCTTTAAATAAAATGAAATCTGTCCATCTGCTTTGATTTCGATAATAGTATCGATTTAATTATTGGGCACGATCATCATCAAAACAAAGCATTTAATTTCTATTTATTTATTTGATTTATTTATTGAAATCCTGCACAGAAAGACACAGTCTTATAATTATAGGGCAGGAGTATTAAAGTTAAAATTGTACTGCAATAATTTGAGTATAAGCAAATTACAAAACAACAAACAAAATTAGTAGGTATAAACCAGAGATGTGTAAAAGTAAAAATGCAGTTGCGTTAGTGGGAACATGAAAATTACTCTCTCAGAGAGAGTAAAGTTGATGTTTTAAAAAAATAAATAAAATCAACATGCATCCGCCACACATGTGCATTAGTCGCTGTTTCAGTGACAACTAAAAACAAGATCGTAAGAATACGTGTGAATTAAACGCGAACAATTGTCCTATGAAAAGCTCATGGCTGGTATAAACTCAGCATTAAAATACAAAAGCATATTGGCTTTCAACAAAGCGTCTATTGCTTTGTTTCAGTCTCTTTAATCGATTTGATAGTTCAAGCTAAGTAGATGATTAATCCGCTGTAGCTTCCTCCATATGAATTTTTTTTGTGTGGTGGTGAAGATCCTTGCTAATTGGTGGTGATCTTTACTTTAGCATTGTAAGTTTTTCCCAGTAGGTGGCGTGTTTTTCCTGATCATTCGTCTGATCTTTGTCATCATCGCCAGAGATATGAGAAAAGGGTCAGAGGGGCTTTTTTCTTTTTTTTTTTTAGATGGAGTTATCTGGGGGAAAGAAGGTGAAGCCTTTTTTGTATTATTAAACATTCCAAACTACAATTAAATTTGGTCGTTTGTGTTGTTATGCGTGCGCTCTAACCACTACACCACGCCACCCTAATGTGCAAACCATAGTAGATAAAAAAAGATATGCACACTTGAGCAACAACAACTTTTTCTCATTTTCCATAAATAAATATTAATTTTTTATATATGGAGAATGATGATCAACCAGACGCATTGAAAGAGACCTACAAACGCCTACTCCGAACGGCAGATGTTATAGTTAGTAAAGTTTTTCAAGCGTAAATACTCATAACCAATTGCTAGCAATGTTGGAATGGTGTGGCCTATGATTGAAGTAAGAACTTCTCGGTTGGTAGTCGGGTGTCTTACCTAACATACCACAGTGGCACACACTATTAAATACGTGATGCACTCATACACATATGTTTCTACATATGTCCGACACAGGGATTTTCGTTATTGTGCAGCAAGGAAAACTTGATTCCATACCAAGTACTCGTAGCCTCAAGGCGCTGGCAAGTAGAACTCTTACAAAATACTCTGTAAAAAACGATTCACTGGATGAAATATTAAGTGTCGAGGAACAAACGTCCGTTAAGGCCCTAAAAAGCCGAACATTGTTCTAGCATACTAACTTGCTAGAAACTACAACATGGGACAAAATGTATCAACTTTATTTGCTAATGCAACTAGAATTGAGAAGAATTTTATTTTAAAAACAGAACCGGGTATTTGATAAATTTATAACCGAAAAAGCTTTTTTTTAATGGCAATTTTTCGAATTATTCGGAAACCGGTTATGTTTATTTATCATCATCCAATTATGGAAAACAATTAATAACATGTTCAAGATTTTTCACATTCTGTCTTTAATTTTTATAAAATTTTATTTTGTACGCCATTCAGGCCGTACAACTCCAGAAGGCCAATACGTTGAGTTATTTGCCGCGCACCTACACATATATCGTGTGTAGATGGGCACCAGAACAATACCCTCTACCTTTTCCTTACTACACACCCTGAAAAGTATGTAGTTGAGGTTCTTGCACCTCTCGGAAATTCGGATCATTGCACAGTTTCTGCCTCATTCTGGTCCACCGCTCTTCGCGAGGTTCCACCCATGGCTACGGAACGCTCTATTTTTAACTACGAGGATGCTCGTTGGGCTGAGCTGAACGATTTTTTTGGGCATTTTAATTGGAAACTTTGTTTCCTTGACTAAAACGTCGATGCCATGGCATAAATGGTGGTGAATATAATAAGGCTAGGGATGGATATTTTCATCCCATCCAAAAAACTTTCGATTAAACCCAGAAACAAATATTGGTTTAATCTAACGTGTAAATTGGCAGTCAGATCCAGAGAGGAAGCATTCAGGAATTGGCGCAATAACAAATGTGCCCACACTGACTTGCTTCGCAAGCAGGCAAGATCTTCATGTGCCGCAGTACTTAGACGCGAAAAGGCTTTATACGAGCAGCGACTTCATGCTAAAGTTCTTACTTTTCCGCGGGGAAGGAAAAACTTTTGGTCATTCGTTAAAAGGCTGAGGAACAACGCTAGTTCGGTTCCTGCTCTTATAAAGAATGATCACACATTCACGAACCCGGTTAAAAAGGCAAACCTTTTGGCTGAAATGTTTGCAAGTAATTCTCACTTGCTGGAGAGCGTTCACCACTGCCCGAACTTGAAAGAGTATCAGTAACTATGCCTAATATATTCTTTCGAGCTAGTGCTGTAAAAAGAATCTTTGCAAATCTCAACGTTAACAAGTCTTCGGGCCGGATGGCATACCAGCACTGGTCCTGAAGCAGTGCTCTTCGACGCTTGAGCGTCCATTAGCTCACCTTTTCAGTGCGTCATATCGCGCAGGTATTTTTCCATCTTGCTGGAAGGTTGCTAATGTAACGCCAATCCCCAAATAGGGCGAGGCTAGTAACCCTGAGAACTACCGTCCAATAGCAGTTTGTTCCACACTCTCCAAGGTTATGGAGAGTATGATTAATCACCACCTTGTGGGATATCTGGACTCCAACGATTTACTTAGCGATCGTCAGTACGGTTTCCGAAAGGGCCGTTCTACTGGTGACCTGCTGGCGTTGCTCTCAGAGAAGTGGAACAAGTCCATTCATGGTTTTGGCGAGAGTAAGGTTGTGGCTCTGGATATCTCAAAGGCGTTTGATGGAGTTTGGCACGAGGCGCTCATTTCGAAACTTAATGCTTTTGGTGTCGGTAGTCACTTCTCTCGATTTATATCGAGCTTTCTCAGAGATCGCTCTATAAGAGTGGTTATAGATGGGGTCTCATCCGACGATTTCAGGGTAAACTCAGGGGTATCGCAAGGCTCTGTTCTTTCTCCTACTCTTTTTCTAATATTTCTTAATGACTTTCTTCTTCTCACTTCTAATCCTATCTACTTCTTTGCGGATGACAGCAACATTTATCACTCATATTCTTTTGATCGTAGACCGAGCCTTTTGGAGGTTGGGGTAAGAAGGATGAATATGAACGTCACACTCACAAGTGACCTGGTGAAGGTCTCCCAGTGGGGTCGTGCGAACAGGGTCGATTTTAATGCACGTAAGACTCAATGTTGTTTTTTAACACACAGGCGTGGTGGTGTGTATCAATGGGTAATGTGGATATTGAGGAATCAGATGCTCTTGATGTTCTGGGCATGAGAATTCACTGTGACGTTCGTTGGAATGATCACATATTTCAAGTGTCGAAAGAAGCATTCAAGTGCCTTGGTTTTTTGAAACGGTGCAAGAAATACGTCACCCCATCTGATCTCCTTAATATTTACAAGACCTATATCCGTCCCAAAATGGAATACAACTCTCATGTATGGGCCGGTGCTTCAAAGTCTATTTTGGAGCTTCTCGACCGCGTACAGGATAGGGCGAAGGTGCTCATCAATGACGGTAGGGTAGCCAAATCTATCGATTCATTGGAGCACCGTCGCAATGTGGCGTGTGTTTCATTGTTCTATCGGTACTATAACGGAATGTGTTCTAACGAAATTAAGGAATTAATTCCCAAAAATCATATATTTTTACGTAGTACTCGTATTTTTCGTAGAGCGCATCCCTTTGTAGTTGATTGTCCAGTAAATCGCACAACGCATTATAGGGAGAATTCGTTCTTTGGTCGCACTGTTCGGTTGTGGAATAATCTTCCAGCGAAAGTATTTCCTGCCACTTACGACATGAGTAAATTTAAATCTAACGTCCATAAACACTACTCCCTCTACTTCCTAGTACCAGCACAATGCACTGCATGAGTAGGGGCCATCCCCTGGGTGCTGGTCTTATAAAAAAAAAAACTCGCCATTTTTTATTTATTTTGTTTTCTGCCCTTTTTGGTTGTGTTATTTGAGCGTGTGTGTATTTCGATTTTTACTTATTTTATGTATTTGCGTGTTTTTTCAATTGTTTTTAAAACTTGGTGGTTGTTGCTGACCAGAACACAATGGTAGCGTGTGGTGGGCGTGTTAAGGACAAATCCATTGTAACGAAAACAAAAAAAAGAACATAAAATGACAATTAGTTCAACAAAGAATATACAAATTAAATCGTTCTTCAATAGTGATGCTATCGAATAGTTAGCCAGAATGTCAAAGTAGATACTGGACAGATATTGAGGCAGATATTGGACGAAAAAAGTGTAACCAATACTTTAAAGTTACATTTTATGGAAAATGTTCTTTTTATGTCAATACTTCTTAAAAAATGTTTAAAAAGAAATAAGGGCGTAAATAAATGTTAAGATATTTAAATAATTAAATTTGAAAAAATAAATAAATAAAAACCAAATATTTCTATAAAATAGTAGTTACACGTTCACTGTCAAATATTTGCCTTAATGTGACCGTACCTTTAGTTGAAATTTTAGACAAGTATCATATGGGCTCTAAAACGGAGTCGTAAATATCTCATTGGGATGTTTCAAACTGCATTTTTTTCTAAATTAAAAAACCGTTTTTTTCCGACATTCAACGTAAAAAACGTACACGTTATACAGAAAGCAGTATATTGAATAAAAAAAAGTACCCGTACTGCTAAAAACAGTACGTATGGTTTAGAGCTGCAAGACAATCGATAGTACTATCGATAGTATCGATAGTTTTGTTTTTGGCTGACCATCGATAGCTATTTTTGCACTATCGATAATATTGTCAAATACTAAGAGTAAATACGGAGGGTACTAAATGCAGTCAAAATCACAACTTTTGTATTTACATATAGGGACACAGTTCAACCGTTTCTTAAATTTCTTTTTATTAAAGTCAAATAAAGTATGAATTGTAACTAAAATATATTCGTACATTCGATTTTACATTTGACCCGAACAAATTAAGCTTAATTTCGTCACACCATAGCATGTTGTTCTAACTATTACGGTGCAAGTGTTGCTTCCGTTTGCTGAGAAATGGACTCTTAGTCTCATTTAGTCTCATTTTTGAGGCGTTTTGCTGACTTGAAGGAATTAATCTTTGAGGTACCAATTTAAAGTTTATCAAAACTGACAGTTGTTGCATTAATTACTTTAGTTTTAAAGCACGTCATGGTCTGAATAATTTTCGTTATATATATAGACTACCTTTCCATCAAAAAACTTCAATACATCGAATTTATGACATACTCGAAAAAATAAAGTGTCCCTTTTATTTGTTTCAACACTGTTTATTTATTATTATTCTTTCCCTTTCACATTCTAATGTTGTTGCCACAAGAATCCAATAGTATCGAATGAGCAGACTATCGATAGTTTTGCAGCCCTAGTATGTTTCCTCAAGTGGTGTGAGTGGGTTGGTTGTTGTTGTGTGCGTACTAGTATGGTATTTTGAGAAGTGAAGATGCAGTTACAAAAACAGTTTTTTTTCAATTTACTCTTTTTCTCTTGTAATGAATTTTACAGGTGTGTTTAGAATAAACCACAGTGTTGCCACCAACAGCTTTATGATTTGTATACAACCGGCTTTAAAGTTACTCATCTGAAGTAAAATTATACACAAAATTCCAATCTTTATGTACTTTTTACAGCATTTTATTCATTCATACTGGTCGAAACGATGGAACTAATGACAGCTGTAATTTTGTCTGGAATTGTGACTGACTCATCCCTGTATACGTGAGACACGTATTCCCACAAAAGAACGCATCTTTTGAAAGGTTTATGATATTGTATGCCGTGTGGCATTTGGCACCGTTTTATTGAAACCACATGTCAGCCAAGTCCAATTCATTCATTTTGGACGAAAAAAAAGTCGGTAAACACCTCACGATACCGTACTTAATTAAGGCCAACGTTGCAATTTTCATTGTTTTTGCAAACGCACGGTCCAATAATGCCGCCGGCTAACAAACAGCACCAGCAGTACATCTTTCAGGGAACATTGACACCTTTTGAACGGCCTCTGGCTGTTCTTCACATCAAATTCGAAAATTCTATTCTTAGACTTACACATTGAACTATTCTTGGTGTAATGGCAAGCCTTACTGCCATTTTTGAAAACAATATGTGTAATTACACACAAGGTGGCAGCACTTCATAAGTGTGATGCTTTTGAGGTGAATAAAGTTTAATTCAACACATAACTGTTAATCAAAATGACGAACTGCTTAACCAATTCAGTAAATAATAACTTAAGCTCTCTTGTAGTCTTACACCGCTTTATCATATTTTGTATTTTCTGCTGTATCGACAACAGCCTTACCGAAGTGGTGAAATAATAATTATCGATGAACAGTTCTACCGAATAGTTCTGTCATTTTTGCCAACAATATGTGTAATTACACACAAGGTGGCAGCACTTCATAATTGTGATGCATTTGAGGTGAAAAAAGTTTAATTCAACACAAAATTGTTAATCAAAATGACGAACTGCTTAACCAATTCAGTAAATAATAACTTAAACTCTGTTGTAGTGTTACACCGCTTTATCATATTTTATATTTCCTGCTGTATCGACAACAGCCTTATTATCGATGAACAGTTACTTTTTAAAACAAACAATTCAAAACAAGTGATATGTATTGTATTATACATACATACATATGTACATATAATATGATGTGGCAGCTCAGTTCAACTCTGCTTAAAAAATTGAAGTAACTGGCAGCACAGTTCAATGCTTTCGGAACAAAAATTAAAATTAAACCAATTCAAGGCGAATTCAATAAGATGGAGTTGCCATTACAATAACTAATATTTTAACCAGAACAACATACGTTTCGTTGTGCACGATAAAAAGTGACTAATGAATTTCAAAATAATTGACATAAACAAAATATGTTTTTGTGTATTGACATTTATTTTCACTTTATTTGTTGAGGAAATATTTCTTAAAGTGAATATTTATTTATTTCTTAAAGTGAATTTATGAAATATAAAGAAATAACACGAAAAGAAAACAAATTCCAAAGAAAGATGATAAGATTCAAATTATTCTGGGTTCCCACGCAGATTCAATATTTCTGCCAAGAAACACACCAATCGGAGCTTTTATTGGTAATATTTTCCTTGCTATGTTGAAAGGTATAGCTTTTGCATTTGTCATTTTGAGTCACTCTCAACATCGTAATGTTTACCATTAATACGTTAATTAATTGACCCACGGTTTGGCTGAGTGACTTAAAGAAATTTCCGGCATTGGTGAGACTTTGGTTGAACGCAAAGCTGGACTAAGTAATTGTGCTGTTGCATTTTAAATGTAAACCTTTTTTGTAAAATTTTTAATTATAATACGTATACCGTGGTGGACATTGGGCTGGTATATTACATGTAGGCTGCAAAAAATATTTTTTATCTAAGCATTTGAATTTGAGTTGAGGATTTAAAATGAAGCCCTTTAAATAAAGGAATCCTTTTTGCTTGTTGTGTGATACTTTTATTTGTCCCATGGACTTGAATATCATCTAATACGGTGTGCACCACCTTTTTATATCAATATATGTACATATATACTCTTTTCAATGAAGCATACATGAAATGTACCAGCCTAATGTACAATACTATACATTTAAGACAATAATGTAGTGTATTTCATTATGGATATTTTTTAACCTTGAATTGTTGTAACTGTTGACATGGAATAGAGTCTGAAAGTGAGCTCGAATGATTATTATAAATTGTATTACTTGTATATCAATATTTTTTTGTACAAATAAAAGGCAGTGTTGCTGCAAATTTATATGAATGTATTTAAAACTGTCTTTGAAAATGTTTGTAGGTCCTGAAAAGGGCCGATTATAAACTTTTTATTTTTGTTTGTCTCTTTTTGAAAAAATTCGGTGGTCTTTGAAAGGACCGATTGTTTAATTCATGTTTGGGTTCAGTTCTGGAAGAAAATATAAAAAAGATTAGATAATAATAAAAAAAAGGAAAGACTGATTGACAAAGCAACAGCAAATGTAAGCATAAACAAAACTTTTGACAATCATTAACCATCATATCAATCAAAAAAAAAAAAAAAATCAGCCGAATTAGCAACACCACCTTATACAATTCGCCTTGAACCAATTCAAGCTGAGATTGTTCCGAAGTCAACTCTCTCGCTCGCTCTCAAAAATTGAAACGTCAAACTATAAAAAAATGGTTTCGGAACAAAATTTTTGTTCCAAAACAATGGGTGAATCCAGCTTTAGAGTTGATGTAAGACTAAATAATCTTCGTGTCTGAGTAAAAAAAAAATTTTCTTAAAAAATTTTTTATTAATTTTTTTTTTTTTTTTTCATAAAGAATTACCAAATTCCATGAATAATAAATAACCCAACACTTAATTCAATAATTTACACTTGCAGTACTGCTTCTTTAATGACCAGGGCCAGTGAATGAAAGGGTGCATTGCAATTTTTCTACCATACAATGTTCTTTACTGCAGCCACTACGATTGCATTTAAGGCAAGTATTAGGGCAAATGAACTTTTTTCTCATAGAAGATTCACAATCGTTGTCAGTATTACTAGCATACAGGACGTTCATAAAGCAATGAACCCTGTTCTTGGGAAATAGGTAAAAGTAACTGTGTTTTTTAAGCACATTACTGTATACAGCGCATATACATTGAAAACATCTTCGAAGATTTGCGGGAAATATGGAGTTTTTACAAAGTTTCTTCTTCAACGGCTGTAAGGTTCGGGCATAACCAATTTCAAAAGAACCGCAATAAACAGAGACGTCTTATGCTACAACTGCAAAAAATATTATTTAATAAATATCTCAAGCTTTTTAAAACTTAATATAACCGTCTCAAAATTGTTAATTTTCTTTGTTAAGACTTAAAAAAATTACAACTCACCAACAACTTGAACACTTTCATGTGTATTCGAGGACCATTCTTCAAAAATTTGTTGTCCAGGTTTTAGGCGCATTCATTGTCTTTTGTTGAATCACAGGAATAACATTCTAAAGCTAAAATAATGAGATGCAAATAAAAAATTTTAATTTTTACTAAGAAATTCAAGCATCCCTACCTGTGCAGGATAGCAAGCCAGCAACCGTTTAAACTTGACGCTTCCACTTATTTCTTCTTCGTGCGACAAAAACATTAAAGACAAGGTTTTATAATAATGACCATCGTTTTAGTTGTTAGTCTAAATTGTATGCTTTTTATATGGAGTGACAAAATTAATAACAATATAATATATACAAAAGAATCGTTAAAAGATTATTATCATTGACCAAAAGTAGTCAACAGAGGGAAATTATAGTTTGTTTTGTTCCTCAAATTCTATTTCAAATAGAATTTGTTGAATCTTAAGACGAGCCAAAGCGTTTTGTCTTGTTGTTAAACGTCTCAATGCAGGTGCACAGCTCAACAGAAATTTCTCATCGGATTCCATTAGAAATATCCTATTATTATCGATATTTGTTTCTGGCGATTGTACACTAACTATGGAGGCATTACTATTTCCCTGCGAAGGAATTTGGTGACTGGAGGTAAAGTGTCTAGTTACATTATTTTTTATGTCATTGTTATGATGCATTGGAATGGAAACATAAGCAGAGGTTGTCAATGACGGCGAAGCTTGTGGTACATTGACTTCATCTTCCGCATGATGTTCATCTAAGGGTTTAACATTTTGTATTGATTGGGTGTTTGTTTCCAAAGCATCATGCGAAGAGCCTAGAACTATAGATTCACAGCTTATACTCTTAGCGTCTTCAGAATTGTCGCCAATTTCATCTACAATATTGTCATATTCGAAACTACAAAAAATGTATAAAAATTACCATTATTGACTGGATATTCTTATA
This sequence comes from Wohlfahrtia magnifica, assembly GCA_023159175.1. Classification (NCBI taxonomy): domain Eukaryota; kingdom Metazoa; phylum Arthropoda; class Insecta; order Diptera; family Sarcophagidae; genus Wohlfahrtia; species Wohlfahrtia magnifica. Next base: position 1,712,493 of record JAKWBJ010000537.1, read on the forward strand.
TTCAATTAAAGTAGTAGCTTACCTACTGACACCATCCAAATGTGGTATGAGAAATGACATCTTGTCGTAAAAAACCCATTTTCGATGTTTGCTAATGACGCTCTCATCGCTTGTACTTTGTATCTGTTTGTAATGCTTGACAAATGTGTCGCGTAGTGACCGCCAACGCTTGCGGCACTCCTCTACGGTGGCATCCATTGTCTGACTGATTTCCTTCCAGTATTGCTGACGCAAGGAAGTCTTGCGATATGCTTTCAAGGAACGATCATATATCACCGGTCGTAGGGATACCTGTCTAATAAGCTCCTCCTCATTGATTACTATGAGTTTGACCGCCGATTTTCTCTTTTTCCGTTTGTCTTTATTTCGAACAATCATTCTTCTTAAGTAAATTACAGGCGACCAAACAAAAAACACAGAATAACACACAAAATCTGGTGTAAGAATAAAATGGCATCATAAGAAATGTCAACAAGGAAGAATCCAAACAAAGCAATAATTCAGTGCTGCGAACCAGCAATTTCAACATTGAAAATAGCGATATTATTTGTCAAAGTAAAAATAAAACGTTTACTAAGAAACAGTCTAAAATAAACCAAGCCATGATATGTCTAAAGGCCTAGCTATAATGTACTTTTACGCACTTAAGCTATGGTCAAGGGCCTAAACGACTTTTTTTTAAATCTTTGGATGACTATAATATATTTTTAGTTTATATACAAGCTGTTTTTAGTAGCAAACATGTTTCCTCAATATGTGTATAGTTTTTTAATACGAAATATTTGGGGGATTAACAGAGTGTCACAAAAACGTATGTCCGATAAAATAGACTGCTGTGAACAATCCTTTTTAATATGCTGGTGCTATTTTGTATTTATAAGTAAAGCAAGCAGTGTGCGAATACAAATTGCTGATAAGACAAATAGCATTACGTCATCTACATACGTCATGACGCAAAAATTTTTTTTAAATTTTTAAATTATTTTTTTATTTTATTAATTTTTCAAATAGGTTAGTACAAAAAAAGCCTAGCATAGGAAGCCTTATTATTTTAAAACACTTTTTGTTTGCAAAATAAGAAAAAAAATTTTGAACCATTTAAGACTATCATGACAATATGACACACTTTGTGAAAACCCCAATTGCTTAATGTCTACAATTTATAAAAGTTTTATCGTATGCAAGTTTATTTATATTTATATATTATAAATTAAAAAAAAAAAAATTGAATCATAATTAAAAAATAGTACAAAGATACATTTGATTTCAGCTTCACTCTTTACCCTGTTGTCAAAAATTACTTAAATCAATAGCTGTGACGTAAGCACCAAGCAATTCAATTTCAATCATATTCAATTTCAAATACAATAATAAATTGTTCATACCAATTATGATCAGCTGTTTTCTTGAACGAAAATTGAAATACTCGATTGATAGCAAAATCTCTGGGTTAAACTAAATCTGTAAAATTAATTTTTGCGCACGTTTTTCGGAAAGGGTCTGTTATTCTTTTGGTCGTAAAGCGACAACCGAAAATTATTGTATAGGTAGCATTAAACAAGACAAAATACTTATCATTGTAAAAAATCACATTTGGTGTAGGGTATAATATGGCCAGGCTTGATCGGATGTATGTATGTAGAGGAACTTTTTCATATGTTTTTACTCTGCGATTACATGATCAAGTTTTTCTTTAAAAATTTACTAAAATTTACAGCTGTGACGTAGTCGCCATGCAACTTGAAAGCAATTTCTTTGCATTTTAAGCGAAGAAAACAACTTTTTCGCTGAGATAACAAGTACAAATTGTACATGCCAATTTTGATCAGCTGTTTTCTTGAACGAAAATTGAAATACTCGATGGAAAGCAAATTTGATTAACAATTGGTAACAATTTTTGAAATTGTGAGTGCACTAGTAAAAAAGTGTGAGTGTATTACAAATTGAAAGGAAAACTTGACCAGGTTAAAAATCGAAATATTCATCAAATTCAGTTGATGTCAGAATTCGAAAATTTTCCGGACATAAGGAAGTATTCTTATATTTCTTACCGTGTACAAACATGGAACGATTGGTATGTAACAAACGAACCCAGATGTTTTCGATTTTACCTTCTGTTTTAATTCCACACTCGCAGCTGGGAAGGGAAGATTAACATACAATCAGTCTGTCAGACGTTCTAAGTTTTCCGTTTTGAAGTCTGTGCGAAAAACAACTAGAAAATATTCTAATTGAACTTATTTTATAAAGTTTTTTCTTTTGTTTTCTGAAGAAGGTAATTTTATTTGACTCACCTTAGAAAATAATCAAATAGAAGAAAAAACAACATAAACCGAATGAAAAAAAATTTCAACAGAAGAAACGTGCCATTTCAAGGGTTTTTAGTTTTCGCAAATTCGCAGAAAAAAAATACATTTTCAAGTCTATGAGAGACACGCAATAAACAACGGGTACACAAAAAATTAAAAAATGATTAACCTTCAAAGCTTATAGCCCTGTTTTAAAAGAAAACAACCACAATAACAAGTAAAATAGTGGTCGATATAGTCTATTCCCCCAATGTGAATTGGCTATAGAAATAAAACCAATCAGAAAAAAGGAGCAGCCAGCAACTTCTCCAGATTAACTAAATAAAGCAATAATAACGAAGACGACGACAAAAAATCCTCAATAATATAACAGTAACAACAAAACACCAATTCCATTGACCTTATAAAAAACAAGAACAACTACAGCAATAACTATTTATTTATTTGTTTTTCGTGATAACGCAAAAATACAACAAAAAAGAAAAATATATAGTTTTGTTTCTCTGTACAGTTCATAACGAAACAAAAGAAAGAATATTTTTTTACGGGCTCGTCAAAAATCTCCCTCGGTGTTACTATTGGAAATTCTCAACTGGCAATTCTTTTGTAGTACAAGTAAATTGATTTTAACCAACGGCAACTACAGAAATAACAACAAACAGTAGCAAAAAAATAAAAATAAGAAAAGTACAGGCACAATAAAGAAAGAGGCAAAGATCATCGCTATAACAAACGTTTAAAACATTCCCATATATTTCTCAAAAGGTAAGTTTACCAATAGCCATCCAGTTAGCCAGACAGCCATTATTAAGAGAGGAAGGGAAAAGAGAAAACTTGTCTCACTTTCATTTCATTCATTTAAAAACAAATCTCATTACGAATACAACAATAACAAAATTATTTGGAAAAAACAACATAAAAGAATAACACTTTCATTTCTACGCAACATACACATGCACACGATTCAATACAATATGAGCGAAATACGCATTAATTACACATATACACTCACGCACACGCGCACATTTCCTCCCTTTCTTACTATGAGCTCTCATAACCATTTTATACCCTTTATTTCGCATTATTTTTCTAACTGTATTTATTGTAGAAGTAAACGTTGAAAGCTTAAAGAGTCATCATCATGCAACGTTGGTCATATCCTGATGACGAATCGGCAGAGGCTTGTGATGCCATGTTGGCACCGCCAACGTGTGCTCGCAAGACCAGCAGTTCGTGTACGTATCCTGAAAAAATGTGGACATTCAAAGTTCTTATCAACGAAGGGCTGATGACACATGAAAAGGTGGCGTTGGTGGGAAATTGTGAATCATTGGGAAACTGGCACTTGAGTGGCTGTGTCCTCATGAACAAGGATGAGGGTATGTACGCAATAACCACGGTTTAAAAAATAAATAAAATACAAAAGAAAAAAAAAATATATAGAAAAAAAATAGAAAAAAAAGAAAAGAAAAACCGGTAGGTCTTCTATTGCAAACCACATCCACACAATTTTTCCGTAACCTTTTCTCCAGATTCGAATGTATGGAGTGTTCAGGTAGCAATACCAAGAGATCGTACAACGGAATACCGGTACCTGGTCTGTGCCATTGAACCCACCATGGATAAAACGTTAGTTCGACGTTGGGAAACCCACCTGGAGCCTAGAAAAATAGCAGAATTGACTGAGGAATGTAGTCCAGCAAGCGCTGATATATTCGGAGAAGTGAATGGCGAAGAGAGATTTGATCGTGGTTGGTTGACTTCTGAAACTATTGTTCAGTTAAAATTTTTTAATGCTCCTTTTTCTTGGAAACAACGCATGAAACGGCGTCTAATGTTTGTCAAGGTGACACCAATGAATTTGCGTATACCAAGCGGCAGTGACAATCTGCTGGCGGGTTCAAACTGTAGCGTTACAACTCTGGAAGATTCACTGTCCAATGACACCCATGACACACGAGAGAATGGTGGCGACAGCGGCACTGCTTTTGCATTTGCAGAAGTGGTTGCATTAAAGCCAGACGATAGTGTTATTCATCCTCAACCTCAATTCGGCACCGCTTGTGGTCCCGACGATTTAGTCATATTCCATTTGACCATTAGTGATTTTGAAAACACGGCATATTTGATTGATCTCTATACGTATTCATCAAGAGCGGATCCTGACGAGCCACCCCATCACTTGGGCTATCATTATGTCTTGCCAAATTTATTTAAAGTGTCCGAAGGCAGTTTAGAAGTGCCCATTACATGTGCTCAGCGCCACCGTCCCTTGGGTATGATGCAGATGGGATATTTGATTGTTAAGCCAGTACCATCTCTAAGCATGGACATGTCGGTATCGTATTCTCGTTATTGGAATCACAAGTGGAAGGGCTTAGACGTGGGTCATAGAGGATCAGGCACCTCTTTCAAAGCGAACGACTCTTTGATTAGAGAAAATACTATTACGTCTTTGAAGAATGCTGCCGATCACGGTGCCGATATGGTGGAGTTTGATGTACAACTGAGTAAAGATCTGGTTCCGGTGGTCTATCATGATTTCATGATTTATGTTTCCTTAAAATCGAAAAATACCATGCAAGAGCACGATTTTCTGGCCTTACCCATGCGTGAGTTGACACTGGAACAATTGAAGAACCTTAAGGTTTATCATACCGCCGAGGGACAATCGCGAGCACAACGCTCCTTTCACAATGACGATTTGCAGGAACATCAACCATTTCCTCAATTGGCTGATGTGCTCGATGCGATTGATCCTCATGTAGGTTTTAATATTGAAGTAAAATGGTCTCAGCGATTGCAAGATGGCACAATGGAAGAGGAATTCGAACACGTTGTTGATCGTAATCTATACGTCGATTGTATTTTAGATGTTGTTTTTCGTAAATCTGGCAAACGACGTATTGTTTTCAGCTGTTTCGATTCCGATATTTGTACGATGCTACGTTACAAACAAAATCGTTACCCGGTCATGTTCTTGACCATCGGGCAGACGGAAAAATATAAAAAGTATTTGGATCCCAGAGGCAATCGTATTGAAACAGCGGTATTCAATTCATTAGCCATGGAGTTGTTGGGTATTGTAGCTCATACCGAGGATCTACTAAGAGATCCCACACAAGTGAGTTGTAAAATTATGAAAAACGACCAACAATTTTATTCAAACTGTTCCCATTTATAGGTTAATTTAGCAAAAAGTCGTGGCTTGGTTGTATTCTGTTGGGGTGATGACAACAATTGCAAAGACACTATAAAACTCTTAAAGGATCTTGGTCTGCATGCAATTATTTATGATAAGATGGATGTCTTAACATCGAAAGAGGTCAAGGTGAGACAATCAAGTTGTAATATATTTTTAATCAATTTTTCAAGTTTTTCAATTTTCTCTTCAGCAAAGTGTCTTTTTACTACAAGCCAAAGGAGGACAAAGAGATTTACTAAAATTACAAGCTTTAGAAATGGGCAAAGTATGGCATTCGTCTCTCACAGCATCAACGTCGTCATCAACAAATACATCTTAAATGTTGTTGTTTGTTACTTAATACATATAATACATTTAGAGGGAATAGAGAGGAGATGAGTTAAGAAAAAAAAAAAACAAATATTTAAAAACAATATTTTATTATTAGCATTTGATTGTCTTCTTGAAACAATGTTTTATTTGCTTGATTTCATATTCAATATGCGATGTTTATTATAACATTGTAGAAAGAAAACCTATTCTTGTAGTAAATTTTATTTCGTATCTCATAAACATTATTTAATTTTCAAATACTTTCCATTTAATTGTTGTTTTTATTTCTATAAATTTTCCAATAATAATTAAAATACGTATACCATACATATAAAATATAATAAATTAAAAAAAGAAGAAAGAAAATATAATTATAAATTAATTTAATACTCTTAAAAATATTGAAAAGAAAAATAATTTTAAAGAAAAGTGTAATGAGGAGTTAATTGATTGCCTTTGCTTAGAAAATGTATCTAAAAAATATTTTATACATCTTATGAAATTAATAAATTTATTAAAACTATTTAATGAGCAAAACTTATGAGTGTAATATGTATTTCTTTTGAAATTTGTGAAATTCCTTTTGAAATTAGTTTTATTTGTTGACAGAGAAAAAGTTAAAGTTGAGATAATGGGTTTTAATTGTTTTCATCAGAATAGCCATTTGAACAGCAAAGCGATATGGGTATTTGCACACTATGGCGCCAGCGGTTTATAAACATTTTTTGTTTTTAACTGTCCACATAAAGTACAATTCAAATAAATAAACATTAAAATCAAATTGTCATGCACGCATAATAAGTCGGATAAAATGTAATATGATCTTCTAAAATTTAGAAATTTCAAAATTGATTACTTACATATTTATATAAAAAACTGAGAGACATTGTGTTGTATTTGTATTTGTAATGTATTTTTCATAAGAGGGATTTAAAGGAATGCATTCGAACTAATGATTTGTATTGACTACCACGCCATTTAGACCTAGTTCGGAAACTGCCATTCTAACCGTTCCTTAGATATACAAAAATTAATATTTACTTTGTATGGGAGATGTAACACCTACTTATTCAATTTTGACCATATTTCGACCGATGATATATATTGACTACAAAGTTATTTAGACCAGATTCAGAGTCTTCCACTGTTACTGTTCTAAAGATATACAAAAACCAATATTTACTTTGTAGTAGTTCTTTGAAGTAGCACGTCCCTACTTGACAATTGAACACAAAAGTTATTTAGAAACTCTTACTATTACCATTTTGAAGATAAGGACATATAAATATCGAATTTATAGCTTATGACAAATTGCGTTTATTTTTTATTGTATTTAAGATTTCATAGGATTTATTCACTTTTTTTGCTTCTCCCGTAAAGTGTGTAACAAAAAATCGAAATACGCTCTTTCTATATTAAGCTATTGATGTGTAGATTATTTTGAAAACTATATGCATGTATTTACATACACACTTATTCCTAAACAAATCTGTTTATAATATTCTACAAAATACTTTGGGTGAATAAAAAGTTACGTAGAAAAAGCCGGGTTGCACATACAGTCAGCGTCAAAAGAAAATGTACACCCTCTTTCTCTAGAATTTGGTTTTTATTTCAGCTTTTTAAAACACGAAGAATTTAAACATTTTATTTTGTTAAGACAGTATTTAAAGCTTAACATAATTCTTACAACAACTAAAGTTATACAGCAAAAACAGGTACTCTAAATTTTACGAGTCCAAAAAAAAAAAAAAAATAAAGCAGCTCATAAAAACAATGTATGTATGTGATTATTATGAATAAGGAAATAAATATTTGCATACATACATACATAAATATGAATTCGAATAAGACTTGTTAAATTTGTTGTTGCCAATATCTTGTACTGTTAGAGGCCCATCATATTTTTTATTTTTATTTTTTAATTTCAACCATATTTTTGTATAGAGATCGTCTTTTCGCTTTTTTGTGAACTCGTTCCTTTAAAATTGTATATCAAATGTATTACTAAATAAGTACAAATAAACGCGTACACACATGACAGCTTAGCTGTCATTACTGCCAAATTAAAGTCAAAATAATGTTGTAATCTTTTGACTAAACCACAACAAAACAAAACAAATAATCAAAAATGTTAACTGTTGATTAACACAATATTAAACTTAGACTAACACACATGCACAGTTGAAATGCTTGAAAAACAAAAACAATTAAATAAAAATAAAATCAAAACAATAATTTAAAAATTTTTCAAAGATTTATAAAGTATTTTTCGTTCTACATACATACATATGTATTTAGTGAAAAGAAAACTACAATAAACACAATTGCAATTACAATGTATGAGTAGTAAGTTTACATCTAAAACAATTCACATGATATCGAGTATGTACAGAAGTATGTATGTGTCTGTCAGCTGTGCTTTACCATAAAACAATAAGGCAAACAATTTTCAAATTTCAATAAAGGAACTGTGTTATTGGGGAAAGCTACATACATACATATTTGTGGGTGTTTGGTTAGATGTTTATGTTTGTAGTTGTTTTATTAATTTCTTTTAAGGCCGGTTGATTTTCAGCTTGTACAGTGCGAGTGCATGTGTAAGTGTACGTAATTAAAAAGCAACAAAGGCGAGCATGCATGAATTTATTTCATGTAGAGTTTTTAAGTGGTGCGCTTGTACAACAGTATTGTTATTATTTGAAAATAATAATAAAATCACAACACACACAAACACACACACACACACTCGCGCATACATACGAACTCTCTCTCGCTCTTTTTACGAAATAAAATGCTAAAACTCATACGCCACTCGGAACATGGAGCAAGAAAAACAGCCAAATAGAATAGAACAGAAAAAAGAGCGAATAGCACAGTCAGTCAGTCAGTCGTCAATCACACAGTCAGTATTAGTAAAGTAGCTGCTGCTGTTGATTAAGTAAAACGTTGTTGTGTTTGTAAACGCATTTAACTCTAACGGGAAATAAAAATATTACAAGAAAAATAAATAAATAAATAATATTTACTAACTTAGCAAAAATAAGAATAGAAACGACAAATTTTTAATTATGTTTTAATTCCTTTGAAAGCAATAAAAAACGAAGAGAAAAAAGAACGTTTTAGTTATTCGCAGAGTACATACATACTAGTAAAGAGATACATACATACACACATATTTACCGTTATTATTACTTTCGGTGAGAAAAGTCAAGTAAGAAAATAAAGTTGATTTGTTTTGTTAAATAAATTCAAAAAAAACATTAATATTTTTGGTAACTTTTTTACTTCGTTATAATTAATTTCAATTGTTCTGTTACTTCCAATCTCTAAATTTTTTTGTTTTAAAAATTCTTGCGTTGTTTGTGAATGCTTTTAACCAAAAAAAAAAAAAAATTAAGTGAAAAGAAGGAAAGTGAACAAAAAAAAAAAAAAAACGTTACCAATACGAGAAAAATCGATGAAGTTTTTAAAGGAGAGCTGAAACTTTTTCCTTTTCATTTTTTAGTTTCTTTTCCCTTTTTGTAGTTGGTATTTACAGAATAGCAACTCCTAGTGAAAAAAAAAAAAAATATTTTCAAAAATAATTGAAACAAGTGAGAGAATTGGATAGAAAATTAAAAAAAAAAAAATTATTGAAAATACTATTTCTCAGAACTCGTAAGTAAAAGATAAATTTTATTCTTTGGTTTTCTGCACTTCTCAAGATTTTATAATAAAAGAAATTCAATGGAAATGTGGAAGATGTTTTCAATTATTAAAAAAACAAATAAAATCAACGAATAACTTGGTTTTTAATTCATCTATACTTTGGTGTAGAAATGGCCAACAATAACAAAAACACAGTAATTGTTTATAAGTAAAAGTTAAGAAAATTTATAAATAGGCTCCCACAACAAAACTAAACAAATAATTGTGGTGAAAACAATTAAAGGTGGTGGCTAGAGTGTCCACTTTTAGTTCTTATTTCTTTCTTTCACTAAATGATAATTTTGTACATGAGATCTCTTATTATTAAAAATCGGCGACACTTTTAAAAAGTTTCAACAAATAGACAGAACCTTAAAAGAATTAAATTGAAAGAAAATATTGTATATAGAGGATTACTTACTTATTTTTGATTTCAGATCCAAGTTCCGCGTTATTCATAATCAAATTTATAAGATGTTACGGTCATGTTAAAATGCGACGCCTTACGTGTTAGAAATGAAATAGAAATTATGATCAATTTAGTGCAGTTGTAGAGGGGAGCGAAAAAAAATGTATTTAAGAAATTTGTTAAAATTTAGCACATTGGAAGAAGGCCAAATTTCATCGAGTTAGAAATTATAACGGGTGTTTGTATAAGATCTTACAAACTTTAATTTGAAATAAACAACAAAATAGTAATGAAATAGAATTTTTGTTCAGTTTGGAGGAAATTTAAATGACTTTTCAGTTTTTGAAATAAGATCTGATGAATGACCACCACGACTAGCTGTCAGTCCAATTTGAAACGCTTTTTTAAGAAGTTCTGGTGCTATTTTATTAATAGCATGTATGTGTTGAACTCGAAATGCTCGAGAGTTGATGGGTTGTTAGCATAGCACAGCGGAAATCTAATTTGAAAACAAAAAATCCAATGGACATCGTGTGCCGATAATGCTGTTGACTGACAATGCACTTCACAAATCATTCACTTTACTTTTTGGAGTAATATATGAACTGCTCTAAAAGTCAGAAATGAACTATTACCTTATGTTTCTATAGCACATTTGTTCAATCATGCATTTGTTTATTATTTGCTTGAACATTTTCTTAACAAAACAACAGTTTGTTTTCAATTGTTTGAGTAAATAATTTTGGGCGATACGTATAGCACACTAAATCATGAACAGTCACACAATTCAAAATTTATCAAAATCGCTTTCTTTCCATAAACCAATTCACAGATCAAATCTCTAACGGCCACAAAAATTTCGTTTGCAACACTGTCTTCTCAACATAAGAATATAATGTTTCGTGTTAGTTGTGACGCTAGTAATGAAAAAATTGTTTAATTAAGCAAAACGTATTTCAAGTTAATGAGACATAATTCGATACTCACAACTTAATGGAAAAAATACTGTGGAACTCAATTTTGTTATATAATTACAACCATGTTATTAGAAACCGTTTCTTCTGAACATTTAATAATTTTTCTTTTGTGACTGTTGATGATTTCATAGGCGATATGTATGAATGTACGTACTTAAGTCAATAAAAGAAGTATTTTTCCTTGAAATTCATTATGAAATAATTTGGAATATATGATAATTATAAATTGAGTTGATTCTTTGAAATTTCTGTTTATTCATGAGCAGCACTTGGCTGGGGGATGCAATAATAATAATCACAACAGACAACAATACATTATTCACAATAATCAAAATGATGATGATGATGATGATGATGATGATGGTGATGATAATGATAATGGTTTTTTGTTATTGTTTGTTTGTATTTATTTATATTGTTGTATATAATTGTAGTCAGATTGTTGTTTTTGTGTTTTTTTTTATTTTCGAGATTTATAAACAAACGAATGATTCCCACCTTTTCTTTCGAAACAATTTCCATTTCTTACACCCATAGACATAGACAACAGAAGAAGAAGAGGAAGAAGAAGAAGAGGAAAAAACTGTTGCTATTTTCTAGGCGTTTCATTAATAATACAGCTCCTTTGCCCTTGCTCTTCCCAGCCTAACACTATTTTCTGTTTTTGTAAATATTTTTCTTAAAATTATTTTCAATTGAAAGAAATCAAAACAAATCGACTCCAATCGAATTGTTTTATTTAAATCTTATTAAAAACTTACTTTTTTTATATGCCATCTATTTAATTATATGAAATTGTATGAACAAGTGGGTGAGGATAAGTGTGAGGGTTGAAACATGTTTTTTTTTTCACTTGAAATGATGAGTAAATTTTTATATTTTCTTTAAAGTTGCTGTTGCTGTTGTTGTTGTTGAATTTTAAATAAAACAATCAATTAGTATCAAAATAAGAACAACAATTACATACTACAAGTACACGTTGTATTCAAAATCCCCTTTTATAAAATAAAACATCCTTCCCTCTGCCGGTCCTTCTTCATTTCAAATTTCAAATTTCAAAAAAAAAAAAAAAAAATAAGAAAATTCCAATTAATTTTTAAATGAGTTGTTGTTTTCCAAAAGTTATACAAATTTTAAAATGAGAAAATGAAATAAAAAATACCAGCAACAACAACATCAACAACAATAATAATAACAACAATAAAAAAGAAAATTAATATAATTATTGAGATTATTTTAATATTCACAAATTATAGAGTAGAATGAATGAATACCATAAATAGAAAAGGCAGCGTCATTCCGTTATTAAAAATACTTGCACATTGGAATTGCTGAACTTGATTATTGAGTTGAATTGTAATCATCCTCCATAAAAATCCCCATGAAGGACTGAATGACTTTATGACATGACTGACAGACTTATTTAATATTTATGGATATTAAGAGCTGGGGGCAAGAGATTTGATTCAAATTTAAATTTAAGTGGAAAGTGTTTAAACAATTTCTTTTTTTGTTTTTGTTTAATATTAGACAACAATAACAACAACGTGATTTTATTAAGTTGTTTTAATATCGAATTCATGATTAAATAGAAATTTCTAGAAAGTGAATTGATGATTTCAATTATGTGATTAAATTTGAACAAATGAAATAACAAATAAGGACATAAATCTCGATTGGGAAGTTTAAAAGTTCAAATGCTGCAAAATGGTTCAGGATTTTTGTATAAATTTAGATCACTCTGAGTAATCTTCTTAGGTACTAGTTTCGTTGACGAAATCTAAACATAAACATGTAAATGGACTGTAAAAAAATGTATCTGTATTTGTATCTGTCTCTCCCACTGTTACGACTACATTTTTAATATCTGCAGGTTAGTGAAATTAAGTTGCTGCAAGGGCAACGAAAATGAGTTCTTCTATTTCCTCTTCATTTTTTTTCGTTACACCTCTTCGGAGCATTGGTTTTCACACAGCATGTTAAGTTGTTGTTGTTAAAGTTGCTATTCATTAGTATGTAATTTGCCTTTTAGCTAAACAGATCTTGGATGGACGATGAAATACCTTTTGTCTCAAGAGGTATCGACTCCTCTTTTACGGGGGTATTCAATATATTATCAGGAGGTGATCGAAGCTTCTTTAATTACTTAAAATACAAAACCTGACTTAATAAATAAGCGCTGTTTTTAACGATTACCTCTTCATTTGACCAAAATTTTTACCGAACCAATGATTTCTTTAAATTTAGAAACACAAAATAGTCGCAAATTGCTAATCCTGATGAGGCAGCCCGATCTATCTATAAGCTCAAAGTAATGATCACCGCTAATCATTTTACCGTTTCCATGACCAAGTTGTACAATAAATTCACTTTAACCTTCATTGTTGCACTTTTACTAGAAGAAATCCTGTTTTGATTACTCTTTGATTCTTTGCGGTATTGAAATGGAACCTCGTTTCGTTCAGTCTTGAATGACGTCCGATTTGCGCTGAAACATAGCTAAAAATTGATGGTAGAGATTAATTGTTTTTAATATTTTTCAAGCCCTTCTTTTGATGATGACTTTTAAGTACTGCGACCCTATGATTCATTGAACTGCATTGACCAAAATAGGGTTTCCCTTTGATATACATCTCAACTTAGATACCATGATAGGGCGAAACTTATACCGCATCTATGTACCTGTTAATTCCTTCGAATCCGGGACCCAGCAGAGTTTGATCATATTATCCATTGATCATATTCCATTCGGCTTAATTTACTCACTTAATTTCATGGAAGCTAAGTGCTCTACTGGCAGCTTGACTATCAGATATTATGAGTATATCCTATCCTTTTTACTTTCTATCCCTTTTTAAATTGTTCACATCTTTCTATGGCGTAAACTTCCCCATGGAAAATACTTGTGAGTTAACTTATATGCTTACAATATTTCATTTCAGGCCCAAATACACCCGCTCAAACACTTGTGGTTGCATTGAAATTAAGAAGAATGAAATGTCTTGAATATATCAAGCTGCCCTCATATCGCTAAGCTGCTTCCTTAATCCACTGACGCCCAGTGTATGATCCCGTTTAGCAAGACTGAAGAAACTTCCAGGCAATGGTTATATTGACATAATTAAGATTTAAATGAGATTTAAAAGAAATCGAATCGGAAGAGGCCTTAATGAGTAGTTACAGTACTCGAATAGAAATAGTGACTGTTTCGTTAAGGTACATGCATGAGTAGCTCAAGTATTAAGGGACTGTTAATACGATTTACCATCAAACACCGAACATTCTTTACCATGACAATCAAATCTATATGATAAGCATATGGTAAAATAGGCCATAAAAATTCAATATAAGAAAGAGTTGGTCTAGAAATATGAAAAACATGATGACAATTGTCAAATGTGTCAAATATTTTCTTTAAATTCTTTGAAAGCGACCCTCGTATAAACTATTTAGTTTAATTTTATCGGAACATGGCTAAAAAAAGAGAAGCAAATAATAAACTTTTGAAAGTTTTTTGTTTTTTGGGTCGACATTCTTATTTGTTTATCTACTCGTACATGATGATGACGTTCTTCTCTCTATCTATCTGTCTGTCTTCTGTATTTGGAACGTAAACACTAAACGAGTGGCAGCAAAGAGACTAATTTTTTGTTTTATTTTATTAAAATTCTTAAAACACCATCATAGACGTTCATATATGTGGTATGTGTTTAAGCGATTCTGTACGAGTGTATGAAATTAAAAAGGACACCAATCCTTTTTATATTCTTAATTATCCTGTTGTGTAGTAGTAGTAGTAGTAGTAGTACTTAATTCACATTTCATAACGGAAGCGCATGCTCGATAGTAATATTTAAACGAAATTTGCAAAAATACTAAACGCGCGTATTTAGAATGAAAATAGAAAAAAAAATCATGCTTGACAGGAATATTAGTAGCAGAGGTAAGAGTGTAAGTGGGAGAACGTGGCAATAGCAACAGTATGTTTGGATTAAAGACAACAACATATCAAGTGATTCTATTGAAAAAATAACAAAAACAAAAACAAAGACAAAACAAAAATGCAAAGGACAAGAAAAACTCATTAAAATTGTTGGCCCTTTTTGTTTTTTGAAATACTCGTTTCATTTCTTATATCCTCTTTAATACATTTTCATTTGCAACTTCGTGGTCGAAGTGTAGTTATGTATGTGAATAGCAAGCAGGTGGTTTGGTTAGTGTCTACACGTTTTAAATAGTATTTGAGTTGCTATTTGATTTTGAATTGTTTTTTTTTTGTTTCCTTTTTTTAGCTTCTATTTCTGTCTTTCTTTTATTAATCAGTTCAATAACCCTCGTATAAATTAAAAAACAAAATAAATATGTATGTACATGAAAATAAAATTAATAACACGTGTTTAACAATATGTTGCTCTATTAAAACACTTTTGAACATATTTTTGAATTTCTAATAAAACTTGTATTCTTTTACAGATCTGCCACTGGCTAAAACATAATTATTTGCTTAATTAATAAATCAAAACTGTAATAATAGCATAGATTGCATTCATATTTTAATGAAAAATATTTAATTTCGTACGCTTAACTCTGTGCATATCCGTACATACACATACATGCACATGGGTATGTGAGTGCTTTTTGTACACGTAATGCAACCAATGCATCATCTGTTGCCACAAGGAATGCTAATAATGCTGCTGCCCTAAAAAAAGCAAAAAGCAAAAAGCAAAAATGCAAAAATGCAAAAACAATGGCTCTATTAACCAGCTAATAGTTTATTTGTATGTTTGTGTTCGTGTGTGTGTGTGTGTGTGATTGTACGTAAAACTATATGTATATGTATGAGTCTTCAGTCTGTTTAACCAACAACAACATAATCACTTAACTCTATAGCTGCAATAAGCTTTCCAATTTACATATTGCATATTAACAACAGCAAAACCAGCAACAACTACAACAGTTATTGCCAAAATAAGCAAACAAAAAAAAAAAAAAAACAAGAAGAAGAGGAAGAATTTAACATCTTTTCATCATCAATTGTCACCTCTCTCATCCATTGCTATTTGGTGGCGAGCGCAAGGCTTTGCAAGGGAACAAACTAATCCATTAACATCAGCTTCTGATCTATTATCTTATATATAGAATCCAGGTTAGTAATTTGAGGTTATGTTTTTTTTATTTTCATAGATATTTAGATCATAATTATTATCATCATTTGTAACAACAACAACAACAACAATAACAATAACATAATGACTTATATACCGAAAAAAAATTCGTATTATTCACGCTCGCATACAGCTATGAATCTAATAAATATGGACTCTGAGAATCGGGTTGTTTTAAATGTGGGTGGCATACGACACGAAACATATAAGGCAACATTAAAGAAAATACCAGCAACTAGACTGTCAAAATTAACCGAAGCATTGGCCAACTACGATCCGTTACTAAATGAATATTTTTTTGATCGACATCCGGGAGTTTTTGCTCAGGTGTTAAACTATTATAGGTAAGTATGATCGATTCATTTTTTTAATACAAATTTCTATTTAAATTCCATTGCCCATTGCCCATTGCCACTATTTATGAGACACAATTAGTATCGACAGGAATGGTTACATGTTGATGTGAATCAATTTTCGTTATCCTTATACTACAATTTTTAGTCCTGTCTGTGAAATCTGCTTAAGTAGGAAATACATAATTACTATTTCAGCATCATTTGCTCGTTTAAAGGAAGTCAGTCTTCAAGAGCTCTACGCTCTAAAGCAAATAAAAAAATATTACTTTTATATCCACATTTTACTTGACTAAAAGATTTGAAATAAATTTCTAAGCATATTCTGTATTGTATCTGTTCATTCTTCTGTCTGACAATGTAAAATGGCGAATAGCCTTCTTCGGGGCTTTTGTTTTCGGTTAGGCATGCAAAAGTAATAGCAGTCCAGGTTAGAATCCCGGGGATGACAAGAAAAAATTCTCTTCATCATGGTTTCGAATTTGAAGTGATGAATCCATCCAAGATGATCCATCCAAGAAGCCCGACATCGACTGCAAAAAAAAAAAAACATAGGAAGGTCGACGACGCCACTTTTCGGGAAAAAGGTAGGAGTCTATGATAAGCAAAGACTTAGACAACGGCAGATGACATCACCATCATCATTCTGGAGCTGCCACAGTAGACCGATCAGAAAGCAAACATGCATTGTGGAGTCCCTTTGCTCCCAAAAGAAGTAACGAAAGACATGCTTTAACAACTGTATTACAGCCATCATAGCAATTTGTATCCAATTATCGAAAAAATACATATATGCGGTGTAGTATCGAGTTTTCGAACTTTCTTAAGTATCTTACATTAAATCCACACAATTAATTTAATTAACTGTTCCAATATATTGTTTTCAATTTAAAATTTATTGAAAATATTTTGTTGTTGTTTTATTGATGAAAAGAACTGGTAAACTTCATTATCCAACGGATGTGTGTGGACCACTATTTGAAGAAGAATTAGAATTTTGGGGTTTAGATTCAAATCAAGTCGAACCCTGTTGTTGGATGACCTACACACAGGTATTTATATTCACATTCCGTTTGACATTCAAACTCAGATTTTAATATCAACTTTTTCGCATATTGAACAGCATCGTGACACTCAAGAAACACTTGCCGTACTTGATCGCTTAGATTTAGATACAGAAAAACCGTCCGAAGAGGAATTAGCTCGAAAATTTGGTTTCGAAGAAGACTACTATAAGGGAACATTATCGTGGTGGCAAGAAGTTAAACCACGAATATGGTCACTATTTGATGAACCGTATAGTTCGAATGCAGCCAAAGTATGTAATAAAAAATTGATTCTTATTCTTATTATTATTCGGGATTATAATTAAAAAAAAAAAAACGATTTATTTCAATTTCCACAGATCATTGGTGTTGTATCGGTGTTCTTTATATGCATTTCAATATTATCATTCTGTTTGAAAACCCACCCTGATATGAGAGTTCCGTATATTGTAAATAAAACGGTATTCACCGCAAATAATAGTTCCGCCTGGTATTTGGATAAGACTCAGACAAATGCCCATATAGCTTTCTTCTATATCGAATGCGTTTGTAATGCCTGGTTTACTTTCGAAATACTAGTGAGTACCATCATCTATTTACTTACATACATACATACATACATGCTTACATATATCTGTTGAATGATAGATAATCTATTATTATTTTATTTTTTTTATTTTGTATTTTCTTCTGTAGGTGCGTTTTATATCATCACCGAATAAATGCGACTTTATCAAATCATCTGTTAATATAATCGATTACATTGCCACGCTTAGTTTTTATATTGATTTGGTATTGCAACGTTTCGCTTCACATCTAGAGAATGCTGATATTTTGGAATTTTTCTCCATAATACGTATTATGCGTCTGTTTAAACTGACGCGACATTCGTCTGGTCTAAAAATTCTCATACAGACATTTAGAGCCTCAGCAAAGGAATTGACGCTGCTGGTATTTTTCCTGGTATTGGGCATTGTCATATTTGCTAGTCTGGTATATTATGCGGAACGGATACAAACGAATCCACATAATGATTTCAATAGTATACCGTTGGGTTTATGGTGGGCCCTAGTAACAATGACAACAGTGGGCTATGGTGATATGGTGCCGAAAACCTATATTGGCATGTTTGTGGGTGCACTATGTGCTCTAGCCGGTGTGCTAACCATTGCACTGCCAGTGCCCGTTATTGTAAGCAACTTTGCTATGTACTACTCGCATACACAGGCACGAGCAAAACTGCCAAAGAAACGTAGACGTGTGCTTCCGGTTGAACAGCCCCGTGCACCTAGGCTGCCAGGTTAGCGAAAAATTTTTCCATTTTATAGTATAAGAGTGTGTGAAAGGAAGAATTCAAATTAAAATTTCATTTCATAGGCCAATCAGGAGGTGTTAGTGGTTGTGGTACACCCGGTTCTGGTCCTAATTCTGGTCCTATGGGTTCTGGCACCGGTCCTAGGCGTATGAATAACAAAACCAAAGATTTAGTTAGTCCAAAGTCGGGTAAGTATTTTACAAATACATAAATAATTGTTTCATGCAAGTGATAATACCAATTTCGAAACAGCGAGGAGACTCAGTTTTATGTGTATTTAGGGATCACGGTTATCATATTTCGAATCGTAAATATTCATGTAAACAGTACTTTGTGTGATTGAAAAGTAAAAAACTGTGCGATATTAGAAATTGAAAGCTTTTTTCGCTTCTGAGGAGAAGTTTATAATGTAATGTATTGTATGAAGACCGCAAATGTGTAAAAGTGTTGATGTTTGGAATTTTCGATGAGAAAAAATACAATAATTCGAAGGGATATAAACTTAATATTATATTTCCTTAAAAGTACGAGCTTCGTACGTCCTTTAAACCACAAATACAATAAAATATATTAATTCAATATGTACAGAAAATAAGCAGAAAATAAGCAAAACTCAGGGGGACTGAAGTTTTCGTAGACTTTATTTATTTTTATAAAATCAGTACTTTGCGGATTCTATATCGCTCCAATCGTGGTCTACAGCCTTTTCGTAAAAGATATTCTATTGTAAGCTACCTCCAAACCCATTTGAAGATCATTCTTGCTCCGGGAGCAAGAATAATGTTCGATACTTAAAATAGTTCTTCAAATGGACGAATAAGGAATAATTACCATAATCATCGTTAACAACATAAGGAATAAGGAATTTTTAAGCATTTTAAATAGCACTGGTCTACAGCAAAAAAAACCTTTAAGTAAAACTATCTGAAATATAATGATATTGATGCGCTGAATTCAAATTCGTTTTCAGTTTTTTTCCATCGGGTTCAAATTTTTTTTATGGGCGTGGCAAATATTTCACCTAACATATGGTAGTTTTGTCTATATATTTCGTCATAACTTGAAAACGACTTGACCAATTTTAACGTAAGTACCAGTACCTTTTGAATAATTTTTTTTTGTATTTTCAATAGTTTCGGTTTAGTTGCGAAAAAAAAAATTTTTTCGCGCAAAATTAGTGGAAATTAGATAGTTAACTTTGACCAAAATTGGTGAGCAAATTTTTTCCTGCAAAATTAGTGGAAGTTTGTTTTACTTTTATTTCTAAACAAATGAAAGCCAGATACATATGTTGAATGTAAAATAACCCGTAAAGGTAGTGTCTAACTTCGACAAAAGTAAACGGTTTATGACTATCGTAGGTAAAAAATATTTTAAGAAGAAGTTTGTTTATTATTCTGGTAAAAAAAACAGTACAAAATGCACTTTTAAGAAAGACAACACAATTATTTTCATCATTCAACACTTGTTTGCGAAACCGAAAAGACAAATCCTATCCGATATTTGATTTTATCAGAACCAAAAGTTACAAAATTTATACGTAGAGTTAGCTTATTTATAATGGATTTTTGTTTTAGATTACAGTATGTCAAGGGCTTGGAATAACAAAAATTCTCCAGATTTGTTCTGGTACATCTGTGGGGAACTAACTTTAAAACTACAACGCCATACAATAACTTCCCAAATTAAGAATGCTTATAAGCATTACTTTGGATTTCCAATCGATGAAAGAAACAAATATTGGCTGCCAAATATGTTGTACGAGTACGGATTGACATTGAAGCTACCTAGCGCTATATGGCAGCACAAACACAAAAAACTTTTTTTTTCTTAGAAATTACGATCTGTCAAACGTCAGCTGTTAAAATTTAAGCCAAATTCATCGATTAGTTTATTTGTTGTAGTCGTTTGAAGTAAGCAACTTTTGTGTTTCTTGGAAAATGGAAAAAAGTGAATTTCGTGTAGTGATTAAACACTATTATTTGAAAGGCAAAACGGCGAAAGAGACAAAATAAAAGCTTGATAAACATTCCAGCGATTCTGCTCCGTCAGATTATATGGTAATATATTGGATTGCTGAATTTAAACGAGGCCGAACAAGCACTGCAACAATACCATCAACAGGAAGACTAAAAGAGGTGGTTACTGAAGAAAATATCAAGAAATATCAAGAAAAAAATACATGAGATTGCTGAAATGGTAAACATATCATATGAACGTCTGTTTAACATTTTGCATGAACATTAGCGTTTGAAAAAGTTATCGGCAAGATGGGTGCCGCGTTTGCTCAGTGTTGAACCAAAACGACTTCGAGTTCACAGCGGTATTTGGACATGATAAAGCATAATCCTGCTGATTTTTGGCGTAGATTAATAACTGTTGATGAAATGTGGGTCCACCACTACACACCTGAAACCAAAAATTAATCGAAGCAATTAGTGGAAGCTGCGAAGACAGCGAAATCGGCTGGCAAGGTTATGACCACTGTATTTTGGGATGCACACGGAATATTGCTTATCGATTATCTTGAAAAGGGATCCACAATCACAGGAGAGTATTATCGTGCATTATTGGATCAATTGGTTGGTGCAATCAACGAAAAATGACCACATTTAAACAAGAAAAAGTGCTCTTTCTTCAAGACAACGCACCGGTTTACACAGCATTAGATACGATGCTAAAACTACGAGAAATCCACTTCGAATTGGTTGATCATCCACCTTATAGTTCAGATTTAGCCCCTAGTGACTTTTTTCTGTTTCCAAACTTGAAAAAATGGTTCGCAGGTTCGCGTATTTTGAGCAGTTCCCAAAATCGTATTATTCAGATGGTATAAAAAAGTTGGAAAATCGTCTTACTAAGTGTATTGAGCTAAAAGAAGACTATGTTAAGAAATGAATAGTTTTTGAAAAAAAATAATGTTTTTTTTTCCTACTTAGGTAGCTTCAATATCAATCCGCCCTCGTAATACTTGTGCAAGAATTTTAAGCGGCTGGCTTGACGGCAATAGTAAGATAATGCAATTTATAAAACCAATGATATGGAGTGAACCATAAAATCTGCATGTTCGCGATTTTGACCGCTACGCGTGGATTAATGGGAAAATACAAGCACAAAATCATATATCCGAACATTTCATCTGCCCGACTACCAGTTCTTCGAAACAATAATGTTTCTTTGCATATTCATATGTGTATGTATTTTTTCGTAACAGACATTTCCTTTCATTATTTTTGCGTGCTGCCTCATAATCTATTACACATTTATTGTCAAAGTTAGGTATCCGCCTTTATGAGTTATTTTACTTTCAACATATCTTGCTTTCATTTAAATGCTTAAATTGTAAAATTTTCACTCCGAAAATTTTTTAAGACTATTTGAAAAAAAATTGTTTTAGTTTTACGCGACAAAAGTTATGAATAACTCCGAAACTGTTGAAAATACAAAATACCTGTTATTCAGATGATTTATAGGAAATTTTGATCCCAAACATTTGCTGGTACTTGCATTAAAAAACTACCATATTTTGCCACGCCTATAAAAAAAATTTGAGTAAGATGGGAAAAACTGAAAACGGACTTGAATTCAGCGCATCAAAAGCATTATATTCCATATAATTTTATTTAAAGGCCAGAAAATGTTTTTTTTTTTTTTTTTTTTTTTTTTTTTTTTGTAGACCAGTGTAATTATATGCTGATCTCAGGAATATACAAATATTTATTTTTTGCAAATGTAAATTTTATATTTACGATTCGAATATATGTATGTATGCTTGGTTAGGATATATATTTTGAAAATATATGTACATATATAAACATATTTTTATACAGACATATACCACAAAATAAAAAATTGCCAATACAGAGAAAGAATAAACCTGTGTACAGTGTAAATAATTATTTGTTATTTTGAATGAAAATAAGAAAACAAAAAATGCTAACAATTTTTGGTTGTTTGCCCATCATCATACTTTTATATGAATTTTTATTTTTTAATTTTCCCAAAAAAACCAAAAAAATAAAAAATATATTTTTTTTAACTGATACTGGTGATGCTGCTTTATTCAAAACCATTAAAAAACAAACTCTTTTCTCTCTCTCTCTCGCTCTCCATAATGGCTTTATGTTGTTGCAGAGAAACACAATCCACTATTACAGCTGCTATATCGCTAAACATGCTATTGCCTCAGTCAGACAAAAGAAAAACTTCAGAGCTGATTTTGTAAAAATTCAAAATTCAAAAAAAAAAGAAAAAATATTTAAATGGATTTGAAATGGCTTACAGAACAAAATAAGACACTTGCTTAAGCAAAACAAAACAAAAATTGTAAAAGAAAAATAATAAATTAATTTTAAAGAAAATAGTCAATTTTATCGTAATGTTGTATTATTGTATTGATATACTACATACTACTCGTAATATGAAATACCATATGCATCGCATCCAGAGCCAAATGTTTTGCTGCTGCACATAAAGTCACTTGTAAAAATTTTATTGAAAATGCTTGAATATAAAACCCATACTTGCCTAAATGATATGCATACATATGAACACATGCATAAATACATGCATATGTACATACATATGGTATGTATGTACGTACAATATTACAGAATATAAAAATTGAAATTGAATTCAAATGCATATCTGACCATATGTATGTATGTATGTATGTATTTTTGGATTATTTTAGTTTTTTTTTTTATTTGTTTTTTGATTGATTTGTATGTATAATTATTATCGAATATGTTGTTGTATTGTAATTTAATAAATTTAGATGAATATACGGCAATGATAAGCAAAAATCGTGACGGTAAAATGGGAAGATTGCTTTGAAAACCAACACAACAGTTGCGGCGAAAATCATCACCTAAAATCCAAAGTCAAAAGCCAAACTAACAGTGAAATATCATCATCCATCCAGTCAACTAACTAAATACGCACTAACATAGCAACAAATATTTAATCACAATATAAAACAGTCAGCACAGGATAATTCAAGGATTCATAATAACAAAATAAGGAAAAAAGAAAAACAATTATTATCTCGTATTATCATCATATCATTAGGAAATAACAAACAAATAAACATATTAAAGCAATAATTAGTGAAAAGAGTACCGAATCATTTTTCATCGCCATTTACTTCATAATTTTCATCAACTTTTTCATCGACAATTCGCTTCGATTTCGTGTTCGATTTCATAAACAAAAAGGGACTGAATTTGATCTTGATTTGAGTGAAATGCGTTTGTTACATAAAAATCCCCAACAGCTGCTGCGCGGTATGTGAATTTCTACGTTGGATTTTGTAATCGTTTTTCTTTTCTTCTTCTTTACAAATTGGACTATTAATTCTAATTCTTTTCTAATCATTGTTCAATTGTAGAATTGAGTGTGTGTGTGTGTGTGTGTGTGTGTGTGAGTGTACGTGTGTAAAAGTGTTGTGTCTGTCCTTTTAATTTCAATGCAATTCACTTTAATTCAAATCCAATTTAAAATTCATTGCAGTTGGTGAAGAATTTTGAAAACAAAATAAACAAAAAATAAAAACAAATTATTTTCAGCTGAATTTTAAGTTTTTGAATAGAAGTGGAATTACATACTTCAAAATTATCTTTGCTTTTATACTACATTTGTTACATTATCAGAAAAAAAAATATTGAATGTCGTCGGTGTGTGTTACAAAATTTAAATGTTGTAAGAAATTATTTAAAAAATAAAAAAAAAACTAAAAACATTTTTATAACGATTTAAATAAGATATTATCTAGAAACTAAATCTTCACTTATGACAGTTAGTTGTAGGGGAAAAGAAAGAAAGTCTTGCTTATAATGCCTGTATTAAGGGATATTAAATTTATATTGTTTTTTTCGTTTAAATTTAATATAAAATTATTATTTATAATTCTAACAGTTTCTCAACACAATCATCCTTATAAATCAATAATTATTTTATATTTTGCAGATGTGGCCTTTGGTTTTGACTAAAATTCTTTACAGACAAATAACAATAAACCAAAATCTTTAAAAGCTTTTGTCAGCGCTCAAATTTCCATTAAAAAAAAAAAAAAAAAACATTAAAAAACTTTACCACAAATAACACATCAATCAAATGCTCAAAGTAATAATTAAAAAAAAAATACTGAAAAACATTTCTGCCTCATTATACGGAAGAAGCAAATGGGAGGGTGTGTGTGCTAAATTAAGAAATTCAAATATTTTTTATTTAATTACAAATAATTGAAGCTATAAAGTAGATGAAAGCCCATTTTTATGTATAGTTACCTCCCTCATAACCCCCAATCACCCTTACACAAGTATTCTTAGAGATATTTTTCTATACAGCTGGTGACAGGAAAATGTTTGAGATTTTGAAAATTTGTTGTCAATGCTCTCGGGTGAAAGCGTTCATACAAAATGCGAAATTATTTTGAAGAAAGCAATAGACATTAAACTTTGAATATAATTTCACTCGTTAAAGCTCTCTACCAGAAAGCTTAAGGTTGTAGAATAAAAGAGAAAACAGGAAGTCGGCATGGTTGCATCGTATTTCTCCTCCTACTTAACATAGTGATGGAAACAATCATGGAGATAGCATTGAATAATGGCAAGGGAATAACTTGTGGGCTGAAAGGACACTTAACCGATCCAAACTAAAACATAAAACTCGGCACATTCTCAGAAGACCATCCGCCATGACAATTGAAGAAGAGGACGCCTAGTACATATTTAAAAAAGATAGAAGACAAAAGAGTCATGTTCACGCTATTTAATGAGCCCCTATACTATTGAGATCCATAGAAATTTATTATATATGTACATGCATATATCAAGTGATTTTTGAAGAGCGTACGGACTTGATTAAAAAAACACATAAAACTTAAAGAAATGTATGAAATCATCGATCTATATAATTCAGGTTTAAAGAGGATTTCATGTAAATATTGACCTCGACTTCGCCTTAAATGGTTCATAAGCTGGATCCAATATTGGCATAATCTCTCCAATATGATTTCCAGTGCTCCAACCGTTGCGGGCTTGTCCCTATACACATGAGCCTTAACTTAGCCCTACAAAAAATAATCCAACCTGTTTACTTAACCCGCCTCTCAATTGGCCCATTTTTTTGCGTGCTCTGTAACCAGGGCAGATTTTTTTTACTTAAAGGTTTTGGTAGTTTATCTACAACAAAAATAATTATAATTTACGTTTTAGGAGTACAAATTAATTCGGACCATTTTTTGGCGCATAAAAATAATGAATGAACAAATGTATCAAAATAAAAATGTATCCAATCACTGTTTACATCTTTTCCCCACCTCTTAGCCAATTTACGAATTCTCATCTTTTGAAGCCGATTTTATATTTCTTCAAACGAAGTGAATCGGTGACATGTCAAAAGATATTGTATTCGTAAAGCAGCCAATAAATAGTTAGAAGGTTCGGAGATTACGACGGGTGCACCATTTGATCGTTTCTAACAGTTGTTTGACAACTTTTATGACGTGTGGCCGAATGGTTGAAATGCAAAGAACAACTTAATCATGTTTGTAGTTATATTCCGGCCGTTTTTCTCATATTACACGATTTAAACGAAGTAATTGCAGTCTGTTCCGATCACCGATTTTTAGTAGCTCGTAGAACACAATTCTGTCTTGATCCCACCAAGAGTTCAAAATTATATTATGAGTATTAAAACAACGTATTTTTACTAATGAACAAACAAATATTTTCGAATTGCATGAAATTTGGAAGCAATTATAAAACCCAATAAAAACCGGCGGGGTGGGTTTCCACACCAAATAGTGCATATTTTGGCATGCATTGACAGTTCTTGCAATGCTTCTGGCTGCTCTTCACACCAAATAAGACAATTGTGCTTGTTCTAGTATCTATTCAACCAGAAATGAGCTTCGTCGCTGAACACAATTTTCCGATAATAAGCGAATTTAGGGCATGAATTTTTATAATAAAATTCAATAATCTGGAAACGTTGCACGTTTGTAAGTCGACCCATAGTTTAATTAGACATCAAACTGAATATGTTACACGATAACAGTTGAGATACCAAAATCACCCGATGCATACATATGTATATATAAGATAGACATTCTAATTAAATACTGACTAAATTATCGATGATGTTCTGGAAATAAAGGTCAAGTAAAAAGTATTTCACAAATATTTGGGCGCTTATGTTTATTGGCAAATCTGAATCTTGAACTTTTTTATGTCACATGCTGTATAAACATTTAAATATTATTCATAGAGCATTCCCCTTCGAAAAAAAGTAAATTTAAGATAAAAAAAAAAATTAAATTTCAAACCTTCCCCAGTAATTTTTAATTAGTTCAACTGATTAGTTTAAAACATTATAAAATAAAATGTAAATAAAAATGTAAATTTAAAATACAAAAATTAAAAAATCAAATAATAATAATTGCATGTATACATGTACATACATATCTGTTTACATTTCTGTATTTTTATTTTAATTTTTATTTTTTTAAATAAATTCAAAGCATGCTTTTCATTTCTTAAAAACATATTTAAAAATGCGTAACTATCTCTCTCTATCTCTCTCTCTCCCTATCTCTTTCATTGTCACTACTTTATAAATCTAAACTATCTTTTTTTACATTACGAAACTTTGTGTGTAAATTCGATATGAAAAAGGCTTGCTTTTCTTTATTAAATGGCATCTCTTTTAAACCTTTAAGTTTGCATACGTATATTACATAGAAATTTTTGACGAATAAAATTAAAAAAAAATAGATAAAATATTTGTATCTTTTAGTTCTGAATTTATTTTCTCTTTTGATGAATTTCATATCAGTGATGAATAATACAAATTTTCATTTTCTTACAACTTGCTTTAGGTCCAATTGGTGCCAGTATTGTCGCCATGAGTCCTCGTACAATGCTAGACTTAAATCCAGCTTTGGCTATGGGCAAACCAACATTTGAATCACGTGGACCACCTATAACATCGAAGGACTTTAAGGATACGGATAAACATACAACGGAAGCAGCAAAGAAAAACTTTTTATAAAAAAAAAAAATCTTTTCCATAGAGAATCTTATTAAAATAATGACCCAAAATAATCGAATACATTATTTTTAATCAACTCTCCTCTCCCGCTCTCAGTATCCTTAGCCTATATTCATATTGAAAAAAAAAACAGAAAAAGAAAAGCGTAAGATAACATAAAAACTTTGTATCTCTATTTCCAATAACTCGGCTTAATAAGTGTAAAAGTATTTCTCTTTTTAATAAGCCTAACAACCCAAAAAAAAAAAAACAAAAACAAAGTAAAAGATATATATCAAAATTCTAAAAAATTTATATACTTAACTCGTACATCCATACATATATACATAAATAGTTAACTATTCACTTATTTATGTAATAATACATCATATATGTTTATTTATTTATTAACTTATTTTCTTACTAAATTAGCAAAAATGAAAAAAACTCCCACAGAAGAAATATCATTCCAAAAATATTTTATTTTTTTTCACTATCAAGCTGAGTAATAATTTTCTAAAGCTGGCATCACACGATTGCCTCGAATACACCAATATGACACAATTTGTATTGTGCTTTATTGCCGCAGAATATTAAACTGGAACGTATTGCCTGCCCACATCAATTGTCACACAAGAACACAATAAATATTGGCGCATTATTGATATTTCTGTTGACGCCTGATTGCAATCGAGCTGTTACACGATTGCCGTACCAATAATTGGTGCATTGCGTTAATCTGTGATCCCAGCTTAAGAAGAAGAAGAGTAGTTTTGAATGCAATATCCAAAGTTCTATATCATGTGTATGGAATTGAATTTAATATCAAAACAAACCCTTATCGATGGTTATAAATAATATCCTTAACATATCAAAAGCAAAAAAAAACAAAAAACAAAAAAAACAACAACAATTGTAGGTGGATTAGAAATGATCTCAAAATTATTTTCGAAAAATTCCAAGTTTCTATTCAATTGCAATCTGTTACATGTACAAATTTGTTAATTTTAAAGGCTTAAAACTTAAATGTACAATATTAAGACATAAAATATTAAAACTTCTTTTTCAAATGATTGCACTGAAAAGTAGAATTACGAGATTCCAAATTTCGAGATGTCCTTTTCCATTTGATCCTTCCATCGAAGTTATGCTCTTCGTCTTCTGCATGAACCATCTCCATGTTCGTACTCAAATGACTCACAACATGACTTAGACAACGTAATTGTTGTAATGTATTACGTTTAACTATTTCGGCATGTAGCAGATGGGTCCATAAATTTTACAAAGAATTTTCCCCTCGAAAAATTCCAGCAAATACCCACGTTTTTACGTCTTTCGCAAAACTCGAAATACTTAAATAATTTTCAGTTACAATTTTCCCAAGTAATGATCAATTTTGATAATATTTATTAATAATGTTTTTCGGCAAAGTTCTGTTGTGTATTTGTATTCGTTTAGTAATTTACAAAAGTTTAGTGTTATAATTCTCATTTAGTTCATAAAAATTTCCATTACCATTTCGTTACCCGTCTTCTTTTATTTTCTTATGTTATAGTATTGATTTAAATTTTTATCATAACTTTCACACTGAGTGTTGGAGGGCAGTTATGAATGCAATTTTATTGCGTTGCATATAGAGACCAAATAAAGTCATAGTAGTGAGCACAATTTAAACTTATTTTGTGTAACTGGCTCTCGTTTAAAGGCTAGGGCATGATGAAGGCTGAATTTGTGAATCAAACAATATTGAGACAAACGTATAAGTGTTGCTGTTTAAGTTCACAATTTGTTGATGAATATCCTTGGAGCCTTTGCCAATAAACATATCCTTGCTTATTTAAGGGGCTAAGGAATATCTAAATCTACGTTGCATTAGATATCGCACGGAGTAAGTGCGTTTAAAGTTTAATCCACAATCACTACTACCCACCCCAGTGATTAACAAACATATACGCAAATACATGCGTAAGAAGAGTTTTGTTCCCTCTCAGTGTCCATGCAGGTATGAGACAAAAGCTCAAAATCAAACAGACTTAAACTTAGCATAGTAATAAGTCATTAAAAGCAGTATTTCGAGATTTGATCTTGCAACAAACAAATAAGTCCCAGAAGACTTACGTTTCCTCTTATTAAGGTTAAAATAGTTTTGAGATCAATTAAATCAATAGAAAATTGATTTTCTAATTTCAACTCTGGGTTGTATTACATTTAAATCATTTGAGTATTAAAACGGCAAACACTTATCATTTATTTCAAACTCATAATTAATTTTTAAGTAAATTTTTTAAATTTAAATAAAAACCAAACAAATATTTATAAAAAAGCATATTTTAAATAGAAACCTCAGGAAATTATTAAAATAAAAAGAAAAAAATTCATTTGTAATACCAGAAAAGATGATGAAAAAATTGAAAAAAAATATAATTTATTAACGAGCAGCTTGATAAAAAAGTAATGACGAAAGCAACTATTCGAACAAATGCAAAATTGTTGAAAGGAAGAAAGAAGGCAAGAAGAACAAGGAAAATATAACGAACTTTTGGGGGAAAGTTTTAAAAAATTGCTGAATAAATAAAACAAAACAAACATGATCTTAATGAAAATGAAGTTCAAAGAAAAATGTCCTTTAAGCAAAAAGCAAAAAGAATAAAACAAAATATTTTGCTCCTTAATATTTCCAAATTTAATGAATTTTATAAAAATACATTTTTTTTTTGTTGAAATTCTCTTTTTAAAAACAAATTGAACCAATTCTTCGCTTAAAAAAAATTTATTAAAAATAAAATAAATAGGTAAATAATAATATTTAATTTATTGAAAAAAAAAAATGAAATTGATATCAAAATGAAAATGATAAAGAAACTCTATAAAGGTTTTTTGTTAAATATTTATAAATTTCAAATACTACACTTGTATGTATTTTGTAACTGTAATTAAATTAATTATTGTATATTTAATATTATCATTATAAAATAATTCGTTAATTGATTTTAATTATGTTGGCTGTACTCTTTGTTAATTTTTAACTATAATATCGATTAATTACTTTTTATATAATAAAAAAAAATTTTTTCTTAAGACATAATTCAAAATTGTTCTTTAGTCAAATATATTTCATAAAATACAAAATAAAAATTATATATAAATATATATAAAATTAATTAAATAAATTATAAAAATGATGGAACAACTTTAAGACGATGATTTACATACAAAAAATAATAATAAAAATTTAAACAAAAATTAATTTAATAAAATGTATACTACTATTAAAAACTATAAAAACTACATATTGAAAGAATATTATGTAATTAAAATTAAAAAGAAGAAAAAATTGTTTTAATAACGACAACAACAAAAACAACTAAAAAATAAATAAATTGAAAAATGAAAAATTGAATGAAATTTAATAAAAAGAAAACATTTTATTGATGACACCAACAAATCAAAAACAAATTAATTTTCAAGAGTTTTCTTTGATTGTATTGCAAAAGGAGGAAGGCTTAGGCCTTATAAGTGAAGCACAAAGATATATCAGCTGTTGTCAGAATAATAGCACCATTTGGATAATATATATATACATATCAGTAGAAAGAAACTATTTTTTTTTTTCAAAAAAGTGTAAAAAGTGTAAAGTGTGTGTGACAAAAAAGAACAAAATGAATTTTGAAATACATTAATATTTATGTTTATAACTGTACTGGGTTGGGTACTGGGTTGCATTGCCCTTATTAGCAATAACGGCTGAGCATCACCTTAAATATAAATCAGCGAATTCTGGCAATTTTCAATGGACATGGAGTATCATAACAAATCCACATCGGTGGCGGCGTCATGAAGTGGTTAGAGCGCACGAAGCAAACCATTTTCGAGCCCCAGCAGAGGACATGGCGAAAAAATTGAATTGTGGTTTCGAATGTTTAATGAAGAGGCTACAACTTCCCTCTAGACAGCTCTATCTAAACAAAAAATGTAGAAAGCAATCGTGACCTTCCTCTGGCGATGATAACAATCATCAAACGAATGATCAGGAAAAACAAAATTAAAATGCTAAAGTGAAGATCACCACCACCACCAATTAGCAAGGATTTGCACCTCTATACAGTCATATGGAATGGAGCTACGGCGGATTAATGATCTACTTAGCTTGAAAAATCAATATTGTTAATAAAACTGAAACAAAGTAATGGATGCTTTGACGAAAAAAAAAATTGTTCCACACTGCTCCTCAAATCATTGTTATGAGTTGGTTTGATCTCAGATACTTTGTCTTTAAAAACTATCTATTAATTTTCCATATGGTTCAGATCAGGGGCCTGCGTAGCCATTCACTCACTGTGATTCTATTAAATCTTAAAACAGTTTTTGGCTTTTTCATTGGTATGCTTTGGGTCACTATCCTCTTACATGACCCTAAGAAGTAGCATTTATTCTGATGCATACATCCCCATGCGATATCTTCTCTGTAACCTTTTGAGTCAAATAAAACTATTTTGAACTCATTTGCCCATAAAATATTTCACCATTTTTCTGTATTAACGGTTCCACCAGCTTTTTAGGTGCTCGTTGTACACCACACCTTTCTGCTCCCACCAGACACACAGCATTGTCTTCCTGCCGAATCGATCTGGTTTTGCAACTGAAGTTGATCGTTATGCCGAATTAACCCATGATTTTTTCCGTTTAGGATTCTAAAAATAAATAAATTTTTCATCACCAGTAAAAATTCGATGCGGCTCTGCAGCACTTTTTTCAACTGAAATAAAAAATTAAGGCTTTACACAAATCAACGCTTTCGCCATCTCTATTTAACACGATAAAAAAATATTATTTTTTTTTCGCTAATTGTCATCTCTTAACCACATGGTCATTTAATAAGATTGTAACTTTTTTGAACTTTTACGTTGTTTCCCTTAAGTTTTCTAGTTGTAGCTTCAGTACTAACTGGTAGATTTAAGCCCTTTTTAACTTCTGCGGCCAAATGCGGTAGAGCAACTATTAAAACTATTGTGTTGCTTTTATATCTACGAGTTTCGAAGTTAAATTTGTACGTAATCGCATTTCGTATCATTTTATATAAACAGTCAACAATTTTTCGTACCTGGGGTAGGTTTTCCATCCGAAATCAGATTTTTTTAATGATCTCAAGTTTTTCTTCGGACAGTGTTTAGTCCTTGAAAACTGAATGTAATTTTAAATAAAACAAATGCAACCTACCGTTTTAAGTTATTCAAGAAAACGTTTTACGCACTCCTTTAACTTTTTGAGATATAAAAATAATGGTGCTGTTATTTTGAGAGGTCGAATTTGTGAGTTTTCATTATTTAAGCACTTTTTTTTAATACAACAACTATATATTTAACAACAAATTATGAATTTTCTTAAGAAGCATACTTCTAATATCATGTCTGTAAAATTATAGAAAAAAATTTACATGCATAGCGACAGAATTGAAAGATGAAAGTCAATCCTTATAGTGGTGCTATTATTTTTGACAACAACTGTATGTACAGTACATTGCTACATTGGATTAAGAAGAATATTTTTGTAAGTTTTAATCTCTTCTTTAAATCAAATCAAACAAAAAATGTTCTCTTTCACTTTTAAGTTCCATAACCTCTTAAAGGGTGAAAAAGTATTTTAAAGGTCAACAGTGTTGGTGGAGTGGACCTCAATTCAATTAACGGTATTCCTCAACAAATGCTAATCGAATGAAAACACTTCGGGTAAAACAAATGAAAGTTTTTTTGCAACAACTAAAACGTTATTTAAAAGTTGATTCCTTAAGATTAGCATTCAAACTTTGTTGAGAGTAAAAAAAAGCAAAAAGCAAAAAGCAAAAATTCAAATCCATCCAATTCAACTCATTTAAATACCAAGTGATGGCGGTACAAAAACTCATAATAGACACACAAATAGACCCCCCAATATAAAATTTTATTTTTTGTTTTTGTTTTCGTTGTTATGGCTCGGTATCAACATAAACGGTTTGATAGGCTTTGTGTTAAGACTGAGAGCAGAAAAGCCTTAGATTTAAACTTTAATTTTCTCTCATTTAAGCTTTTTGTATTACAAGAAATTGTAGGTGGAGGCGGGGGGAGGAATGTGTGTATGTGTGTGCTTTAAAACAAAGAAAGTTTTCTCTCTCTGTTGTGTTCAAATTCAATTGAGAGATGAGAATTGAATAAAATCGGTAGCACGTTGTTGTTGAACCTAAAGAGATAGAGAAACAATGAGAAAACAAAACAGTTTACAACAACAACAACAACAATTATACGACAATTTTTTTTTATCGTAAACAACGACGTGGCTAAAAGGAAGGAAATTTGTTATCTGTGCTTGTATTTAATATTCTCCGCAAATTTGTTTGTGTCTATGAATGGGTTGCCAACTGTTTTAATGTATTTGATGAGACGGATCTGCTTCTGTAAGGCAAGCAAGTTCGTTGGTTTATCAATTTCTATGCAAAACCTATCCATTATTTCGTACAAAGAGGTTCGCATACCGGGTGTTTCTGCTAAAATTGTACTCGTATAGTTGGGGTATTTTCAGAAACTGAAACTAGCAGATAGTAGTCTTTTTTAAATTTCTAGATTCCAAAATATTTGAGTTGCATTTGTAATTGTGCTTGCTTGGCAATCCTTACAATTGCAACTAGAAAAGCGACAAGGAAAAGCGGCAAATGTATAGCAACAGTGTGTTTTAACTTAAAAGCCAAAAGAGAGTTGGTTGGCCAAAATTAAATAGTAAAACAATGAAGAGAGCGCAATTTGTGACAGAGAGAGAGAGAGAGAGAGAGAGGAAAACCGCCAAATTTCAAAGTGAGATAGGCAAACAAACCACCAGACCGACATAGGAGATAAACAAATACACACAAATAAAAAACTTTTTGAAAGAATGAATGGATATATGGATAAATGGATGGGATGGTTGGTATTGTGTTGCTTTTGTCTTTCATAGAGCAACATAACATATGTGAATGGACAGTTGGATGGATGGCTCGATGAATGGTTAGCTGCCTGTTGTGCATGTTAGTGGTGGAGATAGAAAAGGAAAAGCTTTGTATTGTATTCACATTCTGCTCTTGTTGTGTTTTTTTGTTTGCCTTTTGGTCTTTTACTATTTTCTGCAAGAGAGTTTTTGGTCAGATATTGCTGTTGTTGTTTTTGTTTGTTTGTGCCATTTTGCCTTTTCTTGTTGAGTCTGTCGGTACGAATGGAGAATGTAGGCACGAACTGCCTTACGAGCGTATATATGACTAAAAATGTTGTAACAAACACACGCTTTGAGAGCGTTTGCTTGACTGCCGTTGTTGTTGTTGTTGTTGTTGTCATCGTCATCGTCATCGTCGTCGTCGTAATCATCGTATTTCTTTTTTCCTTCACATTGTAGTCTTTCTTCTTCCATCTGAATTTCATTTCATTTTCTCGTGTAATGCACGGTATAAACGGATGGATGAATGTCTGCTTTAGCTGTTTCGCTGGATCGCTGGCTGGCTGGATGCTGTTGTAAGACAAGATTTTTAGTCTGCTGCTGAACGCTTTTTAAAGAAGATAGGACCGAACGAACGATTCGAGAGAAAAAAGTAAAAAAGTTTTTATTAATAAACTAGAAATACACAAGAAATTTTATACAAAAAAACGGTGTATTTTTTAATATGAAAAGAAAAATTTTTTAAATCCTTTCAATTAAAAGCAAAAACGAAATTTTATAGCTTTAGTTCGAAGACGGGAAAGAAAAATATGCAATAAAAATTAGAAATAGAAAAAAGAAAAATATGCAAATAATAGATGAATTAAATAAAATGAAGGTAAATAATGTTAAAATTGTGTGAAGAGAAAAAAATGTATAACCATTTTGATAGAAAAAACCAAAATAATTATAAAATAAAATCCCAGTTAAAAATTGTCAGAAGATTATCACCACATTGTGTGTATGGTTGAGTATAAGAAAAATTTATAACCTCCTCCCACCCAAGAAAAAGATAACAAATTATATCGAAACTGAAAATAAAACACATTTTCCATTATAATTACAAAAAAAAAAAAAAAAAAAAAAAAAATCAAACAAAACGAAAAGAAAATGTGAAATTCTAGTAACATACAAATCTACAATAAGTGTGTTAAAAATTGATTATGTGTTCCATTCGAGAGCCTCATAAAAAAGGTTGATGTGAGACCTAAAAAGTCATTCGAATACTTTTATTGCTGTTGCTGCTACTGCTGCTTATTTTTATCCTCTTTTACTACTATGCTTTTATTAATTTTTTTTTGACCCCCTTCTGCCCACCATGCAGACACTTTACTTGCCACTAAATCTTTGCTACTTACTAGTCAGTCACTGGAGCATACAACGAGTCAAACCGTCTGACGAGTCAGCCACGGTGCTTAGCTTCGACGGTTATTGGTTGTCTCTACGTTTTGTGTGTTTAATGCTGACACTTCATTAAGTGTAACGAAATGGGTGAGAGAGAAAGATGAGAATTTGTCGGTGTATGAGCCACTGTATTTTGTTTGCTATTCATCTATCCATCCATGCACATTTATTCACCCATCCATCCATCCATCCATCCATCCAGCCATCCAGCCGACCAACCATTCATCTATTCATTCATACAAATCTAATCGTATTGCTGAGAAGAGAGTGCCTGTTGTTTGCTAGAAAAATTATCCAAAAGTATGATGGCTGGGTTATAGATGATTGCATGGTTGATTGGTTGGCTGACTCGCTGGATTAGTAGATGGTGGTGCACATGGAATATCTTACAGAGTAGTGGCCAAGTGTGTAAATAAATGTCGTAGATTGCATTGACTGGTGTGGTGGATTAGCTGTTTAAAAAGGAATCTTTAACATTTTTGTTTTGTTTTTGTTTTTTGTTTTTTGTTTTTGCATTCATTTTCTCTTATTTGAATTCTTTTAACATAATTTTGCATAAAATAAAGAAAGAAGGAAGACAAGGAAATCAGCATTAACTGTTATTGTGTTAAATTAAGCTTAAAAATAGTATGTTTTTAATAGAAGAGAGCAATAAAGAAATTATCCGATCCAAATGCAATTAGTCAACGTTAATGCATTTGTATATTACTTATGGTAGATTTCATATCCAAAGATATATGCAGAGATGCATAATAAAATAGCACAGTTAATATTGCAAGAAAAAAAACTTTATTTCAAAGGCTTTTTTATATATGTGTGCCTTTACATTTGTTTTTTTAAATATTTTTGAATGAAACGTTATATACATCCCTGTTAAATGTCTACAAGTTACTACTCATGCTGTTTTTCGTGACAAGTAAAATTATTAAAAATCATAAAATATAACCATAAAGTTAATGGTTCTAAAGTGTAAAGTGTATTCTTAATGAAAAGCATATGCTTAGTATGACTTTCATATATAAACAGCAGTATGTTTTTTGGGGTACATAAGGTTTGATTATCAGCTGCTACAACATTATGTTATGCCATTATTTTGCCCTTAACTAAATAATTTAAAAGCACTATTGGGAGCAATTGTATAAATTTGCTTCAGCTTAAATAGATTTTATATAATATATGAGAAATAAAGTAATAAAAAATACTTTTTAAAATTTAAAAATATGAACTCGCAGTTGAAACCTATTGTTGACCAACGGACGAATTATTTGTATACATTGTTCATAGTCACACATGAAATATGAAGTTGGCTGTATAAAATGACAATCTCTTCTCTTGAAAAAAGTGAAGTTGGTCTAAATATGTATTTACATACAGTACATACATACATATGTATATGCATCAGATACATTTCTAATAGATTTTCTTACTTGCATTACAGTCAGACGATGTAGCGAGACTATTATGATCAAGTGTTTATTAGTAAAGAAGAATCAAAGTTGAAGTTTTTAATTTTGATTTGATTTTTGATTTCTGATTTTGCAATCAAAATTCAAATAATAATTGTTGGAATTAAGTTCGGTTTACTGATGGCTCAAAGCAGATTGATGGTGACATTGACGCTGGTGTGGTTGTGATTGGTGTGATGATCTAATACTCTACGTTTTTCCAGGCGGAATTTAATGCCATTTTCATTTGTATAAAAGAGTAGTTGATAAGAAAATCGAAAGGTCAGGCAGCCATGAAGTCTTTGTCAGCTTGTGAAATGAACTCAAAGATTTTTAGGATTGATTCAGATCTCTCAATGAGCTTGGTTTGCAGAACAAAGTTACGCTATGTTGGGTTCCGGGTCATTTGAGGCTATTCTAAAAACGAAGAGCTGATTACTTAGCAAACAGAGGAGTTGATCGGGATTTCATTGGGCCTGAACCGTTATTCCATATTCCTGTGGCACAGACCAGAGGAAGGATCGATTCCTGGGTTGTGTGGAGTTTTCTTGGATATGATGGAACGCCTTTGGATTGAGATGAGCGAACATAGAGGTCTTAGATATGGTTGTTTTTACCAAGATATCTTATGAATTGTTGAAACTAACCAGTGTCAATTCTCCACAATGCATGTTGATAAATCTAAGCACGAACTATTGGGTATTAAAGTTAATAATGTCGATTTCATTAGAATTTTCCATTCGATGTCTTAAAACAATCGACACATATATATGTATGTATGTATTGGGTATACAATTTAATAATGTCGATTTGGACAACATATGGCAAAAGATAAGGGGATGCCTGGTCATCCTAATAAAGTTTTAAGATGAGGAATTGGAAGCATTACTCGACGAAGATTGTTGTTAAACGCAAGAAGAACTTACATTGGGAGTCACACGACAAGCCATTTTCCTACGTTTAAAGGCATTGGGATTCATACAAAAGCAAGGAAATCGGTTCCCCTATGAATTGAAGCCGAGAGACGTTGAAAGGCGATTTTGCATGTCGGAAATGATGCTTGAACGCTACCATAAGAAATCATTTTTGCATTGTATTGTTACTGGTGATACATTACGATAACCTCAAGCGTAAAAAATCACCGAAGCCGAATATCCATGACGCCAGGGTAATGCTCTGTATTTGGTGGAATCAGAAGGGTGCTTTGTATTATGAGCTGTTGAAGTTAATTTGTTTGAAGAGAGTAATCAACGGAAAACGACCAGAATATTCGACCAGACACTATGCCATAATCTTACATTATGACAACGCTCGGTCACATGTTGCAAGACCTGTAAAAAATTATTTGGAAAACAGTGGATGGGAAGTTTTTCTCATCCGCCTTATAGCCCAGACCTTGCTCCCTCCGACCTTGCCCAGAACTCCCTTACTGGAAAACGCTTCACTTCAGAACAGGGTGTTAGAAATTGGCTTGATTCATTCTTTACCTCAAAACTGGAGCAATTCTTTTGGCGCCTAATCCATATGCTACCAGAAAGATGGAAAAAGTAGTGGCTAACGATGGAAAATATGTTGCATAATGTATCCATTCATTTTGTTATTGTAATAAATGCATTTTTCAAGCAAAAAAATCGACATACATATATGGAGAGGAACCATTTTAAGAAATTCCCGGCCAATTAAAAAATGAAATTGAATTTGAATTTGATGCACCAATTTAACTGAATGAGACTGGCGACGAAAAGTGTTTTCGTATTTATGAAAAACTGTTCTACCGTTTATATAACAATGATTTAAAAGTATTGTCTTACCATGATTAGTAATAATAATTTATGTTTCTTTTTCAATTAATTAATCACTTACAGTTCAAAGGTAAATAGTGGTCCAACCAAAAGGCACGATGTTAGTTGTAAATAAAACAAAACGTTTTCGGAGAATTATCTTAACATTTTGTATTATGATAGAAGGATCTATGACAATTATGTATGAAACAAAATATCGGCCAAATGCTCGCCACGGCTTCGGACTCTGAGACATAATTGAGGTACAAAGTCGTTAATGTGCCGAATTATCTCATCCATTAGCTCTTGAATTGTTCTTAGCTTATTGCTGTAAACTTTTTCTTTTAAATATACCCAAAAAAAAGAAGTTCAACAGTGTCAAATCACATGATCGTGGCGACCAATTAACATTGTCACGACATGTGATAACACGAACATTGAATTCCGCGCGCAAAAGAGCTATTGTTTCGTTGGCTGTGTGGCAAGTGGCACCATCCTGTTGGAATGACATATCGTCCAGGTCTATATCCTCACGATAGTGAACACCATTCACGGTAACTGCTTGGCCGACTCATTTTCAAAGAAGTAAGGCCCTATGACGCCGCCAGCCTACAAACCGCACCAAGCAGTCACTCTGCATCGGCTTTTCAACAATCACTTGTGCATTCTCATAGGCCCAACTGCGGCAATTCTGCTTGTTAACGAATCTACTGAGATGAAAGTGTGCCTTGTTGCTAAAGATGATTTTCTTTGTAAAGTCACCATTCACTTCTGTCTGTTTAACTAACCATTCGCTAGAAATAGTCATTAGGCTTCAGCTCTTGAACTAATTGAACCTTGTAAGCGTCTAAATTGAAATCTTTATACAAAATTCGCATCAGTGATGTTCGTGAGATGTTCAATTGTTGGCCATGACGACGAGTTGAAGTTGACGGCTTCTGTGCCACACTAACTAACAAACTAACTGGGCGGGCATGCACAGGTGTTTTCATATTTCAGCCCATTTTCGTCAATGGCTTTCTAATAATGTCGTTAAATTGTTAAAAACGCCAAACAATATCTATTCCATTACTGGCAACTAAGCGGTTCAACATTATTTGCATAGTTGCAATTGATCCTTGGTTGAGACAGGAAGCTACAGTATTGTTTTATAAAACGAAATAATACGTTTAATGTCTATTAGTCGTTAAAAGAACATGTTCATTTCCTGCCGGTGTCATTGACTTAAAAGTTCTCTTTTTCTAAACTTTCATTATAAAAAAAAAACCTTAAATATTTTGAAATATGAAGGATTATTTTGTCCTGACAACTTTTGTGATTAAAGGCAAATCCTGTAATTGTTGTAAACAATTTTGTTTGCAAGTAAATTCATAAACAAAAAAAAAAAAAAAAAAAAAAATAAATCACGAAATAAATAAAAAAATTTAAAACTGGAAAAAAAATTTTTGTTTAAAAATATGTGTGTTTTTCTCTAATGTTGCACATTTACATACATAGAGTGAGTGTGTGTTTGTGTTGGTATTTTATTTGCAATTTTGTCAACTATAAATAAACGATGTACGTACAATATGTACGTGTGTATGAATATGTATGTATGTTTATTCAATGTTTGTTAAATACAGTATACAGTCAGTAGCAATTTATATGCATGCGCACTTGTATTAGTAAATATAATAGTGTATGAGTGTTTGTAAAAGTAATCAAAGCGTATGTAATTTGCAACATTTTTTTCGTGTCGTTTCGTTTTTTATTTTTATTTTTATTTTTATTTTTGGAACGCTGTTGTTGTTCTTTTTTTGTGCCTTTTTTTAAACTAAGAAATAGAACAACAAAAAATCAAAAATGCAAAAAATATTGAACAACAAACAGCAGCATCAGAAACGAAAAAAAAAACCGACAATATTATTCTCTATATTTAGTCGGGCTAAACTGAAACAGTAACGTTTGGCGGTAGGTCGCCAGGTTGGTATGTCGGCCGATATTTCGGCATAAAATAAATACTTATACAAAATGTCATTCACACACACACAAATACAAACATACATAGTATTAACCGTTATTTAGTCAACCTATTCAACGAAATGCATACACAGATACGCACATCCATGAATTTACATGGATGCAAAACAACCGATTCAACAATCAACCTCATTTTTAAAATACAAAAATAACAACAACGGCAGCAATATTTTCCTCTCTTTTTTTATTAATATTTATTTCTTTGTTTAAAATATGTTTTATATATAGACATTATATTGTTTTCATTATTGTTGTTGTACTCATTGTACACTTTTCTACCCATCGTCATCATCATCATCATCATCATCATCATCAACACCATCACCATCACCATCATCATACCCATAGATAGAGAGGCAAACGAGATGAAAATTATGTTGTTGAACGGCATCGACAACGACTACTACTACTACTACTACTACTACTACTACTACTACTTTGGCGATGTCTATGACTATGAAAATAACAGTAAAAAACCAACCGTCATCTCAACACCATCGATAGCGATGGCTTTAAAGTTGATGCGGAGTATTTGCTCCTTGCTTGACTAAGCTACTCCCACTTGCTCCCACTAATTCATTTATACACAAACAATATGTTCCATCGACGAAGAATACACGCAAGAAGAGAAGAGAGATAGAGAGAGAACGAGAGAACGAGAGAACGAGAGAGCGAGAGAGAGAGAGAGAAAGAGGAAATCTTTTTTTGCCAGCAAATAAAATTATTAATTTTCACAAAGTTAAAAACTTAACAGCTCATAAAGTTAAAAAGTTCGCTAGGAAGGCGTCTGTACGAGAGTTTAACTGTTAAGCCAAAAGGCTGTTTAGACTTGAGGTTATTATCGCTGTTCGCTGTGACGATGGCAAAATAAGGCGACATGACACTGCACGATTTAGTCAACCAGCCAGGAATTGAAGGCAGGCAGTTAAATGAAATTAAATGAACAAAAAAAAGTGGAAAATAAAAAAACACAGACACACACACACACGCACGCATACACTTACTTAAATAAATAAATAAATAAAGAACGAACGAAAGAAAGGAAATCGGGAGTTTGTTAAAAATAAGTTTGTTGTTTATGCACAAGTATAAGCAGATTGCTGCTGCTGATTACTTATCGCCAACATCTTTGGCGACGCTGTGTTCTTTTTTTCTGCTTCTCCACTTTTCTGTCTAAGCTGTTGTCATACTTAGTATACTCAGATTGGTATATACTTGAGATGTTGGCTTTTGTTGTTTCAAAAGTGACACAACACACACACATACATACATACATACGTACAAAATATAACAACAACTTAGCAGCAAGAGCAACAGTAAAGGAAAAAAAGAATAAAAGTAAGCAAAAGTTCTTAATTTTCCTAAAACTTTCCCAAAAGGCATTCAACCATAATATTTTGAATATAAGCCCACAAATAGTGTCTCCTCTCTCATCCTTTTGCAAAGAGAAGCAAACAAAAAGAAAAAAAAAACTTAAAAACAAAAATTAGAAAACCACTCACATACAAAAATAAATTAAAAAGAAAAGAAAACTTGCAAGCACAAAGCAAGCAAGCAAATTTAAAAGAAAATAAAGTTAAAGATGGACCATTAGCAACAGCACAACAACTACAAAAAAATAATATTTTAGCTAAAAGAACAAGAGAGCCATAGTGCAAGAGAGAGAGAGAGAGATCACTAACTAAACATATGAACACATATTTACCAACACTATCAAGCGAAGAACAAGAAAAACAAAAATGATTAAACAATTTTCTCACATTTTTATTTGTATTTATCTTCTAAGAACATATGTGTATGTGCGTGCGAGAGAGTGTAGTGTGTTTTTTGTGTGTTGCCGTAATTTTTGTTTATTTTCACACAAAAAAAAAAAAAATATATGAAAAGAAAAACTGAAGAAAATTAAATCAAAACAAAATTAAATAAAAAAACTTTAACGAGTCACACACCCACATACTCTTGGCGAAAAAATTCTGTTAATACTTGTGCTCCACACTCTCTTATACACAGTAACACATGTACACACACAAACACATGCACACTAATTTTGCTTTAAGGATATTTATTCTTAATTAGTTCTAATTTGCTTGTGGTTGTTGTTGTCATTGTTGTTGTTGTTGTGCTTGTTAAACTTTAAACAACCCGATTTAGACTGTCAGAGTCATTCAATC
Organism: Wohlfahrtia magnifica; assembly: GCA_023159175.1. NCBI lineage: Eukaryota > Metazoa > Arthropoda > Insecta > Diptera > Sarcophagidae > Wohlfahrtia > Wohlfahrtia magnifica. Next base: position 1,756,102 of record JAKWBJ010000537.1, read on the forward strand.
TGTCGATTTGTTTAACTGTTTGCTCAACAGCAACAGCAGCAGCAGCAGCAGCAGCAGTAGCAGCGGCAAATGATTGCTTAACGTTATTTACCCACTAATTGACTGAATATTCAATAATAAAAAATCAAAAAAAATCGAACTCTTACGAAAATGACATAAAGGATAAAAAAACGGCAAAGATAATAAAAGAATGAGAAAAAAATGAATTAAAAACGAGTAAATGAACCGGGATTTTATGAAGCATAATAATGAACGATTGGAATGAACGTATGACTGAACTGTGTCAAATTATCCTGAACGTCTTTATACAAAGAATTACAATAAAAAAGGAAACTTTTAATTCATGAACAGAATAGAGCAGAATTCACACAATAGTTTAGTTTTCAGTTCCAAATAATTACACTTTAATGTTTTAGGTAATAATCCAGTGTTGCCACTATTGGTCGAATGTTTTTCATTTGGCTAAATTTGAAAATCACTCATTAAAAGCAAATAAACAAGTATCAGAAAACAAAAAGTGAAGTCTACACAATGAGTCACAATAACTAAGTTCTTGCAATAACTAAAGTTATGCAACAAAAACGGAAGATACTCTATATTTTAGGAGTCAAAAAAAGTGCACAGAGTACCATTGGACTTATTTGAGGATTTCATTAAATAAATAAATGGATTCTAGAAGTATTTAAAGCATTTTTAATTGGCAGATACATATATCTTTGGAGGAAAATCCGTTAAATAAGTTTAAAAACAAAAAAAACTTAAACACAAACAAATATAAAATACACGGTGGGCATTTTTGAGGTTAGGAAGTAAATTGGCTATCAAATGATGAAATGTCAAGCGTTGTCCGGCAACTTGTGACACTTACTTACACTCTAGAACAAAGAATTTTAATTGTGAAAAACTGAACGAAAACAAGGCATTTTTCTACAAAATCATCTTTAGTGATGAGACTCATTTTCAATTAGGCTACATAACTGCCTAACAAACAAAATTGGCGCATATGGGGTCACAAAATCTGCAAAACAGAAAAAAAACCATTACATTCCAAAGAAAGTGACAGTATGGTGGTATGGTTTTTTTCGAAAATGAGCAACGAAAAGCCGTCACCGTGAATTCTCAGCGCTACCAGACCATGATAACCACTTAAGCAACCACACAGCTAGCCAAACATTTCAGTTATTATATGAGAAATTTCCCGCTAGCGTAATATCTCGATTTTGCGGTGTGAATTGAAAGCCTCGTTCTTGTGATTTAACGCCGCTGGATTATTTTCTCTGGGGAAGGACCATTTGAAGTACCCGGTTTACATGAATAAACCACAAGCAACTGATACTCTGAAAGATCATATTCGGCTCTGCAGTGACGAGCTAAACAAAGTTTTGTTGCAAAATGTATTTCCAAATTTTGTGAAAAGACCGGACGTCTGCCGACGCACTAGAGGTGGAAAATTTGTCCGACATCATATTTCATTATTAATTCACAAATTTCTATTTTATATTGGTATGTATAAAATAGAATTTAACAAAAATTTGTTTTTAGGCCAACTTACTTCCTAACCTCAAATTTGCCCACCCTGTATAAAGGACGAATTCATAAATATTACGGTTCCTATGTGAAATAGTGCCCAAAAACGCATCTAAACTCGAAAAATGTGGTAAAAGTGGATGACAAATGTGTTGGCTTGAGAAATACACCCAGATCCTTCAAATATACTTAAAAGACATATGCATATCGTTTAAAATGTCTGTTTCTCTTGTTTGCAAAACCAAAAAGAGCCTTAAGATGGGAAAATATTCAGCTAAATTATTACCTTAAAAATGCATGAAGGTCCGAAAAACTGGTTTTTTAACTCGAGTTTCGTAACTCGAGATTTTGGAGGTATTTTGAAAATTCCCAAAATAGAGATCCTTGTTCTACTCGATAGCGATGCCAGGTGTATTTTTTTTGTCGCACAGTGTTATTTATTAGCTTAAAATTTAAAATTTAACTTTTTTCTTAATTTCACAATGATGGTAAAACTGAGTACTGTGAAAATAGAAATTCATTAAAAAGTGATGTTAAAATATCAGAAGATATTTGATCTGCATTAGACGCTAGCGTTAGAGCCAGGACAGTAAGTACTACATGTAAATGGTTACTGTGATAAATTTCACATTAATAAGTCGTTTATACCAGCAGTGATAATTTAATAGTGATTTCTTGATTCTATAAAAAAATATGAAACCAAAGATGTTTCTTTCTGGAACAATGTCCAGTTTAGTGATGAAATAAGATTTCATGTGTTTGGTCAGAAATAACGAAGAACTTTTAGAACAAAATTTTATATCCACAGTGAGGTTTTGGTAATAGCATGGGAATATATTGCAGAAGTTTGGCTTTCATATAAATTACCTTGAATGGTAACCAAAGTAAAGAAATCAGTATTGCAAGGATTTCGATTCTTTTAATAAGACAATGATTCTAAGCCCACTGTAAGAAAAGTCAAAGATTGGTAACTCTTTTGCGCTTCTAAGCAGCAATTGCTATTTGTAACAAAAATTTGCTTAAATCCGCTAAAACAGAAAAGTAGCAGAAATTCTCATTCGAATTTAAAAAAATCTAGTGGAATCTATATCTCGAAGACTACGTACTATTGCTTGAGCACATGGAAAAGAAACCGAATTCAGAAATATTCTCTCCTTAAGGAATTGTTTCCTTATGTACTTTTTTAATGCGATAAATATGGTGCATCTTTGACTTTTGTTTTACGTTTTTCTTTTTGTACTACAACGTTTTTTGTTGTCTTTTTGGGAATTTTGTTAAATTTAAAATTAAACGAAATAATATTATCGTACCTGAAAGGTAAAATTGTATGAAATATTATGTCCTATATTTTGTGCTATATCAACGCATGTTAAATTTGTTATTCATATCAGAAATATGGTATTTTTTTAAAATGTTTTTTAAAAGTTGGTAGATTTGTATCGATCTTGGTAGAATTAAATTTTTTACAGTGGCAACACTGTCTACATCACTCAATTCGATTGTTGCATTATCCTAATTTTACATATTAATGGGGGTGGCGTGGTGTAGTGGTAAGAGTGCACGCATAACAACACAAACGACCCAGGTTCGAAGCATCAGCAGAGGACATGACGAAGAAAAAATTTTAATTGTGGTTTCGAATGTTTAATAATAAAGAAAGGCTTCAACGTATTCCCTTCAGACAACTCCATGTAAAAAAAAATAAAATAAAGAAAAAAGCCCCCCTGACCCTTCTCGCCTACCTCTGCCGATGATGACAAACATCAGACTAATGATTAGGAAAAACACGCCACTAATGGGAAAAAAATTTCAATGCTAAAGTAAATATCACCACCAATTAGCAAGGATCTTCACCACTACAAAAAAAAAAAATCATATGTAGGAAGCTACAGCGGATTAATCATCTACTTAACTTGAAATATCAAATTGACTAAAGAAACTGAAACAAAGCAATAGACGCTTTGTGGAAAACCAATATGCTCCCTAGAGGAGTGACAGGCAAAAAATGTGTATAACATCGATAAGAAAAGATTATTGGTTCCAATTTACTTGTTAAATTGATAAGTAAAAGTTTTCCTCATTTTCGAAACCGTCTTCAGTTGACAATATGATTCTTTACCTGGCATATTGAATTTAAAAATCTCCCTTTTTATACACCGTATGTGTTACATTTAATAAATAAAAATAAAATTATATTTCCACTCAATAGTCTATTTCAAGATAATCTTCTTACAATTTCAATTTATTTTATGAAAATAAAAATTACAATTATTTATTTCAGGTCACGTTGATTGATTCAAATGATTAATGACCGGCTTCAAGTGAAACTGTAATAATAAATAATTTTTTCGATAAAAAATATATCCCATATTTCGTTCTACCTTTTAAAATTGCCTGCAGCAGTTATTTATAATTCACTTTAATTAAAAAAGATTAACATATTCGTTGAAAATAATTTTTTTTCTTCTTTTTCTATGGAGGCAATCAGTAAATAGTTTACATTTTTATACCCTACAGTAATCATACATGTGTGGCAGGGTGTACTGTGTTTGTTTAAGTTAATGATGAACTTCTTGGCTTCTTTGATTTTTAATTAAAATATAAACTTATATCTTAAAAACTTAACTTATATCTGAAAAATTATTTAAATTGTCCTGACTCATATAAGAAAAGCTTCTTCTATAATAAGTTCTTCATACACCTTAATAATCGTACAAGGTAGCAAGTGAATCAAATTTTCACGCACCGTAGGAGGTCGTCAAGTTTACAGAAATTACCATCAATTTTCAACCACACGAAGATGTTAATCTTGGTTTTGTCAGGCCTCACGAAGACCACCAGCAGATGTCACCCGCAATGCAGACTTGGTGTAGACACATAGATATAGTGAGCAAGCAGAAAAAAACTGCATAAAAGCTTAGCATCCAAAAGAAATGATTGGAAAAATATTGTCGAGGCCGTATGCTCCTTATAAAAATAAAAGGAACTAATATACATATATGTATGTACATATACGTATATACAAACATATACTTCAACAAACCAAAATGATTTAGAAATAACTTGTAACAAGCTTACTAACATAAACCTTAAGCTTAGAAAAGTATTGTGATTATTATTGTAAAAGGTTTAATCAAAATTATTTAATAAAAATGAAAACTGAACCCTTGCGATAAGCTTACAAAAAAAAAGATTAGTTTTCTAATCAAGCTTATAATAATCTTACATTTGTAACAGTTTTGTAAGCTTAGGAGTATAACCAAATATTAATTGCACACTGAACTACGACAGTTATTTATTTAATAAAATAAAATTGAGAGCAAGATTTTGTGATCTTTACAAAATCATCCTCCCTCACTCCAATAGAAATTCCAGCATCTGAAAGAACTGAAAAAGTGAATTAACACGTCTATACAATCTATGAAATACTAACTACTTATAGTTCTAGCTCTACTCAGGCTTCTCTGCTGTCCTCTTTCAGCATAAATGTTCTGCCAGCTCATCCGTTAATAATTTGCGCCAACAGTCATAGCAAAGTGTTTTTTGACTTACAAACGATTTCGAAAATTCTTACATTATTTTGAAAGGGTTATTCAGCATAACTAATTTCACTTCTGGTTTGTCTTTTCTAAGCACTTTTATTTCATTATCTTCTGTCGCAATGAGTTCACATCATTTATGAGTCGTTTAAACATAAGTTCAATCATCGTAGAAAATGTGGTCATTTTAGTTAAAAATAAATTGTAGCAAAAAAAAAAAAAAGAAAAAAAATAAGAATAAAAATTCACATAAAATTTTGACTAAAGTGGACTTTTGTCAAAAGCAAAAGTGTTTCAACTCGACTTAAGTGCTTTTTTCAAAAGTCCACAAATTGTAATAAATATGTTTGTCTTTTTTTGTGTAAATTTATTTATTTATTACTTCTTTCCACTCGAGCACTGTTGAAAACACTTTCAAAAACTTCACTCTTTGAACAAAACACAAAGATTGAAAACTTTAACTATTAAAACGAAACGCAAGATCGCGTTAAAAGCCAGTATATCATTCTCAAAAATAATTTTTTTTTATTAAAAAGTATTATTTTTAAGCAAAAGTAACTGCGTTAAATACTAAAAGACGCTTATAAAACTGTATCGAACAAAAGCAATTTGCAATAATTTTTGTTAAACTCTTATCTAAACCAAATGTATAGCAAGTACTGTTGTAAAAGGTCGTGCGAAGCATTTTTAAGACAGTATTTGAAAACTGTTCACTTTTTGAATTTTAATAAGCCTATAACAAGTATGCTTATAAAAAGTTGTAGGCAATCTTTTATTATAAGCTTATTCTATAACTCATTTACACTTGGCTTGTGGAATGGTTTGTTGGGACGTATAATATATTAAATAGAAAGTTTTTTTTTTAATTTCATAAATATTTCTTTTTTTAATTTTTAAGTGCGTAAATAAAAGAAATTGCAAACTTACTTACATGCCCCACAAACACAAAAAAAAAACAACAAACAAGAAGTAAGAAACAATGCGCATTATTTAATAATTTATTAAATGGCCAATTTAAGTAACAAAAAGTAAAATCAAAAAAGAACCTTAAAATTGTGTTTAAGGAAATTTTGAATTTTTATGATTCTCTATTTCACACACATACATACATATGTATGTACAACACTATATATACACGGACAAAAGTGTTTCACTTCTCTCTCGAGAGGGATTTCTGTCAACAATGTATTTTAATTTAAATCTATCTATAGGTGTTGCTGGTTGCTGGCTTTATGCATCCAACAAAGGAGCAATAATTTTTTAACTCTTCTAGGCTCGTTACACTTTGCCTTTGGCTGTGCTATTGACTCTCCCCATCTCTCTCTCTCTCTCTCTCTCTCTAAAAACAAAGAAGAACGTAAAAAAAACTGGGGGACTGAACAAGTGAATGGTTGAGTAGGTGAATGGATGGATAGACGGTTGGTTGGAAGGGTTAGATGTATAGATGAGTGAATGAATGAACGGAGAAAAACGCTAAAGGACATAATTTATACATTGTGCTGGTTGTCATTCGAAGATGCGATGCGGTTGATTACATGTAGCAAATACCAACACAAACATAGTACTCGTACAAACATACATTTACACATACTTACAATTATGTGTTATGGGATATTGGATATGAACCCTTTCGCGCTAAAAGTGCTTAACCCAAAACGTAAAACAAACAAAAAATAAATTTATTTAAGTTATATAATATACGTACATATGTATATACTAGGGAGAGCGGACGGTTATTATTCGACCGGTTTTTTTAGGTTTTTTCAAAATCTTAATTTTTCGAATACCGAATAAACCGTTTAATTTAACACGAAGAACCGGTTAATATAAATAAGTCTAATTTTTATATCATCATCATCGTTTAACTGAACGTCTCACAAAGAACGTGCAAGCCAAGGCAGATCGAAAAGCATATGCACTCTTGAGCAAACATGACCTTTTCTCATCTTCTGTAAATAAATATTAATTTTTATACACGGAGAATGATCAACTAAACTTATTGAAAGCCCCCAAACCCACAAACTCCGGTTCCGAACAGCAGATATGTTAGTTAGTGAAGTTTTTCACAGCGTAAATACACATAACCAGTCGCCAGTAATGTTGTGAGGTGATATCGCTGTTGAAAATTGTCAGATGGTGTGGCCTGGTATTGAACCGACGGCTTCTTGGTTGGAATGTGAATTCTTACCTAATATATCACAGTGATACACACGCTATTATATACGTGGTGTATAAATTTACATACAATGCTGCTGAAAATCTAAGCAAATTTAGGCAATTAAGGACTCTTATATTACTAATAGATTTATTCAAAGTAAAACATTTAATTTTTGTTATCTTAGGCACCTAAATTATAACTATAATGACAAACCCTTAATTCCATTCTCCACCACGTAATACAACAAAAAATAAAATTAGCTCCTTGAGTAGCTGTTCGAAACTTAAGAATTTTTCAGTACTTTGTGTACCGTTTTGGCATAGTTTTTATGAGATTTGAATTGTTAATAATGTTACGTTTTAACCTTTTTAAAAACTTGTATGTATGAGTGCGTAGATTGTAGTTAAAATAAAATAAATTTTGTGTTTTGCGCACCACTGCTTTTAACCTTTTTACAAGCAATAACAATTTTTTATTCTTAATTACTCAGTCTGTTTACAACTTTGTAAACAACAACAATTACTCGACAGATCATTCTACTTAAAGATCTTCCAACCCCATCATAGTTATAACTTATGTTCGATCACAACCTTTTCAACCAGAGGTTATCCACTCTTAAGTCTCTTCACTGAGTTAGCTCCAACTAAACTGGTTTACTCCTTATAAGAGGAGTAAGCTCCTTATAAACTCTCTTCACACCAATAACACATTCGCTGTGTTAACTTTACTAAAAACTGCACTCGTTTACGACACATAAAATAATCGTTGTTCGCATCGATTTTTTTTATGGCTGAGTAAACAATACATCAAAAGCTCTCGAACCTCTCGATATTTCAGGTAGATTCCATTTCTTCTTTTAATATCTTTTTAGTTCATTTGTAGCCATGCGTATGTGAATATCTACCTCTTTCAGCTCTTAGTATTTGTTGTTACTTGTTTTCTTTGCTGCCTAATTATTGTTGTTGCCGTGTTATTTTTATTTACTTTATCTCTGCTAATGGTTGTTGTTGTTGTAGATTTGGTTATTTGTAAACAGCACGTATAGTTTTTCATTCAGCTTTTGTTTATTTATTTTAGCAACGTAATAAACACTGTGGTGCCCAACCTTATTTTCGTAACAATATTGATTGCCACTTTAATTTTAAGCTCTCCATCAGCTTCTGCTTACTTTTAAAATGACGTGGTCCAGCTCTGCGCTCAAGAATTAGGAACAATTTTATTTAAATAAAAGAACCCATTAACCGGTTATTTGAATTATTATTAACCGAAAAACGGGTTTTTTAAAAAGTGCTACTTTTCGAATTATTCAAAAACCGGTTTTTGAAAAAAGTTGAATAATCGATCTCCCTGTATATACATGTATGTATATACATATTTATTAAATTCTTAGTACTAATATACATATCGCACTTGATCAATAAATTGGTATTAACTCGTAATTTTCAAAATTGCACTTTTTGCCAGAAATCCATTAACAACATCAATATCTATCCACTGTAAAAACCATATCATCAAAAAGGGTATTGTTTTGCGTTAATACAAAAGTGGAACTAGAAATGTATCGTATATTTTCATAAAAAAGGTATTATTTTTTTTGCTTACTATGATGTATTCGGATTTTGAAATTCTCTTGAAATATAACCACAATCAGTTTTCCACTTCTACTGAAAATTTTAAGATTTTGAGTTAACACCATTTTGTTGATCAAGTGCGATATGTATACGAGTATATATTATTTATTTACAATTTTATTAACCATGATTTGTGTTCATCAGTGACGATAGGCACTTTTTGGCATGATCGATATTGACATTTTAATTGGTTTTCATAAACTTTTCTTTTCTTTGTTTAACATTACGAAAAAGTTAAGCTCAAAGTTGAATCTGTCATAAATTAAGGCCTATTTCGAAGTGGTTTAAGAAATAGTTGAAGCTACAGCTTTGTTGGATTATAAGTCGCTACGCAATTGAGCTTTTAATCAAAATTCTTGCCAACTTCAGTCAAGCCAGCATCAGAAAACTGTTTACTATTCCACGTATTGTAAACAAAGTGAATTTTCTTATATCTTTTTCTTATTCTGCTGATGTCTTTTGACCGTAGCCTCTAGACTTTTCAATATGAAATGACTCCTATGTGAGAAAATTTGTTTGTGCGGCTGCAAAAGTATTTAAAGCAGAGCGTGTTAATGCTGTTGATTGATGCGCTGCTGCTTATGACAATTGCACTGCATTGAGTTTAACAGCTCGATCGATGTGTCATTTTCCTTGTTGTTTGATTTCACTGCAATTTGATATTTGAATTAATATTGCCTTGTCAAGTATCGCCTATCATCGTCCCCCTTCTCCCTTTTTGTCTGTTCTTTTGATATACTTTAGATAGGAGTATATAATGAAACGATTATCTTCTTGGTTGTTTCACTTTTCCTCCACGCTTACATTACATTATAATTGCTAAAGAGCGTATTAATGTGAAAAGTGGATGAAAAGAAATCACGTTATGCCACATAAAAACGTATTTAAATCGTTAAATATAAAAGTAAAATTTAAAAATGCCCAATAAAACTCAAAATAAAGGGGAAAAAAATGAGGAAATACTTAAGATGGGAGGGGAGGTGGGCCTTGTGACTGCACACAGTTGGAGGGACCTTTGAAATCAGTAACAACAGCTGGGAATATTGCGATCGTTAAAGGCGATGCACTTAAATATTAAAATGTATCGCCAGCCCGGGTATCGCATTGCTTTTCATACATACACAAATACAAACACATACAATTTATTTCATTTGTTGTATATAAATATTAAAAACCGTTATCCATCATACACACAAACACATTCCAAAAAAAAAGTAAAGAAACCCGGCTAAGGAGAAAAAGTTCTGCTACAATAACGATAAAAAATAATAAAATATTGCCTTCAACTCTTTCCTCAGTATTCAAGCGCAAACACACACGCACACAAGCATTACACATACATAGTTATCCATTAAGAATAGAACAGTTTAGTGTAGCTGTATACAAGTGTGTGAGTGTGTTTATAAGAAAAAAAGCATATTTTTAGGATTCATTGTTTTTCGTTTCTTAATATTCTTGTTTTTTTTTGTTTGTTTTTTTTTTTTGGTTCGTACGCTGTTGTAGATGATGACTGTTTTTTGGTTAGTTTTGTTGATGTAGCTGTTGTTGTTATTTTTAAGATTCCTTCGGGCAAAATACAAAAATATTTTCTATACGTTTTTCAAAGAATCCATTCATTCAATAATGAATTGTTATTTTTTTGCTTTACTTCTTCATAGTATAATAGTTTTTTATTTTTTTTTAATTTGAATTCTAAAAAATGGATTAAGAATGTTTCTAAGGATTAAAGTTTTTTTTTTTTTTAAATATAATTGAGAATTACATTTTTGAGAAATTAAAATAAATTTGATTAATTTAATTAAATAGTGAAGAAAAAGAAACAAATATTCGAAAGGATGTTTGTAATAGGCTTATACATACATACATACGTGGTCATTGAAATCAAAGGCACTGTATTACAGCTGTAAAGTTAAAAAAATGGGGTTAAATTTTTAAAGTGGCTTCAAAGTGGATAAGGTGCTTGCGTGCAACTCCAAGAAGAAAACTTTCCAACGCGACTTTGAGTTTTTAATAACTAAGAGGATTGTAACAACTCATGAGCATCCATAAAAGAAAAAGGACATCACATATAAAACAATATGGGAAGTTCAAGCAAAGCCAAAGGGAGAAAAAAGGAAAAGAGACAGGAGTCTATGATAAGCAGCAGCAAGGTTTCACACCACTATACAAGTAGACAGAAGGCGTTGTTTTTAGGCAATAAAAGATGTCAGAACTATCATCCGTAACAGAACAGCTGCCGTTAGCCGGTGACCTGCTTAGCTGGAAGACACCGATTGCAAAGAAACTAAAACAGGACAAAAATGCTTTGTGGAGGAGTAACAGAAAAAAGTCTTAAATTAATTCAAGACTTTATTATTATATTTCGAAGTGATTCAATTTTCTTAATGGGGAGAAACTACTATACTGTATATTACGTTCTGGCAAAAAATCTGGTGTCTGACAATTGACTAGTCCATATATTTGGGTTTTCTTGGACTTTTCTCTACTTATGACTTTTAAGCATTACTCTATGAAAGATGCTATAAATGGCATTCCGACGGTGTAATGTCAAGACTATACCCAAGTGGGTGCATTAGAACTTTTCAACGAAAAGCAAACAATTATTGGCGGGTCATCAAAGATGTGTGTAGACGGCTTGGCATTGTCATAATGGAACACATAACCTTTACGGTTGGCCAATTCTAGCTGCTCTTTCTTGATTGTCGTATAGTTAGAAGCAGAAATTAAATTATTGATTGCTTCGCCATGTAGGAATAGCTCATTACAGAAAACTCACTTCCAGTTCCATCGATCACTCAATATAACCACACCTTAAAAGTGTTTGTGGATGGTCACCAGCATTGAGACCATGTTTTTTTCGTGTAATATTTTTGTATTTAAATCGTTTTCAATTGCATGTAATGATCTGCTTCAGAAAAGGTTCCATTTCGTCAAGAATCAAAAATTAATTTTTTTATCTACTTATACAAAAATTTATATATAAAAAGTATAACTAGAGAACCACTAAGCCCTTTTACAAACCACAATACATGTGTTGGAAAAGTGTACTTTCACTAAAGGTTTTTGTTCATGAGGGTGGTGCCACGCCCATATTAAATTTTTATTTATATGTCTATATTTTTAAAACGGTAATAGTAAGAGTTTCTAAATTTTGCCCAAATAACTTTGTTGTCAACACAAATCATCAGTCAAAAGTGGGCGGAATTGGATAAGTAGGAGTTGTACCTCGCATACAAAGGAAATATTGATCTTTGAAAGGGTAATAGAGAAAGGTTCTGAATGTGGTCTAAATAACTTCGTAGTCAATCCACATCACCAGTCGAAATATGGGCGAAATTAAATAAGTCGGTGTGGCGCCTCCTATACTAAGTAAATATTGTTACGTTTTAACCTTTTTAAAACGTTTGACTTCTTTTTAATGGCTTCAAAATATAATAAATACCACGTGTTTTGTTTTACAGTTTTTATTTTCTCACTTTACAGTATACAATTATAACAACACAGTCTTCAATTTATTTCACTTAATATTCGTTTATACAACACTTTTATTTACGCCTAACACGACTTTACCTTATGGGTGCCAAACGATAACTATGTCGACGCAGGCAAAGCAGCCTCATTATATACCTAATTGCCTACAGTTTGGAATGTTTCGGAAATGTCTCAAACACTGTCAAATCCTCTATTTTATGTCCGTTAATTTTAAACATGTGAGACTGTGTCACCCAAAGATGGTCGAATTGGCAACGCCGTCAAATACACAAATCAGTATGACATTGCGGTCAAATACAAACATCACTGCAGCATTACCAGGGTACCACATTCACAACCTTGACACAAACCAATATACTAAAATCACACAATACAGTCCCTGATGTATATTTTCTTTTAAGGCATTTTTATATTCGTAACAATATTGAGTACGGTCAGAAGGACAGTTTCTAAACTTGGTCTTAGTTCTAACGCATTCCTTTAAATTTTTCTTATGAGGAATACATTTTATAGGCATACAACAAAAAAGCTCCCAGCAACGTGTGAAGGGTTACTCTGGTTGTTATATATTTTTCTGAATTCAATTTGAGTCCTAAAGCACCTCCAATATTATTTTTTAAATTTCTTGCGTTGAATTCTAGCTTTTTCATACATTTTTAGTAATCGCAATTTTCAGCAAGAATCAATACCTTTAAAAATCTGCTTTACCCTTCTTCTATATAAATAGAATCTCTCCATATATTCTGGGTGCCTGGAAGCAATAGCATTTGTGAAAAACAAATAGGGAAAATAGGAAAAAATAAAAATATATATGGAGCGCTTAGGAATGAAAGCTGGTCCACAAATAAACTGCATAAAAATCTATCATAAGATAGAGAGTGAGAGAGAGAGAGAGAGAGAAAGAGAGTATGTAGGGCAGGAGGACTTATTGCTGTGCAAGAAAGATTGAAGAGAGAAGTTAGTTGTTTGCCTGGATGGTTAAATGGATGGCTGGTTGGTTGGTTTGTAAGTTTACACTTCTCTACGATTGTTTATGAGATTGTCGTTGTTGTTGTTGGAGAGAACTTAGATTCACCTGCTCTTTGAGTATGAGTATGTAGGTGTGTGTATATGTAAAAGTGAGTATTTTGCTTTTGCATTCATTAAAGTTTTCTTTTGTTGCTGCTTAGTACCATAATATTTTTCAAGTATATGCGTTTGTTTGCTTGTTTGTTTGTTGGTTTGTTGGTTTGTTGGTTTGTTGGTTTGTTGGTTTGCTGTTGTAGTTATTGTTAGCATTTTATGCATTTATTATATAATAGAGAGTTTATTTGTTGTCGTTTGCAAAAATTATTCATTGCCCGTTCATTGTGAGTAACACGTTTGAGAGCAAAAGGCAAGAGCGGAGGATGAGGTCGAGGAGTATTTTTAGTTGCAACGAGTTATTGCACCATCGTATTATGCGAGTAGCTGCCACAAGCAGAGATGCCAAACACTATAATGGATACAACAAAATGGCAAGTGCAAAATACAGCAATTACAAAAACAAACAAAAAAGATGAACAACAACAAGAAACGAAAAAAGCAAAAACAATACAGCTCAACACAATTTACGTGAACTTTGTGGATTTCTAATTAACTCACTTGCACATTCATTTATTCATTCATTCATTTACTCATTCATTTAACAATTTTTAGTGCGTACGTACGTGCGTACTTGCGTTGGAACGGTCTTTTGTGTACCCATTCATTCCATGCAAATGCTTTTAAAAACATTATCTTTCCTTAGAAATCATAACAGGCACAATCCTGCACACCCTAATTTACCCACCATTATGCTGTTTTTAATAAATATGTTTTAGAAATAAAATGTTGCCAGTTTTAAAACGATTTTCTTTTTGTTTTTCATTGTTGGACATAAAATTCATGAGAAGGCAGGCAGGAATTAAAAAATTTAATTGCAGTTTTGTTTAACAGCTGTCAGCCTCAATCAAAGGTTTAGCCCAAGAACGTATGCGATATAATAAATCCTGAAAAGGATTTTTATCGGACATAGATTTTAATACGACACCTCCACCTACAGATCGTTCATGCAAACACAAACAGGACCAACACAAATTTTAAGGATTTAATTTCACAGATAAAATTACTGCAATTGGCCAATGGATGGATGGATACATTTTGATATGAATTTGCTGGCCAATGGACATTACACACTGGTGCATACCTTTATTGGTAACTATATATCTATTTATGTATGTACATATGTATGTATGTTTGTACCATTTCAAGATTATAATTATTAATAACAAGTACAACTACAAACAGATGTACATACACACGGATATGGATCTATTCTCTCTCTTTAATACATTCTTACATACCCCCAAGTACTAATAACATGGAAATGAATACTACTATTATAACAACAACAACAACCACAACAATAACAACAACAGCAACAGCAATAGGAATAACTACTATTGCAACAACAAAAGTAACAACTACCTACAATGACAACAATAAGAGGTACTTAGTTATTGTTCGTTTAAGAACATTATGAATTTTAAAGCAGCTTTTAAATCAAAGTCAACTTTTACACACGAACACAAACACATGCAGAAACGTGTGGAGTGTACAAGTATTGCCGTGTTGTCAAAATTGGCAATTAGTCAGGTGTTCAAGATTTATTTCTTTTTAGATCTTAATGGCTTCAGATTGTAGCAATTTTTTCTTGAATCTGAACCTATTTCGGTTTTAGTATTTTAGCCATATGACAGAATAGATTTCATTGTTGTTTCAGATAATGACTTAAGCAGCCAGTAGTGCATTCTTTGAAAGGTAGTTCCTAATCTAAGAAAAATAGAAAATCGTATGTCAATAGTATTCATAGAGCTTAGGTGTGTGTCTTTAGTGGAATAGGATGAGACGATAGCAGAGACCTCTAATACAAAACAATTGTTAAGAATACTTATGAGACCAGACACAAGTCTACAACTGTTCAGAGTCTCATGTCATATTATAAAATTCTTTTTTCTCTGTCACTCCTCTAGGAAGCATATTGGCTTATTCAATTTGAATTTTCAAGCTAAGTAGATGATGATTATTAATCTACTGTAGCTTCCTCCATATGATTTTGCGTAGTGGTGAAGATCCTTGCTAATTGGTCGTAATCTTTACTTTAGCATTGTGATTTTTTTCACAGTGGCTGATTATTTGTCATCATCGCCAGAGGTATATGGAAAGGTCAGGGAGGCGTTTTCTTTATTTTTAGATGGAGTTGTTTGGAGAAAGATTGAAGCTTTATTAAACCATTCGAAGCCACTATTAAATTTTTCTTCATCATGTCCTCTTCTAGGGCTCGAACCTGGGTCGTTTGTCCTGTTATGCGTGCGCTCTAACCTCTGCACCACGCCACTTCTATAAAAATCAATTGCAAATATTATTATATTAAAAAAGTGAATGGGAACCATTAGAATGAATGTAGGAATGGAATCCAAATAATAGATACTGAGATCAAGTCTTCATCAAGGATATGCTCAAGTTTTCTAAAAACAGTTCCTTTCTAACTGGAGTGTCGAAGTAAAGCTTTTATTTGTGTTTTTTATGTTTTCAGTGTTAAAATTTAGAAAAGAATCTCAGTCTTGTAGGCAATAAAAATATATGCAAAACTAAAAATAGGAAAACAATATAGGGAAAAACATAGGAATAGGAAAACAACATAAAAAAATAGGGAAAATTAGGAAAAAAATAGGAGAAAAATCGAAAAAAAACGTGTTATATTGCAATTTGTATATATTTTTATCCGTTTGTACATATTTTTATTGCTTTTTTACAAAAACTTACCTGTTTTTAGGAGGTTTAAGGCATGATAAGATTTAATCTGAAAATTAATCTTGCTATGGCAACACTGCTTCTTCGTGTTATTCTTTTAACTGTCTGTTAAGAATTTTCATTTTTATGTTCTGAAAATAGCTTGTAAATACCTTTTTATTACCTATGAATATGTGAATGTGTGTGTCGCTGTGTGTGTGATGTGTATGTGTATATTTGTGTTGTGTATAATTCGAACATAGTTTATGAATGACATTAAATTAAAAGGTAAAACCATTCAAAGCTATTGATCAAAAGTAATGTTGCCTTCCTGCCTGCCGTTATTGACGATGTTGATGATGTTGATGATACTGATAATGATTTTTGCTTTACAAAAAGGAGGAAATGAATTGGATTTAATGAAAATCTTTGCAATGCCCACACATGGTGGGCTATGTAATGAGTTTATATTTGCAAAATAAGTTTATATTTTTATTTTTTAATAACTTTTATATATAAAACAAATATTGTATTTCAATTAAACAATAAGCCAATAATATACCTTTATGACTAATTCGATATAAATTTATAATAAGAATAGCAAATAATTAATTTTAGAAGGCCATTAATTTTAAAATTTTATGAAATTTATTAAAAAATTGCATTTTTTGATGGAAAAGTGTTGCACTTTCAAAACTTTCTGAGGAAAATAAAGAGTCAATGATTGCTTGTAGGATAGTCGTGTAATATTTTCCTGCTTAATACTGATGCCAAAACAAATAGACTTCAGAGCACTGACTATATACAGCATTATCGAATACAATTTTTTCTCACAGATAAGTCCTCTAAAGGTAAAAATATAATAAATATAGAGATTTTTTGGGGCCTTATTCATACTTCAGATATTTATCTTTATGAATAATATGAAAACCAGCATTTGCTCCAATAATTTCTGTGAGCTTCAGTACAAAAACAAAATAATACAATTTTTTTAACTCAACGCATAAACGGACAAAACAAAGTTTGAATTGCACAAAATGCCATAATCGATCAATCGGTAATAATTTGTATATCCTTCGTGGTCTAGCACAGTCAGTAAGCATCTTAGAATTGATTTTGATATACGTCTGGAGTTCAATATTGCCGAGAATGTCACATTAAGTTGAACAAGGCTGTAGACATTTTTTTTGATGAACCCCCTAGCCACTTCATCCCAAAAAAGTTCAATTATATAGACTCCGGATAAACTAGAGTTTTGTGAGACCCGATGTGTGCTTGGAATTGTTACCCAATTTGTCTGAACTAGCTTTACATTTGACTATTGATAACTGAGATAAGCAAATGTGATCCCTTTACTAAAAGTAAAATGCAATTAGCCAACTTGCCCAGACCAGAACTCATAATACATGCCCAAACCTCAACAGTTATGCGTTGAGTCACTGTACATACGTAAGTATTCTAATGCGATGTTTAGTTTCTCAAAATACGTGAATTTGATACTTTTTATTTTATGTTGCATATACAGGCTCGACTTCACAAGTATGTACCATATAACTAACGTTCTTTGTTTGTTTGTTAGTTTGTTAAAAGCTATTTTGTTTTTTTTTTTGTTTTAATCATATTTTGAGAAATAGAAATTAAGCGCTCTGAAGTATTTGAAATCTATAAAGTGGATTATGGTGAATTCATTTTGATTGAAAATAATACAAGACATTTCAAGAATAGCACACTTAGCTTTCTACAACCAATGGAAATGTTGAAAGAATAAATGATTTGATGTTAGGATCCTCAAAAATCTGTTCAAGAATTTATTGATAATTTCCGTATCCAGTGTGGGTTATGCGACGAAATTTTTAGAATATTTTGTAATAAAACGTGTATCATTGTATTTCAGGGAGGAAAAATGGTGCATAAGCAACTTCTCAATAATGTCAAATGATGATTTCGATTTTTGCGAAAGAAGTAATATGCTTAAGACTGTATCATTAGAAATCTGTTTTTGATCGATTGAGATTTTTAATCCGTCTACTGATTTCATCTTTGAACCAAGAGATCAGATTTTTCTTATCTTCACTTTTTGCATGCAGCAAACGAAAAGAACTTAATTTTTCAGAAAATACTTTCATTGCATATTGGCCGGCGTTGCCGTTGTGACACTAAAGTATCAATTTTGATCCCTTTTCATGCTAATGACACTTTTTTAATGTATCCCTTTTTGACCTTTTTTGAAAATGTGTAAAAGTCTAAAATTTCTCACGAAAATTCTCAATACATGACATGCATGAGTATATAAAAATTACATTCGATATTATTACAACAACTGACTTTTATGCAACTGTCATATTCTATGCATACCTTTTTTTTCATATAAAATTTGACAATTGTGTAAAATGAACTGATGATCAACTGCGATTATGCCCTAATTTAGGTATGTGTTTCGGCTTAAGTTCTGACAGCGAGAAGCTTTTATATATTTTTTAAGTAGATTTCCATTTAATTTTGTAGTTTCGCGTGCCATCCGCATACACATATGTTCATATTTGCAACAAAATAAATGCGAATGGACAAGTGAATATTACATTCCCAAATATGTAATTATATTAACTTTTGTATACAAATATATTTGTTTGCTTGTGGTTAAATCGACAAGATTAGATGAGCAGCAGGCTTCATCAAGCAATATGGAAAACCATAAGAAAACTGCTGAACATCTATATGTGCGAGTATTAAAATTTTTTGTTTAAGTTGTTTTGAACGATGAAAGTAGAAGTATTATATTTAAGTGTGATGAAAACAAAAAGCTAAAAAAGCTAGAAGCTCCGGCATCAAAACTTGACGTGACGTCTTAATTCTACTTATTAGTCACCTGACATAAGTCCCACCGACAATTTATTTGATAAGTGGTTATCCAACTTAGTACAAGAAAAGTGCAATTAAAAACAAACAAGGCTAGAAGACTGCTCTTACTAAAGGACATCACAATAATTCAAGTGAAACTACGATAAAAAGTTGTATTTAAATTTAATGATTCAAATATAAATTAACAATAAAACAATTAAAAAAATTTTTTTTTTAAATAATTATTTGCCTAATACTGCAGAGCATGTATACTTTCTGTGTGCAGAAAATCGTATTTATTATTTTTCTTTATACTTAAAGGATGTGCTATTCAGAAGCTCATATACTTCTGTTTAATTTTTCGCGTAGATTTACATTTTATCGTTTTTGAAAGTCCAAATCTTATAGTTCTATGTAAAATCCAGTTTTCGAAGGGATATGTAGACTTTTCTGTGCGACTGTATATTCAAATTTATATGAATTCGTTACATATGCACTTATATATTTACTTTGCCTCCTAGTAATGCTTCCACTAAAACAATTTTTCAAAACGATCACTGATTAAAAATAAACTTACAAACAAATTTAAAATATGATGTTGTTTGTGGGTCCATGTTTTCCTTTCTCAATTAACCCGAATCGTGGCTGGAAAAATGGACTCCAAGTAAAGAATTAATTACAAAATATAGAAGAAGTATTTCTAAAAAGTGATAAGTATTATGAAGAGTTTTTGTAAAAGTATCTTCTTTCTTTTTGATAATATGACTAATATATGAATGTATCTGTGATATGTTTTTTAGTTTTAACATTGATTTATAATTTAAGTATGTATAATTACTTTTATTTTAGTTTAATGTTTTTAATTAACTGTTAAAATTCGTTTATGGTTTTTTTTATTTTGAAATAAATTTTATTTTTTTTTACAAAAAACTTGACCCTGTTTTACTTTAAAATACCTTTTTTTACCCCTTTTTTCTCAAATACCCTTTTTGTGACACTTTTCGAAAGTTTTCAACGGCAACACTGTTATTGGCTTTTACAGTCTCATAATATTTTCTTAATTTTCTTTTTCTATTTTTCTTTCTTGACTCTATCAATTCTCAAAACGATGAAATCGTTTTTGTAAATCATTTTTCCTTGAAAAACAATTTCAATTTGAAATCGTTAAACTGCTATCGATTGTAATAAAAGCGTAACACCTTAAAAATTTATCTTAATGGGTCACTGTTTTTATATATTTTGTTGTTGCACAATATCTCTTGCATGACAATTTCGATTTCAATAATTGTTTGCAACACTGATTTAAAACAATTCTGTGCCATCGTCATACCACTTTAAGTATGCAAATTTGTACGTGTGTATCCGTGATGGCCAGGACAGAAAAATAATATTCGTTGAATTTGTATTTTTTCGTTATTGAAAAAATAAAAATCCAACAAACAGCCAACAATTTAATTGAAAATAAAGTCCATTTTTATTGTGGGATTTATTTGTAGCACTTAAAAAATCCATTCCGACTCACAACCGGAAAGAGGGAATGGGGGGACTAGAATTCATTTGAAATAAATAAATGATTGCAAATAAAAGTTATTACTTTTCGTATTCAAATATTTATCATACAGATTAGAACCAACAGTGTGTCAGTTAGTGACTGAGTGACTGAGTGACTGTGTGACTGAGTGACTGAGTGAAAGCAGTGTGCTGACTAGAAGGGTTTTAGTTGAGCGGAGCGAATGCATCAAAATATACATCAATTTTTTGTCTGCTCTTATTTTCTTTAATTTCAACAATAATTATTTTGTTCAGTATGAAAGAGATAGATAGATAGAGAGAGAGAGAGAGAGAGAGAGAGATAGAGGTAGAGAAAAATGTAACAGATGAAAATCCTTTTCTGTTCTATTTTCATTAATTATTAATTTTGTGGCACAAAGAAAGAAAAATGAAATAACAAAGAACAATAATACTTATGGCTCAAGCACAGAGAGACAGAGAATCAAACAGTGATTGAAACATTTTCTGTTTAAACTCTAAAAGAATAATTTGCTTGTGTATATGTGTGTGTGATTGTATTGGTAACATTCGCCAAACATTTGCCTCTTACTCAGCTCGTTCAATCTTGTATGTCCTGTTTTTTCATTCACCTCCACTTTCTTAACAACAGCAATACAACTACATAGCAAGTTGCCCCATTGATAACTGGTAATCGGTAGCTGGTAATTGGTAACTAAGGTTTTTATTCCTTTAAAGCTGTTAAGAAAACGGATTTCATTTTTAATTCATTATTTGTTTTTTCTTTTGTTTTGTCCCAAAAACCCTACTTTATCAACAGCAGCAGTAGCAACAACAGAAACAATAACTACAATTACAAATACTCGTCATAACTACTAAAACTAGTGTCTATAAGATAGATTGGATACGAACACAACATAAGTAGTAGTGTAGTATTTTGTGTTGGGGTCATTTTACACGCTGCTGAAAAAAAATG
Source organism: Wohlfahrtia magnifica (assembly GCA_023159175.1). Taxonomy (NCBI): domain Eukaryota; kingdom Metazoa; phylum Arthropoda; class Insecta; order Diptera; family Sarcophagidae; genus Wohlfahrtia; species Wohlfahrtia magnifica. Next base: position 1,777,564 of record JAKWBJ010000537.1, read on the forward strand.
GAAGCAAACCTAGGCGATTCAAGTTTGCTTTCAATGGAAGCAAACTTAGGCGAAGCAAACTTAGGCGATTCAAGTTTGCTTTCAATTTTTTAACATAGAGTTCACAAATGTATATGAAAATTACCGCTTCCATGTGACTTAGCTTAGTCAGGGTAAGTTGCTTTAACTAAGCCATGTCCCCTTTAAGCACTCAACAAAAGACGAGGTGCTTACGTAGACGTTTTCGTCCTAAAAACACCTCTGTCTGTATAACCCCCTCATATTTAAAAACTTTTTAAAACAGTGTTGTCGACACACGTTCAGTTCAGGAACTTCTTATTGCAAACTCAGGAAGGGAGCTGCTCTTCTCTTTTATTTTCGAACATATAAGCAAAAAATAAGAAAAAAAAAATAAGAGAGAGAGAAGTAAAGAGAAAACAAATGGAAAAATACAGTACAAAGTGATCTGAGTGAGAGGGTTTCAAATTACTATCGCAATTGTAAAATGCATTAATAATAGTTTGCCTAACGCTGATCTAATGTAATGTAAAGGTAGGATCACACGATTGTCATAATGCACCAATAATTAGTGTATTTTATATGCCAATCGTGTGATTATACAATTTATTGGCTCATACGGTAACTGACGATATTATTGTGCTTATTTATCCCAATAAAATGCAACCCTGGTGCGACAATCGTGTGAATGCTTTATGGCAATCATGCACCAATGTAAATTCCAAAAATACACCAATATTTATTGCAATCTGGTGTGGCAATTGAAGAAGACAACAATCACCGATTTTTATTTTTTTAAATGATTTCTTTTTTAAAAGAAACACGTGTTTATACGGTATTTATAATTGTCATCCCTTAAAATATGAATTTTTAAAATTATTTATATGCAATTGCATCACAAGCTTCCGCCAGTTCTTTTTTTCATTATTTTTACTTTTTTATCAAGCGGACACCTGATAATCAAACCCGATGCAATTTTAATTTTTTAGAGAACAAATAATCTTTACTTTAGAGGATTAAATATAATTTGTAATTATATTTCAATTTAAATAAATATATATTTTAGTGAATTCATTTTTTTAAGATTTATTAAAGTGTTTTCTCATATGCACCATCAATGGCCTTTCTTGTAAGCCAATCTCTGACCCACACACTCCTTTTCTTTTTGTTTATTTGGTCACTAAATGACCTTCATATAAATAAAGAGGACGTTATTATCTTTTTTTCAAGAACGAACTATTCTGAACACAAAAACAAAAATATAAATTTAATGTACCACAACAGCTGATTCACAGAGTTGCCGTAAACTAGAACAATCGTCTGACAGCATTGGAACAATTATTGTCAATACTTCGTTTCGACACCGTGTGAATTCAGAATTGTTAATTGGGACAATTTTATTATTATGCACTAATTTGTCACAATAAAATTTGTATCAGATTGGTGTATTTGAGTCAATCGTCTGATCCCAGCTTAAGACGTTAAGCACTTGCAGTGTTGCCGTTGTGAATTATGAAAGTGTCAAAAGGGTATTTGAGGAAAAAAGTGTATTTTTAAGTAAAATAGGGTCAAGTTTTTTGTAAAAAAAAAATAAAATTTATTTCAATAAAAAAAAAAACGAATTTTAACAGTTAATTAAAAACATTAAACTAAAATAAAAGTAATTATACATACTTAAATTATAAATCAACGTTAAAACTAAAAAACGATTCACAGATGACTCACATATTAGTCATATTATCAAAAGGAAATAAATTACTTTTACAAAAACTCTTCATAATACTTATCACTTTTTAGAAATACTTCTTCTATATTTTGTAATTAATTTTTTACTTGGAGTCCATTTTTCCGGCCCCGATTCGAGAGAATTGAGAGAGGAAAGCATGGATTCACAAGTTTATATTTTAAGTTTGTTTGTAAGTTTATTTTTAATCAGTGATAGTTTTGAAAAATTGTTTTAGTGGAAGCATTACTAGGAGGCAAGGTAAATATATATGTACATATGTAACGAATTCATATAAATTTGAATATACAGTCGCACAGAAAAGTCTACATATCCCCTCGAAAACTGGATTTTACATAGAACTATAAGATTTGGACTTTCAAAAACGATAAAATGTAAATCTACGCGAAAAATTCAACAAAAGTATATGAGGTTTTGCATAGCACATCCTTTAAGTATAAAGAAAAATAATAAATGCGATTTTCTGCACACAGAAAAGTATAGCATGTATACTGCAGTATTAGGTAACTAATTATCCTAAAAAAATTTTTTTTAATTGTTTTATTGTTAATTTATATTTTAATCATTAAATTTAAATACAACTTTTTATCGTAGTTTCACTTGAATTATTGTGATATCCTTTAGGAAGAGCAGTCATACAGCCTTGTTTGTTTTTAATTGCACTTTTCTGTACTAAGTTTTTTTTTTATATATAAGACCAGCACCCAGGGGATGGCCCCTACTCATGCAGTACATTGTGCTGGTACTAGAAAAATAGGTTATTGGAAGGAGGACAGAGGGAGTAGTGTTTATGGACGTTAAATTTAAATTTACTCATGTTGTAAGTGGCAGGAAATACTTTCGCTCGAAGATTATTCCACAACCGAACAGTGCGACCAAAGAACGAATTCTCCCTATAATGCGTTGTGCGATTTACTGGACAATCAACTACAAAGGGATGCGCTCCACGAGAAATACGAGTACTACGTAAAAATATATGATAATTTAAGAATTAATTCCTTAATTTCGTTAGAACACATTCCGTTATAGTACCGATAAAACAATGAAACACACGCGACATTACGACGGTGCTCCAATGAATCGATAGAGTTGACTACCCTACCGTCATTGATGAGCATCTTCGCCCTCTCCTGTACGCGGTCGAGAAGCTCCAAAATAGACTTTGAAGCACCGGCCCATACATGAGAGTTGTATTCCATTTTGGGTCGGATATAGGTCTTGTAAATATTAAGGAGATCAGATGGAGTGAAGTATTTCTTACACCGTCTTAAACAACCAAGGCACTTGAATGCTTCCTTCGACACTTGAAATATGTGATCATTCCAACGAACGTCACAGTGAATTCTCATGCCCAGAACATCAAGAGCATCTGATTCCTCAATATCCACATTACCCATTGACACAGATGACAGCGCACCACCACGCCTGTGTGTTAAAAAACAACATTGAGTCTTACGTGCATTAAAATCGACCGTGTTCGCACGACCCCACTTGGAGACCTTCACCTTCACTTGTGAGTGTGACGTTCATATTCATGCTTCTTACTCCAACCTCCGAAAGGCTCGGTCTACGATCAAAGGAATATGAGTGACAAATGTTGCTGTCATCCGCAAAAGAGTAGATAGGATTAGAAGTGAGAAGAAGAAAGTCGTTAAGAAATATTAGAAAAAGAGCAGGAGAAAGAACAGAGCCTTGCGGTACCCCTGAGTTTACCCTGAACTGGTCGGATGAGACCCCATCTATAACCACTCTTATAGAGCGATCTCTGAGAAAACTCGATATAAATCGAGAGAAGTGACTAGCTACACCAAAAGCATTAAGTTTCGAAATGAGAGCCTCGTGCCAAACTCTATCAAACGCCTTTGAGATATCCAGAGCCACAACCCTACTCTCACCAAAACCATGAATGGACTTGTTGGATAACCACTTATCAAATAAGTTCTCTGTGGGACTTATGTCAGGTGACTAATAAGTAGAATGAAGAAGTCAACTTAAGTTTTGATGTCAAACTTAAATATAATACTTCTACTTTCATCGCTCAAAACAACTTTATTCCAAAATTCTTCAACATAAAATTTTAATACCCGCGAATATAGATGTTCAGCAGTTTTCTTATGGTTTTCCATATTGCTTGATAGATATTTGGGAATGTAATATTCACTTGTCCATTCGCATTTATTTTGTTGCAAATATGAACATATGTGTATGCGGATGGCACGCGAAACTACAAAATTAAATGGAAATCTACTTAAGAAATATATAAAAGCTTCTCGCTGTCAGAACTTAAGCCGAAACACATACCTAAATTAGGGCATAATCGCAATTGATCATCAGTTCATTTTACACAATTGTCAAACTTTATATGAAAAAGATAGATATGCATAGAATATGACAGTTGCATAAAAGTCAGTTGTTGTACAATAATATTGAATGCATTTTTAATATGTACGAGTAGTTCACAAAACTTATGCATGTTATGTATGTATAAAACATACATAAGTATATAAAATCTAAGTGTACTGCGAATTTTCGTGAGGAATTTTGGAACTTTACTCATTTTCAAAAAGGGTCGAAAAGGGATACATTAAAAAAAGGGTCATAAAAAGTGTCATTAGCATGAAAAAGGGTCAAAATTGATACTTTAGTGTCACAACGGCAACGCTGTTTAAAATGCATTCATTCATTGCCTCTTCAATTGTCATAAAATGGCTCATACTAGTACATACTCCAATTTTGTATTAGTAAATTGGTGTGTGTGTGTGTGTGTGTGTGTGTGTGTGTGTGTGTGTGTTTGTGTGTAAATAAAAGTGTTTGAGAGCAGCATGTACATGTGTGTGAATGTGTTTGTTTATAAAGTGTATGATGGTCTAAATATAGTCTCAACATGCATTCAAAGCTTTTCATACACTCGCTTTGTACATTCAAACGAACAGATTTATGGACAGGATAATGAAAGTTTTTAAAGCATGGTTTTGTTGCATTTTTTTTTCCACTGCATTCCATTGTTCTTATTGTTGTTGCTGTTGTCATTTTATATTGTATATTGTTTTTGCACATATTTTTTGTACTCCGTTATGGGATATTTTTAAAAATTGAAGGAGATGACAAATTAAACAAGTTGTTGTTGTTGTTGTTATTTAAACAAAACGAGAAAATTGTATGTATTTTGTTATCAAGTCGTAGTGGGTGTGTGTGGGTGTATGAGTGTTGATAGGAAATTTTGTTTTAAAATATGTTTTTTAGTGCCATAGATTCGTGCTTGAATGAAAAAGTGAGAGACAAAATGGGAAAATTTTGAAAATTGGAAAATTAAAAATAAAAAACCAACAACAATAACAGCAACAAAATTTATATATAATACATAGTTCAGCTATTGCTGTTTGTAGTGGTGGTGATGTTAACATATTACAACAATTTAAATTTGTGGTTGTTGTTATTTTCTTCCAAACACAATAGTGTTGATGCACTTTAACAGTGTTTGCATTGAAGCGGGGAAAACCGAAAACGGAAGTATAATAATGTCTAGAAAATATTGATAACAAGAGAAGTTAACTACTTACTGTACCGTTATTTTTTATTTATTTTTTAATTTTCATTACTGTATTGTTTGTTATTGTTTTTGTAACATGCTTGCATACTTGCATAGAGGAGTATGTATATGAGTTTGTATGTTGGTTAACGTTGCAGAGAGAGAAAGAGAGTGATAAAGTGTAATTTTCTAGCATAGTTAGTAGATGTAAATCTTACTGAGCCTATGTAACTGGCAGGGCATGTGTGACTGTTTATTGTTTGTCTTCATTCAAATTGAATTTTTAATTGAGTATGAGGTTAAACGTGGAGTGTATAAGACTGATAAAAGCCTCACACTTATACACTACTTGCATATGCCCATAATGAAATAAAAAATGAGAATAAGAAAGAAAGTAGAAAAAAGCGAGAAGTGAACTCAAGAATTTTTTGAAAATTACTTTGACCCATTTGTAAAGATTCTTTTGATATTTTTTTACTCAAGTATGACATCATATTGATTGTGAAGTAAAGAAAAAAAAAAAAAAAATAAAATAAAATAGAAAAGATTACCAGGCCAAGAGTTCTTTTTTATTCTCTGGTTAAAACAAAATGCTTAATAAGTATGTAATAATGTGGTGCACACACACTGTACAGACATACATATCTAATTTAGAGTATTCTATTTAAGAATTGGTACAGTTATTAGTGTGTTGGTAATGTTTAACCCTTAAATGCATAAGAACGTCTACAGACGGTCACCAGAAAAAACAGATTCAAGCAAAATCAGAAAACTTTTCTCTTTGACAAGCTTAATAGCTAAAAGGAGTACAATATTCTCAAAATAACGGTACCAAGTTTGGCAGAAAGTAACATTTTTTTCTGAACTTTTATGCGGAAAGGGAAATAATTACTTGTGAAAATTAAAATTAGAAAAACAATACGTTCTCTTTCTCTTCAATGGATTCCAGAAGCGTTGTTTTGGAAATTCGACCTTGGATTCGTAATTTTAAGCAGAATACTGTGCTAGAGCACAAGTTATTACCACAATTTAATACGTATTTCAAATTGAGGTATTAAAAGGTTAAATGCTTGCCCTTTTTTCAAAATTAAAAGAGGGAGATAGATATATAGAGGAAGAGATAGAGAGAGAAAATTATGTGCAAAATCATCTAAAATAAAAATTATTTAAAATTACAAGAGATTTCATTACGAGTGTTCCCCCCTTCTTGTTGTGGATGATAATATTAAATTTTATTGTGTTTTATTTTCAATTTCCTTTTTTATGGTTTGCATTTTATTATAATTATAGCAAACCATGCCATACTATTCCACATTTGTATAATGTACGTACTTATTTATTTTCTAGTTTCAATTTGCAACTTGTTTAGTTAAGTACTAAATTGACTCAAACATTTTGCATTTACGTCATATTTACGTATTTCCCCAAATCGGATTAAATAATTTCCGATTTTGTTAAAAGAAAAATCCAATTTATGATGGGGAGATTAAAAGTTGAAACATTTTAAATCTCTTAAAACTGATTAACAAACATCAGTATCAAAAAGGAAACAAAAATTGTTTCCATTTGGCATAAGTACTTTATACTTTAAGTTTTATAGGGAGCGTGTGTATGTATAAAGAAAATATTTGGAGGCAACAAAAATGTCTTAATGATTATTTCAATGTACGAGGAGTTATTGTAATTTGGCTGAGCAGGCATTTTAGGAGTTATGCACAATGGGAAATTACTTGCCAAATAAAATTAATTAATTAATTAATTTTTACAATTTAAATTAAGAATTGATTAATTAATTATTAATTTTCTACTCCCCGAGGAGATGCTGATGAGTCATAAGGACATGAAAATATTTTCTGTGTATTCCTGATATAGTTAAGTATCAGACTGTCTGGAAAGTGATGAAACTATGGCCACATAGATAGCCGCACCGTTTATCATATACAGTATTACAGTGTTATCGTCATCGTTAAATTTGTGCAAAGAGCAATTACCGATACATGTAAGGGGTGTTTTTTATAGAGGCATAGAACTTTAAGTTGCAATAAAACAACGATGGATTATACGATTGACATGAATTTTATTTATCCGAAAAATAATCTTGTGGCATTACATTTTAAATATGATTTCTGGCATATTACCACCACGGCTGGCGCGGATGTAGTCCAATCTGGACGTCCAATTTTCGATGACTTTTTTCAACATTTGTGACCTTATATGGGCAATAACTTATATCGTTTGTGGCTTTACCGCATAGACCAATGACTTTACATAGCCCCACAGAAAGTAGTCTAGCGGTGTTAAATCACAAGATCTTGGAGGCCAATTTACAGGTCCAAAACGTGAAATTAGGCGGTCATCAAACATGTCTTTCAACAAATCTATTGTGGCACGAGCTGTGTGACATGTTGCACCGTCTTGTTGAAACCACATCTCCTGGATATCATGGTTATTCAATTCAGGAATGAAAAAGTTAGTAATCATGGCTCTATACCGATCACCATTGACTGTAACGTTCTGGCAACCATCGTTTTTGAAAAAGTACAGACCAATGATTCCACCAGCCCATAAAGCGCACCAAACAGTCCGTTTTTCTTGATGTAACGGTGTTTCCACTTACACTTGAGGATTACCTTCAATCCAAATGCTGCAGTTTTGTTTGTTGACAACCAGAAGTGCGCTTCATCGCTAAACAAAATTCAGGAATGAAAAAGTTAGTAATCATGGCTCTATACCGATCACCATTGACTGTAACGTTCTGGCAACCATCGCTTTTGAATAAGTACGGACCAATGATTCCACCAGCCCATAAAGCGCGCCAAACAGTAAGTTTTTCTGAATGTAACGGTGTTTCCACATACACTTGAGGATTACCTTCAGCCCAACTGCAGCAGTTTTGTTTGTTGGCAACCAGAAGTGCGCTTCATCGCTAAACAAAATTCGCTTATGAAAATCGGGAACAACGGTAATCTCGTTTTGGGCCCATTCGACGAATCTACGCCGGGCGTGAGTCTACTCATCATGAATGAATAAAAAACACGCTTTATAGAGCCTTTTGCCCTCTACTAGGGAAAACAAAAATCTACGGCAAGAATGTTTCAGACGAAGAGAGTTTTTTGAGACGATAGAAGACATATCATGTAACACATAAGTCTCTTATTTTTTGTCATAACTCCAAAAGTCATTTTATAAATTTAATTTCTTGAGAAAATTATTATGTTTTATTAGACATTACAACTTCATTTCAAACCACTAAGCATTCGAATACAGATGAAAGTCATAAATGACGAATAAGAAAAACGCAATGAGAAAAAAGGGTAAAAAAGAATAATGACAATTGAATGTAATAAAATTAAGTTGAAGGGATCACATTTAAATTTTGCTGAGTAGTCAACAGAATTTAAAAAACAAAAACAAAAACTGGATACCATTTTATTAATTTCATAACATAATCAATTTTATTTTCAATCCTTGTGTTATTGATGTTTAATTTATTTTTATATTTTTTTCAGATCATTTAATTATGACTAATTTTATTACCTCTGTCTTCAGCAAATGATGAATTTCTCGTTCAACTCTCGAGAACTTGATTATCTATCATTTCGAAGTGTAGTTAAGAATTTCTCTCCCTATTCTGTTTCGTTCGAGCTCTCGTGCCAACAACTGCCAGTCATAGCAAAATCACGCACAACATTTCTGCGATTTCAGAAAGTCGTTGCAAGATAAACAATGAAATTGTATGCCACATGTCAATATAAATGTGGTGACAATAAACAGCTCAACTGTAACTATAATTGTCATTTGTGCCATGATAATATGGCCACTGGTAGTGGCGACTACGCTGTCAATACAACGAACTCTCCGTCACCATCATCCCTTTATGGTAGTTGCCCACAGTTGAATCAGTATCGCAGTTTACCCAGAAATCTTTTTAGTGCTTTGAGAAGACAACAGCAGCAGCAATTGCCTCCTAACAGCCACAATCTTCAGCATCAACAACAACAGCAACTGCACAATTGTTGTCGAACCTATACGCCGAGAACGATTTCGGAACAGGAACTAAGAAGATCAGCTTTAATCAAAAGCACCGCCACTACTAAGACTAAGAACTTAATTTTATGCAACAAATGTGCAGTGTGACGAAGGTATAACCTTAGTTGTGAACATCCTCCACAAATTCCAAGTAGACACTTGAAACCTGTAGCTGCAGCAGTAGCCAGATCTTCGGCGACAACAAAAGTAGCAACAGCAAGTAAAGATTTGCAGATTTTAGAAAACTCATTAAGCGAACAATCTTCAGCAGACTTACCACTACCAGCACCTCCAGGATTTCAAGATATTTCGATAGCTACACCAGCTGCTCTTAATACACAGAGGGTTTTGTGTGAAAATTGCCGGTACAGAGATAAGCCCTTAGTCTGGTGGGTTTCGTGTCCTCGTTTGGCCTACCAACAGGGTTCGACACAAAGTCTTAAGGAATACATCTCTCATAAGTCACCATTTTTGAGGCCAAATCAAAGCAGTGATAATAATAACGCCAACGACAGTACCCTCAGAACAGAAACATCAGAGAAAATGTTACAGAAATCGATGGCGAAGCCAAATGTTCAAGCAATAACAATAACAACGACTGCCACGTCAACAACAACACCAACTAGCCGAGATGCGACATCTACAACGGGCTACAAATGTAATACAACTGTAACGAATGCTACACCATCACCGCCGCCACCGCCTCTATTGAGGTCTCATCATCATCGTTCCATAACGGCTCTGCACAATATGGATCTTTACGATAATTATGGGGCATCAACGCATGTCCCCTTAGCCTCCTATAACACCATGATTTGTAGGCGTCATAACAGGCAACAGCAGCATCATTTACATCCACAGCCACAGCTAGAGTCTCAATTGCAGCACCAACACCAGCAGCGGCAGCATATGCAACATCAACACCAGCAGCAACAGCAGCAGCAGCAACAGCAGCAGCAATACACTTGTTGCAGTTCATACAATATCGACCATCATAAAATGCAAATGCCTTCTTCATCATCGTGTTTATGTGGTAAACTCTATCATCAACAGGTACGACCTCAAGAAACACTGGCACCACCACCTCCACCACCCCTGCATTCTACCACCACCACCAACACCACCAATCGTGGCTGTAATCATGGTTTCTATTATGGTTAGATATGGCATTTTGTTACACTTTTGGCAAAGCATATGAACATCCTTTTCTCCTATGGAGCTTTTCTACAATTAATGTGACAATTTTCTCGCTCTTTTTCAGGTCCCGACTCTTCGTGCATTCATCAGTACGAGGAACAGGATTCTGGATTTCCTGGCTTACGAGATCAAGAATTTTATCTGTTGCACCGCAATATTCCTGCTCTAAGACGTACCGGTGTCGATACGATTGGCATTCGGCAACATTTTTATCCCGATGGTGGTTGGGGTTGGATTATATGTGGTATGTCGTTCCTGGTTCACATTCTGACAACTGGTCTTCAATTATCCTATGGACTGACATTATTCTATGCTGTGCAACATATTAAGAATTCAAATGGAAATGGTAAGTAATGAGTACCAGTTACAATTCTGAACGAGGTAGTTTCATAAGATCTCGCCTTAAACAATTTAGAATGGCTGGGCGCTTTAAGTTGGTCCATATCGATGCTAATTTCACCATTTGTGGAGACCATTTGTCGTCGAAAATCAACACGTCTCATGGCAGTGGTGGGAGGTTTGATTATTTCTCTGGGAATACTTTTTACATCTTTCGCCACTGAAGTAGATCAGGTTATATTCAGTTACGGTAAGTACATACGGAACTAATTACATATGGTAGTGGTTCTAAATGGTTAAATGGACCACTTGAAATAGGTTTTGTTTTCGGCATTGGTGTTGCAATGGTGCGAGAAACTTCCACCATAATGCTGGGCAATTATTTTAAGAAAAGAAGACTTTTCGTAGAAATGGTTGCCATGTCTGGTGAGGGAGTGGGTATAGCTTTATTTTCGGTTTTACTGAAGGAGGGTGTAGGGTAAGTCCAAACCGAATTTGTTACTGAAGTCAGTCTGTTTCTTCTAAAATATTGTTTTCTTTTTTTATAGCAAAATGGGTTGGCGTTCTGGTTTACAAATAGTTGCGGCCTTAACATCGATAAGTTTTTTTGTTGGCTTGTTATATAGGCCAGCATCTCTGTATCATCCCCAAAGACGAGCCATACAACATTTAAAAAATCAAAGAAAAAAGGTAAATATCCGAAATATTGAATATCTTCAATGAAATCGAATCAATTTTAAAATTATTGCGCAGCTACGAGACCACAAGAATAATAATCCTCCTGTGGAGCCTAATATTTTAAAAAAGTTAATTCAAGACATATCGAATCTAAAATCGGTCACTGTTAAGATCCTACTTTTGACATCGGCAGTGGCTGCTTTAGGTATTTATACGCCCATGTTTACAATGGTAAGTTCTGTTCTAATTTTTGCAAATTTTTTCAACGATATTTTGATTAAAAACATTCCGAATTTGTAGTCATTAAATGCAGCCAAAGAAGGTTCAGATATACAAGAATTGGTACTCTTACAAACCATGCTGGGCATGTCAACCACACTCGGTGTGGTCTTAGCTGGAGTCCTAATAAGACGACCCTTTGTTATACACAATTTCGTTTTATCCACACCTATAGTATCACAGGTAATAACAATATTCCTTAATTATAATCGAAATGCGCAAAAGAATGATTGAAATTTTGTTTTAGTTTTTCCTGGCAACTGTGGCTCTTTCAATACTATTCATGTCCTTTGTCATGGGCTACAAAGGACTATGCATATTGTCTGGGATTTATGGTGTGGGCTTTGGTGGTTTTCGTTTTTCTTTGAAAATGTTGGCACTGGAAAGGGTAAAATTGAAATTTTCCAAGACATGGTCTTTTGTCAGAGGAATTGAAGCAATACCGGTGCTGATTAGTGTACCTTTAACGATTTTCCTTAATGATTATTCTCTAAAATATGGTCGAGCTGGTTACTATATATGTTCAGCGGCTGCTGCCATAGCTGCTATTATAATATTCTTCATAGGTTACTCAACGTATCCCCATGCGCCGTCTCAACGTTCAAACATGAATGGTGCAGTTGTGCCCACAACTCCGCGAATGCGCTCCATGTCTACACAGTATGTGAGAAATAAATATCAGCCAGCATTTACTGTGGACTATCCGAAAACCAATGGCTGTGATTATCCGGCCCCTGATCTTTTAAATCGTAGTTGTATTAGTTTAAACCAATTGGGCGCCAGTTCATCTTGCATGTGTGAACCAATGCGATCAGTGTGTAGTTGCCATCAGAATCAGCATCATCATCATCATCATCATCTCACACCCAACCGCCAGAAGAAGCATCATTTCCTGGCAGACACTAGTCGCACTGTTGGTGGTGTAGGTGCCTTACATGCAGCTGAGGTGGGACATGATCACCGTCATCCGTATATCTACGATAATGGTACTGGAAACTATTTAAGGCGAAGTCTTTCTTTTATACAAAATGCTAACTGTTGTGGTGGTGCCAACCAATTCCAGCTGCAATGTCAAGCCAATGTCCAATGGTCAAATAGAGATTTAAGGTGACCTACAGATTTTTACTGTTTCAGGAGAGTAAATTAATAAAAATGTTTTGCATTTTTCAGAACGGAAGCCGGACAACCTTTACTCTGCACATGTAGTCCTTCGGCCTATTTTCAAAATTGCAAAAGCCAAAGCGTACCCGAGGGTCTTTCAACAATGTCACAGCAATGTAAATGTAAGCCGCAGCCTTCACGTGAGTACATTTATGTGCCACGACTTTTATCACAGCAACAACAACAACATCTGCAAACACTTGCTCAAGAATGTTCCTGTCACAATTTGGATAATTCGTTGACGACAGCCTCAACGAATACAGCAGCTATCACTTCATCTTTAACGCGAAATGTTTTTAAAGATACCGGATCTGCGTATAACACGTCCACTATTCCCAAATGCCGACTTAAACGTTCACAGTCCCTATCGAGACCCATAACTTATGTTGAACAAATGACCACATCAGTGTAGTTTTGTTAACAACCGTACTTTTGAAAACCCTTTAACTGAACTCAAAATTTAACAACCACCAAGTAGATCTTTATTACAATAGAAAAACTCTAAACTTTTCTAGTCCCTTTATTTTGTACTTTACAAATATTTTTTCAAAACTTAGAATAGAGAAAATCAATTTTTGAAATTTAATCGATCATACTGATCAAATAACTGAATGAATTTTAATATACCTTAGACCACCTAACACCTACTAATCCATACATACATACATATGTATACCCTCTCACCTTCACTTTCTCACTCTTTTTTTAGACAAAACAAAAAAAAAAAAAACATATGAACAAAATTTTAAGAGCACTTTTCTTCATACACTGACCAGTTTTCAAATTTAAATCTAAATCACGTTCTCAGTGTTACAAGAAAAAAAAAAAACACAAAATTAGATAAAAACCATCTTCAAATTCTATAAACACACTTACACATTGACAGCCTTAGGCATAAAGTATGTTTAAAATTAATTACAAATTAATTAATAATTAAAAGAAATTAATAACTAAACGACAAAAGTCCAGGTTCTTAAATCCACCGATTATATGAAAAAGAAACATGAAATTAAAAAAGAATGATTAGAACAGTTTTTAGTATAAAACAAAAAATAATAATAAAAATAAAAAACAAATAGACAACAAGTTTTTCAAAAGTTTTTTTTTTTTTTAAGAACAATTTCATAATGAAGTAAAATTATAGAATAAATAGGCCAATAAAATTAAAATGTCTTTTAATGTAGAAGAATCATACTAAAAAACAAAAAAAAAAAATGAATTTTTCAAAAATTAATTATTTAAATCTCTTTGAGTTTAATTAGAAAAATTATATAAAAATTAGAATTCTATTGTTTCTTTTCAAATTACAAACAGCAAAAAAATTGAATATCATACATGAAGAGATCGGAATGCATTCAAATGTTTATCCTTAGGCTTATGCTATACGACTTGACGGCGACAAGTGCAGTTGACTGTAATTGCTGCCGTGTAGCTCGGCTGAAATTGATGAACAGCTGCTTGCTGGAGAAACATGTACTTTTGTGAGTACATATGTTGTATTTCAGTGGTGCTGCACTCTCAAGTTTTTCACATTTCAAACGTATTCTTAAAATATACTTAAATACATAATATGTATGTAAGAAATTTAAAAATTTATTAAATCATGTGTTTATTACATTTTAACATAAATATTTATAAATACTATATACATACATATGTACATACTTATTCTGTACTGTTCTTTCTTATTATACTGACATAAGCGGAAGTCTCTTGTGTATTCTAATTTTGACAGCTTGCAGCCGACAGTCTGCTGTGGTCAATGTGCTTAGTGAAAATCTATTCGTAACTCAAGCATTTATTGCTGGATAATGTGTCAGTTTTTAAATTTAAGTAAAGAAACAATGTCTGTTTTAATAATAGCCCTAAGGTATGCTATAGAAATATTTTTGTAATGTATTCAAATACATGTATGATATTCAATTTATTGGGATCGTTAAGTTTAAATTTAAATTAAAATCTTACAAGTGAAATTAAATTTAAAAAAAAAATTTGTCAACAGAAATTTAGTGAAAGCATTTCGGTAAAAATAATTTTTAATTCTTAACACTTTCAATTCCTTTATTTCTTTTATTAATATTTTCTGATGTTCTCGTACATTGTGTAGGAAATAATTTTGAACAATGAAATACTTTTTCCCATAAAAAGTAAGAAAAAATTAAAAAAAAACAAACTTACAATATTTAACAATATTAATAAATAAAATATTTATGTGTTCATAATAATAATTAAAAAAAAAATATAAAAATTAAAAAAATTCTTTGAAATGGAAATAAACATGAAAACTTTATTAAACCATATCACCTTGAAAGCCTCACCTGTCCTCTTTTTCCACCAACACTTTTTGTAAGAAACATAAAAAAATTCATGTGAATTATTAAATAAAAAAAAAAAAAAATTCATAGAAATTTTTTCTTCAATAAAATTAAGAAATTAATAAATTAAAAAAAGAAAATTCCTAACATAGTTAATTGAATTGATAATTTAACATAAGAAACTAATTAAATAAATAAAAAATTTAAAAAATCCGACATAAAAACGCTTTAAACTTTTATAGTAAATATTAGATTTTAATGTTAAAAACTTTAATAAAACAATAAAATAAAACAAATTTAAACATTTCAAAAAGGAAATATGTATTATTTTATATTTAAGTACATACTCGTATTATCTACTTCTTATCCTTAGTAATCATTAAGGAATTATTTTCAAGGTTTTCTGTATTGGTTTCTTATGTCTTACGTTCAGCAAAAAGGATGAATACGAAAAGAACTGCCAGCTCTGTTGCACAATAATTAAATTTTTTATTGAGCTTAGTGTCATGCAAACATTGACACTCGGTTTTGCTCAGTGTGTCAACTGCATTCTTTTCCTGGCCTCATTCCCATTAACAGACTATAGTTTTTACTATTTGATTAAGTATGGGCAACATCGTAAAGATTGCTTTTTTTTCCTTTACTTCTCTTGGGAGCATAGGGCTTCCACAAAGAATTTCCATCTTACACGATTTGCTGCTGTTGTCTTTGCCTTTACCATGTAAGATTGTTTTGCCTTAGTTCTTGGATAATTGTGCGTCGCTAGGTGTTTCTTGGTCGATCGCAGTTCCTTGATCCTTGAGGATTCCACTCAAGTGCCATCCTCGTAAAACTATCGTGATTTTTCCTTAAGGTATGGCCGTTCCATCTCCACTTTCTTTGCCTTATCTTCTATATTATGGGCTCATCGTTTGTTAAATTCCATAGATCTATGTTGCTTATGGTGTCATGGTACAATATCTTGCATATGATTCTAAGGCACTTGTTGGTGAATACCTGTAGCTTTTGCGTGATGGTGTTAGACACAAACCAGGTTTCACTGCCGTACAACAGAATTGACTTTACACATACGCTGAATATTCTGAGCTTGGTTCGCCTGGATATGTATAAGCTTTTTCATACTGACTGTAATCGTCTGAATGCCGACCTTGCTTTGTTGAGCCTGTTGTTAACGTCTATTTCTGCACCGCCGTTTGTTGCCATTGTGCTTCCAAGATAGCAGAAGCCGGCCCTATAGTATGATATTTTCTGTGCTATTGTTGTTAATTCTCATAGCTTTAGTTTTCTTAATATTTATCTCAAGGCCAACATTGCGAGCCAGTTTTTCCAGGCCATTTAATTTTGACTGCATGTTGGAGATCTTGTGTGAGAGAAAGCAAATATCATCCGCATAATCCAGGTCCTCGAGTTGTCGTGAGAGACTATATGTTATACCTCTCCTTTGTGAACAGACTTCGCTCATGATCTCATCGAGTACGTTGGTGAATAGTAGAGATGAGAGTGGACATCCTCGCTTTACTCCAGCATTAGTATGGAATGGTTGGCTGATGCTGCCGTTGTGAAGAGCCGAGAGTTCTGCATTCTTGTACATTGCTCGTATTATTCGTATTGTTTTCTGGGGTACTCCTTTTCTTCTCAAAGCTTTCCATATAGCAGTCCTTTTGATGGTATCGAATGCTTTCTTAATGTCGACGAACAGTAGGTATAGAGGTGTATGCCATTATAGAGACTGTTCTATTATGATGCGTAGGGTGTTGGCCTGGTTTACGCAGCTTCTATTTGACCGGAAGCCTGCCTGTTCGTCATGCAATATGTTCTCTAGTTTGCTCTGAAGCCTTCCCTGTATTATGATTGCTAGTATCTTGTATATGGTGTTAAGCAGACTAATTCCTCTCTAGTTATTGCAATCTTTCAAGTCGCCACTTTTAGGCAGTTTCACAATGATGCCTTTCTTCCAAGTTGATGGCAGAGCCTCTTCCACCCATGCTGATGTGATATGAGGCCGTAGTAATTCAGCTGCAATTGTAATGTCCGCACGTAAGATTTCGGCTTGTAAGCCATCTTCGCCTGCAGCTTTATTATTCTTCAACCTCTTTTATCTTATTTAAACTGGAAGAACTACATGCTATGTTCAATGTATTTTGCATAGGGCTGTTATGGTACATTTCGATGTCTTCATCTGTGTCCGTTACGTTGCTAATTTCCTCGAAATGTTCCCTCCATCTTTGCATCTGTCCTTCACTATTTGATACAATTGTGCCACTGTGATTAGCAACTGCTTTGTTCCGACTACACTTTCTATTTGTGAGTTAGTCTATCGTCTGGTGTAGTTTTCTCATGTTATTCTGTCCACCTGCTTCCTCTGCTGTTTTAGCTAGACCTTCTAGGAACTTCCTTCTGTTTCTTCGTGCAGCTTTTTTAACCTGCTCTTGGTATTGCTGCCTCGTTACATTTTTGTTGTTTAGCTGCAACTTAAGTTTCCTCCTTTGAGAGATCAGGTTCCGCATATCAAAAACTGCTTATAAGAAGGCTAATTCTGTTTTGATAGCATCATTCAAACGGTCCATTTGTGAGTAATAGAGATTAGAATAGAGCGTTTCGTCAGCTTGTAGCAGCACATAACAGATTTTCTTGCAATTCCAAATCTTAAAAAAAAAAATCAGGGATGGAGTCGAAAATTCTGCTCTTGATTCCAGTATTCACTCACAGCGCTCTCACCCTACGCTTTTGGTTTTTCAAAGTTTTTTTTTTTAATTTTTATACAGGGTCCGCCAAATAAAATTTTTTTTTGAAAAGCTATAAAAAAACTAATGAATATTTTCTCAAATTTCTTCTTTTATTTGAAAGTACACTCCTTTCGGTTAATAATGGAAAATAATTTCATTCAGATGGCTGCCTCGGCTGGCCATGCAGTAGCCTATACGATCGATTCAATTTTTAAGCACATTATCGATTGTGTGCAGTTGTATTTCACCAATGGCTTCACGAATATTGTCCTTTAAAGCGTCAATTGTCTCTGGCTTGTTGGCGTAACACTTATCTTTGACGGCACCCCACAAATAATAGTCAAACGATGTCAAATCGCAGCTCCGAGGTGGCCACACGACATAAGCTCTGCGGATGATAATGCGATTTTCAAAAACAGGGCGCAAAACATCGAGTGTAGCTTCGGCTGTGTAACGGCCACTCCTTGCTCGTTATCGAAGAAAAATGGCCCAATTATGCCTCTGGACCAAAACCCGCGCCAAACAGTGACTCGTCTTGGGTGTATCAGTTTTTCAATGTATGCGTGCGGGTTTTCTATGCCCCAAATGCGACAATTTGGCTTGTTTACATACCCGCCTTCGTCTGAAAAGATGATTTTTTTTTGGCAAAATCGGCATCTTCTGAAAGTCGATCGCAGGCCCAGATTCCCAGCATTGTTCAAGCGTATACACAATCATATTCGATCAGCGGAAGGATAAAACTAATTATCTGTCAAATCAGACATGAGCTAAGTGTTACCATTCACGAAATAAGCACTTGTTGAAAAAAAAAACGTTAGATGGCGGACCCATCTTCTGTAAGTCGAACGCAGGCCCAGATTCCCAGCGTTGTTCAAGCGTATACACAAACATATTCGATCAGCGGAAGGATAAAACTAATTATCTGTCAAATCAGACATGAGCTAAGTGTTACCATTCACGAAATAAGCACTTGTTGAAAAAGATGGCGGACCCTTTAGTAACGAAGATATTTGACTCATTGTCAAATCGATATAACTTTTTACATGAACGACAAATTAAGGTACTGTTTTTACCGAAAACTTAAACCAAATGTCACCTTTTGAACACGTATTTGTTTGACAGAATCGCCCAATTGTTGCCCGGTATATAGGCATTTACACCATTTAGTAACAAAATAGCCTCGATATTAATTTATTCTTATAATTTTAGCGAATGTTTCTTACAGGGCAGTATATGAAAACTGTCAAATATTATAAGCGAGAGAAATATTTGATTCTTCCGTTGTTGTTGTTGATGTTGTTAATGTTTTAGTTTACAATCAAATGTAAACAAAGAAAGAAAATAAACAAAACGAATGACAACAATAATTGAAAAAAATCGCTTGAATTGTTTTATTGACAACTACCAAGCACATGCGCATTACAAACATCTCCACAAAACGAAAACATTTAAAAGAAATACAAAAAAAAAAGTAGAAAATAAAAATCCTACAGACGTGCACTTACAACGATATAACGGAAACGAACGTTAAAATTTTAAATTAAACGCGAAAGGAAAGAAAATAGAAAAACAATAAAAAGCATATGTTTTATTAATAAAGAGAAAAATAAAGCAGAATTAAATTAATATGTAAAAAAATTTTGAAAAAATATAAAAAGTTTTGAAAAGAAAAATTTTGTAAAAAATTTAAATGCAATTAAAAAAAAAATTGTACTAAATTGTGACCCAATTTGTATGTTTTTCTGCTTATTTACGTCACTAAGATTTTGTTTTAATTTCACAAGTTGTTGCTGTTGTTGGTGTTGTTGTTGTTGTGGTTGGTTATTGTTACTATTATTTTCGTTTTATCTTTTACCTCCAATTTCATCTCTTTCAAAGTGAAGCTGTAAAGTAAAGTTTTCCTTGAACAGTCAAAGAGTTATCAAAGAGTTTTAAAGCATAAGTGTTGCTCTTTATAAAGTTTTCCTTTATTTCCTGTGTGTGTGTGTGTGTGTGTGTTAGTGTGAGCGTGCCTACCAGACTGCAAAGAAACTCTTTGTGTTTATTTCTTTTGAAATTGCTGACAGGATAAGTGTAAAAGCAGAAAACGAACAATAACAACAAAAAATGAATTTTTTTCCATCAACACCATCATCGGCATCAAACGCAAGTGCTTGTTTGTTTCAGTTTCAAAATCATTGTTATCTGGTCCACATCTCAAAAGTGTTTCATATCCTTTGCTTTTGCACAAATACACACACACACACACACCCACTCTTACTTACTCTTACTTACTCTCATTTTATAAAAACTCATAGTACGCTCTCGCATTTAATTCGTATGGTAAAAACCAAAATGAATTGACACACTCTGCCATGTACACACATACCCATACACACACACACAAATGTATACATACGGTTCTATTCTCATTTAGTGTCCGTCTATTGATTCGATAATGAAACAGAAGGAAGACAGACGAAATTTTCATCACAAAAATTTTCTTCTTTCCTTCAATTAACACACGAATCATAAAGAAAAATCATTTTTAAATATTCAATTTGTTATAATTATTAATAATAAAAATATAAATAAATAATACAATACCAACAACAATATAACGAAATATAATTTACTTTATTTTACATATTTTATTAGACAACAACAGCAACAATAATAATTTAAAGCAATTGTACAAAACAAAAAAAAAGTTTATTTAATAATTAGAAGTAAAAAAGAAAAGAAGAAATTCAAGTGATGCCCAGTTACTAGAGAAAATGAACATTGTTTGTAAAGAGAAATTCAAAATTCAAAATTAAAAATTCTAATTCGAAATAAAATGAGGAAAATATTAAGGAAATAAGATTGATTGATTGTGTTCTTGCGTAAGTTGTTATTATTCATAGAACGATTTCAAATATTCGACTTTTTGAAGAAAAAATTTTCATTTGTTTTTTCTCTCATTTTTGTATAACGAAATAAAGCAAATCCTTAACAAGGAATACATACATACCAGATGAAATAATAATAATAAAAAAAAATAAAATAAAAAAATAGAACGAACATATAAAATCTAAAAATTAAAAACGAATACAAATAAGGATCCTTTCAAATACGGGTATTTTAAGCAACATTTTGAAAAATTAAAAAAAAGTAATTAATATAAGACAACAGCAACAACAAAAACAACATTTGAAAACCGACATTTTAAAATAAATGAAAATAAATGAATGATAATACACACACACATACACACATACATACATACATACATATTGTACATGCATACTCGTAGATGTTAATGTAAATGATTTAAGAAGAAAAAAGCAAACTTGAACGACTTGAATTAAATAACAAAAGAAAAGCTTTAATAATAACAACAAAAATAACAAGATAAAGAAGAAATGATAAAACCATTAGAAGACAAACGAAAAAAAAGTAATCAAATAAGGCTGCTTACAATACTTTACCTTTAAGGATAATAGAACAGACATTCAGAGAGACAGACAGGCGAATGGATTTATGCATTAAAGACCACGATACCACAATACGTTTACATCTCTACTCATCCATATATAGATTGCAATACAAAAACGAAAAAGAAAGTATTCACAGCAACCAACAACAACAATAAAATAAATTATGCAAAAACAAACATCTTCCATAATGAATAAATGGAATTCTTTTCTTAACCTTCCACACTTCTCACTTTCAACTTGACTCCTGAGTCTTGAAGCTGTTTATTGTTGCCACTCTACACAAAAAAAGAGAATTACAAAGAAAGAGGGAAAGCTGGTATTAGATACAGCAGCAGTAGCAGCAGCAGCAAATCAAATAGAATTAAAATCTTTCATTTGCACGCACCCATACACCCACACACCCACACACACACATATATATACTTGCCAAAACAACACTCTTCTGCATGTTTCATACATTGAGGGTCTACAGCGTGAAAACCACCAGCAACATCCAGAGAAGTAGAAGATCATCCTTAAAACTTCTGCTGTTGTCCCCCCTACGATGAGTGTGGCGATGCGTATGAATAATGGTAAGTAGTTATTATTGTAATTGTCATATAACCACCTACACAAACACACAGACACACAATTAGAGAAAGCAAGGTGGTCACACTCCAGCATACAGTGATCAATAAAAGGAAAACATTCACACTAAAATATCAATTACATGCTTATCCTCTGCCCTTTATAGGAATACGGGTATTTTATGGTTTTCTTCTGTAAACAAATTAAAAATTAATTTTAGATTTAATCCAAACTATAAAATATGAGTACAAACTAATATTTTATTTGGCAAAAGTAAAGTGAAAATGACAATATTTACTAGGACAGATGCACCAATCCTCCACCACCAGATTTGTACTAATAAAACTCTGCCAACTCCTAAAAGTCATCAGCTTTTTCATAATATTATTTGCCATGAATCTCAATAAGTTTATTAAATTTAATATTCTTGGACGTAATATTCGTCATTATTATCTATTTCTTTCATTAAATCGCGAATATTATTTGTCATATTTGTTTTTGATTTTGAAATCATGGATCACTGTGCTCCAATTTGAAACTTTTTTTGCCGACAAGTAGGGCATCTAGGTGGTAAACCTATTTCGAGTGCGTTGAATCCAGTGTTGTTAATCGTTTTTTTAACTTAGCTCTTGTTTTCGAGTTTTTCTTTATTGAATAAACTAAAAAATCTAAATTTCGTAACAAAATTACGTTTAACTAAGGCTAACTGAATTGCTTTTATTTTAATGTTGCCAGACGTTTTAGAAATATATGTATATTTTTTTGGCAAAAGAATGGTGGAATCTCATTTCTACGTAAGTACATACAAGGGAGATCGAACGGTTATTATTCGACCCCGGTAAAAACTGGTCGAATAATTTTTGGTTTTGTCGAATATGGTTTTTTTAAAATGTCCATTTTTCGAATACTTTAAATGTGTATAACTTTTAAATGTTTTTATAGTTTTTATTGGAAATATGCTCTTCTTTTCAGTACTTTTCTAAATTTAATAATGGTGTATACTCTTATTTTTATACTGTATACGAACACTTAAATAGATTCATTTTGTTCAGTAGAGATAATATACTGAATTTTGTGACTGGCATAAGTGTTGCCAGATTGCAAATAACCGCTGGTTCAAATTTAAACTTTTAAATTGCCCACCCTATGCATTTATGCCTCTACACATGTTCTCTGAAGTGTGCAAATATTTGGAAATTGATGGAAAGGATTGGTCTGGATATTTTGAGTGTCCTTAAATACTAAGCTGAAGGACCTGACCAGGAATTATTAATCACCTTAAATATGTTTATGAGACTGACGTTATTGTGCAGCAAGGAAAACTTGATTCTATACCAAGCATTCTCTAGGCGCTGGCTAGAAGAACTCTTACAAAATACGCTGTAAGATATAATTCACTGGATGAAATATTAGGACGTTGCGGTGTCAAGGAAGAAATGTCCGTTAAGGCCATAAAGCCGAACGTTGTGCTAGCATTTATCAATTTTATTTACTAATGCAACTAGAACTGAGAAGAAGCTTATTTTAATAACAGAACCGGTTAACCGGTTATTTGATAAATCTATAACCGAAAACCGGTTTTAAAAGAATTGCTTTTTCGAATTATTCGAAAACTGGTTTTTTTAAAAAAGTCGAATAATCTATCTCCCTAGTACATACGTATAAATGATATTTTATTAGTGAAACAGAAATATCACACATACGTACATGCTACCGTGTGATCCCACTGTTCTTTTGTCAAAAAAGTTTATATTTTTGAACGAAATTTCGTAAATTGCGTTAAGAGTGTTAAGGCATAAGTCGATATGTTTGGTTCTGCATAGACTTCATCTTTAGCAATTAGCAACAATTATACGATATTTATTGTTTCCGTTTCTGTGTACAATATGACGCAGTTCTGTTGAAAGTCAAATGCCAGAGGACGATAATGATGGGAAAATCTAACAGGGATGCTAAAATTTAGGGTTAGAACCCGGACTCAATATCATTCGCAATAAGCTTGCAAATAACACAAATACCCAAGACAAGAAAAGAGCGAAATATACAACTAACTGTCGCTTAATATAAGAATCGGTGAATGCCCTTGACCATCGTTTTACAAAACCTAGAACAGTTCGAGCCTTACTAGTCATATACGATCAATAATTGAAAGTTTCCTGTCCAACAACATGCCCAGATCAAGAAAGGTAGTAACGGTCTGTAATGGGCAAGAATTAATTGTTTATTCGAATGGAATAATACCTCTGCGGAAAAAACCATATGCTTGCATTTTGCCATTAAATTTATTCTGCACCAATTAACAAAGACATCAAATACCTCTTGTAGATCCTTAAGAAATAACAAGAACAAAAGCGGATCCAAATGGCTACCGTGCGAAACTCCGGAAGAAATATAAACAGTCCTAGACAACACATTTTAAAACAAAACTTTCTGAGTCCAAAGAAAAAGGTAAGGTAAGGTCTATCCAACAAAGAATTCTATAAGGAATCAACACCAATTTATGAATCAATATTGTAACCTTGTCAAAAGCCTTACTAAAATCGGTAGAAATAATGTCAGTTTCAAAACCCCTTAACATCCTCGTAAAAAATTGAAGGAGGTTAGTTCAACCTTTTAAAAAACTATGCTGAAAGGGTGACATAACAGATCTCGTTCTCGTCTGAAATGAACAACTTCATTAAATTAGGATTAGCACTGAGCTTAGCAATTTTCCTATAATATTGATATATTCAATCTACTACCGGATTTATGCAAAGGAATAATAAAAGACCTCTTCTAAATAAGACGAAAGTGACCTATTTCCAAAAGTTTGTTAAAGATAAACAAAGGACCAGTGAAAACGACAGCACAGTTCCTTAAGACACAGGCAGGAACCACGTCAAGACCTGGCAAGTGCGTAGATTTTAGCCCAGACAAAGAGTTAAGAACAGACTCAACATCAAATTCATAAAAATTGTCCGCCAAAAAACTACTGAATATTTTCTCAAATTTCTTTTTTTATTTGAAAGTACAATCCTTCCGGTTAATAATGGAAATACTTTCATTCAAATGGCTGCCTCGGCTGGCCATGCAGTAGCCTACACGATCGGTCTAATTTTTAAGCACATTATCGATTGTGTACAGCTGCATTTCACCAATGGCTTCACGAATATTGTACTTTAGAGCGTCAATTGTCTCTGGCTTGTTGGGGTAACACTTATCT
Source organism: Wohlfahrtia magnifica (assembly GCA_023159175.1). Classification (NCBI taxonomy): domain Eukaryota; kingdom Metazoa; phylum Arthropoda; class Insecta; order Diptera; family Sarcophagidae; genus Wohlfahrtia; species Wohlfahrtia magnifica. The sequence continues at coordinate 1,802,785 of JAKWBJ010000537.1, forward strand.
TTGACGGCACCCCACAAATAATAGTCCAACCGTGTCAAATCGCAGCTCCGAGGTGGCCAAACGACATTAGCTTTGCAGCTGATAATGCGATCTTGAAGAACAGGGCGCAAAACAACGAATGTAGCTTCGGCTGTGTGGCACGTAGCGCGGTCCTGTTGAAACCAAATGTTGCTAATATCCTCCTCTTCAATTTTTGTGAACAAAAATTCGTTCAACATGGCCTGATAACGATCGCCATTGACTGTAACGGCCACTCCTTGCTCATTTTCGAAGAAAAATGTCCCAATTATGCCTCTGGACCAAAATCCGCACCAAACAGTGACTCGTCTTGGCTCTATGGGCTTTTCAATGTATGCGTGCGGGTTTTCTGTGCCTCAAATGCGACAATTTTGCTTGTTTACATACCCGCCGAGATCAAAATGAACTTCATCTGAAAAGATGATTTTTTTTGGCAAAATTTTCAAAGTAATGTTGCAATATTTCCCAGCGTTGTTCAAGCGTATACATAACCATATTCGTTCAGCGGAAGGATAAAACTAATTATCTGTCAAATCAGATATGAGCTAAGTGTTGCCATTCACGAAATAAGCACTAGTTGAAAAAAAAACGCTAAATGGCGGACCTTTTATTAGAAATTAGGTAAATCTATAGCGGAGCTTCAGTTCATGCACCTGTTGCACCTTTAAGGCTTAAAAGCCAAATGCCTATGTTATATTCGCCAGGTTGTCGTTGTGTAACTCCAATTACGAGGAATATTAAATTTGACTTTCTTCCACACTGTTCTCCATACAACGACCCGTTCAAATACGCTTTGGTATTGACACATCCAAATTTCATTAAAGTTTTTGTTAAAAACTTTGATACGCATACATACATATTTTCATATCATCTGCAAAAGTCTAAAGTATTCCCGTCGTATAAACAATATAAAATATTTTTCAATTAAAAAAAAAACAAATAAATAAAAAATTAATTTCAAAATAATAAGTAACAAATCATTTAAAAAAATGAAAATATCGTACCATCAAATGTATAAATATTTCACTTTTTTATTTTTCGACCCCACTGTTATGGTTGTTTTTATAATTTAATGACACGTCGCATGCACATACACATACACATACACATACACAAATACTAAGTGTGTGAGTGCATGTGAAAAATTAAAAGAAGAAAAGAGAAAAAAATTAAACAGAAACGGAAACCCATTTGTAGTGCTTTGTTTCCTTTTCAGAAGCAAAAGTAGCAGTAACAATATCAACAATAACAACTACAATTTCAGTTTAAATATTGCATTAATAACAAACAACAACAACAACAACAACAGCAGCAGCATCTTTTATATGTAATTGTACTGAGTTTTCGTTTTTATTCATTATTCCTATTCATTCCTTTTCCCGTTTCCTTAATTTTTATGTACGTGGGTGGGGGTACTTTTTCATTAATAAATTTATTATTTTATTCGAAATAGTGAAACATGTGCGAAACACAAGTGAAACACACATTCAGTAGTCAGTCAGTCACTGGCACAGAATTTTAAATAATTGCAAATAATTACACAGCTCTGGCACATTTCCTTCCCATCTCCCAACACCCATTTCTGTAACATTTTTTTTTTTAACAACATCTGAGTGCGTGTATGATTTGTGTTTGGAATATTTCTTTTTCTTCTTCTTTTATTGGACTTTGCAGGATATGAACATGGAAATTGGATATTTATTAAGTTGGTAATTTTTGCAACAGCAACAACAACAATAAAAAGGTTGAAAACTATTTCGTACCATACATACCATACATATGCCTTAACAAACATGCAAGAATTTTATTAAATATTTTTCAAGAAAAAAAAAAAAAAACAAAAATCGTTATATTTTATGAGATACAGAGAGTAATAGTAAGCGACACACTTCCATAATTACAAAAAGTTAATAAAGAATTGAGTAGGCAGGGAAGCGGTTAAATACAACAAGTGCACATGCCGCATAAAAGTACAATATTTAAGTGGCAAGAATGTTTAATGAGTTGCTTAATGATATTCGGAGGATTACATTTAGATTTACAGCATAATGTTGGTCGGGGAATAGAGCGAAGCGTAATTTTGTAGGTTAATCTCCTTTTTTTGTAAATCTCTAGACAATAAAAGAAAGACAGAGAGAGAGATAGACAGAGAGAGAGAGAGAGAGTGGAAAAGAGATTTATGAGTACGAAATAGCTACTAATTAAATATTTTTGTGCTTTTTTTTTAATAAATTACAGGTCTACACCATGCAGTTTCAATGGGCACTATAGATTCACATGCAAAAACATTATCGTATTCCAATCAAACTGATCGAAATTATGATTCAGAAGATGAAAATACGCATCGTCGTAGATTAAGACACACCTCATCGACCGAACTTTATCCCAGACCATCACAGTATTCCAAAGGTGACATAAAGGAACAGGTAAACACTAATCCAATATCGTCAAAGCAAATGAGTCAATTTCACTCTTTTTCCTGCAGTACTGTTTAACTGATCGCCAAGTCAATACTATTGAACGTTCTAGGCGTGAGAAATTCTTTGGTTGCCTCTCACGTCGCAACGCACCGCAATCGCTTTTGGGTGGTTGTGTGGGAAGACGAATACCGTCAGATGAAAATCTGGCGCCGTATACGCCATTTTATAAATACTCCCGTTATAATAATAGCCAGCAGTATTCGAGTGGTACAGCTGCTGACAGCATGGATTTGGACAGTTCCTATTTTCGCCGACAACCAGCTTCGATATTGAGCAGTTCCAAAATGATAGATGCCTCCACCGATAATCGACCAACTTCATGGATAGAACAGCAACAACATCAGCAGCAGCAACAAGCTTACAACAACTATGATGCAATAAGTTACATAAACGATAAAGGGTGAGTCATTACAAAACGTGCAATGAACAGGATATCTGACGTAAAAACATTTAAATCTTATTCCAGTTCTTATCACTGCCCATCACATATCGGAGTTAATACAGGCTTACAGCAACATGCTGGAGCTCCTACTACACCCAGGTCAGTGGCATTTGTATTGTTTTCTAGGTTAAGATTTCGTAGTCAGTTAATTGTTATGTTTAACGTTTAGCAGAACTAAACATGTAAGCTTTGCCCGCTCACATACTCTGACTTCTTTTGATGACTTTAATGTGGGATTTCGCTCATCGGGTCGCATGAAATCTGCCCAATCTCAGGAGCGCTTAATTGGTGGTAAAAAACCTATAGGTACTACAGGTTCCTATTACGATACCATACCTATATGTGGACCTCCTATCACTGCCATAGTGGGCTCCAATTCCACCATACATATGCTGCCTCAGGCTACAGTTCCTGTTCATCAGATTGGACATACGCACCAACACCACCTGGGTCACATACAGCCGACTTATGTTCCCGGCTATATGACCGAACAGCATGTTCAAACGCAACAGCCCACAGCACTTATGGCTGCCATACCTATAATGGATGATATGTCAGCGATCAATATGAGTTCGGTGTTACCAGCTCTACCACCACCCAGCCCAGAAGTTATAGTTGTGGAAAAGAAGTTCCGAAATGCTATGAAAACTCAGGCAACCCAAACAGATGTGCGCAAAAATGAGTTTGAACAGAATTTGGTCTTAAGTCCTCGAACTATACATCGTGTTAAGGTAGTCTCTCAAGGAGCCCAAACGAATGGCATGCAAAATGGTAAACCCTTGGCCAAAAGTTTATCACAGATTCCCTATGAAAGCCGCAAAATTGACGACGAGACGGGTTTAACTGCCGCAGATCATGAAGCTTTACATCGTACACAGTCCGAAGAACCGCCGAAATCTCCTTTAGAGAGCAATTTTACTTATTATCAACCACCACCGCCGTTGGAATACGATACCAACCATGAGCTTTACCACCAGCCCAAGCGGGAGCATATAACGATGCAGAAGGAAGATTCGTTTTCTTACGAAAGCAACAGTTTACCCCGTAGAGCATGTGGTTTTCGCTTAGACACTGATTTCCATAGTTTACCAAGGCGTGATATGCACAATGTCCAGGACGTCTGTAAACATATAACCGAATGTTCTGAGCTAATGGCTGATGGTTCTTCTGATTTTACTTCCGATCTGTTGCCCCCACCACAAGAGTATTGCCATAATGATGATGAAGATTCCTTGGATACAACCCAGACATTCCCCCAGGATTACAATGACACTAATCGCCGCAAGTCTATGCTGGTAACCATGGATTCTCAAAATGATACTCCATTTCGTCGAGATGACATACGCCGCCAGTCCATGCCTGTTTATGTTAAAACTGAAAAACTCATTGACTTGGACTACATATCGTCGAAGGGTTCCCGGAGGTTCTCGCGAAAATCATTCCGTGACGATATGTCTGATGAAAAGGAAATCATCATAGATTTCAAACCTTATGTGAAATCTGATTTTCAGATTAAACACTTTAAGAAAAAGACGGCAAAACTGGTCGAGAAACCTCAAGAGCCCGAAGAGATTTATGAATCTCAAGAACCTTTAGATTCAGTTTCTGTAGAAAGTGATCACAGTGAGGAACAACAACGAGATCCAGTCTATGAAAATATACAGACGTGTATGTGCAACATACCGGATGTTCAGGAAGCCGAGTGCAGCGAACAGGATGAAAAAGATGGCAGAGGTTCAGGTGTTTCACAACCACCAAGTCCTTTAAGAGAAGAGCCTATAGGTCATGCCTCTACCTACCCGTCTTCGGATTCATTGGCCAATGACGTGACAAGAGATCACTCCGATGGTCATTGGAATGAATCTGAGGTGACTGTGTTAACGGTAGAGCAGAGATCAGAGGCATCTTTTAATTCAAATCTGTTGCTAACTCCCTCCACCAAACGCAAACATTTGCTCTTGCAACATCAACAACGCAGTTCGGTAGATACAGACGCTTTGGATCTGGAGGAACAATTCACAGATCAAAGTCCAACATTTAGTCAAGGCTCATTAAGTATAAAATCACGTTCGCCTGTTACACCTCAAAGTGAAAAGGAACAAAAGCTGCTTGCAGCTCCACAAGTAAAGATGATTTCACCTTCCATAGAGATAACACCCTCCTTCGGAAAGAGCTCTACTCTGACAAGACCAACATCAAAAACTCTTGTAGCTTCACCTCGAAAATCGATCATCAGTACTCCACAAAAGGAACAGAGAAGGTATGTTCCAAACTAGATACGAGACTTATGTGGACCCAAAAATCTCCCATTTCTTTTTCAGATTATCAGAAATATCCTTGGGTTTGTCCTCCATGACAGATATACCAAAAAGTTTTACGGGTAATGCAGACAACTCGGAATGCAGCACAAATACAAATACTGAAGAATATGCCACATGCACTGACACTTCCAGGCGTACGCCAGGTATGAGGACAACCTTAACCACAACCACTACCACAACAAGCTCATCATCAACTACACAAGTACCAGGTTTGAATAAAAGACAATCAATCTCTAATCTAATTCGTATAATCGTACCGCTTCTTAAATGTCAAATTCAAACACAAACTACAGCACGATTGTTCAGATACCACAGATACTAATTGGGATTTCTAATTGGGAATGTAGTTGTAGTTCTTAAAATTTCTAGATAAATGTGTTTAGTTTCTCCCCCATTTTATAAACGTTGAAGCCTTTTACCAGAGACAGAGGCTCTAGCAAGTTTTATTGGTTTTTTTTTTCTTCTAATCTCTTCAGTTTAATCGGATGCATCGTGAATGTCTTTTTTAATTTATTTTTTTGTGTTTTTTGTTTGTCTTTGTTTTGTTTTTGTTTTTCTGTGACCATAATAGATGGTATTTGATGTTGTTGCTTGATGTATGTAAAGATGATGCTTTAAGTGTGCAATTCAGCAGCTTAGCTTGGAATGTCGTCTCTCCCATTTATACATTTATAATTCGTTATACGCCATTAGATAGTTTAAATGTTTCCTAAGCGTCTTTCATAAGTGAACTTACATATATTTATGATCTTATGCTTTTAGCTTCAACCCAAAGTTCTCAAATGGATAAGAGCCATGGTGAATCATCATTTGAAAGTGCTTCGTCCTTGTACTCATCCAAGGCGGAGATTTTAGCTGAGGACATGCTACATGCCGAAGATACACATCGTGAATCGAAATCAAGAATGGAATTGAATCTCATCTTGCCTGTGACACCAACTGATGTTCCTAAAAAGTCACCCACCCACTCTGTAAGCAGCACATCTTCGGGTAGCTATAATGTAAGTGGTGAAAGAAAAACTGCCGACGGTGGAGGTAAAACGTCGCCCTCAAAAACAATCACATCTCCTTTGGCTCAAAGAGGCGAAACAGTGCGAATTCAAATGGCCTCCGTATCAGATGACGAACGAAGTGAGGTGCGCTACTCTTCTTCTGGGTACTATGAGAGTCCACAAGATGATGAGTATCAGAAAATCAAGTCTCGTAGACATCGGCAAGAAGAAGAACGTAAACGTCGTAAGACTTCCATGAAAATCGATATTGAAAAAGAGAACATGAGAGCTTTAACCAGCCCCATCAAAAGGGAACAATTGAAAAAATCACCCGAAAGGCAAAAGACATCCAGTATTCTGGCAGAGTCGACTAGCCCCATTAAGATAAAACGTTTCCGTCCTAAAATACGCCGCCAGCTACGGCGTTCTTCACGTGATGAAAGTATAGCCAAACAACAACAACGCAAGCCAAATGCCCTTAATCTCTCTCCTCAAGGTAATACGGAAAAACTTTTAGACCTGAAAGTGATTTCACCAAAGACTTCACCCCCTTCTGAGCACAAAATCGATATGGAAAGTGCGATTACTGTGGCGGCGGCGGCGATAGCGGCAGCGGCAGCGGCTAAATCTAAAGATCAAATCTCTATAGCCAAACAACCAACGTCTTTGGCGCCGACTTATGTAAAATCAGCATCAGAAACTTGTCAATTAAAAGCCAAATCTATTGAATCTTTAAATCGTTCAGTTTCACCTGGTTCTGATTCAGTTTTCTACAGCGAAGCAGATGGCAACCATGCTGAGCCGCACAGTGGACACTGTTCGCACTGTGGCAAAGAGGTGGAAGAACAGAGTGTCGTTTGTGGCGATTCGGTGGAATCACTACCTTATATAGACAACGAACCAGATATTGTTAAGCCACCGTCCGATTTTGCCGATTCGCCGGTCACAAGCAAAACACCTCAAAGGCTCTACAAGAAAATGGACAAACGCTTTAGATCCGAAGAACGTTATCACAATGAACGGGGGCGTCACTATAAAAGTCGAAAAGATAATATAAGGGCCAAGGTGGGTTACACTTTTAAAATTGAACTCCGAAAATCATTTTGAAAAAAATCTCTTTCAGAGCGAAGAAAGAAATCAAGAGTGCAATAAGCGAACCGCACCAAATCTAAGACCAGCTGGTTCAAGTCCCTGCATACTGCCAGAAATAACGAATGAGACCAAACAACAAACCATCTACATTGGACACTATGAAAGTTCACGTTACACTCGACTCACCGATTCTGATATATGGGCTCAATTGGATCATCAATCCTTGGGTGAGTTTGGTTGAAAGAAATTACAGTCTCAGATCGTCTCCAAGATGATTGTTTTTGCTTTTGCGTTTTTGTTTTCTTAGAAAGAAATCGTGGTAGACGTTCTTCAACAGATTCGGAAAAAAGCTTTTATTCAAAATACCAGGTTATACTTCATCGCTTGGTGCAGCGTCGTTGTACATTGGAAATGTATCATCGCCAAAAGAACGATACTTTCGGTAAGAAACTCTTTACACTTTGAATTTATTTCTCATACAATATATGTACATACATACATACATGCGAGTACATACATACATACATACGTCTGTATGTAAACAAACAAGCAATGAGTAAAATAGTTTAGATACCCAGTATTCTGGCGTGTGTTTCTAATTTTGGAACATATTGAGCAAATTTCGAAAAAACTAAAAACAAGCAAACATCGACGATCAGGCACAAAAACTATTATTACTGCGTGGACGGACTCACAGTCGTCGATAACAAGAGAGCCGTCGCTCGGTCAGCGATAAAAGTTTATAAACTTTTCTGTTCTATATTTTTTTAGTTGCTGTTGTTGTTGTTGTAGTATGAGTACAAATAAGAGTGATGTTGGTCGTTTACGAAATTTTGGCATTTCTATGCCTTCGATATTGTAGTTGTAGTCGTTGTAACACCATTAAAATTTATGTCTTCAATTGAGAACGCAAATCGTATTGATAGGTCGGTCGCTCGGTCGGTCCCCTAAACTTATTTAGTACAAACGAAATATAGTCATCGTTAGTCTTACACATGGGATAGCCAAAGTGCTTTTTGTTTAAAGAATTGAACTGCAAATAAAGCAAAAAAAAAAAACATAAAAAGAAATTAAAAAAGAAAATTTGTTTAAACAAAACGGCAAATGCATGTAAAAACTAAATTTAAATTTAGATAAAAATAAAAAATAAAAAATTAAAAATAAAAAATAAATTCAATTAAATGATTACAACATAGAAGTGAAAATACACATTTTGTATTGAGTTTACAAAAAAAAGCAAGATAAGAAGAATGTTGGGTGCGTAATTGATGATATTTTGTTTTTATTATTGGGCCAATTTCGACTTCGAACTCGATCAAGTGAAAGTCTTGACCTATGTTTTGTTTATTTTCGTATTTTTTTGTTTTTTTTAGAATTGATCACTTCAAATTCCGCACAGAATACCCTTAGGCGGCGTCTTGAGGAAATTCTAAAGTTAATGCTTTTAGTGTGGGCCAGAGAAGGCCATGTTCTCTCGAAACTAACACAGGGGGAATACGGTATCTAAACTATTTTCAAATATGCAAAGTGGACTCCAGAAATGAGATATAAGTAAAGGAGATTGTAAAGGTTTTTTTAAATTTTTATTTCAGGCGTTGATAAGACAGTGGTGGTCAAAAGTGATTCCGGTGAATTTGGTTTTCGTATACATGGCTCGAAACCGGTGGTGGTAGCAGCCATTGAACCAGACACACCAGCCGAAAGTTCTGGCCTTGAAGTGGGCGATGTAATTATATCGGTGAACGGTGTTAAGGTATTGGATAAACATCACACGGAGGTAGTGAAAATAGCCCATGATGGTTGTGAAAAACTTGAATTAGAAGTAGCTCGTACTTTGGGCGTTCTTATGAATGAACAACAAGAACCACCAGTTCAGGTTCTCTACAGTGGCTACTTGTGGCGTCAAAGTGGTCAGGCTAAAGGTACGCCCAATACCAAAAAATGGGTACAAAGATGGTTTGTCCTACGCTCCGATAACTGCTTATACTATTACAAGACTGAAGAGGTATGATGTCGTAACTCTCTAAGATAAACTTTTTAAATAATTTCTCGTACTTTGCTAGGACACTCAACCTGTGGGTGCCATGATTATGGCCAAACATACGGTAGAATCATGTCCACCAAAGATTGGTAGACCCCATGCATTTAAAGTTGATTCAGGAGAGGGTATACCATTGTATGTGGCCGCCGATAATGAGGAATCTGCCAATCGCTGGATTAATATACTAAATAAGGCCGCCAACCAGGATAACGCTTGGCTGGATAAAAGGTGCAAAAATTCTTATTTGATTTTCCTTTCTTTTATTAAAATGAATTAATTTTCCTTGAATTATTCGGGTAAAGTGCTCGCAATCTATATAGGCAACCCAGCAGCATAGCTAGACCAGATTGTTTTGGTTACTTAATGAAATTAGGATCCAAGTGGTGCGGCTGGTCGAAACGTTATTGTGTTTTAAAGGATGCCTGCCTATATTTCTTTCAAGATGCCAATTCAAAATCAGCCTTGGGTGAGTGCAGTCAAATAAAATATTTGCAAATTTTTAACGCTTCCCGTTTAGGTATGGTTTGCTTACATGGCTATAAAGTATCCTCAATGACGGCTGCTGCTTCGGGTAAAAAGAATTCATTTGAAATTGTACCACCTGAACCTAAGCTAAGACATTATTATTTCTATACTGAATCTGAAATGGAGAAAAAGAGGTGAATATTTACAAAGATTTTTGAATTTATTTTTTCCAGCTTAATCAATAGGTCTTCACAGGAATCTTATAATCTTACATTTTAAAAATAGGCATTTAATCGTAAAAATAATATCATTTTTATCGCACATGCTTATTAATTTCTCTTTTATTTTAGATGGATTTCAGCTCTTGAGTACTCGATAGATCGTTGGATTAAATCTGGGTAACTAAGGTTGAAAACTATGCCCAAATCCATTCACAGCACTAAAAAGAAACGTCGTAGTTTTAGCTATTTTATGGAATAATCAGTTACACCAATAGCCACAGTCACAATCACTAATATCGCAAACGAATACACCCAAAGGCACACACCATCCACAAATCATCCACAAAAAGCACCCATAGGCACAAAAAGATTAACAATTGATTATCAGAATCCATTGATTATCACAATGACTTGCTTAGAAAAGAAAGTGCAACATTTTTAAGAAAACCAAAAACTTACGTGGAACCAGTATGTCTAGTTCAAAACATTCAAAATTCAAAACAAGTTCGGTATTAAGCAGCAAATTGAAAAAGAGTGAATAAAACAAAAATTAAATAAATTGCGAATAGAAAACCAACAACAAAAAAAGTTTACAAATCATTTCGAAATCCGAAACCAAAAAATAAAAAATTAAATTAAAAACAACATTTAGTGGAAATTCAAATTCAAGTAGAAAAAATATAATTTATGAAAATCAGTTATTTAGATACAAGAAAATATTAACAAATTCATTAAATTTAAAATGTATATGTGTATTAAAAAAGGAAATTAATTAATTAATAAAAAAAAAAATAAATAAATTCAATGTAAATGCCAACAACTGACATGCAAACAAACACATCATTCTCACAACATCTGTAAAAATATGCTAACAAAACTATTAAATTGTGTTTGAAAAAATATTAGAAAAAAAAACCTTATGATTTACAAATTAAAAGGAAAAAAAAAAAAAAACAAAAACAAAAAATAATAAAAAATTAATTAATGGAAATTGATTTTTGAAATAAAATATTTTTTTTTTATTAAAAAAAAAATAAATTTTTAATTGTTGTAGATCTTATATACACACATACGTTGAATACTTAAAAAATTAAGTTAAATTTTATTTCGTTGTATTGTTAGTACATTTTTATAAATTTTATACATACATACATACATACATACATACATACATTATTATGTTTACAATTGTTTTTGTTAATTGTTAACTTTTTTTAATTTTATAATATTTTTATTTTAAATATATTTATATTTACATTTTATATTTATATACATACATACATACATAGATATTTATTTATTTTTATTAGAGACCATGACTTAGGGGAAATATTTATATATAAAAACAAAACAAAACAAAAACAATACAATAAAATACATTTTTTTATTTACTTATTTGTTATTTTTGTTTTTAATAAACAGAAGTTTGCAAACAAACCATAAACGAAAGTGTCAGATTTTGTTTGTCTTCAACTTTATGCGAATAAAATTGCTCGAGTCGAGTCATGTTGCCAACCAATAAACAGGTAATAAAAATCATCTTCTGCCACTTATCTCATTGCCATAAAAGGTTTGCCATTTAACTAAAGAAGAAGTCAGTCGCATGCCATAAAATTGCCAAAAGCAAATGTTACCTAAGGACACTGTGAAATGTTGAATATCCCTTGGAATTTTATTGGACCATTTCAGATATTAAACAACATACAAAAACATGTTTTTATATTACCGGCAATTATTCTTTTTTAAGCACCAAACTTATGATAAATCGTATAAATACTTACTTATTCAAAAACAAAAACAAAAATTCATTGGTGCGCATTAAGTTAGTTGATTAGAAAAGTTCGTATCAATATTTTGTAGTTTTGTGCTTGCAGACAATATTCACATATATAGCAGCCCATATAAGTATAGTTTGAATCTAGAGTATGACAAGGAAAATGTTCTTCATAATGGTTTCGATTTTGAAATAATTAAAGAAGCTCTGATTCCCTCGGGATGATCTATCCAAGAAACTCTTTGTCCTCCCGTAAAAGAAAAGAAGGAGATAATATATATGGGAAAAAAATAAAAAAGGTAAATGCCTATGATAAGCAAAGACTCTTTTTACTAAAGGGTTCGCCAAATAAATTTTGTTTTTTTGAAAATGCTATAAAAAAAACAACTGAATATTTTCTCAAATTTCTGTTTTTATTTGAAAGTACAATCCTTTCGGTTAATAATGGAAAATAACTTCATTCAAATGGCCGCCTCGGCTGGCCATGCAGTAGCCTACACGATCGGTCCAATTTTTAAGCACATTATCGATTGTGTGCTGCTGTATTTCACCAATGGCTTCACGAATATTGTCCTTTAAAGCGTCAATTGTCTCTGGCTTGTTGGCGTAACACTTATCTTTAACGGCACCCCACAAATAATAGTCAAATGGTGTCAAATCTCAGCTCCGAGGTGACCAAACGACATTAGCTTTGTAGCTGATAATGCGATCTTCAAAAACAGGGCGCAAAACATCGAGTGTAGCTTCGGCTGTGTGGTACCTAGCGCCGTCCTGTTGAAACCAAATGTTGCTAAAATCCTCCTCTTCAATTTTTGTAAACAAAAATTCGTTCAACGGACACTCCTTGCTCATTTTCGAAGAAAAATGGCCCATTTATGCCTCTGGACCAAAATCCGCACCAAACAGTGACTCGTCTTGGGTGTATCGGCTTTTCAATGTAAAATGCGACAATTTTGTTTGTTTAGATACCCGCCAAGATCAAAATGAGCTTCATCTGAAAAGATGATTTTTGATTCTGCAACATTACCATGATTTCCAAAGTAATGTCGCAATATTTCCCAGCGTTCTTAAAGCGTATACACAACTATATTCGTTCAGCGGAAGCATAAAACTAATTATCTGTCAAATCAGACATGAGTTAAGTGTTACCATTCACGAAATAAGCACTAGTTGAAAAAAAAAACGTTAGATGGCGGACCCTTTACATCAAATGCAGATAGGGCGTTGCTTTTAGGCAAGGACAGGAGGCAGCATTTTCATCTATCCTAGACCTGCTGGTGTAGAACGATCGCTGGCTTTGTTGGAAAACAAATTGTTTATTTCATAACAAAGACTACAAACTAATTCATTACAGACTTTAGTTAAAGTGACAATATAACACATATTTAAATATCGAGCCATAACCGCCAAAGAGACGTAAGCGACAAAAAAAATCTTACAGGAGAAAGCTTAAAAAAAAAAATTATTTTTACTCTAGTGTAGTACATCAACCACTCTTTTGTTTTTGCTGTAAAATCATAAATCATGCTGGTGAGAATGATCGAATACAATAGATTTTTATCAATAAACGAATATCGATAATCATGGCGCTTACGTCTTTTTGGCGGTTATGGCTCGAAGTATCAAGCAATAAATTAACAACAAGAAATTCTATGATATTGCGTTTAATGATTAATGATATTTAACCTAAAAGAAAAGTCCATCAAATAATAAAGATCATTAAAATTCGAACAGATTTTTCTTTATTAGCATAGGTGCTACGAATGTATCTGTTAGCAAGTAGATGAAAATAGCGTATCGGCCTGTATGGAAAATTAAAAAATATTCTTTCCAAAAGCAATTCGGAGTTTATATCAGCATTGATAACATTAAATAAGAATGAAACATTCAACATAGTTCTCCTGCTTGCCAATGTTACGTTTTAACCTTTTTAAAACTTTTGAGTTCATTTAAATTGCCTTAAAATAAAATAAACTCCACTTTTATTGTTGTCTTACAGTTTTTACTTACTACACTATAACATTTATACACTTTGTCTTAATACAGCAAATTGAGCTTCGCTTATACAATACTTTTTTTACGTCTAAACAGACTTTACATTATGACAGCCAAACGATAACTACTCTCACCAAACGCAATGCGCCATCTTTTATAGCATTTCATTAATAGTTTTGAATGTTCTAGTAAAGATTCAAATCTTCTATTTATCCGGTAAATTCACACTATTTGAAGAGCATAATACACCAAAATGAATTGAACTGGCCACACTATTGCATATGCAGTTTATAGTACTCTTAATTATGGCAATTATTAAGCCTTGACACAAACCAATAAAGTTTATAGCTAAAATTTCACAATAAGTCCCTGATGTGATGAATTTCCTCTTCAGCATTTTCATTTTCGTAACACCAAGATAAGTAAATTGAAACGGACTGATTTGTGACGATAGGCTGGTAGATTAAATGTGTGATTCCCTCGTAAGCTCCACAGACCAAATAAAAGAAATTGTTTCTGAACGGATTCGATCCGATCAACGTGAATTCTGTAAACAGGATCCCAAATAATCAAACCATGTTCCAGTATAGGTCTAACTTGGGAACTAAATAACAGCTTAATAACATGATAATCGGAAAATTTTCTTCCTCATCAATTATATAAAAAATCTTACAAAAAAACGGAAACAAAGTAAAGATGCTCTGAAGAGGTCATATGTTCCCAAAAGCAGTAAAGTGAGAATAAAACAAAACCAGACTTTTCATTTTCGATAATTTGACCAGACCCGGTTTTAATTCAAATCTCAAGATTGCCTTTATTGCAACAAACACAATCCACTAGTGTACCAGAATTGTCGATTTTGATATTCAGTAACTTTTATTTACGATATTCGCTAAAGCCAATGTCAGCAATTGTCGTAAGCTAATGACAAAAATTTTGTTCTTGTGTATTTAATCGAAAAATCATTTTCAAGATCCTGGCAATTTGCTGACAACAACCAGACCAGGGAAATTACCATCATAATTTATATTGTCAGTTCACACGATTGCAAGCTATTTGTCAGAAAATGTGTCATTATACATATGTTTTTTCTGGCGATGATGTCGTTGTAAGATGTTGAAAATTCGTGCATTTGACAGTTTGACAATGCTTTCTCTGACAATGTTGATAGACAACAATTGTAAGTTGTTCACACGGTTGTAAGATATTTTATGTAAATTTTTCTAACAATATTGTTACTCGTAGATTTAACAATCGTCTACACAGACCTTAAAACTATTCATAAAGTAGATGTTGCTGTTCGGCTCTGGCGAAGAGTTGCTTCTATTGGAAAGAGTTGCTTCTCTGCCACAAAATTAATTAGTATTTTTCTAATCTTCTTTGTGCTTTTCGCTTAGGACATTTCGTTCGACAGGCATGCCATTGAAAAATAGAGCAATCGACTATATCACATAATCGTGATTTCTTTGGCGAATGTCGTATAAATAGATAAAAGTTACCGAATTGCACCTGAATTCACAAGTATCGTCACAAAGCCATACTAATTAGCTTTTGAAGAGATACTCTTTTTAAAAAAGCTTAAGATCAAGGATATTTATTTCGTCTACACCCAAAGAGAGAAATTAAAAATGTGTGATATGTCATTTAAGGAGGTTGAAGAGGTGAAGTGCAAAGTGTACGATGTAACATATTCTGAGCCTTATTGTACAATATCATTATTTTCATTACTAAACATTTTTTTATCTGAATTACTTAAAACAAGAGACTTAAAGCTGGTCTAAGTAAAGAGCAACTGACTACAATTCATTTGCATTGTATGTATGAAATAGAATCTAAATTTAAAACAACATTTGAAACCGCTTTTCTATGCCAACCAATGACAAAATGTCTCGTGTAGCCACTTTATTTAGAAGCTTCACAATAAAAGAAACGAAAAAAAAAACAAATCAATTTTTATTTAAATTTCAGTTTCTCAAACACCTTCATTTGTTTTTTATTGATCTCATTAATTAATTCTAAATACAGGTAGTTTTATGGCCAACAAAACAGCGACTTTTGTTGCTGTTAAAAAAAAAGAAAACAAAAGAATTAAACAGTAGTAATTAAAACGTTTGTAAAAATTTTAATGGTTTTTTGTTTTTTCTTGCAAAAATGGCAAACCGCAGTTTCTGAAGTAAAAAAAAAAAAAAAAAATCGAAAAGTTTTTCTTACTCAACAAAACTGTTTTAAAAACTCGCACACACAACTAAATCTCAGTAGAAATGTTGACTTAAAATTGGTACCCTACAGAAATGTGTTGGGTTGTATTATTTTTTTACATAAGTATGGCATTTTTACTTTATTTATTAATAGCGGCTTAAATGAAATAATAAATCACTCGATTTTGTGCACTCGCACAAGCAAACAGACAATTTTAAAATGGCTAAAAATTGCCGATAACGATTGTTTTCTGCTGCAACAGAAAATGTAAAAAAAAGAAAAATTATTTCAATTATTCGTGGCATTTGTAAAGTTATTACTGTAAACGATAAACACAGGCCAGTGATAAACCGTCATTCTAAAGGAGTTTTGACTATTTCTTGTGTGATCTTCAAATCTTAATGAGAAAGAAGAGTAAAGTAAAGGCGTTAAATTCAGTAGAAACTGCCTTAAAATTTGATGCAGCAAATCCGTGTCATTTATTTCAATACAGAACATGCTTATGCTTAACATGGGAACAGTCCAAACAAATATCAATGGCAAAAGAAATATACGAAGGCCAAGTAGTGACATAACAAGGAATGCCATGTAATGGAACTCACATGGAAATCCTAGAAAAGGACTTTTAGCTCATATATGGCAAATGCAGATCTATTCGGAAATAGCTGCAATGGTGAAAACCTGGAGCGAAATGACAGCGTTATCATACAACTGGAATATGTTCAAACAACTTCTTGAAGCTCTATGCTCTTTATGAGAACGATGGCAGCATGCCTCTAATGTTTTTAATGTTTTTCTCTAAGGAATTAAAAGAAGATGCTTTTCCAACTTGTTTAAATAAGAAGTGTGAGATGTTATTTTAAATACAAAATTTTTCGACAAGAACTTAATTTTTTACAACAACTAGAGAGCAAATTGAATGATCGTTCGGTTAGAGCAAAAGCACTAGTTGCACCTTCAGCAAAATTACATCGAAATATATATTGTAGTTGTGTACAACTCTAATTGTTGAGAGTGTCAAAAATAGGCAAATTCTTGAACGATAATAGACGTGTTTGTTTTAGCACATTATGCGATGAGCCAGTCGACGCAAATTTATTGAGGACAATTATGTTGTTGAAAAATATCAGGAATTTAACTGAATATAGCTTTTACAGATGAACCATTTTGTTAGTGGCTTTAGTGGGTAATACTTAAATATTACCCCGGCTCTTTTATTCAAAGATATTGCCTCGTTTTAAATACGCCAAGTCGAACCAGTTGCATTGAAAGTTTTCAAAAAGATTTTGTTTTATTTGATTACCTAACGTTATATCGGGCCCGCCATCTAACGTTTTTTTTTCAACTTGTGCTTATTTCGTGAATGGTAACACTTAGCTCATGTCTGATTTGACAGGTAATTAGTTTTATCCTTCCGCTGAACGAATATGGTTGCGTATACGCTTGAACAACGCTGGGAAATATAGCGACATTACTTTGAAAATCATGGTAATGTTGCAGAATGTGTGCGATGTGTTCAGATGAAGCTCATTTTAATCTTGGCGGTTATGTAAACAAGCAAAAAGCCGATACACCCAAGACGAGTCACTGTTTGGTGCGGATTTTGGTCCAGAGGCATAATTCGGCCATTTTTCTTCGAAAATGAGCAAGAAGTAGCCGTTACAGTCAATGGCGATCGTTTTCGGGCCATGTTGAACGAATTTTTGTTCACAAAAATTGAAGAGGAGGATATTAGCAACATTTGTTTCAACAGGACGGCGCTACGTGCCACAGAGCCGAAGCTACACTCGATGTTTTGCGCCCTGTTTTTGAAGATCGCATTATCAGCCGCAGAGCTGATGTCGTTTGGCCACCTCGGAGCTGCGATTTGACATCGTTGGACTATTATTTGTGGGGTGCCGCCAAATATAAGTGTTACGCCAACAAGCCAGAGACAATTGACGCTTTAAAGGACAATATTCGTGAAGCCATTGGCGAAATACAGCTGCACACAACCGATAATGTGCTTAAAAATTGTACCGATCGTGTAGGCTACTGCATGGCCAGACGAGGCAGCCATTTAAATGTTATTTTTCATTATTAACCGGGAGGATTGTACTTTCAAATAAAAAAAGAAATTTGAGAAAATATTCAGTAGTTTTTTTCTTTATAGCATTTTCAAAAAAAAAAAAAAAAAATTATTTGCCGGACCCTTTACATACATACATATGTATGTGGTTATTTGAATGAAGTTGACATAATTAGTTAAGAAGTTAATCAGTTCTGAAAATTGATTTAAAAAAAATAAATTATTCCTCTTCTGTATTTATAAATATATACTGATTATTTATTAATAACTTAAAAAACAGCTTCGAAGGTGCTGTATAAAACGTAACGGTTAAATAAAAGCCATACGTACTGATTTCATTCAAATCAAAATCATTCGAGCCAATATTATATTATAATAATAGCGGATCTTAATTGATTTGTCAATTTTGTCGTTTTGCTATTTTTTTTTATCGCAAATATATTAGAATTTAAATTGGCTTAAACTATACCTGAGAGACACCGTTAAAGAAAAAGTTCATTATAATCATCGATAGCAGCAAGTTTAATTTGATTTAATTTGAATTTTATTTCTTTTATACTTTTGCCACTGAATAACGAAGAGAAAAGACATTCATTTCATTTAAATGGTTCATTAGCGAACAAATACGACGAATCTTCTGTGCATAATAACCAGCCAACCAGCCAACCAGCCAACCAACCAACCAAACAAGCAGGCAGCAGCAGCATCCGTGTGACAGCAATAAAATTGTTGCTGATGCTTTAAAAATAACGCACATTTAAGCAAACCCACATCTTAAAGACATGCATACGTACATATGCGTATAAATTTTTTATTATTTTAATATGTATGTGTGTATGTACATACATATGAATGTATGTAAATGTGATACAAAATAAGATTCAGATTCAAGTCAGTTGGCCGATTTGTTGTCGCTTTAAGATTTTTATTATGTTTTTTCTGTTGAAGTTGTGTTTGTTGGCTGGCTGTTTGACTGTTGGCCGCTTGACTGACTGGTTGTTGGCTGCTTCTTTTCTCATTATAATTCCTGAATATGTTTGGAATAAAAGCAGCAGCAACAACAATAAAACAACTCGTACATCAATTTTTTTCTCTTTTAATATGTTAAAAAGTAGTAGCCGTATGTAGTAGTAGTTCGTTAGTGTAGATGGTTGGATTAATAAAAATTAAAACAAAAAATATTAAAAAAAGCGTACAAGTTGCATGACGAGCAATAGCAGCAAAAAAGCATCATCAAACTACAGCAACAAAATAGCGTTACAAAATGTTACAAACACCCAATCGCCACACCACACAACTCTAAACTAAAATTGCACTTCTACTACTGCATTTACTTATTTACTACTGCTACTGCTTGTGCTTGTGCTTGTGCTTAAGCTTTGGTTGTAACGATTATTCATATGTTAACAGCAATAACAACAACACCAGCAGCAACAACAACAACAATATGTTTTACTATTCATAAGTTAAAACAACAACTAAAACACAAACTCGTATATGCATACATATATATGCATATGTAACTAAAAATATACGAATAAAATATACACTCAGTCAGTCATTCAGTCAGTCAGTCAGTCAGTCAGTCATGCACAGTCAGTCATACAACAGAGTCATAGAAAATATTTTTCTATTTTATTAAGTAATGTCAGTAAAGACGATTTATTTTAGTTTTTGTTGTAGATACACACACACACACTCACACACACACAAATCTAAACATTATAATAAAGATACGTTTTCAACAGTTGCAGTAAATTGGTAGCAGATTACAGTTTGATGTGCTTACTGACTGCTAAATCATACACAATACGGCCGAGCAAAACTTTAAACGAAAGAAAAAATATATGAAATAACGCTTAAAAGACGAAGCAAAAAAAAGGACAATAAAAGTTTTAACATAAAAGCGGTGTTGGGAGGAGAGAAAGCAAAAACAAAAGACGAGCGAAAGATGCTTTTCAACTTGGTCTGAAACAACTACAGCAGAAAAAAAAATGAAGTTAAAATCGGCTTAAAACAAAACGTAGCAGCAACAAAACAAATGGAGCCGAAAAAAAAAACACACCAAAACATGGTTGTTGGTATTTTTTGTCAAAAGATAATTACTACTGAGATGCCTGTATGTTTTATGCACCCTACAATTGGTATTTACATATCAGATATATCATTCAAGAATCATTGATGGATTTACGGTACTTTTATATTTATGTTAACATTGAGACATCGAAAACATAGCTTAGTAAAAACGCAGCCATAGTCATAGATGTCTGGAGCATAGTTGCCTTGGTTAGAAAAGTTCCATTTACATACATAATTAAATATTAGATATCATATTGAATGAACATTTTTAAAGAAGCTTTTTAAGTTTGTTAAGTCTTTCTTTTTCTCTGCAATCTGAGACCAACTTTGTTAGAAGCAAATTGCAAATTCAATTGCCAAATCTTGCTTTTTTATTCTTTAGATAACTGGATTAAAAGCTATCTTATATTCTTTGATTTTAGGTCATGTTTCAAATCACAAGAAAAATTTACTCAATTTTATGGAACTATTTCGCGAAATCTGTTAAAAGTGTCCCCTAAGTAAAACTATAGATATGAAACAATTCTACAACAAATCTCATTTCTGATTCCCTTGCAACAGATAATAAAATTTACAGGTCGCTAAAGAAGAGTGAAAAGTACAGCTCACTAATAATACAATAAGTTATCGTCTAATTTTCATGCCTGATAAAGAAAAATGTAAAAAAATTAAGTAAAATACCATAGCAAATGATATAACAGTAAGGCAGGCTGTGAGAACCAGCCGCATATTTCTGAGTCTCTTGAAAGTAAGCTTTGCATGGGTATCGAAATATCATGAGCCCACATACCTGGGACAGTATTCCCACAGAGTCAAAAAGTGGATGATCTTCTTGACGTATGGATACAACGTTTTACTCTGCAGCTTGTTGAGATAGACTGCCAAAAATAATTCGAAAGGTGTTAAGTCATAAAGGCCCAATGAGTCTAGAAGTAACGTAGACGTGACGTGTCACTTGATACGATTACTAAATGGAGAATACATACAAATGGTTAGTTGTTCTGTAACGAACGTAACGTAGACGTGGTACATCTGTTTTTAACAGAACTTTTCTACATCACACACAACACCAGCTGACTTAAAAGAGTGAACAAAGAATTTGCGTTGACAAACAAAGAATTTCACACTTAAGTGAAATAAATAAAGAAAAATATAAAACTGTAGGCTTTCAATTATAATAAAAAACAAAATTGTTGTTTACACACACAGTTGAAAACAGCTGACACGTTTTTACTTCAGAAACTAACCACACTTGACATCTCACCTACGTTCCTTCTGGACAAATTGGGCCTTTAGGTCATATCGAATATCAAAACGATAAGTATTTATTATTATTAAATTTTACTGTATTGCTTATAAGTTCTCGGAAGTTCAAATAGAACCTTGGTGATCTAGCTTAGGTTAAAGCTACCCATTTCTGTGTAGTCAGGTGCTTAAATAGAAAAAGAACGACCTTTACTTTACTCTATTTTGACACCAAGAGCCCTGACTTTCTGCGAGTTGGTTAGCGTATTTATGTTATAAATTCAAGTTACAGTTAGAGAATATTGCCTCGGTATGAAGTTGTTTTGTAATCTCATGCTGCCACTATTATAGCGTGGTCCTAAATCACAGCACATACGTTTTCAATTCATTTAATACAACGAAAATTCGTATAAGTTTGCGGCTACAGGCCTATAACTGAACAAAAAGTGTCTATAGAGCGCATATTTAACACAAAGATACTTTTAAAAGAAATTTTTACTGGCCGTGCAGAAAATGTATATTTTTTGTCTTTGTTAAGAAGTAATGCAATTGTGTTCACGTAGGCTCAGATCAGAACGTAGTATTTTAGTTCAAAAAATATTGGCTGTCACATACATTTGTACACACATATATTAAAAGAAATTATTTGAATTTTATTATTTTAAAATTATTAGTTTTTTTCACAACAATAACAAAAATATTTCAAATATTATATACCAGCATTAGTTGCATTCTGCTCTACTAATAGAGATTGATATCAAATAACAACAGTCTGTTATAAAAGTAGTGTTATCAAGTAATCGTTTATGGCCTACTGTTTTCTTTTTTACTCCTTTTTTATTTGTATTTTTCCGTATTTTTATGAACAAACATACACATACACACACACACACACATCATTATCACAAGATTACGTTCACAACAACATAAAGGGTCCGCCAAATAAAACTTTTTTTTTGAAAATGCTATAAAAAAAAACTACTGAATATTTTCTCAAATTTCTTTTTTTATTTGAAAGTACAATCCTTTTTTCGGTTAATAATGGAAAATAATTTCATTCAAATAGCTGCCTCGGCTGGCCATGTAGTAGCCTACACGCTCGGTCTAATTTTTAAGCACATTATCGATTGTGTGCAGCTGTGTTTCACCAATGGCTTTTGTGAACAAAAATTCGTTCAACATGGCTCGATAACGATCGCCATTACTGTAACGGCCACTCCTTGCTCATTTTCGAAGAAAAATGGTCCAGTTATGCCTCTGGATCAAAAGCCGCACCAAACAGTGACTCGTCTTGGGTGTATCGGCTTTTCAATGTATGCGTGCGGGTTTTCTGTGCCCCAAATGCGACAATTTTGCTTGTTTACATACCTGCCAAGATCAAAATGAGCTTCATCTGAAAAGATGATTTTTTTTTGACAAAATCGGCATCTTCTGTAAGTCGATCGCGGGCCCAGATTCCCAGCGTTGTGCAAGCGTATATACAACCATATTCGTTCAGCGGAAGGATAAAACTAATTACCTGTCAAATCAGACATGAGCTAAGTGTTACCATTCACGAACTAGTTGCACTAGTTGAAAAAAAACGTTAGATGGCGGACCCTTTATAAAACAAAAGCAAAAGCAGAAACAAAAACAAAAACAAAAACAAAAACAAAAACAAATAAATACATTTAGCGAACGGTAAGCAGTAGTTATAATACAAGGTAATCATCATCACAGAGAAATCGAATAGATTTGGTCGCATTCGGTCATAGCAGACCGAAGCGTGGATTTGAAATGAAATTAGTTTAGTTTTTTTCTAAATTGTACGCAATATGGCATTGCTTTTCTAAGATCGTTTGTAAAACATAAGAAAAGTACTTTAACCGAAGATATGTAAAATGGTACCAATTTATGTTAAATTCTAAACCGTTATGCGATACAAATTCAATTTTTTTAAGCTTTAAAATTGTAATACAATTTGTATAGAGACTTAAACCTTAAATCGCATTAAATCTCATATAGGAATAAAAAGTACTACATTCAGAACAACGTTTTTCCAAGCTTTGATTAATGCAGGGAGTACTAAAAGTAGTACTTAAATCCTTTTAAGTACTTTTTTCTTATGCTTTACATTGGGCTTAAATAGTTTTTTCTGCAATTAGGCCTAAGGAAAATAATATGAAAAGAAATTTGTAATTTTGTTTACCAGTCATCACTTTCCCAAGTACTTTTTATTGTAATCGTTCATAACTTTACCCTTAACGAGCGTTTCTGCTGTGGTAGAGGGACATACTCTGGTATTATTGCTTTGCTCTTGACAGAAGATAAAAAATAAACGAAAATTTAAATGGATGGACTACAGAGTCAAAAAGAGAGGAGATATAGAGAGAGAGCGAATAGTTGTATGGACAGACACACAGTATGGTACACTCTTGAAAATAAACCAGTTCGTAGATCGTAGCAGCTAAAATACCTTACGGGCAACAAAACAGGTATAATTACGAACGTAACAAACGAAATACAGACAAAAGGCATCAGAAAACTTATTGGAGATGAAAAGAAAAAAGATCGTTAGCGGAGAGAAGGTATGCAGAAAAGAGAGTCGAAATGAGAGTTAATATGTATCTAGATAAATAACTTGTATGTACTTGGTTGGGTTCACAACAGTTGTGTTTCTGTTGCCCCCCCAAATTGAGATACTCACGGATTAGTCTTAAAGAGTTGATCGTTGGTAACGCACCTGTAAATTTAAAAAGACGGAATAACGACGGATCACAAATAATTATTATTTTTTATCTGTTTTTTTTTTTCTTGAATTTTGACAAGAAAGAGGCACTACATGGATACGACGTTGTAAATGTGTGCGTGTGTGAGAGTGTGTGTGTATTCCACTGTGCCTAAGTATGTGTATATGAAGATGAAGATCTTAATATTAAAAAAACAAACAAATACAAAATAAATGATAAAAAATTAAATTTTCAAAAGAATAAATTTAAAAAAGCAACAACAAGAAAATTAAAAAAGAGAAATCACAGAAAAAATATTCAATAAAAATTCTTATCAAAAAATCTATGATTTCGGGAAATTTGAATAGAGAAAGAAAATTGTAAAGAAACAAATACGAAAAAAAACAAATAAAATCAAGTAAGTTTGTATTAGAAAATGTATTTGTGTGTGTATCTGTAAATATCTGAACATAACTATGTACTTGTGAGTGAATGTGTTCGTGTGTGTGTGTGTGTGTGTGTGTGTGTATGCATGCTTTACGAGTTTAGTAAACGTTCAAATGTATAAACGTAGCCTACAATTTTTATATTGTGGCGTGTGGGAAGACATTGGGACTACTTGAGGAGCGTTTTGGTAGCTGCACTGGCTTCAGCTCCCATTTCAAAACAAAATGTAGAAAAACACATTTTAACTGCCGTGCGGAGTAGACGTTCACAAAAAAAAAAAAAAAATAAAAAAAATACAAACGTTGGTTAGATGAATATGCCTGATCGTTCAGATCGCTAGCTGGCTGGTTGGTCGGTTGGCTGACTGGCTGGCTGGATGAATGTTTGCTTTGGTTTGGTCGATTGGATGGCTGTTGTAAGCCGTGCCATGCAAAAGTTCGTTGTTCTCTAGGCCTGGCATGAATAAAACGTTAATAACACGTTTGCGTCTCTATCTCTCTCTCTCTCTCTCTCTCTCTCTCTCTCTACTGATAGACAGACAATTGATCAGTTGTTCTGTTTGTTTGTTCGTTCGTTCGTTGGCTGGTTTGTCGCTCTGGTATTAAGACTGAATAGTTGAGTGAGTGACTGGTTAAAAGCATTAATGTTGTTCAAACATTTATTTTTGTATTTTATTTCTGTAGAGAGTTTGTCGCTGTTACTTATGCTTAAGATCGTTCAGATCGTTTCTCCTTTTCTGTGTTTTTTCTTCGTACTGATTGTGCAGAGTAAAAGACATGATTTTTTTTTCTTCTTTCAACTTTTTTTCGTTAGCAAAGAATGTTTAGAAAAAAAGAAAGACGAACCAACACAAGCAAACAACGTTGCATCTTTCAAAAACAAAAATATTCCAATTGTGTAAATAAATGAACAGGTTCTGTTTTTCTCTTTCAATTATTCAATTCCCTACATAAATATGAAATTTTTATTGAAATAAACAAAGAAATTTTGAATTAGAAATGAAACGAATTATAACCTTCAGACAGAAATAAGTAATTTTAATAAAAAAAGTACAAATAATAAAAGATGTCATAGAGAAATTATTACAAACATAAACAAAGATAAATTCATAATAATAAAAATAATACAAAAAACAACAACAAGAACACTGTGAACAATATAATTTTATTTTGCATTCACACTAAAAAGTATTCGACAACAAACTTTTAATTTGGAGAACCCAATAGGCAACGTAAATCTGTTTTGATCGATTTTGACGCGTCCTTTCGAAATATATGTATGTATGTTCCCACGAAGGTTTACTCTTCTACAATTGAAAACAAGCCTTCAGTACAGGCACAAAAAAAAAAATCATAAAACAAAAAATAAAATAAAATAAAATAAGTGAGAAAGGAAAGGATTTCTTTTACGAATAGAACACTATGTATGCTGTGTCGCTGTGGTATGGTAGTGAAGACAAGCGTCGACCAGGCTAGACCATCTGACAATTCACTTCATAACATTGCTAGCGACTACTTTTGAGTATTTACGCTTAAAAAAAAGCTTATTTAACTAACGCATCTGCCGCTAAGTGCCGGCGTTTAACTATAGGTCCTTTTCAATTAATTTAAAAACAGAATTTGGAGCAGCTCTACTTTCGACAAAAAAGATCAAAAAAGAAAGTTGATATACCTACGAAGTAGTACTATTTTTTTGACAGGCGCTAACGAGTACAAACAGAATTAGTTGCTGAAATTCCTATTTTCTAAAACTTCGAATTACGAGTAAAAGCCAGCTAATAACTTAGCTGAAAACTTACCGATTTAGAAAGAAGTGATATGGGTGTCTTAAATGATTTACATACATTTTGTTTAAGTAACCGTGGGATATGTGTGTTTTCAAATACAAATTCTTTAATAAAAATTAAACTTAAACTAAAAAATTCTAAAATTTTTCCTTTATTTTCTTTTAGGGAAGTTTTTAGTTTCTTCTGTAAAATATTTGAAATGTTTTATTTTTGATAATTTTTTTCTTTTATATCATATGACGATATGTAAGCTTGTTTATTATGTATTGAATTTTTTCATACTACAAATGAACTGTTTTACTTTCACAGCGAATGATGCCTATTTGAATAAAAAAAAATTCAATCAAAGCCATTCGAATATTTTATCACAAGTTTTTATTTACAATTCACAGATTTTATTTGAAATTTAAATAATTTTTCATAATTTGACATCAAATGTTTTTAATTTCATTTTATATTCATACATACATACATACATACATATTTCGAAGCTCTCTTTACTGCTATTTAATGTTGTTTTTCTTATATAGAAAATACACAGAAATAGTCGCTAAGGAAATTAACTTTTCCTATCCAGTTGTTGAGATGATATCAATCAATCAATTAAACAATTGATGAACAATGAACTGAAATTAAAAAAAATAATAAATAAATAATAATAAAACTAAATAAAACAAATATATTTGATAAATTTATTGATGACTTAAGTTTGCGAATTGTTTTCTTTTCTTTAACAATTTTTGCAAACAAAACATTCTATCAGAAGACCTTTGTGTTAACATTTTTTACACGACCCTTTAATTTTGAGTTTTTATGTACATGCGATTGAAATGTGTAAGTTTCAGTTAATTTAACCCTTGATAGTATACCTTGTTAAAAAAGAGTCTATCAAGTAATAATTGGAAACACTTTGAAATATTGTGGAACAAAAGAACTGATTCTTATAGTTATTGAACATTGAACTTTGTTTTCCATCAAAGACATATTGGAATAACGTAGGAACTTAAGCAATTATTGCCATGAATTCTATTAAGCCTGCTCTTAGCCGTTCGGCCTTTAACTTTGTCAAAAGATTTTAATTAAATCACTAAGAAAATTTTCTGTACGAGAAAAGATTTTCACAGATTTCTCTTTCTGAATTCAGCAGTTTTATTAGTAGACATTTTGCTTAAGAACAAGTTAAGAGCAAATTGTTTATTATTTTACTTGTTTGCTTTTGCTTATTATTTCTTACAGTTTTCCGTAAGCATTTAGCAACACAGTTATTTAATTTGAAGCAAAGCTACAATTTTAGTGCTGTTGCTAATTTAAAGTAAGCAATTTAAACCCTGCTTCTAAACTAAAAATTTAGCTGAATGCTGAATTTTGAGTTTCTTTTCCGATTTGGTAAGAGAGAAACCAACCTTTTACGTGATAAATATGTCGCTTAAGTAGCCTTGCAGGATCTGAGTGTGTTTCTCAAGCGACTATATTTTTCATCAATTTTTTTCCACATTTTTCATGTTTAAAATATTTATATATCAAGAGTATTGCTACAAATTATTTAAACATAGTTTACGGTTAACTTACGTTCTACGTTGTTAAGTATGTGCAAAGTAAGGAAAAAAGTAGACCAAGAACCTTTGAAGAATTAAAGAAATATTAAAATTAAGGTTTCTATGAACCCCTCAAAGAAGGGGTCGACTTTAAAATCTTTCCGTTAAATTTCTTATCACTATTTCGAACATTTCTTGGTTGTATTTTGTATGTTGTATGTTGTCTATTGCTAGAATATCTTCGAGGTAAGTTGAATATAATTTTAAGGGTTGTTATTTTGTAACACTTGGAGTTTTCTGATATACATTTTTGCACACATTTTTGACGACACTTGACATCCATACGTCATAATAGGTCGTATCATAAAATATTTATTAAGTTATAAATCATATAAAAACATAAATACACACATATTTTGTTAAATAGCTATATACCTACCTATGTAAATAATGGGTCCGCCAAATAATTTTCTATTTTTGAAAATGTTAAAAAAAACTACTGAATATTTTCTCAAATTTCTTTTTTATTTGAAAGTACAATCCTTCTTTCGGTTAATAATGGAAAATAATTTCATTCAAATAGCTGCCTCGGCTGGCCATACAGTAGCCTACACGATCGGTACAATTTTTAAGCACATTGTCGATTGTGTGCAGCTGTATTTCACCAATGACTTCACGAATATTGTCCTTTAAAACGTCAATTGTCTCTGGCTCGTTGGCGTAACACTTATCTTTGACGGCACCCCACAAATAATAGTCCAACGGTGTCAAACGGTGTCGAGTGCAGTTTCGGCTGTGTGGCACGTAGTGCCGTCCTGTTGATACCAAATGTTGCTAATATCCTCCTCTTCAATTTTTGTGAACAAAAATTCGTTCAATATGGCCCCATAACGATCGCCATTGACTGTAATGGCCACTCCTTGCTCATTTTCGAAGAAAAATGGCCCAATTATGCCTCTGGACCAAAATCCGCACCAAACAGTGACTCGTCTTGGGTGTATCAGCTTTTCAATGTATGCGTGCGGGTTTTCTGTGCCCCAAATGCGACAATTTTGCTTGTTTACATACCCGCAAAGATCAAAATGACTTCATCTGAAAAGATTTTCAAAGTAATGTCGCAATATTTCCCAGCGTTGTTCAAGCGTATACACAACCATATTCGTTCAGCGGAAGGATAAAACTAATTATCTGTCAAATCAGACTTGTGCTAAGTCTTACCATTCACGAAATAAGCACAAGTTGAAAAAAAAACGTTAGATGGCGGACCCTTTACAATATTTAATCTAAAAAGAATTCACTTTTTATCGTTATCACTTACATACATACAAACATCCATGATTATGATAAATAACATGTCTATCTAGAGTGCACTAGTTTTGTTGTTAGAATTAGATTTCACAGAAATCTATTTTTAAAGTGCGCATACACTCAACACCTGAGTATCTCTATTGAATTCATTGCATCTCACATTACATGGTAGCGGGAGTAATAATTGAAAACAATAATAAAATAAAGTAACATTTAAATACCATTTCAAATCATCAATATGAGCAACAACAACAAATACAATAAAAGGGTACTAAAGAAAAAAAAAAAAAGAAAATAAGAAACCAAATCCATCCAACTCTGGTAATAAATAGTAGTAAGTTTCCCTAAAGATTTTCTTTCTGAAATCTCTCTTGATATGAATTTGTGTAAATGTATGTGTGTCTCTGTTAAGCTGTTGTTATAGTGTGCGTGTCTCAATGTATTTTTTGTAGTTCTTATTGTTGTTGCTTTTTAACTAAACTATTCTTCTCTACGTTGGCGGCTTATAGAGCAACCGTACACACGTTTACCATACAACTGTAGCTGCCACTGTCATTGCCACCGAACACAGTGTGGTGCCGTAACCAGTAAGTAGACAACAACAACAACAACGAAAAGAATGGAAAAAAATATGAAAACGAAAGAAAACAGCAACAACAGTAACGTTATTAAGGTATCTATGGTTGGAAAAAAAGAAGAAAAAAAAAAAAAACGAAAAACTAAGCCTCAATGAAAGACGGAACCAAAAACAAAAAAACAAAAAATCAGCCATTTAACCAACACAGACGACAGCAACGTCGAAACCTGACAAACCTCTAAACAAGTTTCTTTCTCTCTCTCTTAAAAACAAAAAAAAAAAAACAAAAAATATTATATCAAAAGACCATCTCTGATCTGTCTCTCTCCAAATCACTCCCATTCTCTTTAAGCATTTTTCAATATTATTTTTGGTTTTTTTTCATTTAATTTCGTTTTATATGGTCGAGTTGATTGAGTCTCTGGCCAAAACTAATTAAATTCATTTATCACTGATGTTGTTATTGCTGTTGTTGCTGCTGCTGCTGCTGCTGGAGCTGTTGGCTTAAATAAATAAAAAACCATCTCTCTTAACTGAACATAGCTTTTACTCCCGTTTACATCCCCCCGCCCTTTCCCGAGACTCTCATTATTAGTTGAGTAAATTCCCTTAAGCATCGTTTTTGTTCTTGTTGTTATTGCTTTTGAAATTTTTACTTCTTGTCCAATATCTTTTGCCTCCTTTTTATTCGATTTTTTTTCGGTTTGAATCTTGATCTCATATTTTTAAATGTTGATTCTTTTCATTTGCTGTTGTTGTTGTTGTTGTTGTTGTTGTTGTTATCGGTTACTGATGTTGCATGTTACATATGTATTTAGTTATTTAGTTGTTGTAATTTTTTTAAATGCTCATAAATGTAACGTAAGTTTCCATACGAGCCCCAGGGACCGCAAATTATGTTGCAATTTTTATTTTTTAAGTTTTTTAATAATCTAGTGTCCCCTTTAAGGTGGATTTCAAACAAAAAAAAAAAAAAAAAAAAATAGTTTTCTTGCGTTTCAAGTTTTGCCTTTTCTTCTAGTGAACTATGAATAAGCTGCATAGGTGGGTTTGTAATTTGTATGACTCTTGGTAATGTTTTAATGCTCCTTGTAGGGACTATATATGCATAGTATACTTATAGTATACATAGGTATACTACTTACATAGGTATACTATACTTCGTAACGACCTGTAATTAGAAAGAAAAGAAGATAAAAATAAAAATAAAAATAAAATGCAAAAACACGAGACAAACACATAATAATTAATAAAATTTATGATGCCATCAGTTGGTAAAAAACAGATACCAAACGATACAAACTAACAATAAAGTAATAGATACTGGTAAACTACTGTATATAACACACATACATATGTACATACCATACATATGTATATATTGTATACTCGTATGAAGAGAAATGCCAACGTTTATATGGAGTAGTTTTGGATGCAAAAATTCTATGAATAATTAATGAAAAGACGAGTAGTATGTAGTAGCAGTACATCCATTATAAACACAATGTTGTTAATGTGGCCATTTGTGTGGTAAGAACAAGTCTAAGTAAAAGCAATTGTACGAGGGTTACCGATATGCTTGAACGCTCTTATACATATGCACATACATTACTATAAAATGTTTTCGTAAGAGAAAAAATTATGCGAACATTTAGAATTCATTCATAGAGAACATAAAGTTTCATTAAAATTACAATTTTTGACTACAAATAAAGCTTAAATTTTGACTCACAACAACTGATAATACCAATAAAAAAGATGTTTCCCTCTCAAGCCCACCAAATTTTTAATGTTCCACTGACGTACCCTCTTAGCAACATGTGGCATATTATTCAAATACTACATAAATACCTAAAACACTTAAAATCTATGACATGAAATTACTCACCAACATATTAGACAGATTTTCTTAATTGCTTGTTAATTATACAAAAAAAGATATCAAAATGGCGGGAAAATACTTTAATAAAAATAAATAAAATGAAAATTAAGCCAAAGATTCTATTTTTCACGTTGCCAGTTCGACATGTTTTTGAGTTATTTTTTGTGTGATGGTGATGCTATTGAAGTGTCATATAGAAGAATCATTAAATGTTTTTACAACTTATTTTTAAGCCATTAGTGCTGCAATTAAATTCAGTATTGCCTTACTGACAGCCTACTCAGCAGTCCCTTTTACTCACCGTTTATTTAGTTTGAGTGCAGCAGCACACTCTTTTCCCTTTTAATCACTAAGAAACGGTGAAACAACTTAAGCGGGTTTTTGTAATGTTTACTTATTGACCATTAAGAAAACATGTATTTTGGAATAAAATAAATTATTTTATGGATTTTGTTTGGTAATAGAATATTATATTTGTCTTATTTAACTGCATAAAAAGTGTTTCACATAATTCTTTGATTATTATTTCTTGTTCTTAACATTCATAGAATTATAACACAGTGCGACAAAAATGAACGAAGTTGAAATACATGGTAAATAACACTACTTTTCTGAAAGGCGCTGTCGAGTAGAGCAAGGATCTGTTTTTAAAACTTTTAAAACACCTCGAAAATCTCGAGTAAGGGATAAAAAACCAGTTTTTCGGACCTTAATATACTTATAACCTAATAACTTAGTTGAATTATGGACAATTTTAAGTTTCTTTTCGGATTTGGAAGAAGAGAAACAGATCTTTTAAACGATATATATGTTGTGGTGGTGGCGTGGTGTAGTAGCGCACGCATAACAACACAAACGACCCAGGTTCGAGCCACAGCAGAGGATATGACGAAGACAAAATTTAATTGTGGTTTCGAATGTTTAGTAATAAAAAAGGCTTCATCTTCCCTCCAGACAACTCCATATAAAATAAATAAAATAAAGAAAAAAGCCGCCTTCGCCCTTCTCGCATACCTCTGGCGATGATGACAAACATCAAACACGCCACCTACTAGGAAAAAATTACAATGCCAAAGTAAAGATCACCACCAATTAGCAAGGATCTTCACCACTACGCAAAAAAAATCATATGGAGGAAGCTACAGCGGATTAATCATCTACTTAGCAAATTGATTAAAGAAACTGAAACAAAGCAATAGATGCTTTGTGAAAAGCCCAAGTGGAGTGACGGAGAAAAATAAAATATGTCGTTCAAGTAGCCTTGAAAAATCTGGGTATATTTCCACACTTTTCAAGTTCAGATGCGTTTTTGCTCACTATTTTATATAGGAACCATTCTATTGATGACTTAATTCAGGCATTATGTTAATTTATGAATAAAATGAGACTAACGACTTTGAAATCCGTTACAAATTGACGGATTGGGTTATACTCAGCTAAGTTATTGGCTTATAGGTGCATGAAGGTGCCAAAAACCGGTTTTTTACCCGTAGCTCCAGATTTTGGAGGTGTTTCGAAATTTCAAAAACAGATCCATGTTCTGCTCGGCAGCGTCGAAGAGAAAAATAGTATCATTTGCCGGGTATTTTTTTTTTGTCGCACCGTGTAATCAGGCATTTATGTTCATATTTAATTTTTTAAATTTTAAAGAATTTTTTCACTATATTCCGACATTTATTGGAATTGCCCAACTAATGTGTGTATTTGTTTTTGTGTGTTTTTTTGTTTTTTGTTTTTTTTTGTTTTTATACTTAAAGGCATAACAATGTATATTCATAAGTTTGGTTAAATTATTACACTATAAAAAAATAGGAAGTGATTCTATTTTTCTGATAGGTGTTATCGAATAAAAAACCACAATCTGTTCTTGAAATATTGAGATGCGGATAAGAATCGGGCTTTTCGATCCTTTATATGCTTAAAAGTTCATAACTCAGTTGATTGATGGGTTTATTGGCAAATTGTAACCTTTTTTTGATGAATACAGATTCGTGATAACAAATGTTAGTTTGCATGACTTTTGCATGCGGTTTTGAAAACAACATATTTCTTTAGTGAATTCTTAGAAAGTACGGGTCGTGAAGAAAATAAAAAAATCTGGTTGATATATAAAAAGAGATACCTTAAGGCTACTTAAATAGTATATTGCAATCAAAACGTCTGTTTTCATAAAGCGTAATAACAACAACCCCTATTTCGTCCGTTTGGTTTCGAGGTGTTTCGAAAATTTCAATAACAGATTCTTATTGTACTCCATGAGGAGACATCGGAAACATTTTATTACTACTTTTGTATTTTTTGTCGCATAGTGTTATTTATTTTGGGGGTAATTATGTAAATCACCTATGTAGGTGAAGCGTCGCGTTATTTATACGAAGATTATTCTTGTATCAAAAAGAAATTGTATAGAAATTACGCAAAGCTTCATAAATAAGCCCCCCTATGTTTTATTCCTTGTACTTATGTGTCAAAAAAAAAACTTTTTTAATATTTTGTTATTGGATTTTTTAAAAATCCACAGACTATAAAATTCATATAGTGATGGCTGTAAAATACTAAAGACAATAATTCGAAATTCAAAGTTTAATTTGATTTGTTTTTTCTTGAAAGAAAAGAACAGCACAAAAAAATCTGCTCTAAAATATTCGATATTTATCTTAAAAGACAAGTAAATACACTTGCTCAAGTATTTCTTGATCATCGTCCATCATTTGCAAGCGAAGTCTCTTTTTTGTCTATAATTTCTGCCTTTTTTCAGTCTTTTCACGTTTTCATCTTAAAGTTACTTTCCAGTCTAAACAAAATCTGGATGTGACAGAAAGATGCCAGATACGAAACACTCTCCTGCTTTTCACAAGGCCTGACTCTCTTACAGTACAAATGTTTTGAAGAATGGCTCTTTGAATTTATCTTCTTAATAAGTATCTGGGGCTGTGTGTGTCTATATGGTGGTGCACATGTTTTGTTTCTATGTTGGCTTATAACACACACATATACCGAGACACAAGCAGCAGCATGCCAGCCTCAAAAATAGTTGAACAAAATTCATCTCCGAAGATCAAACAAATGAAAAAAAAAACAACAAAAAATTAACTTCTGAGATAAATTTTTTTTTTTTTTTTTTTAAACAAATCAACGTTAACGTGCACGTTTAAAAGTGAGTGAAGTGAGTAAATCTTTTCATTGTTTTTCTTCAACAATATCGGATTAGTCTGTTGCTGCTGTTGTGTTCTTCCTCTTATTCTTATTGTTATTTTTTTTGGACGTTATTGTTGTTGTTATTGTAGATGTTTTTAGTGTGCGTATTGATGTGTATTAAGGCCGACGACTGAAAGGCTTAAATCAGTGATAAGCTAAGAAATGGTCGATTGAAACTTGAAATTTCTTTTCGGTTTTGGTACTTTTTAAAACACAATGTAAATGTGAAAAGTACTTAAAGAGACTATTTTCACTATTTTCTCTTTGTTTTTCTCTCGCAATGAAAATGCAAACATCTCAGTAATATAATATTGCATCAGCAGCATTAGCACGTAGCAATAACAGCAATAATAATAACAACAACAAAAAATAACACAAAAATGGTAAATATACTCAGCGTACAAACGACCGACGTTATAACTGACCAACAGACCACTTACTATCATTATGATCTTTTTCATAATAATGATCATTATTTGCTTAAGACTGGCTTACTGGGATGGTTGGTTAGTTGGTCGATGGGTAGGTAAGTTGGTTGCCTGATTCACTGGTGATGAGGCTGCTGATGTTGTTTTTTTTTTAAGTAAAACGCCATCGTTGTTGTTGTTGTTATTATTGTTATTATTCGAGTTTCTTTTTTTTCTTGTTGTTGTCCATTATTATTGTTTGTTTCTTTTGTGTTTTACTTAAAATGCCGAATCCACGGTTTGTTTTTTCTTTAGCCCTTTTTTTCCAAATAATGAGCAGACATTTTTTATAAAAACATTGACTGTGTCTTCGTCTTTAGCTTAAGTTTCAGCTGCAGTAACAGCTTAAGTCTTTCCTTATCATCATCAGTGACATCAACAGTAAACGCATTTGTGGCAATGAAACATTAAAAAAAGTAGGCTTGAGAAACCCTTTTTCATTTTTATACTTTTTTTTATAACAAAAATATATAAACGCACAGACATACATACTTTCATTCAGATGTATGAAGAAAGGAAAGAAAATGCGTGTTGACCGCAATTGATTTACCCCAAGAAAGAAAAGTATATACTCGTAGTAAAGAGTAATTCTTGGGAATATTTGAATTCCAACTTTTTTTTTTTGTTCTTGTCATTTGGCTTCGAAGCATCAGGCCTTAGTGTGATGACTTGTAGAATAAAAAACTAAAAATAAATTTAAAAAATGAATGCCAAGCTACTAATTAAAAATTTTCTTAAGTAAAAATGTTTGTTGATACGTTTAAGGATGAAAAAAAAGAAAAAAATATGGGAGACATGAGTATGGAAACACAATTTAAGTAGAATGATTGAGAACTGATTTGAAGGGCTAAGAATTTTGTGTTTTGCTAGTAATACAGCAAGTTGTTGCAATAAGAGGGTACCCCGGTAGATAAGTGGGCAGCGTGCTAGTCTGCCGGTGTTGGCTATGAGCTATAAAAGAAAAAGACAGTACAACATCTCCGCTACAATCGAGTTATGACGGCAATAATTTTAACCAGTACATTGCGTCGTTCATATTTTTAATCATATATTGCTTAGTTCTTATTTCCGCAAGAAGCCGAATGGAAATATTTTCAAGAACCAAGAACTTTTTCATTGGGATAGTAGGCTAGAGCATTTGGTTACGAGTACATATTCTTTAAGTGGTGATATCATAATCTGGAACCTTTAAAACTTCGTCATGATGTTGTCCGTGTTAGCCCAATGAATTAATACAGTTAAGACAACACTTCGCCCTAATGACGTTAGATGGCTTACATATCGGATGATTTTTTAAAAGCTTTCGGATTTGATTTAAAAAAATATATAAACAATTAAGAGCAATGTATGAAATCTTTATTTGAGTCGATAGAACGATCTACTCGTATATAAATCAAAGTTTAAAGATGGTTCATACGCTGGGCCCAATTTTGGCATACTTTCTCCAACATATCGGCCGGTATCTTACGAATAAATTCCACAATATTAGCTAAAGGCGTTAAATCGCACGATCTAGGCAGCCAATTGACTGGTCCCAAACGTGAAATAAACTGTTTACTGAACTCGCCTCTCTCTTCACACCAAATACGGCAATTTGGCTTGTTCACGTATCCTCAGAAGGTCGCCCAAACTGACCATTAAATGTAAGAGGTGCATAATGTATTTCATTAACCGACCATGAATTCTGATTATAAAATTCAATGATCTGCAAAGTCGATTCATGCTTAAAATATAGACCAAACTGAACATGTTTGATAGCCAAAAGCAGTGCTGAGACCTGAACGTGAAGCGCTTATGATAACAGTTTATTTCTTTATATATCGTTTCCTTTTGCTCATTATTAAAACACTTGTGAGATTATTGAACAAAAAGTTAAAATTCCACAATTATAAAAAAAATGGCGATCATTTTGGTAGAAATGACATCTGTTGACTGTTATAGAAACTCTAGAGTCTACTCCAAGAAATAGAATTCCAGCAGGTATTCAATAATGTCGCTACGTCTCATAAATAAGGATAATTTTAAATACACATATGTGTACCCGAGATCTCAAGAGAATAAAATCAGCCGATACATCCACATATGACATATCTGCTTGGTTGTCATACATATGTCAGACAGTAAGGGAGTGACTAATGACAAGAAAATAAAAAACCGAGTTCAACACAATGTCAGGAATTTTAGCATAATAATTCCAAAAAGTGATGACTATGCGAATAAGTTTCTGAATAAAGTCTGTTTTGCGGTAACTCATGCTTAAAGTGTAAGCCGATCAAATTTTTAGTTTAGAATTGAAAACGTGAACCGAATAATAAATATAATTTTATTGTTTACTGAAAACTAGATTTGTTTTTTAATATTTAAACGTGTTGCTAATATTTACAATATATCTCAGTTTTTTATTGATAAAACAAAACTTTTTATGTTTTATAGCCCACCCTTCCTTTGTATGATTGTGTGTTTTGCTTTACTTTTGAAAATGTTAGAGGCTGGCTGCCTGGTTTTATTGTTACTGCTGTTAGTGTTGCTGTCAGTTGACTTAAACTACTGTTTATAGTTCCAATACCGACGTATAGCCTTATTTCTATGCCATGTTAAAAATAACCTGCTAGCGTACTCTGAACAGAGTCTTAAATGTATTAATTCATTGTTAATATAGAAAACCACCTCCAACTGGAAAAGGAAAGGGTTTGTTTAGTTATCTGTTTGGTGGTGGTAATGTTATCAGACATTGAGTCTCTATGCCTTTATACATAAATACATATGTATGTATAAAACAACTATAACAACAAACAGAAGAAAAATAAAAAAATCTTATCTGGGTACTGGCTAATGTTTGTTTGTACTGTTGATTTCTGTATAAATATATATTTCTTTTCGGCTCCGTTCATTACGACTAACAACAACTACAATACTATAATGGTTCTGAAATACTCATACGGACGACACAGACATGCTTAGCATATATGTACGTACATACACATACACATACCTATCTACACTCATGAAAAATTTTAGATAAAAAAAACAGAAATACAGAAAAAAAATTATTATTAAATTCATGATCACAGTGACTGAAGAGAGAGGTTTTGATAAACAAATCGACGGAAAAAATAAATAAATAAAATCCATAAATAATCTCTATTTATTTGTATGTCAGCAAAATTTAGATCCCACATTATACCAGTAGAGGAAAATAAACGGAACTCCTTATACTTAAATATTCAAAATGTTTATGAGAAATGATTTATTTGATTTATTTTTTGTTTTTTTCAGAATTTTTCCAACACTTCAATCTCTAACTGATTGCTATGATGTAAATTGGGCAGTGATGAGGTGAACCTCAATTCAGTACATAACCTTATTTTGAATCGGCTTAGATATCTAAGTAACCCTTGAGAAGTGGCTAAATCAATAATGTCCAACAATAATCCATCAAATTCGGCATTTGTGCCGGTATTGCCATCCCATCGTAGTGCATTGAGAGGTCCTGGCTCTATTTATGCTGGTATGATGGAGGCTGAAGCCGGCAAAGATCCCAAGAGAGGATCAAATTTTGAAATAATGGCCATGATGGCTGATAAACGTAAAGAGCTGGCTCTAAGAGATGCGGCTGTTGCAGCGGCCATGCTAATGCCTCGCCCTGGTCAGGTACCACCACCTGGAGTACCCGGCTCGGTAATGTACCCTCCCCCTTATCTCGGTGGTCCCGGACCATCGCCTACCGGAGCCGGTAGTTTTACTTTTCCATCAGCTACAGCTGCCGCATTATTTCCACCCGGTTTACCACCCACTATGCATGCCGGCCTCGACAGACGTTTGTTGCGTGCTCCTGGTCGAGCTTCTAGGCCTAAGAAGCAGTTTATTTGTAAATTTTGTAATCGCCAATTTACCAAGTCCTACAATCTGCTAATCCATGAAAGAACGCATACTGATGAACGGCCTTATTCATGTGATATTTGTGGAAAAGCATTCCGTCGGCAAGATCATTTAAGGGACCATAGGTGAGTAATTGAAATCATGCAACAGTTTTAACCATTCAATTATAAATTGTATTCTTCAGATACATACATTCGAAGGAGAAGCCCTTTAAGTGCACGGAGTGTGGCAAAGGCTTTTGCCAATCACGCACTTTGGCTGTTCACAAAATTTTGCACATGGAGGAATCACCACACAAGTGTCCAGTTTGTAGCCGAAGCTTTAATCAGCGTTCAAACTTGAAAACTCATCTGTTAACTCATACTGATCATAAGCCCTACGAATGCAATTCGTGTGGCAAAGTTTTTCGACGCAATTGCGACTTACGACGTCATACACTAACTCATGCTGTGGGAGATGTACCAGGTGAATACGTTGATGTGGTGGAAGAAGAGGACGAAGCGCGTAATTTAAGTGGAGATGAGGAAGATTCACTGTTGGAAGTTGATTCTCCACGTCACACTCCAGTTCAGAGACATTTAAGCGGTTCACCAACTCACGATTTAGAAACCGATCATGAGGCTGAGGAGGAACTAGAGGGTGATCAACGAATATCTATGGCTGAACGTTTAACCTTAAAGCGTAAAGCCCAATTCGATCGAGAAATACTGGAGGACATATCTGATGATGAACTGGCTGATGAAAATGAAGAGGATGAGGAAGAACATCCAGAAGCAGAAGAAATCTCTACAGCTAAGGAAGAAAATTCCACAAAGAATTATCGCAAACCAGAAACCGATGTTGTAGATGGTCCAATACAGAATAGAAATCAGGGTGTTACCCATTGCCATCATGAGGGAAGTGAACAGTATACCATGCGACCCACACAGGAACAACAAAGAAACTCTGAGGATTTAGCTTTAAGCAATTCAGGGAATCTACATACAACAGCTTCGACTACGGATTACGTGATGCCAAGTACAAGTACGGGCATAACAAATTATATGCCACCCTTGACGAATCATGCGGTAACTGAACCAAATGATCCCTACATGCCTTTACTGCACGTGCGTAGAGATTTACACACTAAAAATCCTATGCAAAACTCAGCAGATCTAAAAGTTCAAACTCCACCAACTGGATCTATGCCAGTTGTAATAGATGCCACCAGAATGCAAGCACCGCCACAACCGCCACCACCAGCGCCTTTATATTCGTCTCATGAGACTGTGCCTAGTTTCTTAGGTTCCATACCTATTCGTAAACGTGCGTTAGGCATTGAATTCGAACACATGCATGCCTTAAGTCAAAGGGGACCACCATTTAGTACCAGCCCCAACATGTATGCCCTTAATATGTCTCGGCCCCATTTACATGCCTTACAAACAGCTGCAGCAG
Source organism: Wohlfahrtia magnifica (assembly GCA_023159175.1). Taxonomy (NCBI): domain Eukaryota; kingdom Metazoa; phylum Arthropoda; class Insecta; order Diptera; family Sarcophagidae; genus Wohlfahrtia; species Wohlfahrtia magnifica. Next base: position 1,843,441 of record JAKWBJ010000537.1, read on the forward strand.
CTTCTGTCATCAAGCTAGAAGCATCAGTTCCACCTTCACATCTAGGGCCTCCACAACCACCGACGGGTATGTCCTCTAAGCCAGGACCATATTTACCAACAAATTATCATCTAACTCAACAGCCACCACCACCACCACCACCATCAGCACAAGCTCAATCCAATAAGTCTGCCGCTTGTCCAACAGGGCCCTTACTATCAGAATCTTATATGCATCACGCCAATCGAAATTCTCATTTAGAGCCAGTAACCACCACTGCATCACCCACCACAACGAGTACTCTCAACAGTGCAGCTGCAGCAGCAGCAGCAGCGAGTGCAAAAACATCAGGGCCATTGGCTCAAAGCCATATTCAGCTAACGCCACCGAATCCGCCACCCGTTAAACGTACCGGCTTCAGTATAGAAGATATAATGAGACGCTAAATATTTTATATTTTGAATTTAATTTTCTGTTCTGTTCTCTGTTCAATTAAATTTAGTTAAAATTCATTCATTCAATTGTTCTATTGCATAATTATTAAGCAGGTCTTGGTGAAAAAGTCTCAACTCTCAAAAGTCGTGCCGACTCTGAGCAGTAACATATACTTCTTTTCTTCAATTTGATTGCGAGATTTATTGTGAACTACTTTCTCTATGTAAACTTACTTGTTTAACTTGAGTCTTCAACAAAAATTTATTGCCTAACGATCCTTAAAGGGCTGCTTAGTTCATAGTTTAAGTTGTAGTAAGAAAATTATTTCTATTTTTATTGCTCTAGAAATGTAAGTGTTAGAGAGTAGGCTTAAGCGGGAACTACATACATAGGTATGTATGTATGTAAATTGAATAAACTGTTTCATATACTATATGTTACATACATACTTAAAAAAAAGAAGAAAACTTTTATTGTATTATTCAATTAGAAAGTAAATTTGTGGTCATATTTTATTGCCTTAATTTTAATATTCGAGTGTATTTTTTTCTATTTTCCGTTTTGGTTTTTTTTTTTTTTTTTGTTAAGTGTACTTGCCTATGCCGAAACACTTAGTGTTCAAATCAAAAATAGTTTCTTTTAATGCAATTATACTTCCATCTAATTTGTAAGTTTGTAAGTTTAATTTTTTATTTTATTTTATTAAGTTTTAATAATAATTATTTAAATTAAAGTATTACTTTAATTATTATTCAATTAGCTAATAAATAAGTTTATTTTTTAAATACAACTCCTATGATATGAAAATAATTAAAAAAAAAGAAAAAATTATTACAATTATCTCATCATCCTACCATGTCTTCCTCTGTTTCAACAAATTTATTTTTGAATTTTCAAATATTATTACCTATAAACACTTTATCTTTTTATTTTTATTTTCAATAAATAAACTACAATATTTGAAATAAATTGTATGATTTTTTACAAAAATAAATTTTAAAATTTTCAATGTTTTACTCTCATACAGACATAAGTACATACATATGCAGTTGAGTAAGATTATAACGAATCAGAAGATTTTCCATCATATATTCGAAATAACTCGAGTACATATATAACAAAGAGTGTAAACATTTCATATGCAATTTTTCTCCCAAGCCCAAGGAAATTTCCAAATTTCCAAACAAATTATTAATTTCGAAATGGAAATTATTGAGAATTAAAATCATTGCTATGCACACGTTAATCATTGTCATGATCGTAATTATACTTTCGTTTACTTGTGGGATTTTTAAGTGTTTTTTTTTTTTTTTGCTTCTAAAATTTCTTAAGACTTCAACAATTCCTTTTAACCGAACACGTTCAATTGCTCATTTTCGCTTATGAATCAGAAATTATGTAGTTGTGGCGCGTATTCATTCATACGCGACTTATACGAACAATTGCACGTAAATTTTGTTCATCATTTTCATAGAAATAATTGTCATGAATGTACGTTTTTTTTTTTTTTTTTTTTTGGTTTTCAGTTTTCAGTTGAAAATGACTAAAACCGCTACATACATACATGCGCACACATACAACAGTTACTTAAAAACATTAAAATTGTTTCCCTTATACAAATACACAAATACAACAATAATAATAAAAATATAAAATAAAAAGTGAGCATAATAAAAAAATAAATAATAAAATATAAATCCTACATACATACATATATACATACTCGTACATATGTATGTACATGTATGTAAACCAAAAACCACAAGATTTTTTTTATCTCACAATCAAAAAAGACACAAAAAAAATGAACAACAAAAAACGAATTTTGTTTCTTATTTTTAATATAAAGTACGTGCATTGCATATTGAATGCGATAAAATTTCATGATCACATAGAGAGCGAAGGCAAGAAGTTCATCATTATGTCGGATTTCAATGGGATTTTTTTTTTTACTTGGTTTTATAAAGTTATTTGGATTTCGATATGAAATGCTAAGAAAAAAAAAAAAAATGAAATAAAATAATAAATATAAAAAATAAAATGATTAATAATAAAATCTAAACTAATTTCTTTATTTCGTTTCGTTTGAAAAGTTATTTTGTATGCATAAGAAATCATTTTTTGTTCATTCCAAGTTCTAATCCTTTTTGGTTACGCGCATTTTATGGAACTGTTATTTCGTGAAATGGATCTAAGCCTTGGGCTTCGAGATCTTTGGAAGATGCGTTAAGACCATGTGTTATGCCAAAAAGATAACAAGTCCATAGTAATTAAAGGCCAACACTGGTCATATACATATAAGATATTAATTCCTTTTAATTCCTATAGGAATCATAGAGCTTTCAAGATCGAATTCCATTTTTGCTTATCCGCTACCACGATCTTCAAATCGGTTCACGTTCTTTATACTGTGGCCGATTCGGTATCCAATTATCAACTCGACGTCATGTGCTTTTTGGGCGACATTTCTGCGGTTCTATGGGGGTTCTAATCTAATGCATTTCTAGTGATGTTATCGTGAATCCTCCGTAGAGGTGCAAAAAAATCGATAGTACTATCGATAGTTTTTTTTTTTTGGCTGACCATCGATAGTTTTTTTCACTATCGATACTATCGTCAAATTCTAAGAGTAAATATGGAGGTCACTAACAGGTTGTTAGACGTTTGTAACCTTTTATAGTTACATAGGGACACTGTTTAAAAGATTCTTAAATTACTATTTATTAAACTTAAAGCATGAATTGCAGTTGAAATATGTTCGTACATACGATTTTGCATTTGTTCCAAACAAATTAATCTTCATTTCGTCAGATCATAGTATGTTGTTCTAACTATTACGTGGCAGGTGTTGCTTCCGTTTGCTGAGAAATGATGCAGTTCGAGGACTCTTACCCATAAATTTAGTTTCCATAAGTTTTTTTCTTAGTGTGCGACTTGAAACAGAAGAATAAATTTATTTTTGAGGCTTTTTGATGACTTGAAGGGATTAATCTTTCAAGTACGAATTAAAAATTTATCAAAACTAACAGTTGTTCTACGCTTTTTTGTCATAGTCTCTGCAGTTTTCTTTCACTGGATCTTACTAATTACTTTAGTTTTGGAGCACTTCATGGTCTGAACAATTTTCGCTATATATAAGGCTTACTCTTCCATCAAAATCTTCAATACATCAAATTTTATGACATACTGGACAAAATAAAATGTCCCTCCCTATTATTTGTTTTAACACTGTATACTTATTATTATTCTTTCCTTTTCACTTAAATTCTAATACTGTTGCCACAAGCAGCACTCAAAAGAATCCGATAGTATCAATAGTATCGATAGTTTTTTTGCAACTATCGAAACTATCGAGCGGGCCGACTATAGATAGTTTTGCAGCTCTAGTCCTCCGTATGGCATACATTTTGCATTGTTTATTTTACTTTAATTATTATTATTATTTTCCTTCTTATTGGAAAAAATATTTCTCACCTGCTGTCAGTTTAGCCAGCAATTAGTGATGTTGTATTAAAATTCCTGATTAGATATTCCAGATTTTGTAGTAAGAAACGCACATTATATAGATAAAGGGTCCGCCATCTAACGTTTTTTTTTCAACTAGTGCTTATTTCGTGAATGGTAACACTTGGCTCATGTCTGATTTGACAGATAATTTTTTTCATCTTTCCGCTGAATGAATAAGGTTGTGTATACGCTTGAACAACGCTGGGAATCTGGGCCTGCGATTGACTTACAGAAGATGCCGATTTTGCCAAAAAAAATCAACTATTCAGATGAAGCTCATTTTGATCTTAGCGGGTATGTAAACAAGCAAAATTGTCGCATTTGGGGCATAGAAAACCCGCAGGCATACATTGAAAAGCCGATACGCCCAAGACGAGTCACTGTTTGGTGCGGATTTTGGTCCAGAGGCATAATTGGGCCGTTTTTCTTCGATAATGAGCAAGGAGTGGCCGTTACAGTCAATGGCGATCGTTATCGGGCCATGTTAAACGAATTTTTGTTCACAAAAATTGAAGAGGAGGATATTAGCAACTTTTGGTTTCAACAGGATGGCGCTCGAGCCACACAGCTGAAGTTACACTCGATGTTTTGCGCACTGTTTTTGAAGATCACATTGTCAGCCGCAGAGCTGCTGTTCTTTGGCCACCTCGGAGCTGTAATTTGACACCATTGGACTATTATTTGTGGGGTGCCATCAAAGATAAGTGTTACACCAACAAGCCAGAGACAATTGACGCTTTAAAGGACAATATTCGTGAAGCCATTGATAATGTGCTTAAAAATTGAACCGATCGTGTAGGCTTCTGCATGGCCAGCCGAGACAGCCCTTTGAATGAAATTATTTTCCATTATTAACCGGAAGGATCGTACTTTCAAATAAAAAAAGAAATATGAGAAAATATTCAGTAGGTTTTTTTTATAGCATTTTCAACAAAAAAAAAAAAAATAAATAAATAAATAAATAAAAATTAGTTGGCGGACCCTTTATATGCAAAGTTTTAACGAAATAGGTCACTACTTTGAGAAAGTTTTTCATATTTAAATTTTCTTAATAAAAAAAAATGTTCTTTTTAGCATAGAGGTGCGTTAGTTACTCATATAAATAAATTAATTCCAAATAACAAATTTTTAAATAATTTTTTAATTTAATTCAATTTTTTAATTTAATTAATAAAAAGAACAAAAGAGTATTGTAATCTGGCGAAAATTCGATATTGTACTTCAAATTTGGAATTTGAATATTAATTTTAATTTTTTCTTGGTTAATATATCATATATAAATTAATAATCCGCATTATTTTTAATTTTTTTGCCTTAAACTGCTTAAAATTGGCAAAATTTATAAAAAAAATTCTCTGAATTATACATTTTTAAAATTTCAAAATTTTCTAGTTGTAGGGCAAAATTAATTCCAATTTTTTTTTATTTGATAGAACATATTACATAGTTTCGGAAATAGAAATAAAAAAATATCTATTTTTTATATATATTTTTTTAATAGCCCTTCAAAATTCTGTAAATTTAAAATTTTTGTTGAAATAAATGCATTTTTCAAAGCTGTAAGAAATAAAAACAATTAAGAAAATTTTAAACCTTTTTTTTCTATTTTGCTTATAATATTGTAAAGTAATTAAATAATCAAACTTTTAAAAATTTCTTAAAAAAATTAAGTTTTTATAGCTATTTGTCTGAAATACCTAAAATTCAATTCTTTACATAGAATTTTTTATTATAAATTAATTGAGTATAGCGCCCTCTTGCGTCAATATAGAGAAGTAACCGAAAAAAATCGTTAAGTATTATACTCAGCCGATAATAAGCTATAAAAAATATATATTTTATTAATATGCGTGATAAGGGATTTTAAGATTTTTGTCTATGGAACAACACATTGTGCGGCGTGCTTCGCTACCTCTATCTTAATTATTATCTTATAATCTTAGTTATCACTTTTTGCAATTTTTCCCCATTTTCGGTTCAAATCAATCATTTAAGATAAACAGAAATACACTCTAGAATCTGCTTTTCAGCTGTTTACAGTCTTCAAACACACATTCATTTTTAATAGTATATGTACGGTATACCATTATAGATAAAGAGTTTTTACCTGGTGAGCTTTGTGCAATACCCGCTTATACAATCTTTTCGGCTTTTTGGCTGATGTACATAGATAAAGAAGCTTTAATTATTGTTCCCCACATATTTAGTATGAATGAAAGATCCCACGCCCACTTATGCAACCTAGTTTGTATGAAAGGTATCATAACCAGTTGTACAATTTCGCCCACTTTTTGACTGATAATTTTATTAACCATGAAGTCAATCAGACCAAATGCCGAAATTTTATCGATATTTAATTTGTATAGAAGTACCACGCCCACATATCCAATTCCGCACATTTTTTGACTGATAATTTGTATTGGCTGTGTGTGTAAGCAATGCGGACCAAATGAAAAGACTTTTAATGTTACCATTTGGAAGATATAGTAAAAAACATATTTACTTTGTATGGGATTGGCAGAGCACAGTTGAAATTTCTGAATATAGTTCCTTACAGACATATAGGGAGATATTAAAAATTTCAAGAAAACCGGTTCAGCCGTAAGGCTCAAACAAACAAATATAAATGATCCGCCAAATAAATTTTTTTTTTGAAAATGCTATAAAAAAAAACTACTGAATATTTTCTCAAATTTCTTTTTTTATTTGAAAGTACAATCCTTCCGGTTAATAATGGAAAATAATTTCATTCAAATGGCTGCCTCGGCTGGCCATGCAGTAGCCTACACGCTCGGTACAATTTTTAAGCACATTATCGATTGTGTGCAGCTGTATTTCACCAATGGCTTCACGAATATTGTCCTTTAAAGCGTCAGTTGTCTCTGGCTTGTTGGCGCAACACTTATCTTTGACGGCAAACCCACAAATAATAGTCCAACAGTGTCAAATCGTAGCTCAGAGGTGGCCAAACGACATTAGCTCTGCGGCTGATAATGCGAGCTTCAAAAGCATGGCGCAAAACATCGAGTGTAGCTTCGGCTGTGTGGCACGTAGCGCCGTCCTGTTGAAACCAAATCTTGCTAATATCCTTCTCTTCAATTTTTGTGAATAAAAATTCGTTCAACATGGCCCGATAACGACCGCCATTGACTCTAACGGCCACTCCATGCTCATTTTCGAAGAAAAATGGCACAATTATGCCTCTGGACCAAAATCTGCACCAAACAGTGACTCGTCTTGGGTGTATCGGCTTTTGAATGTATGTGTGAGGGTTTTCTGTGCCCCAAGTGCGGCAATTTTGCTTGTTTACATATCCGCCAAAATCAAAATGAGCTTCATCTGAACACATCGCACACATTCTGCAACATTACCATGATTTTCAAAGTAATGTCGTAATATTTCCCAGCGTTGTTCAAGCGTATACACAACCATATTCGTGCAGCGGAAGGATAAAACTAATTATCTGTCAAATTAGACATGAGCTAAGTGTTACCATTCACTAAATAAGCACTAGTTGAAAAAAACGTTAGATGGCGGACCCTTTACATACATACAAATACACATTCATTTTATATATAAGATTTCGTAATCCTTCCACTTCCTTCTAAATTTCTATGAAGTAAAAAATGAATTGATTCAAACTAAGGTATCATGCATTTGAGGGTTAACTTATCTGTTGAAGATGTTTACTTCAAGGTGCTTGTAGATATGGCGAGATTTTCAAACGTTGTTGACATTGTCGAATGCTTGTCTCGCGTTGTTTATGCGGCTTGAAACATCCTGTCACAAGACTTCGCTTATGTAGTGGCACCAGTAGATGGTTTAAAACTGGTCAAAAATTGGTCTGATATATCAAAACATAAATCCCATGAAATTTTACTTCAAATTTCTCTTTCAAATTAAAAATCGGATGCTCTTATAGAAGAAACCAGGAACTAAAACTAACCCCGACCTGAACCTAAAAGGCTTCAGTTTCGCTGTTTGTAAAATTTTTAAAGCCGAACTCGTTGGACCCATGTGAGAAGAGGTTAATTGGTTCAACAATAAAATACAATAAAATACCGAGTATTTTTTATTGAAAAAGTAACCAGAGCACAAGCTTCACAAAAAAAGAGTTTAAAAATTTGTTTCTGTTTAAAAATTGACAAGTGCAAGACGATTAGGATTTGTAAGTACAAATTCTAATAAAGAAATATTGTTTTTTTTTGTTGTTGTTGAATGAAATAAATTAATAACTTTAGTAATAAACTGCTTGTTTGTTGTTCTTAAACACTATTTTCAGTTAAAAATAAAAATAATTTCGAATATAAATTGCAATGCATATACATATGTATGAAAAATATTCAAGACACTAGGAGAAGAATAAGACAATGTACTATTTTGGGAATGACATGAAATGGAAACACCAATATTGTATCAAGCGGCTAAGTTTATATTCGCAGTACCTGCTACGCAACTAAGCGTTGAGCTCACCTTTTGTCAATAAAATTAAAACAAAATTACTTTGAATAATAAATATATTTCATACTAATAGAACATTTGTACATTTTTAACCAAATCTTAACCATGAATCGTACTAGAATCTCAATTTTTAATTTTAATTAACCCGAACCCGACGTCTGCGATAAGGTTGAGAATGGCAGGGGCATGGTCGGACAGAGTCTACGGGCATGCTGTATTTAGGTATTTGGATACGATCCCTGAGGGGATGCACACCAAAACCCTTCCTGGATAGAAGTACTCCGTGTGCATCTCACCAGAACCGGTAATTGGACACGGTACTGTTGAGATTTACACGGATGGATCAAAATCCTCGGAAGGGGTTGGAGGCGGCATCTTTATTCCTGTATACGTGGTGAGGGAATCCTTTAAACTGCCGGATCACTGCAGTGCCTTATAGGCGGAGATCTCGGCGATAATGAGGGCAGCGGACTGGTTGATGTATTACGGGGTATATGATAGTGATATCCAGATCTGTACGGACAGTCAGGCTGCGATCAGGGCGCTCTCCGGTGTCTACCGGGCATCTCTCAACGAGATGGCGAGATATTCAGACCCGGAGATTATCTGGGTAGGGGTCACTCGGACACCCGGGGAAACTGTGTGGCGGACGGACTTACGAGGGCTGGCTCTCTCCTCAGAAATAAGAAGATTGACCACTCAGTTGGGATGCCACTCTCCACTTGCAGACTTATGGTCATGCGGGTAGGGCACAGCTACGGTGGGATGATGAACTCATATGCTCTGTATCGAGGCAAATCTGGCCCCTATATGATCGGGCTCGCTCGGAGTCTATTATAGGGGTGCCGCGACTTAGCCTGCGAACACTTGTGGCTGTGATTACTGGGCACTGGGTGGCTGGTGCGCACGCTAGGAGATTGGGTCTGCCGTTCAATGACTATTGCAGGGGTTGTCAGGATGGGGAGTGCCCGGGTCTTTCGGACATTAGGACTGCTTTCCTTGGCAGTCCGTTTCTGGATGGCTTGTCGAATCTGGCCGGTGTGAATATCGGCAGGATCTCTTCTTTTGTACATGCGTTTGGTTGGTTCGGATCGCACCGGGTCGCGGACATATAGGTTATCCATTTTCTGGATTACTGATGGGTATCACAGTGGGATCAATATTGGACCCAGGTGGGCTGGACGTGTCTGGCTACCCGTAGTAACTAACCCGAACCTGAACACATTTTTCCAGGTTTTCAGTCGCTGGAAGAAACACTTTACATCCAAAGAAAAAATTCAAAATTCACTATCTGACTGCTAGTGAAGAAGGACAGACTAATAAACTGATGAAATAAGTCTCTGCGGCCACCCCAGATATTTGTCACTTTCCCTTTGCAATACTGGCCAAAAGAAAAGATCAGTGATCATTATAAAAGAACCCATTCTCGCGTTGCCACTACATATGATATACATATTCCACCGACTATCTTTTGTGAATATTTATACATCATCCTTCCTAATGAGATGAATGAACCGGCAGTCAATTGGCAAGCATTTGAGTTTTTTTTTTTTGTTAATTGAGAATAAATAATTAATTGATTTAGTTGGATATTAAAATTTTGTATTCAATTATTTATAAATTTAAGTAATTTAAAGTTAAAAATTTTGTTTTTGTGATATAAACTCGTTTGAAAATAACGGTCTTTTTTTCTTTTCTCTACACTAGCTAGCGGTGGTTACTTTGAAAATGCCAAAACAAAAAGTAACCATTCGTTCGTTAACTTGTCTTATTGCGAATGCCAACAAAACACAGTTTGTTTTTCATTTCGTTTTGTGTAATAGGCTGGCTGGCTGGCTGGCTGGCTGGCTGTCAAAGCTAACCAACACAAAGACACAATTGCAATGTCATATAAAATAGGAACGTAAACAAACCCAAACACAGCAAACTTGACAACCAAAATACTATCTCACACACACGCGTGCACTGTTGCCAATAAAGCTCTCTCTCTCTTAATCGCTCTCTCTGATATGCTACACACTACTGTAGAAAGAACAAATCAAGAAGTACAAACACGTGTGAATGTGTATGTGTATGTGTATGTGTTTTTGGCTTTTGCTACCACAAGCAGCAGGTTGTTGCTGCCTTTAGCCATTGAGAGAAAAACAGTTGAGAGCAGCTTTTCCTAGAAGTTAAACGTTTGTAAGCTTAAGCGGTTGTTGGTTGTGTCGACGGTTTCATTTAAAAATTCGTTAACATGGTTGATACACAGTGTTAACTTGTTGACTATTGTTAACTTGTTGTTGTTTCTACTGTTTTTTCTTATTAACAGTAGTGCTGCGACTACAAATCGTTCATTGTATGAGTGTGTCCGTGTATATTAAAAGTATTTAAGCTGACCGCGCCTTAGATTTTAATAAAATTCACATTTTTAATAGAAAATCTTCATGTTTCTAAATAAAATAATAAAAAAATCGAAAGATATTTATGAAATTTAACGAATTTCAATAAAATTTTTAAGAAAATCATGAACAAATTTAATAAAAAATATGATTTTAAAAGGCCTGCAAATTAAATTATATCAAAGAAAAGTGCTTTAGTAGTGGTAAAATTAAAAATATATATGTGTGTGTGTATGTGAGTTTAAATACCAACTGTTATTGGCTTTTATTTGCTTATCTGCTAGCTGGTGATGATGTCTGCTCTCTATAATAAATGTTTAAAATAAAAAATGAAAAAATCGACAAGAAATAAATGTGTAAAAAAAAAATTTCAAAGCAAAAGTTTAAAAAAATAATACAAGAATTTTGTTTAGAAAGCAAATTAAAAGAGAGCAAAAGGATTATTAAAAAAGAATGTGAGATGTTCCCGTTTTCTTATTTTCAAGCAAAAACATGTTGGCAACCCATTATTTTACACTTGAAAATAAATAAACAGACAGACAGACTGACAAAAACTTAAATTAACGTCGCCTACACTTACCGTGTTAATCATAGCAAAACAAAAAAAAACTCGTTTCTACTCGTAATAATTGAAAGCAAAGCAGAAAAAAAATAATTAAAAAAAGTGTGCACTGAGTAGCTTAATAATTTTTTTGGGAACGCTTTGTTGCACATTAAGAACATTGAGCTTTAAGTTGCAATTTATCGGTTGGAACTGACTGGTGCAATAAAGTGGTGGTTAGGTTGGTTGACTGCATCTCTTTGATGCGTTGCTTGAATGCCAACTTGAATGTAATAGAAATGAATGACAGTGTGCGAATGGATTGATTGAGTGTTACTTTGTGGAGTATTTGTTTGAGTTTTTGTTTTTGACTTGTTCGTTGCTATTGTTGGTTCAATATGACTTTTAAATCTGTTTGTTTGCCTGGTTACGTGTTTAAATTTAAATTTGATTTGATTGTCTATATGATTTTTTTTTCGTTCACATGGTCAATAACCCGGGCTGATTGAAAAATTTTATTGAAAAGCTGTAGCTCTCCATGTTGCATGTTTTACCAGCAACAACAACTGATTGCCACTGCAAACATTTCTATACATACTACATACATACATAGGCAAGCAGTTGAATAAGCTTAAATAAATATTTTGGTAGAAAAAACCCAAAACAAAGTTGGTCATGTGGTCAGTAAAAAGTTTAAAAAGTCGGAAACAAAAGGAAAAACAATTAATTTTTTGTTTGTTTTTTTTTTTAAGTGTCAAGTTGGTGGTTGGAATATAGTTCATGAATTTATTTAATATTCCAATGATGTGTGAGAGAATTCAGCCTTTTTTGTCACCAATTTTTCATTAAAAGAAACCAGTGACATGTTTACATTTTTGCAGAAACATATGTACAATAGTCAGAAAAAGTTGACGTACAAAACTTTTTATTGCATTCAGGACTCTGTGTTTCCAAGAACTCGCTTAAAATTTTTGGTCTTGTAATATCTCTTAGTTCCATGTTATATATTATAACCAAATTTTTTTTTTTTAAAGAAAATAGTTCCACTGCTAGGCATCATAACTAAAAACAACTGGAGTTATTTACTCAGAAAAAGTCTGCGTACACATCAAGTATCAATCTATTAATCAATGTTTTTTTTTTTAATTATAGCTGCTCATTTCGTTGTATTTTTAGTCAAATTTGTGTATTTGCTGTAAGAAAATTAATTTCAGTTTGTGGAAAAAAAAACATTTATTCTGCTGAAAGAAAACTTATTATTTTAGTCAGAAAGCAAAAAAAAAAAAATCGAAAATGTAAATGAAATGGCCCCACAATTTTCCAATATACTCCTAATTCTCTTCTATTGAGGTACCATTCCCTTATAAATTGAAGTTCTTATCGCTTTTCTCAGTATATTAAACTGAATAAACACATTGTCAGAGGTTCTCAGTCAGCTTTGTCACTGTAGAAGCTGATCAAATACGTATGGGTTCGAAGTCATTCCCTTTTGTCCATTTTTTCCACTAAAAATGCCGTAAGAACCATGATGTTAAGTGTTCATAGTCATTTTTAGCACACAATCTATCCATAAATGCATATCCATACATCGCCGACCTAACAAAGACCACATTTGCAATAGAATCCTCAAGAACGAAGGAATATTTGACGCCATATGACATTATGCAGCAGATCAATAGAGGTGGGGTTTAAACAATGAAGGCTCATGTGGCCACAAATTCATCATATCATTCAGTACGAAATACTGAAGAGAGCTTACGTGAATACTCACATCCCACGCACATCACTGAAGTATGCTGGATTATTGTTAAACCTAAGGAGACACTATTAACGATAATGATTTTCTGTATAGCGATTTAGATGTTTAGATGAGTGTCGTTCCCATCATACGGACCAGGTACTCTTGTAGGACTCTGCCACCCATGAGATCTATTGTGCCCTTCCCGGTCTATAGTTTGTTCAGCAGATCTGCTGCCTTCCTAATGAATACCAGGTGGATATATATGTCACCCAGTGAGAAGTTGTGTCTACCTAAACATGTCCACCTAAACCTATTTAGAATCCCACATTCACACAATATATGTTCTGCTGTATTAAAACCTCGTTATGGCCGTCCTTCAAAATTAATTTTGAGAGGAAAGATAGATCTCATCAACTCTGTGCAGCAAGATCCCAAAATAATAACCTCAAAAGTAGCTGAAAGCATTAATTTAAAATTAAACAGGAGTGTATACATATATGACGATAATTTCAGAAATATCTTAAATCGAAACAGTTTTCATGCTCGTATAGAACATTAAGGAAGAATATTGTTGGGTAGAGAGCTATTAAAGATATATATTAATTCCCATAACATTCCATGAAGGAATATGGGGACTTTTCTCAGTCAATGAACTGCACCCGATTCTATTTTTAAGCTCATTGAAAGGCACATACAGCTTAACGCCGGCTCCGAACGGCAAATGCATTTGGAGAAGTTTTCAATAGTAGTAATACTCATAACCAGTTACTAGCTGCTGTTATGAGGTGATACCGCTGGTCTGGCCTGGTATTGAACCGACGACCTTCTGGTTGGTAGGCGGCTGTCTTACCTACAATACCACAGCGGCGCATAAATAAATAAATAAACCATTCGAATTCTGTGAAATGGTTATATTTCTGGATCGGATTAAGTATTGTATTTGTATTGATCCACCGGTCATACAAGGTGGAGGAGGTGTAATGGTTAGGACGTATGTGCCGGCTAACGGAGTATACAATTTACAGGCCAAGTGACCTTACCTAGACATTCTAAAATTCAACTGGAAACAAAATTTAATGAAACTGGATTATCGTAGCAAAATTTTAAATTCCAATATGGAAACGATTCTAAGAAGGCAACCGATACTGTAAAGCTAAAGATGCTTTATAAAAATCCAAAACAGTTGCATGTGGCACCACAGTCTCCAGACCTCAATCCCACTGTTGTAGCAACAAATTCTTCATCATATTATAATATGAGAAATTGTATTGTATTGTATTGTAAAAAAGTTTTGCCACCTGAACGGGAGGAAATATCACTGAAAGTCACCACAAAACTGGTTTATTCCATGCAAAAAAGATTGGCTGTGGTTCTCAAAAGAACAGATCATTCAACCAAACACTAATTTATTGCTAATGCTGTTATAAATATCGAAAAATAAAATTTTAAGAAAGTGCATACACTTTTGTACGCAGACTTTTTCTGCCTAAACTTTTAAGACAATCTTGCCTGTTTTAATTGATTTTATTTGCTGGATTTTTATATTTATGAAAACTATGCAACAATATTTAATAAAAAAAATAACTTTATGTTCTTAAGAGCTGTTGTTGTGTCATTTTTTATTATCTTGTACATGACGGTTTGTATGCAGACTTTTTTTGACTGGCGTATCTTGTATTGCCCCCTTAATTATGTTTAAAAAATTTGATTGTTTATGCTTAATTGCTTAGATTTGGGTTGACATTTCTGATCATGTAAAAAAACCGAAGCTAGAAAGACTTGCAATGGGGTTTTAAAGTATTTTGAAGTTCTTGATTTGAATACTATTGCATACGATTACAGGATTATGTCTGACAAATTTAAAAAAAATTATATATATAATGCCGTTTTAAATAAATAATTTTTTTTATGTATTTTCATTAATTTTTCTTTTATTTTCTAAAACGCATTTCATTAAAAAAATTAAATTTTACAAGTCTTCTGAATCGATTACGCTGTTAAGTAGTGTAAAAAGTGGAAATATTGTTTAAAGTAAATATACTTATGATAGTATGAATTGAAATTTTCTATTGTTGTTGTTGCTTTAGTAACTTATCCATTCCAATCATTACATATTTTTATTGTTGTATTTTTTATATTTTTATTGTTGTCATATTAGTAACTCAATGACTAATAGCTATCAGCCAGACGACATCTATTAAATAATAATAATAAACGCTAAAGAATTTCTGTTATATCAGACACAATTTACTTTTATTTTAATTTTTAGTGTGAAAGTGTTTTGTAATATTTTTTTTTTTTTTAAGAATCATATGATCACTTAACCTTGACATTTGCTAGTGCATACAAGTTAATTATGATCATTTCAATTGGACTGGAGACATAAATTTCTTGTAAACGAACCAAGTTTAAATGAAAATTTAATTAAGAAATAAAGAGAATTTAATTATTTTTATATTTACAATGAAAAGCTAATACTAGACACACCTACTATATAAACAATTATGTTGTTATTTAATTCTTTAAAAAAAAGAATTTATTGGCGATATAACTACAATATGTATTTGTTATGATAAATTAAATATTGATGTTTATTTAGAATAAAACCCTTTATAAATAACGATTTTGAGCATAGATTTTCTGAAATATACATAAATACATAAGTATGTAATATTCAAAATCATTTAAGCTTGAGAACAAAGAAATAATTAATTAATTTTAAACAATAGATCTCTTTTAAAATTTGTTTTTTTAAGATCAGTTGTATTGAGAGGTTTGTTAAAGATTTAACAATATTTTTTGTTTGTTTTTTAATAGGTATGCACGTATGTCTCTAATACAATATGTGCTCGAATATGCATATGAAGTGTGTAAAGTTCAAAAAACTAATAAATTAATGGAAAAATAAACAGATATAAACACTGACATAAACATTAAAGAAATAAAACTGTAAATGGATAAGCATGAATTCCGATGCGTTTTAGTAAAATAGAAAAAAGAAAAAGAGAAAAAAAAAACTGCATTTGGTAACAAACTATCTCTTGTCATTACTTCAGAGTTATTCTTTTTCTATTTTTGTCTCAGTCTCTCAACACTCATAAATATTTAACAATTTACTGTTGTTTTTATAATTGGAAACCACTTACATTACCTTTTCTTAGATCTGTTTAATTAACAATAAACATATTTTTTGGTTAATGAGTTCAAGTTTGTATTGCAGTTTGGCTAAAATATGAATTTGATCATCATTTTATTTTTCAGAATTATAAACAAATACAAACAATTTATCCAGACTTCAGATACCCTTATTCCAGCTTCTTACTGCATTTTTCAGGTTGTGCGAAATTAAAGGCACTTAAGGTTTATTAAGAACCGATGTTAACTGACTCTGAATCAAATTTCGTGCTATTAACTAAACCGACTAAAATAACTGATTTGAGGCAATTTTACGGCAAATTTTCTTTGATTGCATTTTTACTATGCGATGAAGAAACAATTTTTTTTACCGATTTTTTGCTAATAATGTGTAAACTAGCTGAGATCTATTTACTACAAGTCCTTTTAATAGAAAACCTTTTACCCGTTATCGTAAAATATGTCAAAAGATACATGCTAGTAGTGGAGATCACTCGGTAAAGTTACTCAAATTACTTAAATCAATTTTCAAACTGCTGTGACGCAGTTTTGTAAAAACCACGATTGGCTGAGAATAGCTGTTTTGTTTATAGCATTACTTTTTTTTTTATATAAGACCAGCACCCAGGGGATGGCCCCTACTCATGCAGTGCATTGTGCTGGTACTAGGAAAATAGGTTATTGGAATCATCACAAAGGGATGCGCTCTACGAGAAATACGAGTACTACATAAAAATATGTGATTTTTGGGAATTAATTCCTTAATTTCGTTAGAACACATTCCGTTATAGTACCGATAGAACAATGAAACACAGGCCACATTGCGACGGTGCTCCAATGAATCGATAGAGTTGGCTACCCTACAGTCATTGATGAGCATCTTCGCCCTCTCCTGTACGCGGTCCAGAAGCTCCAAAATAGACTTGGAAGCACCGGCCCATACATGAGAGTTGTATTCCATTTTGGGACGGATATAGGTCTTGTAAATATTAAGGAGATCAGATGGAGTGAAGTATTTCTTGCATCATCTCAAAAAACCAAGCCACTTGAATGCTTCTTTCGACACTTGAAATATGTGATCATTCCAACGAACGTCATAGTGAATTCTCATGCCCAGAACATCTAGAGCATCTGATTCCTCAATATCCACATTACCCATTGACACAGATGACAGCACACCACCACGCCTGTGTGTTAAAAAACAACATTGAGTCTTACGTGCATTAAAATCGACCCTGTTCGTACGACCCCACTCGGAGACCTTCACCAGGTCACTTGTGAGTGTGACGTTCATATTCATCCTTCTTACCCCAACCTTCAAAAGGCTCGGTCTACGATCAAAGGAATATGAGTGACAAGTGTTGCTGTCATCCGCAAAAGAGTAGATAGGATTAGAAGTGAGAAGAAGAACGTCGTTAAGAAATATTAGAAAAAGAGGAGGAGAAAAAACAGAGCCTTGCGGTACCCCTGAGTTTACCCTGAACTCGTCGGATGAGATCCCATCTATAACCACTCTTATAGAGCGATCTCTGAGAAAGCTCGATATAAATAGAGAGAAGTGACTACCGACACCAAAAGCATTAAGTTTCGAAATGAGAGCCTCGTGCCAAACTCTATCAAACGCCTTTGATATATCCAGAGCCACAACCTTACTCTCGCCAAAACCATGAATGGACTTGTTCCACTTCTCCGAGAGCAACGCCAGCAGGTCACCAGTAGAACGGCCCTTTCGGAAACCATACTGACGATCGCTAAGTAAATCGTTGGACTCCAGATAACCCACAAGGTGGTGATTAATCATACTCTCCATAACCTTGGAGAGTGTGGAACAAACTGCTATTGGACGGTAGTTCTCAGGGTTACTAGCCTCGCCCTTTTTGGGGATTGGCGTTACATTAGCAACTTTCCAGCAAGATGGAAAAATACCGGCGCGATATGACGCACTGAAAAGGTGAGCTAATGGACGCGCAAGCGTCGAAGAGCACTGCTTCAGTACCAGTGCTGGTATGCCATCCGGCCCAGAAGACTTGTTAACGTTGAGATTTGCAAGAACCCTTTTTTACTTACAAAATTTGTAGTAAAATCTTAAGCAAATGTGTTTAGTATTCTTCCATAGTATCCAAAAATACTCAATACACTTCATTTGTGTATGGTATATACATATGTATGTGTAATATCATAAAATCTTACTTAAACTTATGAATGGCAACACTGTGACAAACCAGTTTTTTATGCTGATTTTATGAAAAAAAGTCTTAAAAACTCAAATTACAAAAATTGAATTTTTTGGTACTTTATTAGAAATGCCACCAAAAGTTACGAGTATACGAATTGAAAAAAAGTATCATAAATCAATCGTTAAAACGAGCACTCACATCAATCAATAATCATAGTAATGAGAATATAATTGCAATGCTTACGTATTTACACGCACACACACACACACATAACACGGTCATTGTATTGTAACTGAAAAACGAGAGAGAAGTTTTTAGTAAGAGACCTTTTCCAAACAAAAGTTTGGGAGAAATAAAAGCCGTGAAAAACAACGCAAGAGATGAAGAAGAAGAATAAAGTTCTGAGTAAAAAAAGTAAACAAGCGAGCGAGCGCCAAGTTAGTATTTCATAACGGTTCTTTGCGTATAGACGTGTTTTGGTAAAAATAAAAAATGATAATAAAAGTTATTCGGTAAAAAGGTTACGATTCATTTGTTGTTGTTTACTATTTAACGTGTGAGTGTGTATGTCTTACTGTCTTCTGGGTCTAAAGCCCCAAAAAAGAAACATAAACTTTCTGTTTTTGTTAGGGAAAACCATATGTAACTGTGTGTGTGTGTGTGTGTGTGTGTGTGTGTGTTATACTTTGTTTATTTATTCCATTTCACTACTCAAGTTAAAAACAGATGACGACACACTAGAAACCCGTTAGTTGAGAAAAAATAAAAACAATAACGTTTTTTTTTTATTATACGTGTTTGTGTGTTTATATGTTTGAATTTGTTTTGTTTTAATTTCGTTTTTTTTCTTACTTTTATTATATATAATTTCAGTTTCATTTAATCGGAAATGAAAGCATAAAAATAAAAATCATAAAAATAAAATTACAAATTAAAAATGTGGCCTTTTAGAAGTGTTCTTACAAACTGGACTTGCAAATAATTTTGTTAAAAAAAAAAATTTATAAGTAACAAAGAGAGTTAGAAAGTGTATAAAGAAGTAATACTTCAGAGAAATAAAAAAAAAACTACCAAAAGTGCCTGACAATATGACGACGCCTAGACGTCTTCAATTAAATCGATTTCCAACGCTGCTTATCATTTTATATTTTCCAACGTTACACATTCATGCTCAAAAAAGTGAATTATTCGAATCTGCAGAGTTTCCCAACAGCCAATATGACATCGACCCGGATCCTGATTTTAATACCAATACTCGGTTGCAATTTGCTCCGCCATTGTCAACAACAAAGTCACCATTAACACCGCCATCATTATTGGAAGCCTACGACAATACACTGATGTCATCAGCTTCGTCATCGCCCTCGACAACCTATACAGAACTAAAGGGTGGCAGCATAACAGAAGAACGTATATTACGTTCTAACGAAAGTCCTTTTTCAGTGCGCGAACAAATTATAGTCGAAAGGAATGGAAAATTAATAATTGAACCTGGCGTTCGTTTAGAGTTTGCACCCACAGTGGGCATAACAGTGCGTGGTATCCTACATGCAGTGGTAAGTGAAAATAACAAAAAAAAAAAAAAAAAAAATTCATTATCGCACAGTGTAAAGAATTTCTTGTTTTGCAAACAAAACAAGTGTATGTATGTAACTGACATACTTTTTTTTATATATATACGAGTATGTTCTGTTTTGTTGTTGTTTTTTATTTTCATATCAAATGGCATTAGTGAATCATCATCCAATCCATACACCACTCATAATGGCGTTCAACCTCATAAATGTTTGTTTACAGTCACAATCTTGCGTTAGTTGTTTTTATTGTTTGCTTTGTTTTTGTTAGAAATACAATTTTTTACATCAAATAATTCACCTGTTGCTTTAAATTATTAAATTCAGTTATCTTATCAGTACGAAATGTGTTTTTTTTTCCTTTATTTTTTTATCATTCCATCAGCTTTGTAATATTGGTCGTCGTAACAACAGTTGCGGAATTTTATGCTCCGTTTAAAGTTGTAGTATGCATACATGCATATGTATGTATGTATGTATGTATGCATAACTATTCAGTATTTCTAAAAGACAGTTTATAACATTAAGATGGGTAGAGTGACAAGATTCTATTACTTAAGGAAATGGTTTATAACAAAAATGAAGAATAAATTGCATTTTTTGTTTATTCATGGAATTGAGTTCTTATTTAAATCGTTTTCGGTTCAAAAAATAGTCGCGTTATTTAACAATATTTTTTAGTTGTTAATTTTATTAACAATCCTTGGGGATCATAGGGCCATATTTATAAATTTTTAAGGGCAATTTTATATTTTCCTGGCTTTATTGATAAATGATTATTATTATTTTACAATTTTTTTTTTTTTTTTTTTTTGCAAAACAATATTTGTATTTCTTAACATAATGTTAAGTCCAAATTAGAAGACTAGGCTCTATGAGTAGCATTTCATGGTCGACGCAATTCTTTTTTTGCATTAGCGACACAGATGTATGTGCATCAGGTTATTCCCGTGAAACAGTACCTTTGTCTTTGCTGGAGCAGATCGTTTTTACTTCTAATTTATGCTGAATATGTCCAAAAACTGTAAATAGTAATCGGCAATAATTGGTTGACTACTTTAAAACCCAAAAATTTATGGCCATGACTTCTTAAGTCTTTTTTGGTACTTGTATGATTTAGGAAACCCACATTTTGGATTTTTCTATGTCCCTCCTTCTTAGTCGGGTACGGATTAGTGGGTTTGCATGCGAGCCCTGCTTTTCTTAATACATTGGGGTCTTAAATAATAATAATTTTTTTTGACATTCGTACCATTCGCAATTATGGTTGAATTTTTGTACCATAACTGAAACTCATATCACCATAACACTTTCAATATTGAGTTGGATAGGTTAAGTTTGCAGTTTAAACTTCTAATAATTCAGATAATTCAGATATGGGCTGTTTTTAATTTTATTTGCATTCATTTTGCATCTATGAAATATGTGACTTCCATGTATACCCAAGGTATTTAACATGGGTGCTTTGTGGTATTATTTATTGATTAAATTGAATTTGATTTTAATTTTTGGTTTTAATTATAGAACCAAATTGAGTTCCACAGTGAATAAAACCATTTCAGAAGAGGGTGCACTTAATTTTTTTTTTTTTAATTTGTGTGGTAATTTTGAAATAAGAGGTAATTCCGATTTGTGACTCAATAATTCAAAACTTCACTGTCACTACGAAAAAGTACGCTTTAGTCGATAGCACAAAAACAGACTCAACATTATATTCTCAGATGGAGAGAGAAGACAGTGATGCAAACGAAACTATTGTGGTCGTTAGAGACTTGATCTGTGAATTGGTTTATGGATAGTAAGCGACTTTGAAAACATTAAACTATTTTCTCAAATGCTTTAGAAATCATTGAATTTTACATTTAAAATCAATTCAATTAATGACTGAAATTGTAATAAATTCCAGTTACAAGTTGAATTGTTCGTTCAATTGCTTTATCAGGAAATATTTCTTCTAATTACTCTACTTACGGAAGTCAATCACTTGATTCATGAAAACAAACTTCCCCTCTAATAACTTTGTATTTCCGTTTTGGTCACTTGGCTATATTACCACAATTACGGGTGGGAAGTAAAGCTACCTGAAGTATTTTTTTTTCAAAGTGTTAAGCAAAGTTATATTTTCAATAAAATACAGAGCATTTCCTTACCGTGACAGTCTTGTCTGCTATAGAAGTGGCATCGTAACTTGTCTTCCTGTCAATGAACGCAATAGTGCAGCCACAAAGAATAAGAAGAAATAAAAATTAAATGACTAACGCAAAGTTCTTATTATTTTGTTTTTTTTTTTTATTAATTTTATCATGTTGTAAGAAAATCATAAAATAAAGACACACACTCGCCACTTTACATTGCGGAAGCAGAGGTCAATGTATGCATACACGAAGGAAAATGAATGAATCAAAAAGAAAAAATGAATCAATTTCTTCTTTTTTAATATGACACATCTTGTCTATAGAGGTTAATCGAGTTATAATTTTATTTTCATAATTAAAATACTTTGAACTGAATTCTTTACAATTCTGTTGCATAAATAGCTTGTCTCTGTTGTATTATCATGCAACATATTATGTTGGACAATGTTGTACTTGCATATAGCGATGTAAGAAAGGCAGATGAATATGTTTTTCTTTGATGTTGTACGAATATATCAACAGTATACAGTATTAGGGGGGTACATAGAATACAAGACTTATGTGCAACTCTTTGTTGGCTTATTATTATTTTTAATTTCCTTTTCCACTTGCCTTGCATTGATATTTTTGTAAATTTCCCTTTAATTAAAACTGTTTGATTCGTACCCCCCTAATATACATACTCGTATGTCTGTATTATGTCGTAAGACTATGAATACATTATTAGAACATTTATAGTTAAATATGTACAATATGTAACAGATAAAAATTCATCAACATCATTATCATATTAATACATCATTAGGTCAGGAGATCACTACGCGTTAATTGTATTTTAGGGCTTAAAGTGACTGTAAAACAATTGAACGCGGCGAACAATGCCGACGTCATGCTAATTTAATTATTCTCATTTTGATTCTTCGTTCGTTTACAGGGAACACCAACGGCACGCATTACTTTGACGGCGCAAGGTCATAATGTTGAATTGCCAGATATTGTAGAGCGTGGCATACGTTTAGTGGATGGGCCGACACCTTTAGAGGGAAGGTTAGAGATCTTTCATAAGGGTTCATGGCGGTCTGTTTGTACCAATTCAAGAAAGTAAGTTCTTTTTACAATCTTTCTTTAGATATATAGTTTGACGGTCATTTTCGTTTTCTTTCAGCTGGACTGTGGTGGATTATGAAGTTGCTTGCCGTCAATTGGGTTTCAAAGGTGGCCGCTTTTGGAATTGGGTCGATCGTACACCTGAACAAAGACCTCGTTTGCTATACGAGTTGCCAAATTGTAAAGGTTCGGAAAACTCTCTGCTGGATTGCCAGTGGTCTTCGAGGCAATTGGGCTCGGGAGTATGTGATTATCACAGTGATATTGGCATACAGTGTAAGGCCATACACAACATACAGCTTTCTCATTGGCAAGGATTATACTTTGAAAATGCTCCCACAGCCAAGACATTGGCCAAAGACAACACTGTTTACTATACTAAATCCAAGTCGACCTTAAAATATGTTGATATCATAAGGGCCGGCAATGGTTTGAAACAGGCTGCAAAATCGGCTATTGAATCCGTGGGTTTACCGCCCGTTACTCAACATGTAGTTATTACCCACTCTGCGTATACCGGCTTCAATGCCACTCGACCATATGGCGGATTTCTTATGCAAAACGTAACCGTACGCAAAAGTAACGGCATTGGCATATTTGTTAATTCCAGTCAAGGTTATGTCCAGCTGAGTGGCTGTAATGTTCAAGATAATTTTGCTGATGGTATTAAATATGTGGGCCATGATTTAAGAGTCGACGAAAGGCCAGATAGATCTTCAATATATGACTTTTGCACCCTACCCACCACTTCAGGTCAAACCTATCCCATTACTTTGTCTTTTACGCAGAAATTTTATGTTGGTTCGGCCAAAGAATGTGCCAAATACTTTTTCACCAAACCTGGTTACGTGTTAACAGTGCAATTCGAACAGTTTGTGTTGAGAAATAATGAAACTGCTTCGGTGGAAATATTTGATGGTGCTTCTTCGAACGATCGTTTGTTGTTTTTCTGGAAGGCTCGCAATTATACGAGACCTCAAAGTATAACCTCCACCAGAGAGAAACTTTTTATACGGATTAAGGCAGATATGAGAGAAGAAATCAATGGCTTCATAAGAATTACTACCGGCGATTCGAGTGCTTTTGATTTGCGTGTTTTAGATTCGACGGTACAAGACAATAGTGGGCGTGGCATTGCAGTAGATAACCTAAGATCCAGACTGCATGTACATGCATCATCGGTATCCGGTAATGGTCATGTGGCTGGTGTTCATATCACAAGTGGTGCTGGTGATTTAAATATTACAGAGACCAACTTAAGTTATAATCAAGGTGCGGGCGTTAATATTACCTATACAGGAGGCAATCGTAATGTCTCCCGTAGTTATGTGAACTTCAATAAGGGATATGGTATAGCCGTTTGGCTAAATGATACTAACGATCCCAATCGGGTAGAGTACATACCCTTTAACCAAACAACTGCAGTA
The DNA here is from genome assembly GCA_023159175.1 of Wohlfahrtia magnifica. Classification (NCBI taxonomy): domain Eukaryota; kingdom Metazoa; phylum Arthropoda; class Insecta; order Diptera; family Sarcophagidae; genus Wohlfahrtia; species Wohlfahrtia magnifica. Next base: position 1,868,041 of record JAKWBJ010000537.1, read on the forward strand.
GAGTATTCGCATTTGAACTCCAATTTGGAAACTGGCATTTTACACGGTAATTTCTGTCAATCCATGTGGGTAAATATAACTGGAAATTATTTCAACGGCAGCTCCGATAATGACATTCGTTTGGAAACATGTAGGAGATCCTTAGAGTCCAATGAGCCAAACATGTATTTGCAAATTGGCCACAATTCGTTTGAAAACAGCCAGCAAAACTCCATCTTTATAAGTCCGGCACTGAATCTACAAGGCAAAATCGAATTTAATCAATTCCGTTATGGTCAGTACGGCTGTATTTATATTCGCAACGATTTCATATTCCAAGAATACAATTTAATGCCTGTACGTCTTCTCATACAGAGCAATTACTTCATTAAGAACCAGGGTGTTCATGTGGTATCTCTAGGTTTGTCACCCTACAGTCGCAAAGATGTGCAAAGTCTTTTGTTTACCCGCAACTTTGTAAGAGAAAACCGTATAACAGAGTTCTTTGGTCCACCTGTAGAAGGAAGTGAGGGTTCTGATGGCGCTGGCCGCCTGAATCCCCGTTCACGTGTGGCTGCTGCTGTGGTTGTTGGTTCCAACAATGTGGATATCTTTCGTAATATTTTACATAACCTGGATTCAACATATGAAATCGGTTCACAGCTAAGTGATCAAAGTCAAATAATCAATGCCACTTACAATTGGTTGGGGCATACGGATGAAACTAAAATATATGCTCGTCTATTTCATCGCAATGATCGTTACAATTTGGCCAAAATCGAATATATACCCTATTTGCTGCATAGCTCGAACCCCGGTTCAGCAACTGTCATATCCATATCGACATTTGTGCCCAGATTTTATAGAGAAGGTTCCGACTATATAGGAGGAGAGGTTGATGGACAGGAGATGATACCACCTGGTACCTATACAGTAAACAAAGATATTAACATACGACCTGGTGGTAAACTAATATTACAACCAGGTGTCACTTTGCAATTTGAACCGAGTGTAGGCATGATGGTGGCTGGCAAGTTAGAGGCTCGCGGTAGAAGACCCGACGATATACTGTTAACCCTTAAACGCAATGCTATAATGCCTATGGATGTTGATTCGTCAACGAATCATGAAATGTTGGATGTTGAAAATATTGATATGGACACAGAAAACATAATGGGTAACGATGAGATCCCTAAGGTGAATGTGAGACTTCTAGGAGGGGCAGGACCCTATGAAGGGCGCCTTCAGTTATATCTGAATGGTAGATGGGGTACAGTGTGTGATTATGGTTGGACGGAATTAAACGCTGCTTTGGTGTGCCACCATTTGGGTTACACATTAAACCCAAAAGATTGGCGGCTGCTAAGATCCCAAATGCCGCCAGTCGGTTTAACAGAAGACGTTATTGTTTCCAATATCCGCTGTACTTCCAATGATCGTGATGTTACAAAATGCAAGGCAGAGTATCTAAATAGAGGAGATTTTGAAAACTCTTGCACCCACGACAATGATGTGGGTATACGGTGCTACGAAGGAGCTTGGGCTGGTGTGAGATTTAGTATGTTGGCAGAACGTGCAGACTTACAGTATGTAACCATCGAAAAGGCGGGACTCTTCGACTACACCACCAATGCATTTAAGCCGGCTTTACAAATGGATTTTGCTCGACATAATCTGGAAAATGTTAGAATTGTGGACAATTTAGATGATGGTTTGGGGGTGATTTATGCTGATATATATGGCGGGAAATCTATAAATAATATACGAAACTCCGAATTCGTAGGCAATCGTGGTAGTGGCATTAGTTTTAAGCAGTTGGACTTCCGGATTCAAGGCTCTATTATCAAGAACAACAAAGGAAGTGGTATATCTCATGATCCTGTCATAGCAGCCAATGATCAGTCGGAAATTGGTGGTTGGTTCAAAATGGCCAATGATTTTAATACATTTGAAACGAATTACGACCCATACAACTTGCCCACTGATGAGGGCAATATTGAACTGAACACTTGGGAGAGCAAATACATACGCACCAACGAAGTATTGGGTCAGTCCATAAGCAGAAAACTATTCGTCAGATGTCCGGCTGGTTATGTTTTGGGTATACAGCTCCTTAATCCTATACACAACCAGTCAACCGAAACTCTCTTTATATTAAACTCACAGAGTGAAAATACAAGATCTCAGGTATGGGATGTCAAAAGAGACTTGAATGTATTTCCTACCACTAGCAGCAGTTACGGCATTGTCGTTTATTATGAAAGTGGCATAAATGCCCTGGGTGGAGCAGTATTAATGTTAACCACGGTGGCAGCACCCATACAAAATATACGCAATAAGGTTGTGGGAGGTCCCATACCCTCTTTACACATACGATCTACGAAGATTCAAAAGAACTTGAGAGGCATATCGGCGATTTACTACAATCGATATCGAGGAAACGAAGGCGAATATTATTTGCGAAAGACCAACGAATCTATAAAGATAGTCAACTGCGAAATCAGCAACAACAATATGGAGGCCATTTTTCTTAACTCCCCTTATTGGGATGTAATCAGTAGCAATCTCTCCGAAATCACCCTGCACGTGAATAGTTCGACTATTACTCAAAATGGCTATGGCATACGACAATTGTCTAAGGATTTAAGATCTTCTAACAATCTTTTCCATTACATCATACAAGATACCACTGTAGAGGACAATAAAAATGGAGGCTTCCAAGTTTCCCTACCATATGTGTGGCAGTACAATGAAAACTTTACACACACCATACATTTCGGCAACACCAGTTGGCAACGGAATCGCAACTTTAATATTGACGTCTCAGGTCACTATGCAGACTTCAACATAACTTCAAACGCTTTCTTAAACAACCACTGCCCACAGAGTTTAATTGCCGTTTCGGGCATGGAGAAACGCATCAAGTTTGACAACAATCGCATAGAGCAGAACACGGCTAAATTCATTATGGAATTCAAAGCAGACAGTTTAAGCGAAAAGTTAGGCGAAGTGAAGGCAACAATAGAGTCAAACATCATTAAAAGAAATAATAACTACGAAGTTTTAAGACACTTACCAGCACTGACGCATGCCTCCAAGCTGGCAACTCAAAATTTCATGCCTACAGCTGTCATTCGCATTGATGGCATACAAAACGTCAAATTATATCGAAATCTTATAGGCGAAAATTCTCTGCGATATAATTTAGTTGCTGGCCTTAGGTCAGCCAGGTTAGATAATTACTTCTACGCCACCGAAAACTGGTGGGGTTCAAGTGATATCGCCTACATCGAATCAAAAATATTCGATTTTGATAATTGGAATGATCATGCCGATGTTATATACCAACCCTACTTGATTGAGGATTCTTTTTACGCCAGTATCTCCTTGGTGAAGGAGAACAGGGATATCATTGATATGAGTAGTTGGCAAGGAGGTCGTGTCTTTCAAGATCTGTATATAAGAAAACGTGAAGAGCCATATATTATCAAAAATGATATAACGGTTATGCCAGAGGCCACCTTAACCATACAGCATGGCGTAAAAATGGAATTTGAACCCAACATTGGCATGCTGGTTTTGGGATCTCTTAATGCCATTGGTTATGAAGAGTCGCCTATAATAATGAGACCTTTTAAAAACGCCACGCACGAATCCTATTCTCTTCTGAATAGAAGAGCTCTAGAGGATATTTCGCAAATGCAGTCGTACGATTTCATACGCTTATGCACAAATTCTCAGAATTGTACTTCAGATACCAATCCTATGCATGACATAAATCAGGGCTTCTTGGAGTATTTTAACCATACCACTCTGCAATGGGTGCCTATATGTGACAGTCGTTTTACGGAGCGCAATGCTCAAGTAGTGTGTCGGGAACTAGGCTATGATCCTCTAAATGTATACTACTCGCACGATCGTAGAATAGAGTTTCATACCAACTCATTGACCCGCATCTGGACCTGGGTACAACCTCTCGAATGTCGTGGTGATGAAACGCGCATGTCCGAATGTGAGGAACGCCTTAATGGTCAAGTGTATGGACATCGGCATGAATGTCATTGGGATGATGTGTTTGTGTTCGTAAGCTGCAAGGGAACCCCCGAAGATGATGTCTATTGGGGTGGTATACGATTTAGCAATTCCCAGTTTGAGGAAAATCAATATGAGCACCGCTACCACGACATTCACACCCACAGTCTACAAAAGCACAAGGGCAGCAGGTTGGAGTTTGTCAGAATTGAAAATGCCGGAATTTTACACAATCAGAAATCAGCGGCTATACAATCCATTTACAAGACACCCACAATATCGGCAGTGACAATTGTAAATTCTGCCAATCATGCAGTCAATTTTGTAGCACCTAGTGGTCCTATTAATTTGAATTTGTTGAATATTTCCCAGGCATTAGGAATGGGCATAAATATAGTATCACTAACGGGTGAAGGTAGAGAAAGTGAAGAGTCCAGTTTTACACCTCTTAAGAGTTTGGATATCCCCTATAAGTTATTCTCTATGATCGATATCTGTGATCCTCAAAAGTCTATAGTAATCGAGGAGAAAGTACTACTCTACTACAAATACGATAACAATCCAGTAAATTGCGTTAAGATGTTTACATCCGCCTACAGAGCCAAGCCTTTGGGCTTCCGTTTGCTGCAATCCAATCTGTTCAATCATTCAAAGTTATATGGCCGTATGGACTCTATACGTCTATACGATGGTGACGTGTACAATGTTACTTCCGTTTTTATGGATCAAATCGAATCGGATACTCGTAATCAAAAGTCATTCTTTAAAACCCAAGGACCCACCTTAAGTGTTCATTTAATGGCCAGTGGTGCTCCAGAGCATCATGGTTTCATTGCTGAGGTGGTAACCGTGCCTATTTCAACTATAGGACAATGTAAATATTCGACTCTCTTATACTAGAGCGTAAATATTAATTTGTTTTCGTTTCAATTTAGATCGTGATGCTTTGCATAACATCACCTCTTCACATATATCGGGTGCCACTAAGGGTGCTGTTAACTATAACTCAGCTGGCGAAATAACACCCACCTTGACATTGACCTCAAATCGTATAGAAAATAATTGCGAACAATTGTATGGTAACTTTTCGACTTGTCGTTCAGCCATTAATCTGGATGTTCAGAATATGAATTCATTCTATTTCATGGTGAGTTTTCCTTTTAAATTTGCGATCATTCATTTCACTTATTTCCTATTTACAGAACAATCTTATTATGAGTAATCAAGGAGGCCTAAAATTACGTGCAGATTCGCGTGGATCTGCCACTTCTCTAAGAGGTTTCATACACCATAACCTATTCCTTAGGAATCGAAATCGTCCTGCATTATTTATTGAGGGACGTCAATCCTCTCCCTACCAGGAAGTGGAATTGTATCGTAATTATTTCGCCCAAAATCAAGCCGGTTTTGAGGATGTTATTCGCCTACAACAGGTTGTATCAAACTTTAGCTATAACTATGTGCACAGCAATGTTGGTGGTCGCATTGTTGAGGTATCTGGTTTTGAAAAGGTCCGATTACCCATTTACCAGAGTACATCGCATAATGGATTCTATAGGTAAGCGGTTTAATTCATAAATAATTTCAGAAAATTTAATGGAAATTTCCCGTTATAGAAATGTTGCAACCAATTGGATGGGAAGAGCTACAATTGTTGCTGGTACGGCTGGTCAACAATATGTGGATAATATTTTCGAAAATCCCGACAATGATTATGAAATCATTACAGTTAACAGTACCATGTAAATATACAAACTTCAAATATATTGCTTTTATTTCATATTCTCATGCTGCAAATCTCTGCTTTTGTTTTAATTTTTTAACACGAAGCTTGAGAACTTGCTTAGAGAGACTGTTGAGATAAGCAATGCTCATCCTAAATCAAAGTTTGCATAGAAATTAAAAATTCTAATTCATCTGTATTTCAGTGGTCTTGTTCAAAAGCCATCTTTATTTTAAATACTTTTACAAGATTTCATTTTTCACTCTTTTAGTTTGATTTGTTATCAAATCGTTTAGAATTCATATTTCGTTTTTAAAAATCGCATTCAATTGTATATAAAAAGCACTAATACTTTAATTCTATTCTATTTTATTTATCTTTTATACTTAAACTTCAATCTTATAATCTGCATGATCTTTATTGTAGTTCCAGTTTTGATTTTCGAAACAGGTAACCCCCACTTAGCAAAACTTTTAAATTCTTTTTTTTCAATATTTAAGTAATTACTTTGGATATTGTTTCCCAACAGCACCATAGAGCTATGGCGATCTAAAATCGACGCGCGTCACAACTATTGGAGTTACAACAATAGTATATCCGTACAGTCGCGAATAAAAGATAAAGCAGGTAAGTAGATCAATATTACTTTTTTGAAATGGAATTGAAATCGAAATTTAAAAATTTTTGAATTTAGATGACCCTCTGTTGCTGGAAGTACAAGCGGTACCCTTTCAAATGAACAATCAGTCTATTTTGGATGGTAAATGTCCACCTGGTTGGGCTCTGGTGCATGATACCTGTTTTATGTATGTGGGTGTGCCCATGAACTTCTACGAAGCAAAAGAATTCTGTAGATCTGAAAATTCCTCAATGCCTTTTATAAGGACGGATAGTGCTACTTTGTGGTCTTATCTGCAGTCGCAAATGAGGCACTTAAAGTGAGTTTATGGTATAAAAGACCTGCTAGAATAATGAAAATTAAAAAAACAAAACAAAAAATATATCTCCCAGATATCCAGAAAAAGTGTGGATACAGGACTTCAATCACATAGATCGCTGTACCAGCTTTGCTTTTACGGAAGTAACCATAGAGGAGTGCTCTATGGAAATGGGTTTTATATGCGAAATAGATCCCAAGGTAATTCTAAATAATTTTCAATCTCTATTGTGTGTTATGTGTTAAAAATGGCGCTTTCTTTGCAGGTCGTTATTGATCCCTTGTCCTGGAGAGCTGATATATTTGCCATTAGTATTATATCTGCCTTTGTATTGGCCATTATTTTATTGATTTTGGTGGCCATATGCTGGTATGCAAAATCGAAACATCGCCATGTGCAACGCTTACAACGGCGCAATAGTATACGACAAAGTTTACGCAGTTTAAATAGCATAGATCCTCAGGGTTCATTGAGGAGACGAAATTTTGTATGAGTTCTTTTTTAATTTTTTATTGATTTTTATTTTTATTTTTTATTTTGATTTGATTTTTACTTAATTTCTATAGCATATGTCTACATCAACGGGTACTTTGACTAAAGCCATGCCTCAAGATTATAAAATGATGGGCAACGGCTCCTTCGAGTCTATCGACAAGAGCGTTTTAAGTTCAGAGGCCAGTTTTGAACCTTATGAAAATCAACGTAATGGTGAAAAGTCTGAATATCAGACACCCAAGAAATCCCAAAACGAATATGTAACCAGTACCGTCAAATCTGGTTCTTCACAAACGCCCCAACGAGTAGCCACTATAGGTTCAGCTTCTAAGGCCAGTGCCAGCCGAGGACGAGCAGCAGTTGCTGCTTGGTCTGAACATAAACCAAATGATTTTGAGTTATCTTATCGCAACGAAGGCTTTCGTGATAATTCCACATACTCGGGTACACGCAATAATTCCATTAGCAATAGCATTGCTGAAGATACCCCCATTATACATCAAACTGATGTCGAAGAAACCGGTTCTGATTACTATGGCAATGCGAGTACATTACCTTTACGTCACGATCCCACAGAAAATCTGGCCTTTCTCTCGGAACTCAAAAAGAATATACCCGAACAAAGAACTAGCACCATATCCGATAGGCCACCAAGCTCTTTTCTACCACCACCACCTTCCCATAAAACACCCTCCCCACCCACAACGAATCAAACTTCCTACGGCAATAATTCTACATTTGCCGATAGTTTGACTTACGACCAAAAAATCGATAATCTGAACTTTAGTTCTTTAGCCGAATTACGTAGTCATAATAATAGCCAAGTAAGTACAGCCACTGGTGTTGGACAACAAACAGCGGAGCCTTTTAGACGTCCGGACTCATATCTAACAGCAGTAGGTGCCAATAGGCAATCGAGGCCAGTTTCCTCTTTGGGGGGTAACACACCCAAATATGATACGCCCACAGCTCATGTGGCTAGTAGAAGACCTAAAACGGTCTACGAAAGTGACGATAATGCCACTGCGCCAATACCCTCAACGTCATCGTATCAGCAACGCTCACGTTCTGAGGCCTTACTAGAGACTGATCTGGATTTTAGCAATACACCGACAATGGATACCAATGGTCGTTCCCATAGCCAACCATTAGAGACCTCCATGTAAGTGGGCCACATCAATGTTCATTCATAATTAGTTTTAATCGATTCACTGCAACATTATCGATGATCTCTTACATTAGGGGACTGTCTCTGGTAATTTTTTATTTTTTATTTTCAATTGAAAATATGATTTAATGCAATAACTGTATTTTATTTTTATGATTTTATTTTTAATGTTTCATTTCTGTTTTACATCACAATTGAAAACAAAAATTTTTTTTTTTTCTTTCTCTATATTATTTTTTATTTAACGAGATTTTCTTTTATTTATTTTTTATTACTGAAAAAGCAAAAATAAAGCAAATAAAATGCTTCAGCCACTACAACAATATTCCCTCCATTAATTTTTTAAGTATTTTAATGATAAAAAAAATAAAAAAAAATAATTATTTAAATTTTATACAATATTTTAATAATAAAAAGTTATTAAAAAGAAGAGAACAAAAGTATAATATAATAATAAATAAAAGATTATAATAAAATCGACAATATATTTACAAATTATTTTTTAAGTGCTACTCTGTTTTAGTATTAGATAATTATTAATTATATATTTTTATTTTTTATATCCTGTAAAAATTAGTTATTTTTTGTGTAAATATTTTGAACAATGAAAAAAGGAAAAGCAAAAAAAGACGAAAATAAATAAATAGTTTTGAAATTATATTTTTTACTGCATATTGTTTAATTAATTTAATAGAATTTTGAATAGGTTTCAAAGCTTTAAGCTATAATTTCGAATTTCAAGCTCTGAAAAAAGGAAAATATGTATTAAGATTATTATTTTATTTAAATTTGAATGTAAGGCAAATGATAAAAACTACGCAGGTATTGCTAAACTTATTTCTATTCCTATGATTCTGAAATAAACGCCAAACTATTACTAACGACCGCAATTACCAATGAATTTGTAAATAAACAACAGTCGGATACCCACAGAAAAGCATACAACAGGCCGAACTACTCTGGCCTAAGTATATGAGACTGTACTTTCCAACCTACTTACCTACCTATCCACACACTGTCTTAAACATTTTGGGTTTTTATCGAAATACAATAGCCTACTTTGGATTGATACCTATTTAAAAAATAGACAACAGAATTTACTACTCAATAGTCATATCTTCTAACCTCTAAATATTATTTCTGAAATCCAACAAAGCGTTTGTGCATTAACTTCTTCTTATTTATAAAAGATCTACCAAATGACTTGAAGTAGAGCAATAATTTAATATTCGCTGATGATACACTTCCAATAAGATCTTCATTCACTTTTATCTGCAATGTATTCCCGTATGTATAGAGAATACATTGCGACATATTCGCCCATGACGCAACATTTTTAAATCACTTGTGAGTTACAAATCGCAAATCTCATATTTTCATGTGCCGAAGATCGCTTGATTTGTTTAACACGAAACTATCTAAAGTCTGGTAACACTTGTTCTTTTGTATGAGAATAAAAACAGCTGTGCACTGAAAAATCAAGAATATTAAAGTAAACAAACGTAATACAGTGACCAAATAAAAATATTTATGATATTTTTCAATGCGAATTTTTTTTTATTAAAATTGATCAAAATACTGAAATTTTAAAGAAAACAAAAAAAAAACGCCTTAAATTTTAATTATATGCGTTTATTTTTACTATTTGACAGCATGGTTGGCAACAGGATTTTATTGGCTTCTATATTTAAAAAACCCTGGTGGGTTTTCTATTTGAAGGTTTTCATAGTTTATTTACATCAAAATGTATTATATCTTACATTTTTTAGCTCAAAAAACAAATAGTGAATTAACAAATTTATCAAAATAAAAATTTATCAAATCACTGCTTACATCTTTTCCCCACCTCTAAGCCAATGTCCGAATTCCATCTCAGAAAAACTTCTCGTCTTTAAGGTGATCTACTTTGAAGCTGATTTCATATTTCTTCAAAAGAAGTGATTCGGTGACATGCCGTCGAAACAGCCAAAAGTTAGAAGATGCAATGCTTGGAGAATACCACTGATGCGCCATTTGATTGTTTCTACAGGGTGTCCGCCGGCAAGGTATACTACTTTGTTTATAATTTTTAATTATATGAAAGAGAATGGATCTTATATTGATAAATGTTTTATTTAATATCGGCAATTATGTATGGAATACAATAGAAGATATATGCCCGCCGCTGTTAGTCTCACAAATGCGAGCTCTTTTGAGCACATTTTTCATTACATTCTCATTTCACGTAGTATTTCATTTCACGCGGTATTTCTGTAATTTCATCACGAATATCTTGTTTGAGTTGCTCCAGCGTTTCTGGTTTGTTTCCATAAACCTTGCTTTTCAGATATCCCCACAAAAAGAAGTCCGGTGCAGTCAAATCAGGTGACCGTGGAGGCCAATCAACATCACCATGCCTTGAAATAATTTGTTGTGGAAAGAGTGCAGTAATTCCATTGTAATCCTGACTGTATGCGATATGGCACCGTCTTGTTGAAACAACATGTTAGTCAAGCCCAAAGCATGCAGTTGTAGTGTTAAATAGTTTTCAATCACATCACATCAATCATTTCCATTGCCCAAAACCGATTATTCTGTTTATTCACATAACCATTCAAATGAAAATGTGCCTCGTCACTCATTATGATTTTTTCATGAAAACCGGGGTTGTCATGGGCGAGCTGTAACATCATATTAGCATATGTACGGCGGCGTAAATGGTCTTCTGGAAGAAGCAGTTGTGTCAACGAAATTTTAAATGGAAAAAAATGCAAATCTTTGTGCAAAATTGTGACCAAAGTTGTTCTTTGAAGACCTCCTGAGCACGGAATCGAATTGAGGTTGATGGATTGTTTTGAACACTATCTTGAACAGCAGTAAAGTTTTCAGCCGATCTTGCAGTACGTTGTGGTCCAAACTTGGGCCTATCAGCTACAGTCCCTCTTTCTTCGAAATCATTCACTACACGATAAATAGAGCGTCTTGTTGGCACGTTGTTTTTGCCAAATATTTCACGGAACTTTCTCATCGTCATTGAATTTGATTAAACGTTTTAACGATTAAAACACGTTGGTTTACTGAATATTTTTCCATAGTAAATTTAAAACGTCTCTACGTCACGACTGCCAAATTTGAACTGTCAAGACTAGTTTTTACCACAATGGCGGCAAAACAAAGTAGTATACCTTCCCGGCGGACACCCTGTATTAATTGTTTGACAACTTTTGCACGTAAGACCAAGCATTGTCATGCAAAAAGGTTATCTGTTTGTCTGTCTTTATATTCCGGCCGGTTTTCTCATAATGTACGGTTCAAACGTAGCAATTGCAGTCTGATCGGTCGCCCAGTTTTAGCAGCTCAAAGTACACAATGCCGCCTTGATCTCACTAAGAGTGCAAAATTGAATTATAAATATTAAAATAACGTAATTGTACTAACAAACAAAAATAATGTAGAAATGAACGAAGTTTGGAAGCAGTTATAAAACCCGATAATATCCAAAAATCGGGGTTTTTTCCAACCCTGCCTAGAAGTGACTTCATTCTTTGCCAGCGAGTTGAAATAGCAAAATTTCTTGTGATTGCGTTATCAGCACACTAAATTTGTGACTGCAAACCGCAATTTTTGCGATATGTGAGTTTTAGCACATTGGCGATTATAAAGGGTTCGCCAAATAATTTTTTTTTTTTTTTTGTGAAAATGCTATAAAAAAAAACTACTGCATATTTCCTCAAATTTCTTTTTTTATTTGAAAGTACAATCCTTCTGGTTAATAAATAATAAAATAATTTCATTCAAATGGCTGCCTCGGCTGGCCATGCAGTAGCCTACACGATCAGTCAAATTTTTAAGCACATTATAGATTGTGTGCAGCTGTATTTCACCAATGGCATCACGAATATTGTCCTTTAAAACGTCAATTGTCTCTGGCTTGTTGGCGTAACACTTATCTTTGACGGCACCCCACAAATAATAGTCCAGCGGTGTCAAATCGCAGCTCAGACGTGGCCAAACGACATCAGCTCTGCGGCTGATAATGCCATCTTCAAAAACAGGGTGCAAAACATCGAGTGTAGCTTCGGCTGTGTGGCACGCAGCGCCGTCCTGTTGAAACCAAATGTTGCTAATATCCTCCTCATCAATTTTTGTGAACAAAAATTCGTTCAACATGGTCCAATAACGATCGCCATTGACTGTAACGTCCACTCCTTGCTCATTTTCGAAGCAAAATGGCACAATTATGCCTCTGGCCCAAAATCCGCACCAAACAGTGATTCGTCTTGGGTGTATCGGCTTTTCAATGTATGCGTGCGGGTTTTCTGTGCCCCAAATGCGACAATTTTGCTTGTTTACATACCTGCCAAGATCAAAATGAGCTTCATTTGAAGAGATGATTTTTTTGGCAAAATCGGCATCTTCTGTAAGTCGATCGTAGGCCCAGATTCCCAGCATTGTTCAAGCATATACACAACCATATTCATTCAGCGGAAGGATAAAACTAATTATCTGTCAAATCAGACATGAGCTAAGTGTTATCATTCACGAAATAAGCACTAGTTGAAAAAAAAACGTTAGATGGCGGACCCGATATATGTGTACTTGGTGCACCTTAAACATAAAGAAAGTCTACTCTAACAATTGTAAAGATACGATGTTTTATCGAAACAACTTCTTTCCAAAAAATTTTCTTAAACACAGAAGCCTTAGAACTTATAAGCTTTTATTCTTGATCTTGGTATTCTGTTTGATATTAAGCGATTAGTTTTATTGCACACATTTAAATGACAGTCAGTAAGACTACGTTCAACCTATATTAAGGAAAAAGAAATGGAATTTACTTATCCTTATGTCACCAACATTGCCGTGGTGCAATGGTTAGAGCGCACGCATAACAACCCAAGCGAGCCAGGTTCGAGCCCCAGCAGAGGACATGCCGAAATGATTTAATTTTTAGTTTCGTTTCGAGTATTTAATAAAGAGGCTTCAATTTTCCCTCCATATAATAACTCCATCCAAAACTCCAACTCAAAAAAAGCCTCCTAACCTTCAGTCTTCTTCTGGCGATGATGACAAACATCAGAGAAATGATCAGGAAAAAAGGCCACCTAGTGGAAAAAAATTACAATGATGAAGCAAAGATCACCAGCCATTAGCAAGGATATTTACTACCACTACACAATCTATATGGAGGGGGCTACAGTGGATTAATCATCTACTGAAGCTACGATCACATGATTGTCGCAAATGTACCAATATGACACAATTTCAATTCTGCTTCATTGACGCAAAATATCAAACTTATCCCAATTTATTCTGCGAAAAAAAATTTTTAATTTAAATATTGTCAACTTCGATTGTCGGACAGGAACATTGTGTTCCTGTTGCCGCATTCGGTTAATCGATTTCCGTTTCAATAATTAATACATTGCGACAATCATGTGAACCTAGCTTTAGCTTGAAAAATCAATTTGATTAATAAAACTGAAACAAAGCAATAGATACTTCGTGGAAAACCAATATACTCCTAGAGGAGTTACGGAGAAAAAAAATATTACCAACAAAGCAAAAATTAAAAAGTTTTTTTTAATCATTTCGCTATTTTTGTTTTATAAGATAATAATCAATGACTTTAACAAAATTGTGTTCCTTAATAGGTGTTTTGGAATGTAAAGAAAGGTAAGTCCGCACATTTTTTTCCATCTAATAAACAGAAAAAGTTAAAACAGGATTTTCCAAGTTTTTCTTTACAAGTTGCATAGATACAATCTAGCAAAATGTACACTCGGAATATAGAAATACAAAACATGTAAGAGCCCAGGCTCGAATCCCAGCGATGAAAGGGCAAATTTTCTTCATCATGGTTTTGATTTTTAAATAAAAGAAGCCTCGACCCCACCTTAAAGGAAAACTAAAGGACAACATAAATTACAAAAATAGAACATCATTGGAAGGTCATACCACTTCTCGAGAAAAGAGGAAAAGCAAAAAGTTAAGAGTCTAATATACAAATATACACCAAATATACAGTTGACCGAAGACAGAAGACAAATTACATACGATGATTATTAGAAATCTGAAACAAGGCAAAAGCGTTTTGTGGAAGCCATATGCTACAAAGAGGAGTAACGAAACAAAAAAATATCCCACACCGCCTGATCACTACTTTCATCTTTTTATTATTAAATACTATCGAATAAATTATGCTAATGCAGACCGACTGAGAAGAACTTGAAAAAAATTTTATAATCTTTACCAATTTAATGATTTTTATATAAATTTATATGCCATTAAAAAAAAATATCATAATTCGCCTTAATAGTTTTTTTTACAGGAAATTTGTTTATATTTTGTGAGAAATTTATTTAAAGGCCTTGTTGTGAATAAATAAAAAAAAACTAAATAAGTTTGTCCATAAGTTTGCCATTTTTTAAGCTACGAGACAGCCCAGTAACAATTACATCAACGCTGCTTAATTGAACTGTTATTTATCTATTACTAGACTATTATCGATAAATCTAAAGAATAATATTCGATAATTGAAAAAAGATACTGCGTGAGGTGACTGATTGGTAAAATCACATTTTATTGGAATTTAAGTAAAAGTGTACCAAAAAAGTTTAAGGCAGTTCTGTTGGCCAATGAAGACATGAATCCAGTTCTATCGAAATGCACACAGTCTCATTCACCTCGATTAGCTTAAAAAGAGTTAAGCGAATACCAGTGAACATTATTCAGAGCTATTGAACAAAACCGATCACGAAAAAAGTGCTGTTTTACGAAGATAATGCGCGGATACACGCGTATCTAGCCTCTGACAACATCTTGTTTTTAAATTTTAATTAGGTGGTGGGTGGCATGGTGCAGTGTTTAGAGCACACGCATAACAACACAAGCAACCCACGCTCGAGCCCCAGCAGAGAATATAACGAAAAAATTTTTTTATTGTAATTCGAGTGTTTAATAAAGAGGCTTCAACTTTCCTCCAGACAACTCCATTAAAAAAATTAAAGAAGAAGCTTTTGACCTTCCAGCTTACCAACGGCGATTATGACAAGCATCAGACTAATGATCAGGAAAAAACGCCACCTACTGGGAAAAAATAAAAATGCTAAAGTGAAGATCACCACCATCAATTAGCGAGGATCTTCACCCCTACACAATCATATGGAGGGGAGCTACAGTGGATTAATCATCTGCTTAGCTCAAAAGATCAAATTGATTAATGAAACTAAAACAAAACAATGAATGCTAAGTATGCTCCCTACAGGAGCGACGGAGGATAAATTCAAAAAATAGCTACATCAGCTAGACATTTGAGTGGTCATCATTAAAACAATTTAAAGGATACTAAACACACTGTATATGCATTAAAAGCCAAATTTCATCTACAAACAACAATGTTATACTTATGGTAAAATGAATTTCTCATACAATTGAATGAATTTTTGTCGAAATATTGTATGTATGTGTATGCATAGATTATTTATGTATGTATGGCCATAGGTTATTGGTTAATTGAATATGCAAATAAAATAAAATGTTTGAGCAGAATAAATATATTGAAATGAAATTTCAAACATTCACGTACAATTCATGCATTTATGAATGCGAACATAAAAGTGCTGCAATTAGTCCATTAGTTGTTTGTGATGCTGATATTCTGAAATCCATGTAAATAAATTATTAAACGATACCAAACTGCATACTAAAAAATATGCACAAATTTGTATGGCTTCAACGGTTCAATAAGATACATCAAAATGACACATTGCATGCACATTAAAACAGTGTTAGCCAAAAATAGGATGATGGAAAAGATAACAAAACAAGTTGATAACTTGAGTTCTGATTGGCATAAAGAGAGTAGAAAAGATAGTTATCATATGGGAAATTTGAAGTCATACATCAACTTTATTTTTTGCAGTATGTATGTACAATATGTATGTATGTACGAGGGCGGACTGACATTGAAGCTACCTAGCGCTAGATGGCAGCACAAACACAAAAACTTTTTCTTAGTTAGAAATTACGGTCTGTTTAACGTCAGCTGTTAAAATTTTAGCCCAATTCATCGATTAGTTTAATTGTTGTAGTCGTTTGAAGTAAGCAACTTTTGTGTTTCTTGGAAAATGGAAAAAAGTGAATTTCGTGTAGTGATTAAACACTATTATTTGAAAGGCAAAACGGCGAAAGAGACAAAAGAAAAGCTTGATAAATATTACGGGGAATCTGCTCCGTCAGATTATATGGTAAAATATTGGATTGCTGAACTTAAACGGGGCCGAACAAGCACTGCAACAATATCATCAACAGGAAGGCCAAAAGAGGTGGTTACTGAAGAAAATATTAAGAAATATCTCGATATCGCTATGAGTTGTCACCCGATCAAAATACGTGAGATTGCTGAAATGGTGAACATATCATATGAACGTGTATTCAACATTTTACGTGAACATTTTCATATGAAAAAGCTATCGGCAAAATGGGTGCCGCATTTGCTCAGTGTTGAACAAAAACGAGTTCGACAGATCACTTCACAGCGGTGTTTGGACATGATAAAGCATAATCCTGCTGATTTTTGGCGTAGATTAATAACTCTTGATGAAACGTGGGTCCACCACTACACACCTGAAATCAAAAATCAATCGAAGCAATGGGTGGAAGCTGGTGGAAGTGCTCCGAAGAAGGCGAAGACAGAGAAATCGGCTGGCAAAGTTATGGCCACTGTATTTTGGGCTGCACACGGAATATTGCTCATCGATTAGCTTGAAAAGGGATCCACAATCACAGGAGAGTATTATCGTGCATTATTGGATCAGTTGGTTGAGGCAATCAAGGAAAAACGACCACATTTAAACAAGAAAAAAGTGCTCTTTCTTCAAGACAACACACCGGCTCACCCAGCATTAGATACGATGCTAAAACTACGAGAAATCCACGTCAAATTGGTTGATCATCAACCTTATAGTCCAGATTTAGCCCCTAGTGGCTTTATCCTGTTTCCAAACTTGAAAAAATGGCTCGCAGGAAAAAGATTCATCTCAAACGAAGAAGTGATTACCGAAACTAATGCGTATTTTGAGGAGTTCCCAAAATCGTATTATTCAGATGGTATTAAAAAGTTGGAAAATCGTCTTACTAAGTGTATTGAGCTAAAAGGAGACTATGTTGAGAAATGAATGGTTTTTAATATCAATCCGCCCTCGTATGTATGTATATGTATTCTCATTATCATATAGCATAAGTGTTGATATGTGAAAAATCATTGTAGACCTGCCACCCATTTCAGTAATATTTTTTCAAAAAGCAATAATAATAAAATGACTACACATTTAAATAAAGCCAAGATACAAAATTCTATTGAATTAAATGAAAGGTTAATGGACTTACCGAATATACATATCGATGAGCTAAATATTATTTCAGTCGTGATACACCGAATATATAATATTAAACCTCTTTCGAATGTGAATCCAGCAAATATTAATTAAATTTCTTTTTTCAAACATTCTTTTATTAAAACAATACTATTTGAGTCTAGTATTAGAACCATAATCGGCCATAAAAGCTTGATTCTGGGGCTGTAAAATAAAATAAAAAACAATTCTGTATTTCCGGTCTTTGAATTTCGTGATTTTTAAGCCACCGAATATCATATGTTTGGTTTTTGTCAATTCGACAAGTTTGTTATTTTAAATAAAAATGAAAAAAATAAAAATAAAATATTAAACAAAAGTGTTCGATGGTTTAATTCATTGCAATAAAATCACATCGTCTACGGTTGGACATTATTAAAGAGGCGTAATGCACATTTGTTTGAATACAAAAAAAAAGATATGAATGAAGGAAAAACATGTATAATTTTAATCTTATTTTTTATGCGAATAATATTCACTTATAATCAAGTTAAGTGGATGCATGAAAGAGTAGAAATGTGAACAAAATATAAATTTATTCTCTTCTCTTCTTTCTGTTGTGTTTTTTTTGTCGTTTTCTTTCTTTTTCTTCTTTTTATGAATACACTCTTATTCGCTTATTTTGTTTATGTGAAAGTGAGTGTTTTTTTTTTACTATTTTTTGCCTTCTTTTTTTTCTCATTACATGTGCAACATACACTGTTACTTGTAATATGAATAAGGGTGATGATGATGATAACGATAATGATGACAATAATGATGTTGCATATTCAGTTGTTCAGTTGTTTGCATGTAAAATATTTTTTTGCATCAACAAACAAAACATCAGGTCTACAGTGCTTAAGAACTGTTTAAGTCCAGCATAATATTTATTTACTTGTGTGCATATTTATTTGTACCAGCTCAGATTGATAAGTCCGTGATTTATTTGGAACAAAGATATGTTTTTCGCCAAACAAGTATTTTATTTCTCAATATAATCTCAACTAATTTCGATACATTCAGTTGTTCATTTCTCCAGTACTTTAATTTTTTCCTAATTTTAAACTTTACGCAGTCCTCTGTGTTAAAACCAACAACAAATGTTGGTAAGTATGCTGGAATGAGTAGCAATTTATAAGCTGAAGATATCTTTTATTTTGATTTTTACAAAAAAGGGTAAAAAATTGCTTGAGTTGTTTCAGAACATCTCCAAGTACTCAAATCAGGTGTAAGCAGCAGTGTTAAAATTGCTTGCTTTAGATTAGCAATAGCACTACAATTTTAGCTTCAAAATAAGCACCTGCTTTGCTGAAAATTTAAAAAATAATAAGCAAAAGTAAAAAGCAAAAGCAAAAAAGTAAAATAGTAAATAACTTGCTTAGTATTACTATGTGCATGTTCTCTACTTAAGCAGTCAGCAAAGCAACTATTTTATGAAGAATGGCTCTTGCTTTAAGCAATAGGTTGTTGTTTACTAAAGCAAAGCAAAAAATGTTATCTTTTTGCTTTTGCTTTTTACTTTTGCTATGTAGTTTTCTTTAGTTAAGCATTTTTAACGCTGGTGAGCAGTATACATTTCTTATGAACAAGCTCTGTTGTTTTTTCTTCTCCGATATTTTGGGCACATAAGATTACTGTGTAAATCACTTTTTAACTAACCATTGAAACTGATAGTGCAGTAATTTTATATCAATTCGAATTCAAGACTTAAACTGAATTGCAGTCCATTTTAGATCTTGCAAAGTATCAAAGTGCTCTTTAGCCTGTAGCTGTGACTGTGCAAAGGGGGCTTGTTTAAGATCAGTTAAATTGCACCAGTTACGGTTAATGATGAACACAGAAGAAATACAGCAAAATATTTAAATTAAAAAAATAAATAAAAATCTGTAAGTACTCACACAGTAGGTTTGTATGTTACGTACTACGTACGTATCGTAACATGGCATAGCGTGGCGTTGTATGGTGAAGGTAAATTTAATTATGCTATTTTAACACAGAACTCTGAGGCGTTGTTTGGTAAAATAATTATATATGATTGTATGTATGTATGTATGTATGTGCGTGTACTGGTACACAAATACATTAAGTAGATGTACAATATGTTTTATTAACAACAGTTAGTGCCTAGTAATTAGTAAAGATGAATTCTGATTCGGCATTAACGAAACTGGATAAAGATGGCGTGAATTGGATAAGCTAATCATTAATATACTTGTTGGCATTATCTTGCCTGTTAGTATCATCAAAAAAGACGGTGACTTAGTTCAAAGCTCAACAGCAAAATAGGCTGTAGTGGCAAAGTGGTAGAATATTTGTTTGCTTCCTGATGACATTTCTAATAAGCTTACTCTGACTATAACTGAATAAAGAATAAAATTTATTCTGCATATTATGATAGGTTATGTCAATGCGAGTGTTCATATTGCGATTATATTTGTGCGTCTGAGTTTAAAACAAACGACTACTTTAGTTACTAAAACAAATTTACTCCAAGCTTGTTAAGCGTACATTTAAAACATGCTGCTTGTTTGCTTGCTGGTTGGCTGACTGGCTGGCTGGCTGACTGGCTGGCTGTCAGATAGAATGACAACTTTTTAACACACTAAAAGATTTGTCTGACATTCCGTCAGAGTATTAGTTGAGTTGCTGACTGTTTGTTTGCCTGGTTGGTTGGTGGGTTGGTTGGTTGGTTGGTTAGAATATTTACCTTGTAAATTATCCTTTTTTTGTTGCAGTAGGCAAGAGAAAGAAAAACACAAAATAAAACATAAAATTGCAAAAGACGAGTACAAACGTGGGGGAGAAAAAAAATTATCAGCTTTTGCATTTACACTGTTTGTTAGCCATATATAATATATATATACATGTGTGTGTGTGTGTGTTTAACATTAATTAGCAACAGTGTTCGTTGAGGCATAATCCACACACACTCATGAAATAGTTAAACTAATAAATAAATACAAGCATACGCTTATATAAACATACAAACACATAAACCGTGGCTGTTCTTCAACTTAAAAAATCAAAAGCATAAATTACAACAACAAAAAATTATGAAATCGGAGAGGAGAACGAGAGAAGTGCAAAAGAAAGAGCGTGTAAAAGTTATAAATGTTTAGGGCTTTAAACCTTTAACACCTGGTATTAATTTAAATGCGTTTGTGTGTATACCATGCACACATACATATGTATGTATCAGGGTTGTCAGATCTGGCGATTTCTCCCCAAACGTGGTGGTTTTAAAAGTTATTTGGCGTCCTAATTTTCGGTATGGCGACATAGCAACTATTTGGCGATTTGTATATTAATTGGAGATTTTGTTGGCTATTTTTTTTGGGTATTTTTATGTATGAAATTCGTGAACATGATGATTTTAATATGTCGATTATAGATGGCAGCCGAATTTCAATTGTGTTCTCGGCAACGAAAAATTTGTAGTTGCCTACATAGAACTGAAATAAATAGAGGCTCCAATTTGCTTATGTAATGCAGTTTTCGGCAACTGGCAACAAAATATTTAAGTTAAAAACTGGTACGAAAATGTGGCAAAAAATTAAGGCGTTTGCTTGAAAACTTCACGCATATGCATACCTCATGGCTATGAAGTATATCATATCAACATTTAAAAGGTCTACTTTTCCTTTTCTAAATCCACTGAAAGGCTTAAAAACGGTTAGTATTCCACTAAATTATAAGTTTTTAAATGTATGAAGGTACGAAAAACTGCTGCTTTTACTCGTAATTAAAGATCTTTGAGGTTTTTAGAAAATTCCAAAAACTAAATCTTGTACTAGAAATAATGAGACTACATACTCGCATTTATATTAAAATCTATTTTATATTAACCATACAAATTATTTTATATACGGTGGCGGATTGACATTGAAGCTACCTAGCGCTAGATGGTAGCACAGACACAACAACTTTTTCTTTCTTAGAAATTACGATCTGTTTAACGTCAGCTACTAAAACTTTAGCCAAATTCATCAATTAGTTTATTTGTTGTAGTCGTTTGAAGTAAGCAACTTTTGTGTTTCTTGGAAAATGGAAAAAAGTAATTTTCGTATAGTGATTAAACACTATTATTTGAAAGGCAAAGGGGCGAAAGAGACAAAAGAAAAGCTTGATAAACATTACGGCGAATCTGCTCTGTCAGATTATATGGTAAAATATTGGATTGCTGAATTTAAACGGGGCCGAAAAAGCACTGCAACAATACAATCAACAGGAAGGCCAAAAGAGGTGGTTACTGAAGTAAATATCAAGAAAATCCTCGATATCGTTATGAATGATCACCGGGTCAAAATCCATGAGATTGATGTGTTCAACATTTTGCATGAACATTTGCATATGAAAAATCTATCGGCAAGATGGGTGCCGCGTTTGCTCAGTATTGAACAAAAATGAGTTCGACAGATCACTTCACAGCAGTGTTTGGACATGATAAAGCACAATCCTGCTGACTTTTGGCGTAGATTATTAACTATTGATGAAACGTGGGTCCACCACTACACACCTGAAACCAAAAATCAATCGAAGCAATGGATGGAAGCTGGAGAAGTGCTTCGAAGTAGGCGAAGACGGCGAAATCGGCTGGCAAGGTTAGGGCCACTGTATTTGGGGATGCACACGGAATATTGCTCATCGATTATCTGGAAAAGGGATCCACAATCACAGGAGAGTATTATCGTGCATTATTAGATCAATTGGTTGTTGCAATCAAGGAAAAACGACCACATTTAAACAAGAAAAAAGTGCTCTTTCTTATGATGCTAAAACTACGAGTAATCCACTTCGAATTGGTTGATTATCCACCTTATAGTCCAGATTTAGCCCCTAGTAACTTTTTCCTGTTTCCAAACTTGAAAAAATGGCTCGCAGGAAAAAGATTCATCTCAAACGAAGAAGTGATTACCAAAACTAGTACGTATTTTGAGAAGTTCCCAAAATCGTATTATTCAGATGGTATAAAAAAGTTGGAAAATCGTCTTACTAATGGTTTTTGAAAAATAATGTTTTTTTCCTACTTAGGTAGTTTCAATATCAATCCGCTCTCGTATGTTATAGTAAACATTGTACTACACTTTTTGTTTTTGCTAATATTTTTGCTTAATAATAAGAATTTTTTTCCACTTTTGGCGAAATTTAAATATTCGGAACAAATTATTTTTTATTTGTTTTCAAAATATAAATTTTATTGTCAAAAATGTAGAAAAATTGATTTGGCGATTTTGGCGATTTTTGAAAATGAATTTGGCGAAAAAGCTTAAAAAAGATCTGACAACCCTGGTATGATGATTGTCTCTGTCGCCATTGGATTGCACTCTCTAAACGTATGAGTAACAATATTTAGTGCATCACTCATACGTACTAGTGATTTATGTTATTGCTGTTCATTTGATAAAAACATTTGTAAAATTGAAAACAAATATTTGCGGAATTTGCAGAAATTTCGTTTCATTTTATAAGGATTTTAAAAATAAAATTGATTGAGATTTTAACAAATCAAATTTTTGGTTTAAGACATAAAGATTTAATAGATTTTATCGAAAAGATGAAACAATTTTTTTTTTAATACAAATATTCAAATATTTAAAAATGATAATTCTTTGGGCAAATTTAAATACATATTTCAAAAATTGTTGTTATTATTTAATTAAAAGGCTCTTTGCGCCTACTGTTATTGCAACTCTTTGAACAAAATTATGTATAAAAATAAAAATAATCACAACAAACACATCATTTCAGCATAGTTAACCAATGTTATGTAAAAGAAAAAGAAAAATTCAAATCGACCATAATTATTTGATTGCAAATTCCAAAAATCCTTTAAATGTCATCAGCACTTCTGAGAGGAAACAGATCAATTATATTAAAAAAAATAGTAATAATTTCAATACTGTTTCTTAGTAGTTTTTCATTATTTTAATGTATCGGAACAAAAACTGCTTGTAGGAGTAAATTTTTTTCAACATAGAGAACATCAACACAAGTTCATACATATGTATGTATGTACTATGTTCATATATGTATGTATATGTATGTAGTGAAGGTCAAAGTTGCTTCACGATTAAAGAAGAAAAACTATCCATGAAAACAACACTGTTTGAGCATTTTCAATTGCTTTAAGAAAAGCATGAGTTTCGTTTTTGTTGTAGTTTTTTTGTCTAGTGAAACTGACTTTGTGCATCTGCTATTGCACAAGTTGCAATCAAGAAGATAAATTACTTTTAAATTGAATGCCCACAGCTGAGCAAATGACTTTTTCTTGTCGACATTTTTGGGTGTTAATTTAATAGATAAGATGCAATTGATTGATACTTTTTCCTTGCGTTCGTTTCCTAAAAACTATGCCAAAAGGTTTATGTTTTTAATTAAAACTTAATGGGTATGAGACATCAAAAACTACTTAAGTTGCTCTAATAACTATGACAGTAAGAATTTACATTATTACCCAGGGCATATAAAAGAAAAAATAAGTAAATAAGTAATAAATTAACAATTTAAAATGATTATTTAATTGAAAATGCAATGATAGTCATTAGCTTTTAGAGAAACTTTAAATGTAAGAGGAGTGTAACTTGCTGAAAATAAAAAAAATAATTAATTTACTTTTAGCCTTTGGCACGTAATTAAAATCATTTGTGTCACTTTATTTATGAGTTCAACACTGAGTGTAATGACATTAAAAAAAATTAAATCTAAAAGGGATTTTAACTGATTTTGAAATTTGAACTTTAATTAATTGTCTGTCAAAAACAATTTTGCTGAAAATAATTTAAAGTTCGCTTATATAAATGCCGCAAAATTCATATTTACATGTATGACGTCACAAGTATGAATGAATAATTCATTCATATTATTTGCTTTGAGAAAAAGAATAATATTTTCCTTGCAAGCTAAAGCTCTTTCAATATCATCCAGTTCACTGGAACTTTTAAGGCCCATCCTTAAAGCTATTGAATAAAATATTTCGTTTACAAAAATATTGATTTACTGACTCAAATATGAATCCCGTATTTGGTTATGATGACCAGAAAGAGGAAACTTTTTTTCATTTATAAGAGAATTAAACTTAGTTTTCTTTCTTTTGAAATCTTATTTCAATTCTCACTTTATATACAATTTATTGAGGTTCTTCTCCTAATATATTTTGTATATTTATTTCTTTGTGTTTCATTTCAGTAATACTCAATAGTTGAAATATTGTTTTTCGAAAATAATCCCATAATAGTCATATAAACTCATAATAGTCACAATCTGGCATAAAGATAAGAATAAAGATAAATTTGCAACAACAACAAAAATAAAGTTAAAGTTTGTCAAAGAGACACAAAGATGTTGAGAAGAAGATTCTCGCTTTGTTTGAATTTTTATTTGAAGAAAATATATATTTGCTAAGGAAATGTTAAAGAAAACTTTTCAATTGATTATTTTCCCATTTCAAGAAAGAAAACAAGAAAAACAAAAAAAATATTTCTTTATAATGGAACGAAATAGTAAATTAATACAGTAAAGAAACCAAACATGACACTTTAAAGCCTTTAAATTTGGAATTCTTTGCTGAAGAAAAATTAATCAAAATTAAAACAGTTTTAAATTAAAGTCAGTCCTCTATTCGAAGGTCAACTGTAAACAACAAACAGCGCTGGAAATGAATATATTTTAAGCATTTCAAACAGAGCTGATTTGTTTTCTTTTTCTAAGCGCTTTATATGGCAACAGCTGTTCATTTATATTTCAAACACAAAATTTAACTTTGAAAATATGACCACATAAGGACCATTAAATACTTGAAAAGCTTGTACATATTTTTACACGTTTTGTCATGTTTAGATTAGGGAAGATACGAGTGCTTTGCGATAGGAATTACTTTTCCTATTACTCTTCAAAAAAGCAAAAAAAAAAAAATTTTTTCCATCGATTTCTATGCTGGAGGAATGGCAAAAAAGGCCACAATTTTTTTTTTTTAATAAAAGTTACTGATTTATTTTGTAACATTTGCTAAGATAAATGAGCTTGTGAAAGGGTTTATGAAAATGATGTTTTTTTTTAAATTTTAATTTTTCTGTAGACCAAAAAGAAATAGAAAAAGGTTTTTTGTTGTAAATAATTTCAATTCTATTTGATTCAAAAAATTCAAAATCTCTTCTAATTTCGTATATTTTTCTTAAATCACAACTTCTGTTCTTAAATCAACTTCCTTCTATATATCCCATCAAACATTTTTAATTCCTTTTTCTTACTTTTCTTTAGAGAATATTTTATACAAAAAAAAAAAAAAAAAAAAAAAAATAGTGAAAGAAGCACATCCGACTTAGTGTACAATAATAAATTTCCTAATTGTTTGAAACTGTATCTTAAAGAAATCCTGAACACTGTCCTATCAAATATTTACACAGAAACACAGTGGCATACAAAAGTTTAGTTAAATTGTACAAAATTTTGTTTTCGTTTTTAAGCTGCTTAAAAATATTAGGCTAAGGATGTTATGGCCAGGGAAACCAGAAATATGTTTTAAAAAAGTGTTTTATGAAACAAAAATTTTAAAATATACCGTAAAAAAATTTCTTCGTTGTTAGTAGAAAAATATTTAAAAGGAAGAAAGGTATGATATAAAAAATGAACAATATACGAGTAAAAAATAATAAATAAATGAATAAAGAACACAAATTGTACTTCAATTCCTATAGAGATCTGAATACATGACTTGAAATTTTTGGTAAAATAAAGCGTAATTTTTGCTTAGCATTGACTCTATTTTATTGATTTAAATTTTCTACTGACGTAATGGGGGTATGTTTAAAGGATAACAATTGCTTAAGATCATATTTCAAAACTTAATTTGAAAAAGATTCGCTAAGATCATTTGTTAGATATTGACATTTAAATTTAACTACATCGTCTTTCATTTTTTCTATTTTACGAGGGCGGATTGACATTGAAGCTACCTAGCGCTAGATGGCAGCACAAACACAAAAACTTTTCTTTCTTAGAAATTACGAACAAGCACTGAAGAAAATATCACGAAAATCCTCGATATCGTTACGAATGATCGCCGGGTCAAAATATGTGAGATTGCTGAAATGGTAAACATATCGTATCATATGAACGTGTGTTTAACATTTTGCATGAACATTTGTATATGAAAAAGCTATCGGCAAGATGAGTGTCGCGTTTGCTCAGTTTTAAACAAAAACGAGTTCGACAGATCACTTCACAGCAGTGTTTGGACATCATAAAACACAATCCTGCTGATTTTTGGCGTAGATTAATAACTGTTGATGAAACGTGGGTCCACCACCACACACCTGAAACCAAAAATCAATCGAAGCAATGGGTGGAAGCTGGTGGAAGTGCTCCGAAGAAGGCGTAGACGATGAAATCGGCTGGCAAGGTTATGGCCACTGTATTTTGGGATGCACACGAGATATTGCTCATCGATTATCTTGAAAAGGAATTCACAATTACAGGATCAATTGGTTGATGCAATCAAGGAAAAACGGCCACATTTAAACAAGAAAAAAGTGCTCTTTCTTCAAGACAACACACCGGCTCACCAAGCATTATATACGATGCTAAAACTAGGAGAAATCCACTTTAAATTGGTTGATCATCCACCTTATAGTCCAGATTTAGCCCCTAGTGCCTTTTTCCTGTTTCCAAACTTGAAAAAATGGCTCGTAGGAAAAAGATTCATCTCAAACGAAGAAGTGATTACCGAAACAAATGCGTATTTTGAAGAGTTTCCAAAATCGTATTATTCAGGTGGTATAAAAAAGTTGGAAAATCGTCTTACTAAGTGTATTGAGCTAAAAAAAAATGTTTTTTCTTACTTAGGTAGCTTCAATATCAATCCGCCTTCGTAGCTTAGTTTTGATATTAAGTTTTGTATTAAAATTTTTTATTTTTCTAATATTCTGAACCGTTTCGGTTAATATATGCTCAGTTATTATTGTTCATGTAATATGTGACAGTTTTTTAAGTAATGAAATCCAAATTTGCAACAATGGAAGTCAGCTCACATTTTGTGTTTACTTTTTTTAGTTCATCTATTGCTATTTAAATGAATTGAGACTCCGCGCTTTTTAATGCGCTTAGAACTTCAAAGATCATTTTATATTTGTAAGCGTACTAATTGCAGCTTCCAAGGACAATTTTACATTTTCGTATTGTCTCCAATAATTAAGTTTAAGTTCATGGGCAATGCAAGCAACATGTGTTAGTTTTAATGGCTTTGACGGCTTTTGTCATTATGCTGAGCAAAGTCTGTTAAAAGATGCAAAATCCATTTACGCCCAAATCTTTAACGAATCGCCAAAAAGTTGTGTAATTGTAAAGTGATTGGTTTTGTCCAACTCTGTTGAATTTTTGACTTTGTCACAATGTAGAAAACTTAAAATAACATTTGAGACATCTTTCCAGTGGCATCAATTGTTTTATCTACTCAAACCAAAGAAGATTGGTCTCTTATTAATTTGCGTATGTCATCTAAGCATTTTTGGTATATATTTTGGTCAAACAAACATATGTACATATTCTGAAAGGTAAACACTTTGACAGTTTGTTAAATTGCTTAAGAGGAAATAAACTTAATTGAGATCTAGATAAAGCAATAAATTTCAATTGACAGATAATTCAAATATGTCATGACTTGATCAGAATTTAAAATAAAAACTTTGTTTTCGCTGCAGAAATATTTTTGATGGAAAAAATGCGAAATATTTACTCATAAATACAAAAAAAAAATGCCTAAACATGCTTTAATAACTGCAATATGCAAAAAAAAAAACATGCTGTTCTGAGCAAAATATGCAAATATTGGCATTAACAAATCGATGTCAAAATTCTAAAACTTTATGAAACGGATGAATATCTTATCCTATCTTAGTTAGTTGCATGCGAAAAAACACGCAATTGCATATTTCTGGTTTCCCTGGTTATAACAATAGCTTGATCAAATATGTACTCGTCGTTTCTGTTTATGACCTTCTCTCACCTCTCGACTAATCTCTTGATGCTGTCCCGCTATAAAACGTCCGGTCTCTTATCGACGATGTTGTTGAGTCAGTTCAGTTCGTGCTTCCTATGGTTCGACAGAGAGAGGAAAATATGGTAATTCGATGTAGCGCCTTTTTGGAGTGTGCCCTGGCATAGTCATCAAGCAGAATGTCAAATGCAGATTATGATCTTCTTTGGATGGAGGTCAAGCTTTAATCTCGGCTTATTCATGTTTTCGGGAGGCATTCACTCCTTCTTTTGTAACATATTTATGTTCTCAACACCGGTGACGATTCTTCGACAAATAGTGTTTATGAACGTGTGTTGCATTCTGGTGGGCGAGATTTTAAGAAGCAATTGAAAAGTGATTTTCTTTGTTGTTTCTTTTTTTCCGTCAATTCTGGATTTGTTTGGCGATTGTTCTCCTTTAAAAGAAAATATCAAAATGGGCGAATTTATTGCCCACCCCAATATATAATAAATACTTTTTACTTGGCAAATAGGTCTTCAACCAACAAATTAAACAAATCTTTTATGTAAAACAAATGCTACATTTATTACAATGGCAGCGTATGATTTATTTCCCTATTTAAAGCACTAACTTGCTGCACACTGTATATGTTCAACTTGAAATCGAATATGTTAAGAAATTTCATAGTCTCTTACAAGTGCACTATGGCCGTTTTTCATACTTATACTCTTTATATAACCACACATTTTGGTTCAAATTGATGCCAATATTGCCATCATAATAACAATTTTACTTTAGAATTCATTCTTTTACAATTTGTTTATATTTTCAATCCTTTTTTAATTTTATTTTTTGTAAACTTTTTCAAAATTTCTTTAATAAAATTCGATTTAAATTTAATTTGGCAACTCTGATTGTACTAGTACCTGAGCTGTATTAAAACTTTTGTGCAGATTTTACGAGCCAGAGTCCCTGTTGATTTAAATCGTTGTGGTTTTACACTTACGTTGAACGTAATTGCATCTAAAGTTGTTGCCACAATATTTTCCTTGCGGTAGAACAGATTTAACAAATAATAACAGCAACAACAATAACAACAACAAAAACAAGAACAACAAAAATACCAACACCAACTAAACAACGTGAATGGGGTGCAGCAACAAAATAAATTAAAAACTATAAAGTAATGGATATGTGGTTGAATGCAACGGTTGCACACTTGGCTGGGCTAAGCCTAAGATAGATGCAGTCGCACATAGGGCTACAAGGAGATGTCATTAAGGATGTAAACACAATGGGGGAATAATTTAAAATTACAAATTGTAAGAATATCTTAAGTATTTCAGCACCAATTGAGCTTAAAACTCTTCAATCTTAATCAATTACTTTCTATACAATCTGACAATTTTATTTGCGTTAATAATCACCACCAAATAGGTGTACCGCCCTAATCTTTTCGAAATGTTTTAGTTATCACTGTAGCCACAACTTGAAAGTCACTTTATAGATTTTATTGTTGTTTGAGTGTTTATTGTACTTACGAAGTGTATCCAACAATGATCCAAATTATTATATCCAAAGGTATAAGACTGTAACCGGTAAAATGCCAATGAAACATGGACTCTCATGCTGGCTCATTGGAAACACACATAAGAAAAAAAAATCAATTCTTTTATCGCAACTGACAAATAATAGAAAACTTCTCCTTTTCACATACAAAAACAGATTTTGAATTTTTACTGTTATTGCTGACTTTGTTGTAATTGGTGTTGAAGAATATCATCTTCTATTTGAAACATATTTGTTTGGTTTGTGCAGACACTTGATATGTGGGTTATACGAGCAATAAGTTTACATACTAGTAGACGTTGTGAAAATAAAATTAATAGTGATGCGAAATCGAATATTTACTGACATGTGTTCAAAGACATGCATACATTCATACATACATACATACATTCATACATACATATGGAATATATTTGAAATTTTGTATTTTACGAGCATAAAGAGGACATTGCATCGATTTGCTCCTAATGGAACTTATTCAGTATTTGCTTAATTATCATAGTATTGAATCAGATTAACGCGTTTGGGCCTTAATGTTGCTTAAAATATACTTTATATGCCATGGATAGGAAAGTTCTGCACTTTTTTGCAAATCATACGTAGCACGTGGAGATACCATTCATAGGGCGGATAAGCTCGACTTCACCGGTCTTCTGCAGGTCTTTGTTTTTAGTCAGGATATTGATGTGTAGATCTCTTGGTGCGTGGGTGATGTACGTTAAGAAATCCATCATCTCTTTTCGATATGGTGCTATTTTTAACGGTTATATTCTCAGCCGTTTAGAAAAATTGTGTTAATCAATAAAAAATATAAGAAACTAAGAAGCATCTAGAGAGTAAATACCATAAACGTATACAAATTCTTACATTTGTATATAAAAGTTAAAAAAGTACTATTTTCACGTACATATTATATGCTAGAGTAAAAAAGTACTTTCTGAGATTACACTTTTCTGATCTTTTACTCTGCTCGCTGGCCTTTGCAACTGAGAGCTGAATGTGTAAATTTGTCTGCCTGCTTATCAATGCTTCTACAACTGTTTGAAGAAAATTGGGTTTTTCTTAGCCTCCGGCTATGAAAATCAGCAAAAGTAAGTTGAAAGGAAAACTTGTGAGAAATGAGAAGTTTTTTTTATTTAAAAGTTTTTTGTTGTTGTTGTTATTTTTTTTTTTTTTAACGAAAACATACATTCGAATTCTATTCTTTTATTCAATTTAAGTGTGTAAAGTTTATTTTTTATAACAATAAAGAAAACCAATACAGTCCAGTACAGATTGTATATGAACTGAAGTTCGAGTGTGGTAGAGCAAGCCACAATTGGAAGGTTTTAAGAAAATTATTTCCAATGTTAAACAATGTACGTTTTAGTCTGTAAAAACCATAATAAGAAATGGAAATCCTATCAATACAAATTATTAATTGAAATATTTTATTAAACATTTTAAAGTCGTTTAATCTTTTCCGTGTTTTGTTTGTTTTTATTTTGGAAAACTATCTTTTCGCATAGTCACGCCTAATATTGCAGATTAATTTCGAATTCAAATTATATTTCGCTGGCGTCTGTTGTATATGTTGCACGTATTCGATCTGCCTCGTCAACTGATTAGCATTATGTACGCATATATTCAAAATGAGATTTGCTGCTTGCATTAGATAAAATACATACATACATACATACATATGTATGTAATTAAATCTTTATAAATAAAAATCCGTATCATGATTCAATTCAATTTAAAGGCACTTAATTAAAAAAGAAAAAAAAGTGGAGAGCAACGTTTAACGAAATAAAACAGCCATTTAAATGCTATTTAATATTAAATCACGCACTAAATGTTTTCACTTTTAAATAATGATTAAAGCAAAAACACAACTCCATCTACACTTATACAACATTTGTGTTATCGATATTCATTTTATTTTTCACATTAATTCACATTTTTTATATTTGCGCTACACCATGAAATAAGAAAGTTTGTGGTATATTTTTTAAGGGGTTCAGTTATTTTATAAGGATAATTAAAACAAACAAAATTGTTACAAAAAATGTTTATATACTTATGTATGTTGTATGTATATTCTTATAAGAACATATATATTAATTACTACTTCCCGATTTCTTTTAAAACGTGTATGAAAATATTTATGCTGCTTCACTAAAAAGAGCAAAAAGTTAATGATTAAGAAATGCAGCGGATTTGTTAAATTCGTATTCAACCAAAAAAGAAAAAATATTTTTTTCAAAAATGAAAAAATTAAAAAATATTTTAATTGAATTAATTATTATTGTTTGTCAGTCTGTTAGTCTGTTTGTTTGTGAAATATTAATTGGAAACCAGGACATAATTAAATTTAATTATTAAATACGTGGAAAACAAGCTCAACTCACCACAGGCGTTTCTGTTCCGTTACCTTAATGAAATAACAATAGTTTGTCTCGTCGCTGTGTCATGGGAATGCAATAAATAAAAATAAAAATAAAAATAAAAATAAAAATTATAAAAAAAAATCGCTATGATTGAGATAATTGAACCGGTAAATGATTAAAAACTAAAGTATAGATATACATACATACATATATACATATATACATATATATATATATACATATATACATATATACATATATACATATATACATATATACATATATACATATATACATATATACATATATACATATATACATATATACATATATACATATATACATGTATACATATATACATATATACATATATACATATATACATATATACATATATACATATATACATATATACATATATACATATATACATATATACATATATACATATATACATATATACATATATACATATATACATATATACATATATACATATATACATATATACATATATACATATATACATATATACATATATACATATATACAAAATAGCATAATATTATTTCTATTATTATTCATTAAAATGAAAATATGAAAGTTGTTTGCAATTAATTAATACATATTTAATGATTGACAATAAACAATTGTTAATTTGGCTTAAAAAAGCCGCTAAAAATATGGCAGCTTTTTTTCTAACCTGAAAGTATTGGAATCAATGAATATTTAACCTTCTAGCTGTTTTGCCTCTTTGGCCTTGGCAATACGCGAAGATGGGAATATATCACAGCAACACATAATCAAGTCGCAGCTGGAGAAACAGGTAAAGGTAGCTGCTAGAAGAGACAAAAATAAGTTCCTGCAAGGTCTAGCAATAACATCAGAAGAAGCAGCTGTACAGAATAACAGGAGGAAACTACGCCAAATGATAGACTATCTCACGAATAGAAAGTGTGGCAGGAAGCAAGCAATTACTGATCGCAGTATCACAGTTATATCGAATATTGAAGCACAGATATAAGTTTGAAGAGAACATTTCGAGAAAATTAGCAGCATCACACACACCACGGATGATATCGAAATATACCATAACAGTCCTGTACTAAATACATTGAACATAGCATGCCGGCCTTCCAGTTTGAATGAAATAAAAGAGGCAATAGTAGAGTTGAAGAATAATAAAGAAGTTGAATTACGGCCTCATATCACATCAGCATACAAGATACTAGCAGTCATGATATAGAAAAGACTTCAGAGAACATATTACGAGTCGAACAGGCAGGCTTCCGGCCAAATAGAAGCTTCATAGACCAGGCCAACACTCAAAATAGAATAGTCTCTAGAATGGCATAGCTCCTTGTACAAGGACGGATTGACATTGAAGCTACCTAGCGCTAGATGGCAGCACAAACACAAAAAACTTTTCTTTCTTAGACGAGTCAAATGTCAAACGTCAGCTGTTAAAATTTTAGCCAAATTCATCGATTAGTTTAATTGTTGTAGTCTTTTGAAGTAAACAACTTTTGTGTTTCTTGGAAAATGGAAAAAAAAAATTTCGTATAGTGATGAAACACTATTATTTGAAAGGCAAAGAGGCGAAAGAGACAAAAGAAAAGCTTGATAAACATTACGGCGAATCTGCTCTGAACTTAAACGGGGCCGAACAAGCACTGCAACAATACCATCAACAGGAAGGCCAAAAGAGGTGGTTACTGAAGAAAATATCAAGAAAATCCTCGATATCGTTATGAATGATCGCCGGGTCAAAATACGTGAGATTGCTGAAATGGTTAACATATCCTATGAAAGTGTATTCAATATTTTGCATGAACATTTGCATATGAAAAAGCTATTGGCAAGATGGGTGCCGCGTTTGCTCAGTGTTGAACAAAAACGACTTCGAGTTCACAGCGATGTTTGGACATGATAAAGCATAATAATAAACTGTTGATGAAACGTGAGACCACCACTACACACTTGAAACCAAAAATCAATCAAAGCTGGTGGTAGTGCTCCGAAGAAGGCGAAGACAGCGAAATCGGCTGGCAAGGTTACGGCCACTGTATTTTGGGATGCAAACGGAATATTACTCATCGATTATCTTGAAAAGGGATCCACAATCATAGGAGAGTATTATCGTGCATTATTGGATCAATTGGTTGATGAAATCAAGGAAAAACGACCACATTTAAACAAGAAAAAAGTGCTCTTTCTTCAAGACAACGCACAGGTTCACAAAGCGTTAGATACGATGCCTAAACTACGAGAAATCCACTTCGAATTGCCTGATCATCCACCTTATAGTCCAGATTTAGCCCCTAGTGACTTTTTCTTGTTTCCAAACTTGAAAAAATGACTCGCAGGAAAAAGATTCATCTCAAACGAAGAAGTTATTACCGAAACTAATGCGTATTTTGAGGAGTTTCCAAAATCGTATTATTCAGATGGTATAAAAAAGTTGGAAAATCGTCTTACTAAGTGTATTAAGCTAAAAGGAGACTATGTTGAGGAATGAATGTTTTTTGAAAAAAAAAAGTTTTTTTCCTACTTAGGTAGCTTCAATATCAATCTGCCCTCGTACCTATTGTTCGTCCTACTTGAAGAAGGCCACTGCCGTATCGAAAGCATTGAGAAGAAAAGGTGTATCCCAGAAAATAATTCGAATAATACAAGCAATGTACGAGGATGCAAAACACTCTGTTGTCCACAACGGGAGCAACGGTTAACCATTCCATACTAACGTTGGAGTAACGCAAGCATGCCCACTTTCATCTCTACTATCCACCATCGTTTTGGATGAGATCATGAGCGAAGTCTTTTCACAGAAAGGAGGTATAACATGAAGTCTCGCACGACAACTCGAGTAGCTGGATTATGCAAATGATATTTGTCTACTCTCACTCAAGATCTCTGATATGCAGTCAAAATTAGAAGATCTGGAAAAACTGTCCCCAATGTTGGACTTGAGCTAAATATCAAGAAAACCGAAGCCATAAGATTTAACAACAACAATAAAACAGAAAACATTATGCTACAGGGTTAACCAATTAAGTATGTGGAAGCGCAATAGCAACAAACGGCAAGATCGACAAAGCACGATCGATATTTGGACGACTGCAGTCAGTATGTAGAAGCTAGACTAAGCTCAGAATACTCAACTTATGTGTAAAGTCAGTTCTGTTGTACGGAAGTGAAACCTGTTTTCTGTCTAACACCATCACGCAAAAACTACAGGTATTTACCAACAAGGGCCTTAGAATCATTGCAATATATTTCTGTCCTAACAGCATAAGAAACATAGATCTATGAAATTTGACAAATGAAGAGCCCATACTGAAGCAGTTAATGTAAAGAACGTGGAGATGGATCGGCCATACCTTAGTATTACAAGGGTGGCACTTGAGTAGAGAACTCAAGGATCAAGGAACCGCGGTCGAACAAGAAACACCTGGCGATGCTCAATTATCCAAGTACCAAGGCAAAACAATCTTACATGAGAAGAGGCAAAGACAACGGTAGCTAATCGTAACCCAGGAGGAGTAGCGGAAAACAAAGTTGTTTTGCTCATCTTATATGATTGTAATATTCATTCGAAGCATTTATAGCCGCTGTAAGGATATATTAAAATTTTAAACAAATCCTTTTAAAGAAATAATAAATAATCTTCCTTTCGAACAATGAATTTTCTCATGGCCATTTTCATTTTTGCAATTTGTTTCTCCTCGTTAAGAGGCATTTTTATTAACTGATTACGAACGGCCATTAGAGAGAGCAAAAAGGAAATACGACAAAAAACAATACGAGCAAAATAAGTTTGTTTCAGAAAATCAAAATGGAATTTTATCCTGATTACTCCTATATAGTAAAACAAATTATATTTATGAAATTCCATTCTTTCGCTTGTACTTATGCCCTCATTCTATTACACTCTTGAAATGTTTCCCTCTCTGTGTGTATGTGTGTGTCTGTGTGTGTCTGTGTGTAAGCATGAAAAATCATGAATTTCGTTTCAACTCTTGGCCAAATAGTTGAAAATAAAAATAAAAAAATAAAAAAATAAAAATTGGAAAATATAGGCTAAGGCTGTATTTGTTGCCGATGTGCAACAATGTTATTGTGTTTTCTAAGAAGAATGAGGCAAAAATACTCATGCCACCCGCTTAAACAATTGTATGGTGATAACTTGACGAAGTGGTGCATTTGATGATGACTTGTCAGTCAGTCAGTCAGGCAGTCAGTCAGACAGTCAGTTATATTATAGAGGGTAAAATAATGACAACGTTTTCATTTACATACAGACAGTTAGAAGACATATTGATAATGATGATGATACTTTATGTGTTTTCAACACACTTACATACATACATACATGTACATGTAGACATCATCAATACGAATATAAGTGTTTGTTGGCATACGAGTTGTATGAAACATATCCATCCATCCGTACACTCGTATAAAACAGTGTCTTTTTGCCAAAACGACAATTAGAATTTGCAAATTGTCTCTTTTTCTTTTTCTATTTCTACTTGCATTTCTTCACTTCAATTCAATGCTTTAATTGTTGTTGTTATCTTGTTTTGTTATTATTATTGTTATAATTATTATTATTATTTCTGTTGTTGTTATTGTTGTTGTTGCTGCTGCTGCTACTGCTGTACTTACATTGCAATTAGTGAAAGGAAATTAAAAAGTGAAAATGAATTGTTTTACAATTAAAAAAAAAAAGAATATCAAAATAAAAGAAATTGTCATTTCAACAAGTGTGAGAAAATTTCAATTTTGCCTTTTAAATTACTAGAAAAACAACAACAAATATTTTATATGTACATACATATGTAGGAATGTATAATATTTAAATTATAGAATAAAAACAACTAGTGTATACAGCGGCTGACGCAATAAGCCGCATTTTAGCATATAACATTTATTTTTTGTGTATGAATGTACATATGTATGTTTATATGTATGTATAAAATGTAAAAGTAAGTAAGTTTTAAATGCATTTCATTTAAAATTTCCAAAAAATTTATTTTTTTACAAAATAAAAAAAAAATATTTTTATATGAAAAATAAAAAATATATGTATATATACATACACACGTACATATTTCTATTGTTTTTTATTTATAGCTACACAAACAAATATTTTTTTGTGTGTTACTAAAATGTGTTACTAAAAGTTTTATACTCGTTTTACTCCCAAGGAACTGCACATCTACACAGAAAAAGCTTTAAGCCCATATATATCTCTTCAAAATCGGTGCAATAGAACGGGCGAAAAAGGGGTACAAGAAATGTATTAACCTTTTATTTCTATAGTAAAAAAATAGAATTTTTAAATATCTTTTTTTTGCCTTCCCTAGTTATCATAATTATCAATTATGTCTTCAAATGTCACATTGTCCTTAATTGTACGCACAAATTATAACTTTAATCATAATTAAATTTGTTGTTTTCATAAAAAAAGAAGACAAAATCGAAATGTGAAATCAAATGATTGTATTTTGTTTTATTGTATCGTTTTGAGTATCTTAAAGATTGGATGTTCAATTAATACTTGCCAGCCTGTTAGTTCGCCAGCTTGCCAGCTTGCCTGCTTGTAAAATTTGTAAATGCATACTTTTGTCGATGATTGCTCAAGAATATCAATGACATTGAAGGCACAAAAAACAAAACAAAAAAATCAGTAAAATAATAATCTTATCAGGGATGTCTGATAATTTCGGTGACAACTGGGATATTTTTCTGAATGCTGTGTCTCTTTACAAGAATAATTAAATGAAAGAAGGAGAAAAAGCAATATCATTTAGAAAAGTGTTTTACGTGTATTAAACGTTATTAAAACAAATTTAAAAAAAAATTAATAAATCAAATATTGTATTTAAAATTTAGGCAAAACGATATTAAATATTTGTAAATCTCATTTCAGTTTCATTTACTCCTTATTCTACAACATTAAACAGCCTTATCTGTGAAGCAGCGATGGCAAATGAATCAATCAGTACGAAATACTCTTCTAACAAAAATGTGAATACGTCCATATACTTACCTGAGGCATCGGTTATTTCCAACTTAAATTGGAGCAAATACATGGACAACAGAGCAATGTGGCTGAACTGTATATAGGCAATAAATACCTTCACAAAATTATATGGTCAGGACACCATGGAAAAACAGGGAATGAAAAGGTTAATGAACTGGCAATTATAGCCAAGGAATTGTTGCCGCAATAAACTTTTAAAGCCTAAAGGTTAAGTAAACAGAATTTAAATAGTATTTTTGACATCCTAAGAGGGCACTCGAGCTTAAGGGCTTTGCAGGCAGTAGGATTTGCAAAGCTTGTTGGGGGGATGAGTTATGTGATTTTCTATTCATAGTAGGGAACTCAACAGTAATTCAACTGATATGGTAGTAACTTTACTAAATGAAATAGGGGATATGAGACAGTATTTTAACTGTCTCCCTCCTTCAACCTACTTACCTATCTGTCTCTCCATCTCTCTATCTATCTATCTATCTATCATCTGCCTACTTACCTATATCAGTGACTTAGTAACGTTTTGTACTGGATTAAAATTTATGAAAATCAGAAAAACTAATAAATATTCAGACCTTACCCTACAGAAGAGATGGAGAGACAGAAAATAATACAGAAGCTTATACATATTTTTTATTTTGAAATAAAACATTTTCCTAAAGAAAACAATCGGTGAATAAACCTATTTATTATAAACAAAAATATTTTTGATTCTTTAAAACCTTATTATTCAATTTAAGAGTTTCACAATTATATGACAGCGACTTGAATACGTCGAGTACGGCTGTAATCCATTCATTAGTTAAGGAAAACATAAACACTATTTCTAGAGAAACAAAAACATAAAGAAACTAAAAATGGGGGGAAAATAGAAAAATTGAAAAAGGAAAAGACAAATAATTTTATAAAATTTTGAGCATTTCGTTGGTACGTTTTTAACATATATATTCTGCATTCAAAGTACTGCTACTACATACGTACATACATACATACATACATACATACATACATACATACATACATACATACATACATATAAATATAATGCTTATTATACACTAAATATTTGCAAGTAAAGAAAATGGGAATATAAAGTGAAGGGGGATATGTCTTGATATGTATATAACAAGTATACCGCAGTTTTAGGATTAAGGGTATACCCTATTACATAATATACATACATAAGCTTTACCCTGCATCTTGTTGAACGATTGCTTAGTCAGCGGAAGTAGCAACAGAAGTACAAGCAATAGAAAAAACATAATAAATAAAAAACAGTAAAATTTTAGTAACGGTCAACATCTTATGTTTTAAGGTTTACAGTTATTTGTTAGCTCTACAATCTCTCTAAAAAAATGATGTCCATCAGCCTTTTGTTTGCTTTTTATAATACATCCTTCTTATGATGATGTTCTATAATATTAAGGATATTCAAGAGAATAACGCTTTTTTAGTATGCAAAGATAAGTGTTACGCCAACAAGCCAGAGACAATTGACGCTTTAAAGGACAATATTCGTGAAGCCATGGGTGAAATACATCTGCACACAATCGATAATGTGCTTAAAAATTGGACCGATCGTGTAGGCTACTGCATGGCCAGCCGAGGCAGCCATTTGAATGAAAAAACGACTTTTTTTTGCTAGACAATCATCTTTTTTACTGTCAAACACATTACCGCTATTCACCGTGTTGTATTTGCCTTTAAGTGAATATCCATAATGTGCAAATATATAATATTTTGTATTTAGTTATGTGTTATATTAAATACCTTCAGGTTAGAAAATGTTCTACTGCCACTCTATGAAGCAAAAAACTGTCACAACGACGAGGATGCGACAATATTTCTATGCCGCAAGATGAAAAATTACTCTCTAAATAAAAAGTATTTATGAATGTATTTATAATCCATAGCTATGTAGAGTCGTTGCATGTAGAACATGAAAATGAAACTTGACTGACATAGAAAACAGGACATAAGAAAGAAAGAAAGAAAAAAGAAAAGAGAAAAACAAGTAAAAATTATCCAAACTCCCAAAACGATGAGTTGAATGAAGTAAAAGTCATGCTGATATCAATTTTAATTTTCTTCGCCTTTTTTTCTATCTCTTTTAAGTTTTTCTTTTTACATTTTTTATTATTTAGCTTTTCCCTTATTCTCTTTGTTTTCTTTGTTTTTGATTTTATTTGTTTTCGTAAATAAAACCAAATATAATGCATATTGGGTTCTATGTTGGTTTTTTGTTTTGTTTTATTTTTTAAGTTGGTTAGATCATAGCCAAGATTACCGACCACCAGCAGATGTTTTAAGATGAAAATATTGATGACATCAAGTTATTTTTATGGGACCATAAGTTAAACAATTTATTTTAAATTCAAATTTTTTTGTCCCTGCATATTTGCGGGAACTTTTTTTAAGTCAACTTAGAGCAAAAGATATTTTTGTAAACGAATGACGCATAATATTTAAGAAACAGAAATTTAAGAAAACTTTAAAGCTTCTAGAAATTAAATTTTTATTTGTTTTTAACATAATAAAAACGGTGTATGATCGTATACCGTATCACTGTGATATGGTAGGTAAGACACCCACCTACCAACCAAGAAGCCGGATCATCTGAAAAAGAAATTAATTTTTCTACATCGGTATCATCTCATAACATTAGCTAGTAACTGGTTATGAGAGTATTAGTATTAAAAACTTCTCTAATACATTTGCTGTTCTGAGCCTTTTAATGGCTTTAGAAAAATATAGGGTACGCCATTTAACGTTTTTTTTTTCAGCTAGTGCTTATTTCGTGAATGGTAACACTTAGCTCAGATAATTTCTTTTATTCTTCCGCTGAACGAATATGCTTGTGTATACGCTTGAACAACGCCGGGAAATATTGCGACATTACTTTGATCGATCGACTTACAGAAGATGCCGATTTTGCCAAAAAAAAAGTCTTCTTTCCGGTTGAAGCTCATTTTGATCTTGGCGGGTATGCAAACAAGCAAAATTGTCGTATTTGGGGCACAGAAAACCCGCACGCAAGCCGATACACCTAAGACGAGTCACTGTTTGGTGCGGATTTTGATCCAGAGGCATAACTGGGCCATCTTTCTTCGAATTTGAGCAAGGAGTAGCCGTTAAAGTAAATGGCGATCGTTATCAGGCCATGTTGAACGAATTTTTGTCAACAAAAATTGAAGAGGAGGATATTAACAACATTTAGTTTCAACAGGACGGCGATACGTGCCACACAGCCGAAGCTACACTCGATGTTTTGCGCCCTGTTTTTGAAGATCGCATTATCAGCCGCAGAGCTGATGTCGTTTGGCCACCTCGGAGCTGCGATTTGACACCGTTGGACTATTGT
This sequence comes from Wohlfahrtia magnifica, assembly GCA_023159175.1. Classification (NCBI taxonomy): domain Eukaryota; kingdom Metazoa; phylum Arthropoda; class Insecta; order Diptera; family Sarcophagidae; genus Wohlfahrtia; species Wohlfahrtia magnifica. The sequence continues at coordinate 1,910,067 of JAKWBJ010000537.1, forward strand.
TTGTGGGGTGCCGTCAAAGATAAGTGTTACGCCAACAAGCCAGAGACAATTGACGCTTTAAAGGACAATATTCATGAAGCCTTTGGTGAAATACAGCTGCACACAATCGATCGTGTAGGCTACTGCATGGCCAGTCGAGGCAGCCATTTTAATGAAATTATTTTCCATTATTAACCGAAAGGATTGTACTTTCAAATAAAAAAAGAAATTTGAGAAAATATTCAGTAGTTTTTTTCTTTATAGCATTTTCAAAAAAAAAATAAAAAATTATTTGGCGGACCCTTTAGAATCGTGTGCAGCTCATTGACTATGAGAAGTCTCCATTCTCCTTCATGAAATGTAACGGGAATTAACATTATGATCGCATTCCTAAGGAATCGGTTGTTATCAACTGTAAAGTACATTTGCCGGAATATCCTCTAAGAATAAATAAACGAGAGACAAGCTAACAACAACCGTTAATACAATATTATTAGAGAAAGCCAAAGAGCGACAGAATAAAATTCAGAACAGTGCCTTCTTACAGGGCAATAAATATATTCATGAAACAAGGCTGGGCAAATAGTATAAACAAAAACCAAGTAAACTGGCACATAAAGACATAGAAGCAACCAATCAACTCTAAACTAGATGACTAGAAGGGTGAAAACTCCAAAGATAATTGGTAAAACGTAAGCAAGAGTGTGTTAAATAACAGAATAAAACGCTAATGGGCACACCTGAATCGCATAGGCCTAGCGGAAGATGCATTTGAAGCTTTTGTCACAAATAGGCTACAATTGCTTGGGAACGATACAATATCTGCAACTTAGGTGTCTTGAGTGGAAGACACTATAGTACGGAGTTTATCAGTAACTGAATTAAACTAAATGAAATAGTGAGCCCATAAGAAGTTTAGTGCTTGTCTAGGCTTGTTGTACTAGGTTTACAATTTTGTTAATCTTATTATTGTTTTTAAAACAGTTTGCACTTTAAAAATAATTTGTTTATTGGTTACGCAAATAATGCAATACTTTTATTTTATTAATTACGCAATTTTTTCTACGATTATTAAATTGAAAATTTCATCAAAAGTAATAACTAACTAATCGTACTTCGAGCAAAGTCAACTGTTTTGGCATAAATTTAGAATTTAAGGCAAAAAAACAAAAAACTACTTACACCCTAATTATGCAAATTAAATTGTTTTGGTAATCTATACAATGCCTTTGAGAAGTCACAACATCTTAATAGTTTTAGCTAAGTTTTCCAAATATTTTCAATGAGAATTTTATAAAATCATAAGAATTCCTATTACAAGTCTCTTCTATTTAATTTTGTGTTAATTTGCCATCTAAAGAACATTTGAATTTAAACCTTTTAAACAGCAACTCTCAAGTATGATTTTAATGGCCCTTTTTCGGTGCTTAATTTCAGCAGTCACATGCAGAGAGAAAGAGGCAGAGAAAAGACGAGAGAGAGAGGGAGATAGATATATAGAGAGAGAGAGAGAGATTATGAACCACATCAGAGATTAAAGAGGTATGGAGTGAGAAGATCATTATTACCTTTGACAGTAATTAGGACGCGACATGAAAATTGCTATTTTGCAGTACAAGAGTACAGACGGTAAAAAATGCTTCATGCAGCTCATGGTGATGGCACTTATTGTTACTTCAAGCGTTAAAATGCTGACAGTTTCCCTTAAATTCTGTTTCAGTTTTGTTTGGAATTTTTTTTGTTTTTTTTTTATTTTTTTCGTATTTTTCTATGACTTTGCTGGAGACATTTTCAAGTGTGTACTTCAAGAGTTTATGAGAAATAAGAAGAAAAGGTTTTTTGTTAACACAACAGAAGTATTCTTAACAAAAATCTAAACAAAAAGTTAAAATGCGTTTAAATGTCTATAAAAAGCGTATAAAAACTTTTATTTCGAATTATTTTCAAAATCAAATAAGAATTTCCATCAATTGACAATAATTTTTGTTTTTTGTTAGTCCGAAAATAAACAAACCAAGAAGTGAGAACTTCAAGCAAAAGAAATTTACATTGATTGCATATGGCAATTAAATCATTATTAGAAATTTTCTTCAAATTTAAAAATAAATTGAAAAAATGAAACGCGATTAGGTGAACGATATTATAGACTGTAGCATTAGGAGAGAAATGAAAAACTATTTTAGAATATTTACTCAAATATTCTAATAATTTATGTTTAACTATGTCGATAGAGTAACCCTTCGCGCGTTGCTCGGAGGCTTTGTGTTGTATACCTGTAAAATGTATTTCTCATAAGAAAAATTGAAAGCAATGCACACATTTTATATAGAAAAAATACACCAACACAAAAGGACAATTTAATTTCATATATGTAGAGCGTGTTTTTTATAGCGGTATAGAAATCTAAGTTGGCATTACTTTTTAAGATGGCGACCGATTTGACAGCTGTCAAGTGATTTATTCTCAGTTTAGTTTGGCAATTTATCTTGAATAGATTCACGCCTGAACAACGCTAGCAAATGGTGCAATTTTCATAAGCGGATTTTGTTTAGCGATGAAGCGCACTTCTGGTTGAATGGCTACGTCAACAAACAAAACTGCCGCATTTGGGGTGAAGGTAACCCTCAAGTGTATGTAGAAACACCGTTACATCCAGAAACACTGCTTGTTTGGTGCGCTTTATGGGCTGGTGGAATCATTGGTCCGTACTTTTTTAAAAACGATGTTGGCCAGAACGTTACAGTCAATGGTGATCGGTATAGAGCCACGATTCCTGAATTGAATAACCATGATGTCCAGGAGATGTGGTTTCAACAAGACGGCGCAACATGTCACACAGCTCGTGCCACAATAGATTTATTGAAAGACACGTTTGGTGATCGCCTAATTTCACGTTTTGGACCTGTGAATTGGCCTCCAAGATCCTGTGATTTAACACCGCTAGACTACTTTCTGTGGGGCTATGTAAAGTCATTGGTCTATGCGGTAAAGCCATAAACGCTTGACCATTTGGAAGACAACATTCGCCATGTTATTGCCAATATACGGCCACAAATATTGGAAAAATTCATCGAAAATTGGACGTCCAGATTGGACTACATCCGCGCCAGCCGTGGTGGTCATATGCCAGGAATCATATTTAAAATGTAATGCTACAAGATTATCTTTCGGATAAATAAAATTCATAGCAATTGTATAATCCATCGTTGTTTTATTGCAACTTATAGTTCTATAGCCCTATAAAAAACACTCCCTATATATAAGAATACATATAAGAGTAGGTTAGGAAGTAAAGGATAGGAAGTAAATTGGTTTAAAAGCACATTTTTTTGTTTGTTTTTTTACATTCCATCCAAAGAAAGTGACCGTATAGTGCAGTTTGTGGTTGGGCGGCATCATCGGCCCGTATTTCGTATGAGCAAGGAAACGCCGTCGTCATGAATTCTCTGCGCTACCAAGCCAAGCCAGAAACCAATTTTGGTTTCTGTAGGATGGCGCCACAAGCCACACAGCCGGTCAACGGATTCAGTTATTGCATGATAAATTTCCCGGTCGCGTAATTTCTCCAATTGGCGGTGTCAATTGGCCACCATGTTCTAGTGATTTAACGCCACTGGATTATTTTCTCTGAGGTTATTTGGTGGACCGAGCTTACGTAAACAAACCACAAACAACTAACACTCTGAAAGATGAAATTCGGCGCTTCATTAACGAGATAAGCGAAGCTTTGTTGCAAAATGTGGTTCAAAGTTTTGTAAAAAGAGCGGACGTCTGCCGATGTGCTAGAGGTGGACATTTGACCAATGCTTAAGCCAATTTACTTCCTAACCTCAAATTGCCCACCCTATATAAATAGCTTTTACCCTATGAGTTTTGTGCAATAACCGCTTATCCAATCTCTGATGGCTGGTGTAGATAGACAACGAAGCTTCAACTGTTACTGTTCATCCACACATATAAAATTTCATATTTAGTATGAATGGCACTGCCACGCCCTTAGTTATTAACTGATGATGCGCAATTTCCAAAAAGTTGTTCAAACTACATCTAGAAAATTTTACTATTACCGTTCGTTAAATACACAAGAAACTAATACTTACTATATATGAGCGATGCTAAGTCCACTTATCTAATTGCGCCAAAAGAATGCCAAAGTCATTTAGACCACACTCAGAAACTAACTTTGTATGAGGGGTACCATGCCCACTTGTACAATCCCTTTATTTGTTGCAAAAGTTAGAATATATGCACCGAATCGATTGCCGAATCTTATTCAATTTCTTTTAACAGCAGAGATAAAGGAATGATCACCTACAGCGCCACCTGTTGAGAATTTTTCGATTTTTCTTCTTTTCCAAACCTTCGCATAGCAATTACGATCTAAATCGCGGAAGGAAGTATCCAATTGGGTTCAGCCGTTTTCAATTAACAATTAATTTGTATACATAATGAAATTATATATAATTTCGATGGTAATATTTCTTTGATTAATTTATTTATTTTTTTGTAAATAAACTACACATTTTTATTTAATTCTATTTCAACAATTAACATAAATATTATTTTTATATGTACATATGTATGTATGTATATTAGCATATGCCGTATAAGAATATAAAATTAGAATATTAAACCAAAAATAGTCTTCACATACGAACGACTGAATATCAAACAACACACACAATTATTGTTCTTAGTCATCGTTTTTATAAAATAGACTTGAAATATTTCAAGAAAAAAAGAAAGAAAAAAACACAAACGTAAGAGGACTTTTAGTATCTAATTAATCACGACGGCAAATAAACGTTTTTTTTACATACGTAGCAGTCATTAACGGAAAGATGTCTTACAAATTTCAAATATTTAATATTTTAATGCTTTCATTCCTCTTCTATTTTGCACAGTGTGGTTAGACGAGAGATTCTACTTCAAAATGTTTTTCTTATGCAATTAATTATCTTGTTTTTTTCGTTAAAGGTGCTTTTGATATCTCACTTGGTTCGTTAATCCCCTCAAAATCTCTTCAATGTTACAAATGCAGCAGTTTAAAAAACGCTGGCTGTAAAAATATTACAACTTCCATTGGCAATGAAAAACTGTTGGACGAGTGTGCAGGTAAACCTACGGGTTGTGTTAAGCAATGGATTAGAACTGGTGAGATCAAATACAACAAATTATTTTGAATTAAAAGCTTTAATGTTGAATAACTTAATATTGAAAAAAACACACACACACACACACACACGCACACACAATTATACAGAGGAAGGCAAAATTATCATATACCGTGATTGCTACTACGGTCCAATAAGCCTGATCAAAAACTTTGACTGTAAGGATCTAAGGAATCCTGGTTATAATGTTCAACGCTGCTATAAATGCCGTGGAGATTTATGCAATAGCAGTAATCAACTGGGTCCCTTATCTAAAACTATGATTTTATTCAATACAATTTTCATATTTATTGTAACTTTTTTAGTTAGATTTTAGAAGAATTAATTTTCTTTTGAAATTTACATAATTTTTAATAGTAAACAAATGAAATTTATGATCTTCTGCATTTTTAATGTTTTCGTAAATCCTTGATTTATGCTTAAGTATATTGTTTTAATTGGACCCGAAGACAATATAAGTATAGGGAGAAGATAATATACAAGTTCAACAAATTGCTTTTTCAAAACTATTATGTATATTTGTCTATTAGGGAGCGCATTGGTTGATGTCAATGAAAAACTGATGAAAGATATCGTAATATCTAGAGACATTAAGGCGAAAGTGTATACTTTTGCTTCTGCCATTTAACGATAACTACGAGCGGACTAATAGAAGCATACTCAAAATACCAGGTAGACACTTTGTAAAAAACGATGAATTCTATGAAGAATAAAGAGAATATTATGAAAAAATATGTTACTTCATAAACATCAATCGAAGAAATACATACCAGAGGAAAAACGCAAATGATATGGATTTAAAATATTCAAGCGAACCAAGCAATAGGAAGACTTTTACAGAAATACTACACAACTTATGAAATACTCGATAATCATAATATATTTATGTATATACACTGGTGGCCAGTCATACATGGAACAACAAGTGTTTGTATACTGACATGACTGTTTAAAAATACTTTGCAAAAGTATTTGACTTTCTTTTTGTCACTCGAACCAAAAAAAATAAATATGGATTCATCTCAGCATACAAATACATATTGTGCACAAATAGCTGGCCACCAGTGTATGTATACTTGCTAATAATAGAATATACTATAATATATTTGCATTGCTAACATTTGTAAATTTGTTAAAATAAATAAATAAATTCTTTCTAAACAACCTAAACATCCTACTACAGTTCATATAAAACTTAATAGTGACGTTAAATTTATAGAATTTTGTAAGTCTAACATGAGGCCACAAAGATAAGCATGGAACACGGCAAATGATTGGTATTTATTCAAAGCTTGTTAGTGATGTCTATTAATTTTCCATGCACCTAACATAACATGGGAGCGCTCTGATTAGTGCGTGGGGGTGATCATATGGATCATCTTTTGTGACTACAGTAGGACACAAACAACTTTTAGGTCGTGGTGTTTCCCATTGAGCCTATTGAACCTACTGGCTCATGATAATAAGGTTTCAAAATGTATGACAATCTATTTTTGATCTTTTTATATTGAGTCGATTGTTTTAGTTTGGTGGACTTCAGTTGAAAGTTTTTGTGCTTTTGATTAGCTTCATATATACACTTTATTATTACTATTATCATACCGACCAGGCACTATTGCAGGGCACTGCAAATCATTGGATCTACTGTACAACTAAAATTCCATTTAATCATTTAGCAATTATTTATGCAAAGAATTCAATTTTTATTTGGCTTGAGTTTGTTTTTTAATCTGATTTCTAATAGATTTTGAAATTCCTTTAAATGAATAAAAAATATTTGTTCGAAATGGAATGAATGTGTGCGGTTAAGAAGTAATTGTAGAAAATGAAATATTTTTAATAAAAAACCAAATTATCATTGACTCACACTTGTGGTTACAAAAGACGAAAGTACTCTATAATAAGTGTTGTGTAAAACATCTCAAAATTAGTAAAAATTCAATTACCTTACACATATAAGTACTATACTATATATAAATTATATACTTGAATTATATTATATATCAACTACGTATAACACATAAAAATATTAGCTCTGTTCACAATCTTGGGCATTTGCAAAATGGTCGGGTATTTTTTTATCGTACCATGGCATAATAAATAAGGTACATGAAGATCTACAACAATTTAAGCTGTAACGAGTATAATAGTCAATTTGTTTTTGTATTTCTTTTTTTTTTTTTCAACCAGTTCGAATATGTCAACGACTGCTGATAAAACATAGGGTTGCCAGACGTTTTGTTTCATCAGTAAATCCACTGTCTATGCTTAATTTTTGTATTTCTTTTGCACAGATTTTATCTAAAACTGTTTGAATCGATGTCTCAAATAAAGGCAATACAACGCTCTCCATATTTAACTTGTTTATAGAAATACACATCGAGCCATAACTGCCAAAAAGACGTAAACGTCATGATTATCGATTTTCGTTTTCCAATTAAAATCAATAGTATCGGTCACTCGCACCATCACACTAAATTTTATAGCTGTAGAATGTACAGATTATGCACGAGACTAGAACAAAAAATATTTAAAAAAAAAATCCATCTCCTGTAGTCCCAAGGCGACTGTAGGCTGTGGGAAATCAAAAAGGATTTGAAAGAAAATAATTACTTTCATATTAAAATTAGTCTGCCCGACTTCCAATGTGAACGACTGTATGTAGACTCGCAGGTATCTTCTTAAGTGTGCCCTGTGTTGTATACTAACAACAACAATTTTCTAAAATTCTACCAAATCGTCGCAGCCTTTCAAAAAATCAAGTAAGAAATTAAAAAATTCTTTTTTGAATTAAAATCAAAAATTTATTCAGTTACCTAGACTTTACACATGAAAGTACTTTCTAGAAAGCTGCAATACATTCATATACTACATATGTACTTTATCCTAAAATTATATGCTGGACATAAGAATACATTGTGATGTACATACGTTGCAACAATCACATATTTCGAGTGCAGGAAGGAGCATTCAAGAGCCTCTAATTCTTATGATAGTGTACGCAATACTTCATTCTATTTGATCTTCTTAATATTTACAAGACTTATATTCGCTTTAAAACGGAATACAACAACCGTGCTTCAAAGGCTATCTATATGGGTACTATAACGCATAATCGCTTATTCTTTCGTAAAACTCGTATTTCTTGCAGAGCGTATCCCTTTCTAATTGATTTTCCAGCGAATCGCAACAACCCATTTTATGGAGAATTAGTACTTCAGTTACACTTTTCGTTTGTGGAACAAATTTCCCGCGAGAATCCATCCTACTACTTACTACATGAGAAACTGAACATCATAAATATGATGTAAGATGCACTCGATCGAACACTAGTCGTGGTAAAAGAAATCCGTCCAGGCTGGCGACTGCACTTACCGAACACTGGCCGATTGGAAACCATGCACGCGGAATAGAGTTACAGTACAACAGAGGAGGTAGAAGAGGAAGAGACTGACTGTTCACGTCCTATGATAATGTCAGTTCCTTATGAACCTTCTACGTAAGGCCTTCCGACATAATCGATCTAGACAGTTTCGTTATGATTTGGCGATAACTATCGACGACTGAAGTTGGCATATAAATTTTTATTGATACAACAATAGTTCGTTTCACATATTTGGACTTATTTTAAAATAATATGGAGCAATCTGTTGACAAAATTTTGCAAAGGCATGGTAAACTGAGCAAAGGAACATAGTTATTACAATTAGAAACACTTTTTAAACAGTGTTTACATTGCCGAAAATTGTTGTCTGTTCAAATGAAAGTTACATTTTTTTTCCTTATAGTGGAGTTCTTGAGAGCAAAAATCTACCAAAAATTGAACAAAATTGCAATAAACTAACCAAACTACCAAATTGTTTTTTAAGAGCATAAAACTACCAGTTTTGGTCCGGCAACGCTAACAAACATAAATGCACTACGGTTTGGCAAATATGCCACACTCAAAACCGTAGTTTATATTTATCCAACACTTAGCTACCCGTGAGCTAACTAACAGCTGACAATAAAAAATAAAAATAAAAAAATGAAGAACAAAATATATGTACATAACTATTAGAAAACCCAAATGTAAAAAACCCATTAACAGGGAAAATATAATAAAAGCAAACAAAAATGTACTGAGAACGGGATATTTATAATATTTAACAAGCCTCGAAAATAGAGGTAAGAAAATGTTAAGCTGCTTTTAACTCAAATATTGTATAAAAAGCGTCATCATTATTTTTCACATATACATACATACGTAGATAAATAAAAAATGCCATAAAATAAAATCTTGCTCAGAATATATAATTTCTTTTCTTTAAATATTGTTTCTTCCGCAGCTTCATTTATTAAAAAGTCTTTTAATTGTTTTTAATTGTTCTTTTAAGCCTATCTTACAGAGATATGTTTACTTTTTTTAAAATTAAAACTGAATAATTTCCTATTTTTTCTTACAATCAGCTGTGACTTTAGCATTTCGCAAGTTGCAACACTTAAACAAATAAAGCCACTCACAATTAATGGCAAATATGTATTTACAATGGCATTAATGTCCCATCTACATGCCAAAGATTGCCAAACATTGTATTGGCAATATCAAGCTAATTATGGTATAGGTAGGGTATGTCAAATTCGTATTTGTCATTTGGGTGTATTTAAATAAAGCATCTGTGATTTTCTGTAATATTTTATAAATATATTATTCAATCAGTTGATATCATATCTTGAGTTAGGACAATACGTACTTGAACGGGCAAAAAGAAAGAAGAAGAACAAAATGTTCAAAATAATTTTATTTTTAATTGGCATATCCAATGGTGTGGCATTTTTATTCTAAAAATATTTAATAAACTTACATATGTTTTTTTCATGTAAATATTATAACTTGTATTCCATTTAGTTTTCGCACTTAAATGCTATATTTGTGAAACCATTGAAGATCCTGATTGTTATGAAATGGAACACAAGGTGAAAACAGCTTTTCTACAGGAATGTCATCCGGATGAAACGAAATGTGTCCTGCTAGTCGATATACGAATACCAGAAAATATTAAAAGAAAGTGTATGAAGCCCGATTGGAAGTGTGAAAGCAATTTTAAATGCCAAAATTGTACTACAGATGGCTGTAATGAAGGCATCGAAATAAAAGAGGAAAACATAATTGGCGACATCGAAGAAGTCAGTGAATTATTAATCGCTAACATTTATGCTATTGCTGTGATTGCTTTTCTGGTTTTGGTCTTAATTATGTGGTGCATTATAAAAATGTGTTCTAAGAAGGAAGACATTTATTATGAGGAAGAGGAGGAGTATGGTGATGATTTCGCAGTATACTATGAAAATCATGTGGACGGCAAAAATTAAACCATTATTTTGAAAAAAAAAAACTTAAAATTTGTGATATTATTTAAGTAAAATATTCCATCGATATTCCAATTGGTCCTTAATTTATTAAAATTTTTATAAATTTTTTTTTTTATAAAATTTTTTTTAACTTTTTGACCACTGTTCGATTTTTTGATAAAAATCGTTATAAGCTAGGATTAAGAACGAACTAGTCTTGTAATACCCAAACAACAACTTAGAATTGCTTTAGAAAAAAAAAAAATTTTAAGTAATTTTTCAAAAAGTCCTCTTTGAACCTTAAAAAAAGGCTTACCACGTTTCATTTATACGAAGTGAATTTTGCATCAATAGATTTCTGAGCGCTTGGAAAGTGAAAAGGAATATTTCTAAAGTTTTCTTTAGGTGCTGCCATACCCCATGTAATTTTTTTGAATTTTATCAAAGACAACAACCAGCTAGATAATCAATTTTTTTTATTTTTTCGAACACCAATTATAGTCATCATCGACAATAAACGTTACAATTGCGCCATTGTCGTAACCATAGTATACATAACCATAGAACCTTAGGATTCAATTTGACGCAATCATAGTTATGTCACCACCTTTACCAGCAACGATTAATGGTGCCATAAGCATAAACAGATCTTGTACTCTAATGCTGCCTTTGACTTCGTGCTAACAGTGTTCGACTGTATTCGAATAAAATCAGTGTTGGATGTTGTTCAATTTTTATATAAAAATACAATTCTGCACTAGGCATCGTGACACATCAGTTGAACAACTACGCTACATCACACTAAAACTGCAGCGACGCTACACTTCCCCACAAAATTTTTACATTACTTGTGTTTATGTATTCAATGAAAATTGAATTTTAGTGATATTTATAAAACGTGGTGTGTCACAGACGTAATGAATTGTATCTTAGTATGATGTATTCAATAAAAATTAAAATATTCTTGAACAATGCGGTCGTAATTCTACTTCTAGATACCCTTAACAAAATGCTTTAAGTTTTTTTTTGAATAAATTATTGGATATTGCTTTTCCTTACAGGATTAGCATTGTGTTTTTGCAATTATTTTCATAAAAAAAAATCCTACTAGATTATGCTGAAGATAATTTATTTATTATTATTATTACTTATTATATAGGGTCCGCCAAATAATCTTTTTTTTAAATACTATAAAAAAACTGCTGAATATTTTCTCAAATTTCTTTGTTTATTTGAAAGTACAATCCATCCAGTTAATAATGGAAAATAACTTCATTCAAATAGCTGCCTCGGCTGGCCATGAAGTAGCCTACACGATTGGTCCAATTTTTGAGCACATTATCGATTGTGTGCAGCTGTATTTCACCAATGGCTTCACGAATATTGTCCTTTAAAGCGAAAATTGTCTCTGGCTTGTTGGCGTAACACTTATTTTTGACCGCACCCCACAAATAATAGTACAACGGTGTCAAATCGCAGCTTCGAGGTGGCCAAACGATAACAGCTCTGCGGCTGATAATGCGATCTTCAAAAACAGGGCGCAAAACATCGAGTGTAGCTTCGGCTGTATAGCACGTAGCGCCGTCCTGTTGAAACCAAATGTCTCTAATATCCTCCTCTTCAATTTTGGTAAACAAAAATTCGTTCAACATGGCCCGATAACGATCGCCATTGACTGTAATGGCCACTCCTTGCTCATTCTCGAAGAAAAATGGCCCAATTATGCCTCTGGACCAAAATCCGCTCCAAACAGTGATTCATCTGGGGTGTATCGGCTTTTCAATATATGCGAACTGGTTTTCTGTGCCCCAAATGCGACAATTTTGCTTGTTTACATACCCGCCAAGATCAAAATGAGCTTCATCTGAAAAGATAATTTCTTTGGCAAAATCGGCATCTTCTGTAAGTCGATCGCAGGCCCAGATTCCCATGGTTGTTCAAGCGTATACACAACCATATTCGTTCAGCGGAAGTATAAAACTAATTATCTGTCAAATCAGACATGAGCTAAGTGTTACCATTCACGAAATAAGCACCAGTTGAAAAAAAAACTTTAGATGGCGGACCCTTTATAATATATAAATAATTCCTTTTCAATAACAACTTTTCCAAATAGATTTCGTTTACATCCTTAGAAACTGTCGATTTCTGCATTACTTGTGTTCTTGTAGATATTTTATTGAAAACGAAAATTAATAAAATATAAATTATGCATATACATACATACATACATATGTACATACATAAAAATTTTCAAAAGGGATCACTTACTTACAATACTCATCCTATTTTATTCCTCCATTGACTTGGCCATGTGTTTACACTCAATAAATAAATATTTTCCACTCTTTTAAAATTTGTTTTAATATTTTCTTTTACTTTTTTATTTTTTCCGTTTTTCTCTTTATTGTACATGATAATATATATACAAGTTTTATTCTTGTTGTTGTTGTTTTTTGTATTATCTATGCATATGTATAAATTGCTAAAACTTGTGTGAAAAGTTAACAAAGAAAATTTCTCGTAAATAATATTAAAAATAAACTAAAAGCAGCCTATAAAAAAATAATGAAAAAATTAAATATTTGTTTAAATTTAAAAAAATGTTCAATGAATTGTGAAAATTTGTTCGTGAAAGAAACTTAAAATATTTTGTTCTAAATTGTATTTTACTGTAAAATCCATATTTATTTGCATATCTTATTAAATTAATTATAATAATTTATTTTTACATACGTAATTATTTTATTCGATTTTAGTAAATAAGCATACATACATATGTACGTATGTAATAATTACTTTAAAATCTTGATGCACATACTATATTTACAAACTGTATGTTGATGCATTTAAAAAATTATCGCAATTGAACTGAATTTGTTTGATTTTGAATAATTACTTAAAAGGAACTGCTAATTTTGTAAAGCAATTTGTTGTACTTTTATACATAAATATTTTTTGTTAATTCTTAAAAATACATATGTATGTACATAAAGGGTCCGACATCTAACGTTTTTCTTTTTCAACTAGTGCTTATTTCGTGAATGGTAACAGTTAGCTCATGTCTGATTTGACAGATAATTAGTTTTATACTTCCGCTGAACGAATATGGTTGTGTATACGGTTGAACAACCATGGGAATCTGGGCCTGCGATCAACTTACAGAAGATGCCGATTTTGCCAAAAAAAAAATCATCTTTTCAGATGAAGCTCATTTTGATCTTGGCGGGTATGTAAACACGCAAAATTGTCGCATTTGGGGCACAGAAAACACGCACGCATACATTGAAAAGCCGATACACCCAAGACGAGTCACTGTTTGGTGCGGATTTTGGTCCAAAGGCATATTTGGGTCATTTTTCTTCGAAAATGAGCAAGGAGTGGCCATTACAGTCAATAGCGATCGTTATTGGGCCATGTTGAACGAATTTTTGTTCACAAAAATTGAATAGGAGGATATTAGCAACATTTGGTTTCAATAGGACGGCGCTGGTGCCACACAGCCGAAGCTACACTCGATGTATTGCGCCCTGTTTTTGAAGATCGCATTATCAGCCGCAGAGCTGATGTCGTTTGGCCACCTCGGAGCTGCGATTTGACACCGTTGGACTATTATTTGTGGGGTGCCGTCGAAGATAAGTGTTACGCCAACAAGCCAGAGACAATTGACGCTTTAAAGGACAATATTCGTAAAGCCATTGGTGAATACAGCTGCACATAATCGATAATATGCTTAAAAATTGGACCGATCGTGTAGGCTACTACATGGCCAGCCGAGGCAGCCATTTGAATTAAGTTATTTTGCATTATTAGCTGGAAGGATTGTACTTCCAAATAAAAAAAGAAGATTGAGAAAATATTGAGTATTTTTTTATAGCTTTTAAAAAAAAATATATATTTGGCGGACCCTATATATTGTATGTATAGTATGTACGTACATAAATGGTAAAAGTAAATAATAAAGACATTTCATGTTCAAATACAACGGCTGAAAAACAAATCTTGAATGAAAACTAATTTTGTATTTACTTAAGTATTGCTGTAATTAATGAACATGAGGGTAGCAAAGCTTTGGATAAATTAAACATTAATTATATAAATGTTAGCAAGTAGTATTCTAGTCTGTTAGCCTTGGGGTCGTGTGTTTATTTCCCAGCAGAGACTCTGTTTACTTTGCCCAATATGTGGTCTTGGTTGCCCTGTTTGTAGTAGTTAATAACATAATTTGTAATTGTATTCTAATTGAAATAAATATGTAGATAACTTTTATAAGACTTAAAATTATTTTCCTTCGCTTCGCAGATGCCCAACTAGTATCAGTGGCTTTGGTCAAGGCTTTAGAGGTGTTTCATGTCACTGTCACTGTTATTTATACCCATATCGCTGAAAAGGTGTAAGCTTAGTGTGGATTCAGATTGCAACAGGGTATCGTTACCCATTAAATGACAGGAGTGCTAAATAAGTTTTAAGAAGAAAGCCACGTCTAAATACATGGCGTCGAATTGGTTGATACTCACATGCGTTGTTGGAATCATATACCATATGGGACGTAGTGATTGACTAAATTCTAGTTCAACGAGAACTTTTTGTCGTTACTTCTCTTGGGAGCATATGGCTTCCACAAAGCATCATTGCAATGATTCAGTTTCTTTGTAATCATTTGTCGTGTAATATTCCTAAGCAAGTGATCGGTCTACAGTATGCAGAAAGTCTAAAGCTGTGATCACACGATTGTAGCAATGCTTCAATTATTGGTACGGCAATCGTGTGACTGCCCAATAATTGGGATAATTTTAATATTTTACCTCAATAAACGACAATAGAGATTGTGTCATATTAGTACATTTGCGACAATCGTGTGATTCTAGCATAAGATAAATGACGGTGCTACCATCTCTTGTTGCCTAAAAACAAAGCCATCTGTATATTAGGTGTAGTAGTGATGAACTTTTGCTTATCTCAGCTTTTTTTCCTTTTATCCGATTGGTGACTTCACTTGAGCTTACTATGATGTTTTTGTAGTTGATGTTGTCATTTTTTCCTTGGTCAGGGGGCTTCTTGGATGAATTATCTGGATGGGATCGAAGCTCAACAAGATGATGAAGAAAATGTTCCTTGTCATCGCTGGGATTCAAACCTGGGCTGCCCTAGGTTTGTATGCAAGGACTAAGCACAGAATTGGAATATTCAATGCAAATTTGAAGTGAAACTTGGCTCGTGTCAGTGGAGGCAACGAACAGACTACAAGCTTTCATCAACCGTTGCCTGAAGAATATCGACAATATGGACAATATCGATACCCCAGACTGAAAGCAAAAGAGGTAGGTTCCAGGACAGCTCTGTCAAGGACCAAGTCAAAATACGGGTAAGTGCTACTCTAAGATTTCGAAAGCTGTTAGATTGGCAGTGCTACCAAAGGAGTAGCTTATGGTAAATTTGACCCCCTCAGTGCTGACCGTTTTAGAAGAAGCAATAATTTGCGAGGTAGCTAAGGGATGAATACATTAACTAAAGTGTGAGGGCATCCACTTTCGGACGGCGTATGTACTATCGACAGTAAAGATGCATAAACAGCCGAGTGGCTGAAGATGACTACTCCAAAACTATCATACTGGAGTGGAGTACCGTTGATGATGTACTCATGAAATGAAGTACCCAAAGCTCCCTTCTTCCTTCCAAGGAGCACAAGTCAAACAACGGAATACATCTTGGCTCTGATTGGCCCTCAGAATGAGGGACTGTAGATGCCTCTGTGGCGGGTCCTAAAAACGAGGCGATTGGATAGCTGATGACAGTTGGCATCGACGAGCATTAAATCGAGGCCATTAAAGAATCTGGCGGTGTCATCAGCTACAGATTTGGCGAGATCCCCGTTCATGGCATTGAGAAACTGGAAAGAAAGTGGAACCACCAGTGGCCAAAATAATAGGCAAACGGTGCCTTGGCATTAATTGCAAGGATTGAGCACGACACTGATCCGAAAAGCCTGGCATCATAAAGTTGCAACTTTGCTGCAATAGTGGAAAGATATATATGATAGCAAGTCCAGTTTACCTAGATCCTCTATCTTGATAAGAAAAGATATTAAATATATGTATTTGTATTACACAGAATTAATGGTGCTGTAGTCCCCATACAGGTCGTAAACATTGGGGACAGCCAGCGAATCATAGTAGTGGCTTCCGCATACTTTCCAGAAGATTAAGGTTTACCTCCCCCGGCAGAGCTACGAAGGTTAGTGAACTACTGCTGCGGGCAGAGGCTGCCACTGTTACTGGGATGCGATGCCAACGCTCACAACACGGTATTTGGCAGCACTGACATTAATAGTCGAGGTGAGTAAGTATTTGAATATTTATTAGAATCGAATTTGTGGATACTAAATGTAAGAAGCAAACCAACTTTTATTACGAGTGTAAGAGAGGAGGTTTTAGATATTACCATAGCTAGTCCGTGCATCGCTGGGATGGTAAGAGATTGGAAAGTCTCAGCTGAAGAATCCATTTCGGATCATAGGATAATAGAGTTCTCGCTCTGGGCCCAGATATTTAGATACATCTGAGTAAAATGGGGTTAGTCTCAAGCTCTAAATGCAGATTCTGTGATGAGGAAATTGAATCACCGGAGCAAATACTGGGTACATGTGTGGTATTTGTGCACTCTAGGAAGAAGTATATGGGTGTCTATCAGATTCTAGATAGGGTGTTATCGCAGCTGGTACCAATCGACATCCTAAATTTTGTAAGACATACGAGTTTGGGAGAGATATTATAGGGAAACCATATATATGTAGATGGAGGGCTGTACAATAGATCGGTAAGTCGCGGTACTTTTATACCTCGATAATAATAATAATAAACGACAATATTGCGAAACTAGCCCTTGATTGGAATCCGCATGAAAAGCGAAGCCGCGGTCGACCGGACTTGTTGGACGAGATAAAGTCTGTTGATGAGGAGCTAAGCTAGACGCAAATCAAAAGCCTGGCTAAAGATCATAGTGAATTTAAATCGCCACCTAATGCTATGTTCGCACGACATCGTTTTTTTGTCATTCGCTCTTTCATTCATAATACAACCCCCGATTAGGAAATTAAATACATAAATTTACATACAATATCTTGAGAGAGAATCACTCAAATTGTATTTCTATTACCCTGTGTATTACTTCAAAATCAGTGTCATCTCAAATTTTTATAAAACTTAGGTCATATGAGTTTGGCATACTTATTAGCTCTTAATCAACATGTTTCAATTATAAGTTTAACATTGCAAATTTATTAAATTGATCTTCCAAAAGTATGCTGTCAAGTACCAAAAATGAAATAAACAAAATAGAGACAACAGATAAATCAATGGCCGCTCGCTACATTGATTTCATATGCTAGCTGTTAAAAGGTGCCGTTCGAACAGTATAATCCAATTAAGTAATACAAACAGAGAACGAAGTAAACCGAAGTCTCGTGCGAACTTAGCATAAGCGGCGCAAAAGTAATAGATAACCATAGTAATAATTGGAAATATACATACATACGTATATCACCATTTTTATTTACAAAATATTGACCTGAATCCACTGTATTTTAACATTTACTTCCTAGTCACTGACCTTTTGATCCATATAGAGTCATGCATAAATAAAAATAAATTTCAAATTAAAAGCAAAAAAATATTTAAAAATAGCACTTTGATGTTGAGAAGGAATCTTTCTTCTTCTTTTTCTTCTGCTTTTCATTTTTAATAATTAATGACGTAATTTGGTGTAAATATTCAAATTTTATTCATAAACTTTAGAAGAAACAATTTTATTTCTTTAGGTTGTTGTTGTGTTGGTATGGATATGCATATGTATTTGTGTGACGTTGTGTATTTCGTAAAGTGATTTTTTTTCTTGTTCCTTATGATTACAGGAAAATGTTATTTTAATTAAAAATATTTCTGGCAAAGAATTTAATTTTTAAACAATTGAGCTTATGTTGGATTTTTTGTTTTCAGTTTTTTTTTTTGTTTATTTAAACTCTAATTTATTTAAAATTTATTTTTTTTCTATATTTGATCTCTTTTTTAACAAAAACAAATAAATTCGTTGTGGGTGTGTGTGTGTGTGTGTGTAATCATCATATAATATATGTATTAAATAATAAATTTATAGAAAAAGATCAACTATTTTATTTTATTTTATTTTATTTTATTTTATTTTATTTTATTTTATTTATACAGAGCTAACTGTTGTTTTTTATTTTTTAATTCTAAAAATGTAAAGCTAAAAAATTAACATTTTCTAAATAAACTTAAATAAAAATTCTTTAGAAATTTGTAAAACTATCATGATGATGATGATAATGATGATGATGATGATGTCAATGTAATTATTATTGTGTTTCTTTGTTGCTGGTGAGGATGGTGGCGGTTGTGGCTGTTGTGTTGCTGGTGATAATAGCGTTGTCTGTGCAAATAATTCTTAATTTGCCATAAATGTGAATTTGTTTGATTTAAAATTAATAAAAATATGAATAAAATGATTATTGTTGTTATTCTTTTATTATAAAAATATTTGCTTTGAATTTGTATTAATCCTGTCGCAGAACTCTTTTGCATGGCAGCAGGACTTTCATCTTGTTGACAATGAACATGGAATATCCATCAATGGCAGTATCAGTTTAAGTTGCAGTAGCCCGTGTCATCAATATGTTTTGTTTGCAATGCAATGTAAATAATAAAAGCATGGAAATATAAAAATTATTTTTTATTTTTTTGGAATTTTTAAATAAAATTTAGGTTATATTATAATCATGTTTGTTTTATTGTTGTAGTAATATTAATATTATTAATGTGTATGGATGCAGGAGTATATATGCATACATGTTTGTGATTGTATTTAAATGTAAATTTCAATTAAAATACTCATTTTAATAAATTTATTGAAGTGGAATCATGTTTGGCTATCATAAGTAGATTTTGTGAAATTATAAAATATGAATATGGTCTTATTGAAATTATAATTATTGTTGTTAATACTCTATAATATTAAAACAATTATCTCTTCATAGAATTTATTTTAATTACCGTTTAAAACATTGACCATTACACTGGCAGCTTCAGCTGTTGTTGGCATACAGGTATAGTTGCCCGAATCGGCCAGTTGGGCATTTGATATGCGTAATCTGGAATAGAAGATTATTATTTTTTTTGTTTTGTAAATTAATATCGTGATTTTATCAAAAAATAAATTATATTTTAATATTTTGTAAGTGTTAAACCTTTTATTATCTCAATTGGGCACTGAATACTATGGAGATTAGATATGATAATATATCATAAAGTTCAGTTAAAATTCATATTATAAAATGAATACTCGTGAACAGTGACCATTAAGCCAACATCACTCGCAGAAGGAAACTCTAGGTGTAGCCCAGCCACAAAGAAAATCTAAGATATCAGATGATACTTGAAATTTAGTTTCTCAAAGCAGGAAACTCAAGCAGCAGCTGAGCAACAATAATACGATGAGACAGCAATATCATATGCTGACTAACCATTAAAAAATGTTGTAAGCAGAGACAAGAGTAAGTTCCTGAAGCATCCCTTTACGAGGATGCTGGTCTCAGTTCTTCAATCCATCTTTTCATACCAACGCAGGTGTAAAGCAAAAATGCTCTACATTACTTCAGTAATTCACTATCGTGCTGTACGATATCATTAGAGAAGTCTGCTCTCAAAAGGAGGGAATTACATGGAGTCTCTCATGCCAATTCGAGGATGAGAATTATACGAATGAAA
Source organism: Wohlfahrtia magnifica (assembly GCA_023159175.1). Taxonomy (NCBI): domain Eukaryota; kingdom Metazoa; phylum Arthropoda; class Insecta; order Diptera; family Sarcophagidae; genus Wohlfahrtia; species Wohlfahrtia magnifica. The sequence goes on from JAKWBJ010000537.1 coordinate 1,930,330, forward strand.
TATGCCTACTCTAGCACAAGATCTGAAGAGATAAACGCACTTTAGACAAATATCAAGAAAGCCATGAAACTTAGCTAAATTGGTATAGAAAACATTATTCTCCAAGGTCAATAGGTCAAACACACTGTAAAAAAATAATTTGTATTTTCAAGACTTACTAACATCTAACAAATTATTTAGAAATTTGTCTTACGAGGGCGAATTGATATTGACGCTACCTAAGTAGTAAAAAAACATTTTTTTTTCAAAAACCATTCATTTCTCTACATACGATAGTCTCCTTTTAGCACAATACACTTAGTAAGACGATTTTCCAACTTTTTTATACCATTTGAATAATACGATTTTGGGAACTCCTCAAAATACGCATTAGTTTCGGTAATCACTTCTTCGCTTGAGATGAATCTTTTTCCTGCGAACCATTTTTTCAAGTTTGGAAACAAGAAAAAGTTACTAGGGGCTAAATCTGGACTGGAAGGTGGATGATCAACCAATTCGAAGTGGATTTCTCGTAGTTTTAGTATCGTATCTAATGCTGTGGGAACCGATGCGTTGTCTTGAAGAAAGAGCACTTTTTTCTTGTTTAAATGTGGTCCATTTTCCTTGATTGCATCAACCAACTGATCCAATAATGCACGATAATACTCTCCTGTGATTGTGGATCCCTTTTCAAGCTAATCGATGAGCAATATTCCGTGTGCATCCCAAAATACAGTGGCCATTACTTTGCCAGCCGATTTCACTGTCTTCGCCTTCTTCGGAGCACTTCCACCAGCTTCCACCCATTGCTTCTATTCGTTTCATTTATTAATCTACGCCAAAAATCAGCAGGATTATGCTTCATCACGTCCAAACACCGCTGTGAAGTAATCTGTCGAACTCGTTTTTGTTCAACACTGAGCAAACGTGGCACCCATCTTGCCGATAGCTTTTTCATATGCAAATGTACATGCAAAATGTTGAACACACGTTCATATGACACGAGATGTTTACCATTTCAGCAATCTCAAGGATTTTGACCAGGCGATCATTCATAACGATATCGAGGATTTTCTTGATATTTCCTTCAGTAACCACCTCTTCTGGCCTTCCTGTTGATGGTATTGTTGCAGTGCTTGTTCGGCCCCGTTTAAATTCAGCCATCCAATAGTTTACCATATAATCTGACGGAGCAAATTCGCCGTAATGTTTATCAAGCTTATCTTTTGTCTCTTTCGCCGTTTTTCCTTTCAAATAATAGTGTTTAATCACTACACGAAATTCACGTTTTCCACTTTCCAAAAAACACAAAAGTTGCTTACTTCAAACGACCACAACAAATAAACTAATCGATAAATTTGGCTAAAATTTCAACAGCTGACGTTTGACAGATCGTACTTTCTAAGAAAGAAGAAGTTTTTGTGTTGGTGCTGCCATCTAGAGCTAGGTAGCTTCAATGTCAATCTGCCCTCGTAGTACAACAAGAAATTACAGTTTTTTTTTCATATAATACTTTCCTACTTTTCATCTAAAATATCTTTAATTTTCACATAGTCTTACAAAATTCACCTTAAATTCTCTTGCTCTTCCTTCCCAACAAATCATTTATTCTTTGGCTTAAAAGCCTTCTTTAATTTTGCCGTAAATAAACATTTTCTTATTGGCTAAAAATATTTGTTAGAAAAATTAAATCTGAAATTAAAATTCAACTCAAGTGAAAAAATGAAAAAAGGAACTGGAAATCGTATACGAAAACAAGCTTTAAAATATCCTACTCTTTAGTCTTCTGCATATGTATGTGCGTAGGCATGTGTGTGTATGTGTGAATGTCTTTTAACCAACCTGCTTTGCAATTTATCACCCAATTTTGATTCCATTGAAATCCGTTGCATATCGATGGCTGCCTCATTGGGATGTACAATAAACGGTGTCAGAATGTAGGGGCCACGATACCAATGTATTGGTCCAATATCATGAGCTGAGGAAGGCTGTTTTATATGGCACGTTAGCGTTATGGCACTACCGATTTTAACATACAAATCCGCTGGACCGGAAATTGATGCTTTCGCATCTGGTGGTGTCACTTTAACAGCAAAATATGTAACAGGAACAACATAAAAGTGGGCAGGAGAGAGTGAAAGAGAAACAAATAAATAAAACAAAAAACAACAACAATTAATACTATCAGTTAAAGTGTTTCTTTTTTGATTCCATTTTCCATTTTATCAATGAACAAAAAAAGCGCACAAAATGATTTAAAACAAAAATAATAAAATAAATTGTTGCGCGTGAAGCAAATATAGTTTGTACGGGAATATGTAGTCCACTTACCAATAACATTTAAACGGAAAGCCATTGACATCTTTGGTTCCGTATTAACTTGACATTCATAAATGCCACTATCACGTGGCTGAGCATATTTTATGTACAACGTCCACTGTTTCCTATCCGTTGTTCGTGTAACCTTTTTTTTGGAAACACAGAGACAGAGAGAGAGACAGAGAGAGTAAGAGATGCAGCATTGAAATAAAGTTTTTAATTCAGAGCACTGATAAGCTACTTTAACTTTAGATGAAACAGAATTAATCGCAATATTTTTTTATATAATTTTTAGCTTAAAACATTCAGATTTAATCCAAATCACTAATTAAAAAATGTATTAACAAAAAAAAAACAATTTCTTAATATGTTTTCTTCATAATTCCTTCATAATGCAATGTAAATGCTAATCTTGTGTAATTAATATTGAATTTTTTTTTTAAGTCAAAAATATGTTCTTTCATTTTAGTTATTGTTGTTATTGCTGTTGTCATAAATACCTTAAATCGTTCATCGGAGGTGTATGTCAATATACCAGCTGTGAGAATGTGTAAATCCCTTTTTCGTATCCAGGATACCTAAAAAAGGGAGATATTAAATAAAAAAATAAATAAATAAAAAATGCAGACAACGAAAGCAGAAAAAGGAGATCTACAAAGATTTATGAGCGTTTTTTAGTCGAAAGCTCTCCCAGAAAAAAAAAGGGAACAAACGCTTGATGTTTCATTTCTGCACTTAAATTTTCTATTTTTCTTGTTAATTTTCACTGTTTAGACATGACGGTTTGAGGGGAAATGACTTTTAAAAAGTCGTGTATGACTTACTGATTTATCGCCCAAGTTTTCCACACGACAATTTATGGCCGCTATTTGTCCAGCTCGTGCTGTGATATTACGCGGCATCGTCAAATCAAAATATGGCTGAGGAATTTTTGGAACACTTTCTTCTTGTGACCCCTCATCGCCATTGCTACCCGATAACGACGACTGATGCTTTCCATCTTTGCTCGCATGCAGCCTATTGCGGTGGGCATTCAATGATTTATAATTGATGTCGACAATATTGTTATTGTGCTCGTTATTATCCACCATATGGCTGCTGGTAGTACCAATTCTACTACTCGAGCTGCCTCGGTTCGTTGTCATCATTTTATGTGTCTTTATTTGTGAAGTGAATTCGATTGGATGCTTTTCATGTTGTTGATCGATTGACACTGTAATAGAAGATAAAAACCAAGAGTTAAAAGAAAAACAACAACAACAGCAACTAGTAACAAAAATGAAATGACGTTTACAATTGAGATGAGACATGTTTATAGTTGTGGTTTATTACGAAAAAAAAAACACTCAAAATAATTGTAAAAAAAAAACAAACTTTATGAAGCCCAAGTATTTTCTTGCAACTCTAATATGGAACAATTTTTAATTTTTTTTTTTATTTTTTTTTTCTTCTTTTCAAATCATCACCAACCATTTACCGCCTTTCTTAGCAGATTTTAACTTGAAATATTGTAGGTTTGTCTGAATCATCACCACCACCAGATGTAAATTTATCTTTAAATTTCAGTCAATTTATAACATCTCCTTGGATTCTTTCTTTTATAAGCAATTTGTTATTTAAATTAAATAAAAAGTGAAAATGATTTAAAAAAAAACCTTCAATTCGCTTTTGGCCACTTTTGCTTTAAAAAATTGTTTTCTTCTTAACATTTTGGATTGGTTTGTGTGCGAAAAAAAAAAAGAAAAAAAATGTTAATCTTGTTCTTAATCTTAATTAAATTAATTTGTTTTTGATGTTTTTCTTTTTCTTTTTCTTTTCTTTTTCTTTCTATTTCTTTCATCGCGTTTAAATCTTAGAAAAAAAATCAAGGTATTTCATAAATTTCATGTTAAAAACTAACTAAAAAGAGCAAAAGAAATAGAGCAGAGATAAAGAAAACAAAAACAAAACAAAAGGGTTAACACAAAAGGTAAGTGTTATCTAAGGAAGGAAGAGAGAAATGAATACAATTTGCCAAATTTAATTCAAGAGGTGACCGACCACCAGCTTTAATTATTAAATATTTTAATTTTGTTTTAAAGGGTCCGCCATCTAACGTTTTTCTTTTTCAACTGGTGCTTATTTCGTGAATGGTAACATGGAAGACCAACCCATGCTCGGAGAAGATAGGCGGAAAAAGAAGCTGCTTCCGAGCTAAAAATACTGTTACGTTTTAACCTTTTTAAAACGCTTGAGACGTTTTAATTGCGCTAAAATAAAATAAACACCACTTTGCTGTTGTTTACCGTTTTATTTCCTCACTTATGTTTTACACAGTTTAACTTAATACAACAACTTAATATTTGTTTATACAACACTTTTATCTACTCTTAACAAGATTTTGTTTTATGACAGCAAAACGATAACTAACCGAAGTGTAGGTAAAGCAGCATCTTTATATACCTAATTGCCTACAGTTTGGAAAGTTCCGGTAATGTCTCATATCCTCTGTTTTATATCCGTTAATTCAAATGCAACACACAAAGATGGTCGAATTGGCAGTGTACACGTATGCCGAAGGTCCTCGGTTCAATACCAGGCTAGACCATTTGAAAAAAGAAAAAAGTTTTCCAACAGCGCTTTCACCTCATAATATCGGGTCCGCCATCTAACTTTTTTTTCAATCAGTGCTTATTTCGTGAATGGTAACACTTAGCTCATGGCTGATTTGACAGATAATTAGTTTTATCCTTCCGCTGAACGAATATGGTTGTGTTTACGCTTGAACATCGCTGGAAATATTACGACATTACTTTGAAAATCATGGTAATGTTGCAGAATCAAAAATCATCTTTTCAGATGAAGCTCATTTTGATCTTGGCGGGTATGTAAGCAAGCAAAATTGTCGCATTTGGGGCACAGAAAGCCAGCACGCATACATTGAAAAGCCGATACACCCAAGACGAGTCACTGTTTGGTGCGGATTTTGGTCCAGAGGCCTAATTGGACCATTTTTCTTCGAAAATGAGCCAGGAGTGGCCGTTACAGTCAATGGCGATCGTTATCGGGCCATGTGGAACGAATTTTTGTTCACAAAAATTGAAGAGGAGGATATTAGCAACATTTGGTTCCAAAAGGACGGCGCTACGTGCCACACAGCCCAAGCTACACTCGATGTGTTGCGCCCTGTTTTTGAAGATCGCATTATCAGCCGCAGAGCTGATGTCGTTTGGCCACCTCTGAGCTGCGATTTGACACCGTTGGACTATTATTTGTGGGGTGCCGTCAAAGATAAGTGTTACGCCAACAAGCCAGACGCAATTGACGCTCTAAAGGACAATATTTGTGAAGCCATTAGTGAAATACAGCTGCACACAATCGATAATGTGCTTAAGAATTGAACCGATCGTGTAGGCTGCTGCATGGCCAGCCGAGCATTTTATAGCATTTTCAAAATAAAATAATTATTTGGCGGACCCTTTAGAACAGGCAACACAAACTGAACGTTATTTAAAATGCTTTTAAAACTCAAGGAAAAAAGGTAAAAGTGTATGATAAAGAAAGACTCCTCACCCCTACCATCATTCATCCTGGGCTTGCTACAGTAGTTCGATCATCAAAGAAACTAAAACAAGTCAACGATGCTTTGTGGAAGCCATTTGCCAAGAGGCGTAACGAAAGAAAAAAAGTTGTAACAGAGTAAATTGTTTAAAATATTTCTTTCTTCAATTTGTATATTCTCTTGTAACATGTGTGTCAAATCGTTGAAATAACTCAACATGCCTTTTCAAAAGTTCATATATACTCGTACATACCATGCAGGTGTAGTGCCTGACCACAACTCTTAATAAAATGGATACAAAAGGCATCAAAGGCAAAAGAAAAAGCGAAAAAAAGAAAAATGTGATAATAATGACAACATTTGTTTAAATTATAGAGAAAAAAAGGTTGACTAGTTAAATAGATCCTTAGGCATAAAAGGATCAACGTTTACTTAATAAAGCCTTTTTTTAATTCATTTCGTTATTTAATTCCCCTTTTTCGCTGTAAGATAGATAATTGATGCAAAATTTTTCGTAAATATTTTCAACAACAACATTTAAAGAAATATTTTTTTAAAGAAATGTTTTTTGTAATTCATTTGCCAAATCGATTAACTCCACTTTTTAATTTTCATTTTACAGTAATGTCAAAACACTGTATCGACCCTAAGTTATGTGCATATTCAGAATACATTTTATCTGATTTTAAGTATTAATGCTACTAAATGACAAACATACTTATAATTTGTAAATATTTTTCTTGATTTTTTGTTTTACGGAGTTAATCGACTTGTCATTTGAGGCGTTCAAATGTTGTTTGTTTATACGAACGTCTTTGTTTTGACTTTTATGTCTTATTAGATTTATTAAAATTGAGTTTTGCAAATAAACATCTAAATGTCTGAAGGATTGACACTGATGTACGTTTTTCAGTCAATGATACAAATGTCACATTACGAAAAGGTTGTTACTCTTAAATCAATAAGACAGTTTTTTTTATACATTTACATAAGCAGCTTTATGTTGTAATTTTATGCGCGTTTTTATTCATTTTAAAGCACATTATTTCTATAAAATTTCGCTAAAAAAGATAAAATTAAATAAAGGGTCCGCCAAATAAATAATTTTTTTTTTTTTTTTTTTTGAAATGATATAGAAAAAAAAAACTACTGAATATTTTCTCAAATTTCTTTTTTTATTTGAAAGTACAATCTTTTCGGTTAATAATGGAAAATAATTTCATTCAAATGGCTGCCTCGGCTGGCCATGTAGTAGCCTACACGTTCGGTCCAATTTTTAAGCACATTATCGATTGTGTGCAGCTGTATTTCACCAATGGCTTCACGAATATTGTTCTTTAAAGCGTCAATTGTCTCTGGCTTGTTGGCGTAACACTTGTCTTTGACGGCACCCCACAAATAGTAGTCCAACGGTGTCAAATCGCAGCTCCGAGGTGGCCGAACGACATCAGCTCTGCGGCTGATAATGCGATCTTCAAAAACAGGGCGCTAAACATCGAGTGTAGCTTGGGCTGTGTGGCACGTAGCGCCGTCCTGTTGAAACCAAATGTTGCTAATATCCTCCTCTTCAATTTTTGTGAACAAAAATTAGTTCAGCATGGCCCGATAACGATCGCCATTGACTGTAGTGGCTACTCCTTGCTCATTTTCGAAGAAAAATGGCCCAATTATCCCTCTGGACCATAATCCGCACCAAACAGTGACTCGTCTTGGGTGTATCGGCTTTTCAATATATGCGTGCGGGTTTTCTGTGCCCCAAATGCGACAATTTTGCTTGTTTACATACCCGCCAAGATCAAAATGAGCTTCATCTGAAAAGATGATTTTTAATTCTGCAACATTACCATGATTTTCAAAGTAATGTCGCAATATTTCCCAGCGATGTTCAAGCGTATACACAACCATATTCGTTCAGCGGAAGGATAAAACTAATTATCTGTCAAATCAGACATGAGATAAGTGTTACCATTCACGAAATAAGCACTAGTTGAAAAAAAACGTTAGATGACGGACCCATTACATATAAAATGTACATGCATACACATATATACATACATTTACATATGTATGTAAAAATCTATTTTATCTTTTCTATATTTGAAATCTTTTCCATATTTGTGCTGCTGTGGTATAATTGGTAAGACAATCCGCCTACAAACCAGAAGTTCCTCGGTTCAATACCAGAGAAAATCATCTGAAAAATATAAAAAAGTTTTTTCTACAGCTGTATCACCTCAACCTTAGCTAGTAACTGGTTATGAGAGTACTACTTGCTATTGAAAACTTTTCTAATGCATTGCCATTCGGAGTCGGCGTTAAACTGTAGATCCCTTTCAATGGGTCTGAACATAGAATCGGGTGCAATCATGGAATGTTAAGGGAATTATTATTATATTTGAAATTTGTCTTTAGACAATCTTGTATATTAAATTAAAAAAAAAAAAAAAACATTTCAAACTTATTTTAAACTTTATCAAGGAAAAGTAAGATTTATTAGAATGCCTACATTGAATGTGATAGTATCGAAACTGGTTCCAGAATTTAGGTCTTCCGTTTATTTTGTTTTACTTTTATGCATGTTTGCTGTCTTCTTCACTTTCACCCTTTACATCTCCGACTATAATTTCTATCAGGTAACTCAATAGTACAACTTTTCAAATCCAAGTTGTCTGCACAATTTACTTTTCTTTACGATCTTTGTAGTATGAGCGACCTGTCAATCTAACTAAACCTACTCATACTGCTACAATATTTTCAACATTTTCAAAACTACACGTTTTAAATATTTGCGTTTTTAGTGAGAAACACTAAAAAAAAAAACTCAAAACATCATTAATTAATAACAAAAACAAGGTGCCTTTATATCAAGGAAGTTGCAGAGGAAGCTTGCTATTCAAACTCTTTCGTTGCCTGCCACTACAGTGACTCTATAAAATAAAATATAGACTTGAGACGAATCACGGACTTTCAGTCTTCGTCAAATGGGTACGTTTATCAAATATTTATTGTATATTTCTCAACCCTCTAAGATCTTCGCGTCAATTATGACCCATTTTTCTTGATATGCTTTGACTTTTATTTTATTTCAAATCTGACCAGAAAAATTAGATTTTTGAAAAACACATTTGCAAAAAAAATCACAAATTTTTTAACACTTAATGGTCTTTGGGTATAATTTGGCTCTAAGTAAAAAGTTCGAATTTCTGTTATACTGAACAGCAAAATAAGTGACAATTCGCGAGTATAATATTTGAAAAAAATGCAAAGAAAGTGATTGGCGAGTTTATAAATAGGCTAACATACTGCCAAAACTTAATAATTCGTCTCAAGACGTAACAGTCGATGAGCAGCTGCTGGTATTTAGAGGAAGATGCCCATTCTGGTTACGTATAACTTCAAAATCAGCTAAATATGGCATAAATAACAAACAAGCCTATGAAAATTAGATATCATAGGGTAATTGAAACTGAATTATGTACATACTTACAATTTGTATAGTGAATTAGTAATTCAATTCATAATTGGAGTTTGATTATGAATGAGAGAGCGAATTACGAAATAACGTTGCCGAAATTGTTTAAATTTTCAATTCAAAATTGTTTACAAGCACATTTAAGCATAAGCGGACACAATTTAAAACCACTTTGTACAAACATATATGCAAACGAACGAGCGAACATATGAATCGATGTATCGATGTATCAATCAATCATTTGGTTTTTATTACGTTCTCTATAAAACAGCCATTATAAATTCCATACCAAGATGATGAATTTACATACACACACACATGCATACATACATATATAGTTTACAAAAACAAATTTGTTTTGTTCTCTTTTTTTCTGCTCTTTGTTTATACAAGTGGATAAACAAGAGGATAAACAAAGACATTTTTGTAAATTTAAGATTAAAAAAAAATCATTTCCGTAAAGTTCAGATTTTTGTTTAATCTTTGCTCTCTCAACTTATGTCTTAAATGTAAGAGAAGATCTTCTTCTCACTCTCCATGCCTTCCCTAAACTCTCATCACTCTATTTCAGTTTATTTCCTTTTTGACTTCCAGACTGTCACAATTTTCGGTAATATTTTGTTGAAAGACTTGTTTTGTTTTAAAGCGAAAAAGAAGAGAGAGAGAGAGAGAGAGAGAGATTGAAGAAATTTCATGACTCAGGATAACTCACTTATCAAGTGCATATAAAAATGTATGCTCATACATACTCACTCATATTATTAAACTTATACTTGTTTGTACGTACGTATAAGAGTAAACTTTTCAACTTTGACAAGAGTGTTTGAGTGGTGATAATCCTTTTTAATAATTTAAATGTTTGTTTATGTGTGTATGAGTATGTGTGAGTGCGTGTGAAAGTCTGTTTAACTGTCTGTCCAATTGTCAGTCTGTTTAATTTTTGGAATATGTGTATGTGTAAAAAAATAAATGGGTGTGTGCGTATGAGCAATTTCAGATTTATAAACACAAATATGCTTGAATAGCTGTATAGTCATGTGTGTAAAAATATGACCCCTTATGAATGAAAAAAAAAAAATTAATTTAATTTTTGCATTTTACTCTTTATTCGAAAACTTTTATTTTTGTATTCCATCCTTACTAAAGCCAAATATAATCTTAATAAAAGTAATAATAATAATACGGTAGTTAAACGAAAGTATCCACACTTGATTATGAGATACGAACACATACTGTGTGGGTTCTTTAAAGGACTAGAAAAACATAAAACTTTAACAACAAAATGTAAAAGGTAAAGTTTTTCTCCTTTTTATTATTAAGAGTATTAAAGAAGAACATAAAGTTTCATAAATTTACAGACTGTAAAATCTGGATTAATGTTTACATATTTTAATAGTTTATTAATATTTTACTTTTTTATTATTATAGCTTTAGAATTAAATAACAAATTCATATGTATGTACGAGTATGTATTATAAAAGTAATTTATAAAGATTTTAAGTTCATCGAAAATTCTTTATTTATATGAATATATACGAGTAAAGTAGAGTTATAGCCATCATAGAAGAAAACCTTAACTAAGCAAAATCTATTCATAACATACCCTTTTTAGACTAGTTTGGAGAGAGATCAACGTCATGAATATATTTTGAGGCTATTATAGTTTATAGAAACCTCTATCAAGTCACCCAATGAGCCCGTAGGAGGCTTTACTAGATTTTTGTCCATATGATTTTTATTTAGTACTAACCTTCAAACGATACTTGTATAAATTTCACAGCAATCTGACTACTGTTTCGTAAGTTGTAGCATTTTGTGTCAAGTAACTTTTGTTATTGAAAAAAAATGGAAAGAAGTAAATTTAGAGTTTTGATAAAGCATTGATTTTTGATGAAAAAAATATAGTGGAAGCTAAACAGTGGAATGATAAACATTATCCGAATTCTGTTCCATCGAGACAAATAGTAGAGAAGTGGTCGTACAAGCACAAATGATGCAGAAAGCAGTGGACGCCCAAATGAGTCTGTTATTCCAGAAACATCAAAAAATCCACAAATTGGCTATGAACGATCATAAATTGAAGGTGCACAAGCTAGCTGACATTGTAAAGATATCAGACGGTAGAGTTTTCACTAATTTACACGAACATTTGGGTGTGCGAAAGCTCTGTACAAATTAGGTGCCGCGTTTTCAAAACCAAAAACGTGTTGATGGTTCAAAACAATAGCGAAACTATATGAATTGAACTTCGCATTGCTCCTATATCCAGCGTATTAGCCAGTTTTAACCCACAACTACTTTTGCCTGTTTTCAGATCTCAAGAGAATGCTTGCTGGAAAGAAATTTAAGTCTAATGATGAAGTAATCACTGAAACTGGGATCTATTTTGACGAGAAAGAGAAATATAAAAGTGGTATCGAATAGTTGGGAGAACGCTATACACGTTGTATCGCCCTCGAAGGTTCAATTATAAAATCGAGTTTTATCAATATGTAGTTTTATTCTTACTTATCCTATGAACTTATTGAGTGGCCTGTTATGTTAAAGTGGATTTACTTAAGCTGTGATGAAAAATACATAACAATTCAGCAAAAGTTAAGAAAAACGGCGACCAAAAAAAATTTTGAATTAATTTTAAAAATTAAAAAGGTTCATACATAATTATTCAAACGGAGTTCGTTTATAATTAAGTTACAATTTGGACTAAAGTTCTGGCAAACTCCAAGACAATATTCATGGTACATACTTTAATAACAAGTTAATAATTTCTATTTATTAAAATCATGGTGCAAACTGTTCATCACTCTCATCATAATTTTCACAATTTTGAATTAAGAAATTATCAGGATTTTTTCCTTTCTTGTATTAAACTGGCAGTACGATATTAATAAGAAAATATTAAATAAACTACTTCATTAACTACCCTTAAGTACAAAATATTTCGTATAGACTTCATTGACATACCAAATATAAATAATAATTATGTACCAAGAAATATGATACAAGTATGTAAAGAGATAAATTCTTAATCTTATGAAGTGTAGTTAAGATATTAAATACACTGATAAAACTCATTAATTTGCCATCAGAATTTTCCTTCAATCGTATTCTTATCAATTTGGTTTACTTAATTGGTATTGATGAGCCTATTTAGCCATAATTTATTATAACTCAGCCATCACAGCTATCACAGCACTCTTTATAAGAGTAAAAGGTTTCTTATTAAATTATGAGGGCAATTTTAAAACTTAACTTATTGATAAGAACAAATGTTTTCGTTCAATGGAAAGCTTTTAGAATATATATGTAGTTTAAGAGTTACATACACACGTATTTTAACTTTAATAAGTAAAAAAGAAAAATCTATAGACAACTTGATTGATTAGATGATTATATTGATTCGTTTAAGTATCGTGAGGCACGGCACCAAGATTATTCTAATACACTCGATTGGATGCAAAGTGTGTTAATTCATTCCACCCTATCTGTGGGTGGAACAATTACATTGCGATCCGATAATCTGTCTCCACATTTGTAGCCGTTCTGGTTTTCGACTATCTCGTGGGTTCCAATTTATGGCCTGTTTTACGATATCGTTCGAATGTTTACGTAAAGTATGGCCGATATAACTCCACTTCCTATTACATATGGTACATATACATGTGATAGGTAATAAATTAGTTTTCAACAAAAGTTGCTGATTTGAAATTGTCTTTGAACAGTATGAGCGATGAATCTTTCTTATACAATTATTGTTTGTATGGCTTGAAATTCGCGTGATATTGTGTTCCAAGTCTCACATGCATACAACAAAGTGGATTGACATATACAATGTGTTTCATACTCATTTAAGTCGACCGTATTCTTAATGGCTTATATATGCAGCTGAAGATATTAGCTTTGGAGCTGTCATCTTTGTCCAGTAAGCTACCCAGGTAGCAGAAACAGTCTACTTATTCAAGCAATTTGCATCGTATAGTATGTGTACTCGTTATTTGTATTTGATCGTACTGTTTTCATTTTGCTGATATTTATTTACTCATAACGCAGTTTCATGTACCATTGCCATATCTGTGAAAGTATGAGTGAGCAACTAGTTATCGTCAGCGTAGTCGAAATCCTCAAGTCCATCATAAATTCCTCTTCAGTGGAATGTTAGTTCAGTCACTATCAGGTCGAGTATACAGTTAAAACGCAGAGGAAATAATCCATACACCGGAGTAAATTTTAATTCTGCTTCTAAGCTGTTGTGCTGTTGGTGGAGAATTCTGCAGGTAGCGGAACCGGCTTCTCTTCTGCATTCGAGCATGATACATATTGACAATCTTTTGTTCAGGATTTGTTGACGATCAAGCCTTCGGTGATTTTATCTGGAATCATTTCCTGTCTTCAGAATTGAGTAGTAACAGGATTAAATTTTTTTTTATATAAAAAACATTACAGAAACCCCAAACAAGTTTTGATAAATTCACCTCGATCTTAGCGGTTTTTACTGATTTCCGTTATAGTAGTACCAGCATAAATGATCTGAAAATGGCTGAAAATGGTCCGCAGAATAGAAGTTTGTATGTTGGCTGAAGCAATAGCCATTTCAACCCTATTAATACATCACATTTTTCACGAATATTTGTAAAGGGTGTCCAAAATTGAGGTAACATTTTAATTTTGCTGCCATTTCTTTTTTCTACATGTAATTTTTATTCTAAACTTTTATTTTCAGATTCTGAATACATTCCGGTTAGTTAATATGGAACATTAAACGAAGAACTAACGTGTTTTTATTATTAAAAGATTTTTTGAAAATTACAAATGTATTCAATATATAATTAGAAAATCTTTTTAACAAAACTATCTTCACCGACGAAGCACAACAAGCAGAGTTGCCGCATTAGGGGTAAAGATAATCGAAGAGTTATCTTAGAGCAACCATTACATTAACAAAAAGTTACAGTTTGGTGTAGTTTGTGGACCGGAGGAATCATCGGACCATATTTTTTTTAAACGAAAATAGAAATACGATTACGATCAATGGAAATCGCTATAGGGAGATGATCCGAAGATTTTTGTGTCGCAAAATTGATGACTTAGACGTAGAGAATATGTGGTTTCAACAGGATGGTGCCACTTGTGACACAGTAAGAGAAACAATAGATGTTTTGAAAGGAAAGTTCGAAAATCGTATTATCTCTCGTAAATGAGAAGTAAATTGCCCACCAAGATCGTGCGATTTGACACCTTTCGACTTTTTTTGTGGGGTTTTTTGGAATCGAAAGTGTACAGCAATAACCCCATAATAGTTCAAGTTAATATATAAAAAAATAGTCTTTTTTTATTAAAATTAAAATCATACCTCAATTTTGGACACCCTTTATATGCAAGAGTTCTTCGTGCGGTTTGTGTAGCTATTGCTCTCATTCGACCAGAAATGCAACCAAGTGGCTACTTCAACGTAGTATTTGGTTTAAGAGAGTTTTTTCTCGGTTTTGTAACAAAACATGGGTTCAATAATATATATATACTGATGACCCAGCAATAATCAAAGCTAAGGGTTTCTAAGACGAGTCTGTTCACTAACTAGCTCATGGCTACAGTTTTTTGAGAACCATTTAAAGATATGGATAAGTAGTAAGAGATTTGGGGCAAACGATGGCGTCTCCAGTAATGCAAACGCATATTTCGAGGACCTTCTGAGAAAGAACAAAACAGAACAAGAAAAACCCGAATCTAAATACATAACATACATGCATATGTATGTATGTACATCGAGCTTTTTTGAAACATTTTATTTTAAAAAGAGCCACTATAAGCACAAATTACAATGGATACTTTTCATAAGAGTATATCTTGTATTACAATTGTTTATTCCATTGTGTTCGTCGGTACTAATTTCTATTTGAATTTAACATAAAGACAAAGAATGATCACATAAAAGATGATAAGAATACTTCGGCGTATAGTCACCATATGAATTTTTTTATTTTCTTTTTTTATATACAAGAAGTGCTTAAGTGCAAAAACCTACTTGTGGTAGGAGGAGAAGGGAGACACATTTAAAAATTATAATATTTGTCAGCTTTATGGCTTCAAGAATAGCAAAATCAAAATCTCTGTTAAATTATTTAATAATACTTTGTCATTGTTGTAATCTGTAGTACTACTGCCATTACTTGAAGCTGATTTCTGCTGCTGCTACCCTTTTGTACGTACTACTCTATACCATTATTGACATCAATTTGGTATAATTTAAGAGCAAACAAGTAAGTGTATACAGTTTCTAAATGCAGTCAAAAGCTATTGTAGATTTACGCAGGCACACACACACACAGACATATATATTTATATACACTGACAAAAATAATAAAATCTCATTATTACTATCAAATACATGATAATATATATTTATGTAAGTGTTGTTTAGATGAGTATGTGTATGTACTTTCTCTCTCTCTCTCTCTCTCTCACACACCCTGTCTCTCTTTCTCTTGCTGTCTCTTATGATGTTCACCAATCTACAATGATTTAAGGGTCAATGCATTTTTAAAAGTACTTTTTTTTGTGATCCAGTATACTTGTCTATTATTGTCTTTTTTATAGTTGTTGTTGTTGTTGTTCATTATAATATTATTGCCATATAATTGCAGGAGCCACACATTATAAGAGTATGAGTATATACTTGAGATACTGATGGTTTTTTTTTTTTCTTTGTCATTTATTGTATTGTTTTATTGTGTTTCTAGTGCCATAATGTATCCCAATTATCATTACTTTGTGAAGCAAAATATAAAACATTTACTCTGTTGGATACATCAGAATATCACAATATGGTATACGTTGTAGAAATATTTTCAAAGAAAATGTTTATTTTTGGCCATTATTTTTATTAAATTTTTGCATTGATTTTTCCCTTCAGCTCTTATCCACATACTGTGAAATTATAATTTGTTAGGAGGTCTTACTTTTATTTTATTTTCGAGGTGCTATAATGAGCTTTTGATGTTGTATTTTAGCATCATTATAATTTTTCCTAATTTTTTTCTGCTGTCATTGTTAGAAAAGGACATAAACCTCAAAATTCAATTAAAATATGAAACACAAAAGAAGTCATACACATTAGTGCTCTAACAAAATGAAATGTTTTTATTATTTTTATTTTTTGGTGTTAAAGACATTTTTGTAAATGAAACCCAAAAAAGGTGAAAAATTTAAAGCAAAAAATACAATTTAAAATGGCGATATTGCTCAATTGTTATAGAAAATAAAGCAGAAAATACACCACCTGTCAGGGATATCCGTCTGTCCAACTCAATTGTTTAAAAATATTTCATAGTCTAGTGCCATAAGCCCAATTTGAATTTCTGATGTCCTATTGAGGTTTAACCACTAAAACTATAAAGCCGAACGCGTCTCTACTTGACATTCTTTAGTTTGTTGAAAAATTTTATTGCTGATTCGCAATAATAAAAAAAAAAAAACACAAACAAAAAATTGGAAATTGTGTAAAATTCATGCTGCACATGCAAATTTCAAGTGTCTGGCGGAGCGTTTAAGTGTTTCTAAATTGGAATAAAATTAAAAAAAAGAAAATTTGTAACATTTAGTTCAAGCCCAGGGACACTGCAATGGCAATGCTGAGTAAAGGATTTCACTTTCACCTCAAAGTCTGAATTGGTTTTTAAAAAGGAATTTATTTTAATAAATGCTACTCTATTGCTTATCAATAGATAGATCTCTTGTTGTCAGAAAAATCTTTTATGAAAAGTTTTAAGTTTTTATGCCATTCAAGGCTCATATCTATTAAATACACGTAAATACCTACAGTTAGTGTCATTAATATTCGGTTTTTAAGTTTATCGATAATAACACCCTGGCATTAGCAAAATGGATAATCAGAAGAATAGCAAAAACTTAAATAAATGTTGTCAGTATGAGTATTCAAATATATGGAAAAATGGCTCTATGGTAACCCTGCAACCGTGATAAATCGATCAAAGTTTGTTAACCCTGTTTACTAAGCGCCATTAATATTCGGTTTTTCCCCTATTTATATGCTATTTGCAAAAAAACATGTTATTCAGCTACTTTTCCAGCAATATAAAGATACGTTTTAATAAAAGTGCATAACACCTCCTTTCTTGTCTGTCCAAAATTCTACTTCACTGCAAATTATACAAATGGGGCGCAAAGGAAAAAACACTCCTTAAGAACAGCGAAAACTTGTTATTTTCCATTATGAAAAAGGTAAAAAGTACAAAGAGATTGCTGAAATTCTGAATATGAAACCAAATACAGTTGGGGACATTGTCAGAAGGCTCAAAAATGAAGGAAGAATACACTTCATAAAGCAGACAGGTCAGCCAAAAAAATTGACCGAACGGTAAGAAAGTTCAATTGTGCGAAAAATCAAATCTAACCCACGCTTAAGTGCTCCCAAATTAGTCACAGAGTTGCTCAATGAGTTTAAAAAGAAAATATCTGCATCTACTATACGAAGAACCATAAGCAAAAAAGGTTTTCATGGCCGAGTAGCACGTCGTAAGCCATTGGTGAATTTACGCAACCGAAAAGCTCGTTTGAGTTTTGCCAGGGAGTACATTAAGAAGCCTGAAACTTGGCGGGATGACGTTATATTTGCGGATGAGAGCAAGTATAACGTATTTGGATCCGATGGGCGTGTAATGGTGTGGCGGAAGCCAAACTTAAAACCAACCAACCGTAAAACATGGAAATGGACATATTAAGGTGTGGGGTTGTATGGGAGCTAAAGGGACGGGAAAATTAGTTTTTATCAGTGGAATTATGAATAAGGAATCATATTTGAATATCCTCCGTCAAAATTTGAAAGAAAGTGCAAATAAGCTGGGCGTTTTAGATTCTTTTAAATTCTACCAAGATAACGACCCAAAGCACAAATCGCGTTTAATTCAAGAATGGTTGCTCTATAACTGCCCTAAAGTTCTCCATCCACCTGCACAATCCCCAGACCTCAATCCGATTGAGAATTTATGGGATGAGCTGGACCGGCGAATCCGCAACTACAAAATAATATCCATTGAAGACTTGAAATTGCGGCTTCAAGAAGAATGGGATCGTATTCCTACAGCTCTAAGTGAAGTTATAAAACAAAAGGGTTATCCAACAAAATACTGAATTTTATATAAAACCATTTTTTTCTAATGTATTATTTGTTACTTTTCAAAGAAAACCAAATGTTGAAAAAGATATACATTTAGCTTAAGACGAATCAGTTAAACATATCTCTTTAATAAAACCGAATATTAATGACACTAACTGTACCATAGTCGAAAGTGATTAATAGCCGTCAAAAGCAATTCAATTGCTTAAGAAGTGTGAGTGTTTTTTATTCTAAAGGGGCAAAAGAAAAAATAAATTTCTTTACAAAATACTAATCCAGTGCAAAAACCATTGCATTTCACCTTGACATTTAGATAAGTATGTATATTTGTATGTATATTCGAAGTATTACTTCTCTGTTATCATTTCACATATGAATTCTACGAAAAATTTGACATCATCATGAGCAGACATCAAATTTAAACAAATTATTTTATAATTATTATTATTACTTATTTATTTATTTATTTTCTTCTTTGATGAAAACTTTTAAAAACAACTTGTTGCTTCATTTTCTACAAAATTTATTTTTTGCCCCTCTTTTATTGGTGTCATTATACTTTTAAAAGAGTGAAAAGCTTTCTTTTATAAAAATCCATTAAATTTCTTCGGTTTACTTTTAATAAGTCTTTGCGTACTTTTTAAGATGTATTTCTATACAACTGGGTATTTGTGCGTTTGTGTCCAGGAAGGGAATGGCTCTTGCAACAACAACAAAAATTTTGTTTTTCCCTAACTAGAAGGACGAGTTACATACATACTTTGTAATTCTCTTCAATGATGTTTACCTTCCATTTTCTTCTGCTATTTGCTCCATCTTAAGCTATGGTCCCATTTGGCAAATATTTGCCGAAAAACGCGTAGCCGTTATTTTATAGAAATGTTTTTTTCGAATTATTTTCTTTTATGACAACATTTCTCAATCATTTCTTTTTAGTATCAAAAAATGTTTAAATTTTTTAGTATTTAATTTAAAAAAAAATAATAATAAAAAAACAAATATTTCGTAAAATATTTGCCAAATGTGAACGTACCTTTACAAGTATAATTTGAAAATATCTTGAGCAGAAGTTGGTCGCAATAGTCGAATAAGTTTTCTCTTCTTATTCTACTTATTCGAGTTTATTATTTTTTCTTGTAGTTGTACTTGTAACGAAACCAAAACTATATGCGGTTGCAAGTTTTACTTTTCAACATTTTGAGGTTGATGTTGTTGCATTTACTTTAATGCGACATGAGAACGCACTTGTTGAGAATGAGCACAAGAAAATTGAATTGAATTGAATTGCCAGAATACGTAGTAAAAGAAACCAATAGAGCAAAAGGCAAAATTGGTAATAAAATAAAAAGTCTTTGAAAAAACAAAATAACAAAACTGTATAACAACAATAAAAATAATATGTTTTGTTTTTTAATTTTTTTTTTTATTTTATTTGTGTGCCAATTTAATAAAATAATTCAAAGAAAAACAATTGGAAAAAACGAGAATGAAATTTTTACACTAAAAATCATTCAAATGTGCAACGTTTTGCGGTGAATGTTGATTATTTGAATAATAACTCTGTACTTTTAAAAGTTGTTGTTGTTTTATTTATTGATTGCTACTGACTGCTGCTGGCTTTGTCCACCTTTTACAATTGTTTTCTGTTGTTTGCATTTTTTATCGTTTTTTATTTTTATTTCTGGTACCTAGTAATTGCGACAAATTTCCTCCCACTGAAAAATAACAAAAAAAAATTTTTTTTGTTCTTTTTCGTGTTCAATTGTACCAATTCAGTGATTGCTTGTTGTGATTTTGTTGTTATTTTTGGTTTTTTTTTTTGTTGTTTATAATATTTAAATAGACTCATACCACATACACTTGCCAACGGGGCTTACTATAACATGAAAAATATTAAAGTTATGTTGCACAGTGGGTCAACGGTATGTTTTTAATTCAAGCATCGGTATCAAGTAATTAAAATTAAAATTAAATTTTTGACCACTTTTTCATGAACTGCATGAATAATTTTGACTTTCAATTGCTCAAGAGTTGTTGAGTTGCTATCTGAAAAGGATTGGCTTAAAATAATCAAGTGTGCGTATAAGATCATGGAGGCCGGGTACGTAGCACCATCCATTTGCCTTACTAATTCTACGAAACCATTGGTCGACAGTTGTTATTAATTCCATTAACGATCCTTGTGACATAACATATTATTTTCATGCTTCCGATTCTGCTGCTTCGTAGTGGGTTTCGATCTATGGCCAGTTTCGTTTTGTCGTTATGCCAAATTTATCTCCATTTCCTTTGCATAATATCTTTACAACCAGTGGCTAGAATATTCCTAGAAAGCTTAGTAGACAGTGTTTGATAAGTGCCTGAACGCAACTGACATTCCAAACTGCTGCGCTCCACGGCTCGCAGCTATACAAAAGCGTACACTTTACACACGAGTTGAACATGTTAACTTTCCTGTTTGGAGAAATATATCAAGATCGCCATATCATATTTATTCTGCAAAAAATTGGCTACTTGGGTTCAATCTGTTTTGGATGTCAGCACAAGATTTGCCGGACGTCTGAAGGATGTTGCCAATAAAGCAAAAGGATAAAACTTCGTTTCCACTACTGTCATTCGTGTACGATGTAATAAAGTAGTATCGAAATTTTCTCAGAAGCATGCCGATGTGCAAGGGTATAAAAAGCATAAGCAACGTAATGTGACGAACACTACTCAACTTATTCTTCAATTATGATCTACAGATGACCTGTGTGGACAAAATACACGTTATTCCTATCGTAGCACCGACTTTAAGGTCTCAGAGGGGCGTTTATTTATATTTTGGACAATGACTTAATAAGCAATGTTGATACGCGTTATACGGCGTCAATTTTTGCACTGTACCAGGCCATCCTTTTTTGGAATATTTTTGAACACTCCCTCTTATAGTTTATCATATAACTGGTTCGTTTGCCAGAACTCCTCTATGGTGTTAGCTAGGAGCTTGGCATTGATTTCCGGTGTTGCCATTCGTAGCTCGTAGGCTCACACTATATAACCAATTATTGTAAATAATATGCAAAAGATAACCTGGCAGCTTTATTTTCGGCAACTATACCTGTAAACGTATGCGTTTAAGCAAAAAGAAGCTTCATTACTAAAAAAGGTTTTTCTAACAGAGCACTACTATTTTTTACAACAAACTTCCTCAATTTTGAAACGATTTTTGAGCATAATAGTCATGTTCATTGTAAATTCAAAAGAAACGCTACAACAGATTGAAAGATCTGGCACTTTCGGTATTAAAAAGTTGGCTTTCGCCTTTCATTCGAAACGTGTTAAAAATTAAGGAAATTTTCTTAAACAAAATTCTAAATTTGAACTCATTCCTTGTTATCCTTTTAAAAATTGAACTATTAAACTAAAAGGAGCACATTATCTCCACCCAATTTTTAATTAAAGCAGTAATTGGTGAACTACTCTAATTCTAAACTGCATTTACAAAATTCTTACAAATAAATATTTAAATTGTTTTCTTTATCAAATTTATTCTCTGTACCAAATTTACACAAAAGCGCTTTATCAACGAAAATGAATTTTATTGATTTCACAAAAAATGCAGCACCTGCATTAATCGACGTCCTTCAAATGGCGGCAATGCAGCAATAATTTCGAAATAAATACGAAAATAATGAAAAATGAGTTACACACACACAGATATTTAAAATAAATTTTAATAATTTCCATATGCATTACATACAAAGTTTCTTTTTAAATATTTTTTTTCGCACAATCGCGATTATTCCCACATTTAATCATTCACAGTAAGTGGTGAATAAAACACCGAAAACGTTTTTTCTTTACGAAAATTATGATAAATTGTTAATTAAGTCTTTAAAAGTCTCCTGAGGATTTTGGCAACACGTTAACGAAAACAAAATCCTGCTAAATTTTGGTTTTATTTTTGCCATTTAAACTTAATAGGGAGCAAAAAAAACCAAAAAAACCTGCACTAAAATTCTATAAAAAAGAAGTAAAACAAAAAAGTATGATATGGCTGATATACAAAAATCCTTAAAACATAAATCATTTCTTAAAATTGGAGCCAAAAGAACATAAAAACAAAATAGATTGCCATGGCAACATTCACACACACTCACAAATACTCAAACACATATGCTAAGTGAGATATTTTATAAAACAAAGAGAGAGTGAGGGGGAGAGAGAGAGAGACACAAAACAAATAGCAAAATAAATACTCTGGCACATTTGGAACTTTACATAAAAAAATAAAAAAATGAGAAAACTTATGAGCGAAAGAGAGGGAGAGAGTGAAATGAAACATCTAAAAGGTGTTACTTTAGAATTTAGTGCATTTAAGCAAACACACACATACACACACAAACAAACAAACGAACAAATGCTTTATTGCGTTTAAACTGTTTTATATGAGAGCAATAGTTTTTCTATTAAATATAGTCGTTGTTGTTGCTGCTGTGTAGCTCACAATAAACTAAAAACATTTGTTAGAAATGCCAAAACAAAAAAAGACGAGAAAAAACCATATCATCACGCAGCTGGAATTGTTTTGTTATGTTTTATTTGTTTTTTGTTTTGCTTTTTTATGGCGATATTGTTTAGGAAACCACCAACAACACATATGAGGCTTTTTCTACGATATCCTTAAAATGCCGACACATATACTACGTACATGTGTACACATTTGTATGTATGCATTTATAAGCAAGAGTATGTTACAGTGTAGTAGACGGACATACAACACAAAATTGTTCTTTAATCCAAACATGACATTTTTTTTTAACGCCCCAGCCCCGTCGTTTGCCGCTTTTCAGTATTTCACCATTTCGGTGTAACGTGTACCGAAGGGGTTAAATTATAGTTTTGCTACTCGTCGTCGTATCATACAACATAAGTTTTTGACAATGAATGATGAAAAATACAATATATACGAGTACATACTTATACAGTTGCATGTCTCATGCTGCAGTAGAGGCAACTATTATTGCTACTGTTCGTTGCCATTTAATTATCAATGATATTGGTGTTATTTTTGTTGCTGTTGCTATTGTTATTACTGTGTCATGATAGTGGTGAAGAAACATGAATTTTTGTGTTTTTCTCATATTGAGCAAAAAAAAACCAAGAACTACTCACTCATACAATCACATAGCACAACACCAACAATTTCATATAAATTATTGTTCTTTCGGAATTTCTCTGTTTCATCGTTTTCTTCTTCTTCGTTTGTGTTTCTGGCGTAAAAAACAAAACGCTTTGACAGGGTCAAGGAGAGTTTTTGATAAGAAACAAATTAAAAAACAACAACAACAACAACCTAAACAACGGCAAAAAATAGAAAGACACTCTTTATAAATCAAATAGCCAAGTGGTCATTACCAGCAGCACATATCCCACACATCGTGTGCAGTAAATTCAAAAGAAAAGAAAATCCCCTATTTAAAATGACAAAAAGAAGTCATGTGTGATTTATAATTTCTTGTAGATGTGTGTATGTGCTATTTAAGATATCATTGCTAAAAATTGTAATAAAACAGATTTTAATATTTGATTTGTTTAATGATTGTAAACAAAAATGGAAACCAAATAACGAAATTCAAATCAGAATGCCAGTAAATGTTCACCATGAAGCTGTCAATTGCTTACATCACACCTTAAAAAAAATAATTTAAACCAAATAAAGTGAAAATATTATTGAAAACATTTTGAAATGATTACTTTTAGTAATTTCAAGTTTAAAGTCTAAAGCGATGTTTAACATAAATTTATTTATACCGTAAATTTGTATGTTACTAGCTTTTGAAGCATCTGCTTATACATAACTGTGTGCGTGTCAGATAAAGCAAATATTTTTAAAATTTTTTAAAAAAAAGCGATATATGGGGTCCGACAAATAATTTTTTTTTTTTTATAAAAAAAACTACTGAATATTTTTTCAATTTTTTTTTTTATTTGAAAGTACAATCCTTCCGGTTAATAATGGAAAATAATTTCATTCAAATGGCTGCCTCGGCTGGCCATGCAGTAGCCTACACGATCGGTCTAATTTTTAAGCAAATTATCGATTGTGTGCAGCTGTATTTCACCACAGGCTTCACGAATATTGTCCTTTAAAGCGTCAATTGTCTCTGGCTTGTTGGCGTAACACTTATCTTTGACGGCACCCCACAAATTATAATCCAACGATGCCAAATCGCAGCTCCGAGGTGGCCAAACGGCATCAGCTCTGCGGCTGATAAGGCGATCTTCAAAAACAGGGCGCAAAAACCGAGTGTAGCTTCGACTGTGTGACACGTAGCACCGTCCTGTTGAAACAAAATGTTGCTAATATCCTCCTCTTCAATTTTTGTGAACAAAAATTCGTTGAACATGGCCCGATAACGATCGCCATTGACCGTAACGGCCACTCCTTGCTTATTTTCGAAGAAAAATGACCCAATTATGCCTCTGGATCAAAATCCGCACCAAACAGTGACTCGTCTTGGGTGTATCGGCTTTTCAATGTATGCGTGAGGGTTTTCTGTGCCCAAAATGCGACAATTTTGCTTGTTTACATACCCGCCAAGATCAAAATCAGCTTCATCTGAAAAGATGATTCCCAGCGTTGTTCAAGCATATACACAACCATATTCGTTCAGCGGAAAGATAAAACTAATTATCTGTCAAATCAGACATGAGCTAAGTGTTACCATTCACGAAATAAGCACTAGTTGAAAAAAAACGTTAGATGGCGGACCCTGTACTTGAATGCTTCAACAAAAACACAGTAAATTATCATGTCAAGAACATCAAAAGCTTCTGCCTTTCCTATATGTATGTGTATATCCACTTTCAATGGTCACAGAAATCACGCCACCACATAATATCTTCATTCAAGTTATAAAAAATTGGGTTTTGAGTTCACAGAAATCGAGCCACTTCGCAGGACCTCTGAAAGTGTGCTCGTGCCATGTTGTGTGTGAATTTGTCATTAGTGTATTTGTACAGTATTCAACTTTTTTATCTTGCACTTAACACAAAAATTTACTTAACATTTTTATTTACACCTGAACAAGACTTTACTCTTTGACTGTTAAATTATATCTAACTGCCCTAACCATTGGTCGCCGCCTTTTATATAAAATTGGTACTAATGTCGAATGTTTTTGTATGTACTACAACTTGCTACATGCTACATGTCCGTTAATTTAAAATGAAAGATCACAATACACAGAAAGTAAACTGATAACACCGTTCATTACCGTTGATTACGTTATTGACAGCCTTGACACAAACCAATAGACTAAAATCCCCCAATAAAGTTTTATAGTTCCATATATACAAATGTTGGTGTATTTTTTTTTTGCATTTTTATTTTCATGACAATATGTTACAAAAAGGTAATTAATTACACCAGCTGGCATCCAACATTGATGACATAATGCCGTTACAATTCAAGACACTACAAAGCTAAGCTAATGATTAACGCAAGTGTCCAAAATAACTGTTCAGCGCTGGTAAGTCATCCGCCAGCCCAGGAGACAAATATAATTTGTGTTTTCTGCGAAATCTTTCTACAGCAATGCCTTAGAAGAACATGCAAGGCATGTTCTCTCTCATGCTTTAGACAGATTTTTTTCAGAAATTCTTTTGAACTTTTCAATAACTTGGAATTAATGGAATTAAATTCGGTAAAAGAAAAGTAGATCAATTTATTTATTTGTAATAAACTAATATTTTTTTAAGGAAATATGTTTAAATTACGTGCCACTGTAGTATGGTCGTCGGTTCAAAACCAGGACAGATCATCTTAAAAAAAGAAAAACGTTTTTCGACAGCGGTATCATCTCATAACATTAGCTAGTAACTGGTTACGAGTATCACTACTATTGAAAACTTCTCTAAATGCATTTGCCGTTCGGAGCCGGCGTTAAACTGTAGGTCCCTTTCAATGAGTTTCAAAATAGAATCGGGTGCAGCTCATTGACTGAGAGAAGTCCCCATGTGCCTTCATGGAATGTTATGGGAATTAATAATAAAAAATGTTTAAATCACCTTAAAACTTTGAGTCATTAAATCAGCGACAGCGATAATAATTAAAATGTTATTAAACAAGCATTAAATAGTAATAAATTTTACTTTATTTTTAATTTAAGAAAATGCTCTTTTAAAATAATTTTATCAATATTGTCTAGTGATTACACTTTAATTATTTATCTTTAGCGTTTTCCTTCTTTTTTTTTCTTTTTGAAAAAGAAAACAACATTAATCAGGATATAATTTCATAGTGCTTGCCGTTGTCTCCCATATCATAACAGAAAGATTTCATTAAAAACCATATCAATAGCGAGTCCCCAAGCCCCTCCCTTTCTCCGCTACTCAAGTGTACAATTTATAACTAACACTTTATCAACATTTTAAACTTTCTAATGATTTAAAGGCAAAAAAAGGAGGAAAAAATTCCTCTTTTACAGGCACAACTAGAACAGTCTGTTCTCTTGAGAAATTACGCTCGTCTTTAAAGCTTTGATGCTGCAGAAAAAAAAAAAAAACAACAAGTCAGTGGTATTTGTTGAGTAACGAACTCTTATCAAAAAAAAAAAATCAAAGAGAGAGGGAGAAAATATCATGTTAGAACAAAACGGTACCTTCATAATTTATGGGCCACTTGTTTATTAATCAACAACAATGATGGCAAAGCGAAAAAAAAGAACAGAAAATTTAGGAAATTTACTTAAACAAAAAAAAAAACAGAAAAACACCAAAAGGAAAGAAAAAAATCAAAATAAATATTTGGAAAATTTTACAATATTTGTTAAAAGTTCACTCACCCATTCTTTTTTACTTTTATTCTTCTTAAAATACAAAAAAGAGAACAATAACAAAACACTACATCAACAGCAGCAGCAACAACAAGAACAACATTTTAAACTACAAGTAAAACTTCAAAAGAGCGCCAACGGGAAAAATGTTACTGAAATAAAATAAAAAGTGTGTATGTGTGTTTATGTGTGAGAGAGATCGTAGCAATGTATGTATGTATGTAATACTATTTCCTCCAGTGTGTGTTTGTGTGTGTGTGTGAGAAAAAGTAAGTTTGTTTAAATAATAATAAAAACAACTGAGAACTTTTGTTTTTTAAAGAAAACAAAAACAACCATAACAAAACTTTATCTCGAAACAGTCAGTCACAGTGTTTCTACAATTTTTTTTGAGTTTTTTTGTTTTTATTTTGTGTGTCAGTAGGTTAAGTTTTATTTCTTTAAAACAGTTTTTAAAAAAAAGTGAATAAATAAAAATAGAAATATTTAGAAATTGAAAGGAAAATGGCAAAGAAATATCCAATAGAACCAACTTCTTCATCTTGGTTTAAAATGAAAATGGCCCCAAGGAAGACTCATACGCACACCCATCACATCCTTATCCACAGCAAGCCATGAAAATTCATTTCATCATCAATGCTACAACAGGAAGAGTAAAAAAAATACAAATTTCGAATGCTTAGAATATTCATAAAATCATGTTACATCTCGATTCTCCTCTCCTTTTCTCTCTCTCTCTCTCTCTCTCTCTCTCTCTCTCTCTCTGTTTCTCTGTTTCTCTTTATTTAGTTTATTTTAGTTTGCTTTATTAAAATAAATTTATTTTCTTTATCTCCCTTCTTAATTTTAAAATTATCAACTTGCAGTGGCATGACATACATACACATTTTGTTGTTGTTTGAAAACAATTATAATAAATTTAACTTAAAATAGTATAATAAAACAGAAAAAAGCAAAAACAACAACAATTCAAAAAAGGAATTTACATTTTGATGAAGATCTGCATTCAAATTGCTCGAAAATTGAGTTCGTCAGTGTTTCAGTATTTTTCTCTTTTTGTGGATAAATGAAGCAAAAACGTGTCCATAAATTAAATCGAAAGGATTTCCATTTTTGCTCCTTGTAGCGATTTTTGTTAACTAAAGCACCAATTAAGACTGAATTTTTTTGTTGCTTTTTTTCGCAAAGAAAATAAAAAAAGTAGAATGAATAACAAGAATATCGAATATCTAGAACAAACAATAAAACAATAAGAACCAAATGGTAGTTTTGGAATTTTTAAATCTTACACTCAAAGATAAGCGTTTACTATACATATATAACAAAATATTAAGTCAAAATGGCACAAATTTGTGTGCAATCAGTTTACAGCTTAAAACCAAATAATAGCTAGAATTGTACAGCCAATGCCGAAATAGTCAACTTCTCGCCACATGCAAAACATAAATGGTTCAGCTCATCGAGTGAGAGAAGTGTATATATTAATGCGATTTATATACTAACCGGGCTTAAAAGCCCTAGTAGAGGTAAACAACATGTGCTATTACAAATTATGGTTATGGTCAACTTCTGTAGAAATAACAGTATTTTCATGCAACACCAAACAAGCCCAGATTTCGAATTCCAGCAAAGCAAAGAAAAATGTCCATCATAATTTTTAGTTTTATCATCCGCCTGAACACGTAAGGAAACAATGACAACAAGACTAACTACAACCCATCATGGGAAGCTCAAGCAACGACACCTCTTGGGAAAAAAGCAAAAAGGTTTGAGTGTATGATAAGCAGCAGTAAGGCTCTCCACTACTGCTCCAAATACACAGACGGGAAGATCGCACCATCATTATTCATCTTAGACCTGCTACAGTAGATCGACATTCTGCTTAGCTGAAGGACAAAAAATCTGAAAAAAGGCAAGATGCCAAAAGAAGTCACGAAAAAATAACAAATGATTTTATTACATCAAAAAACTTATTATTTAGTTTTCTCAGGTCGCCGTTAAATCGAAGCCTTGTAAAATTGTAGAAGCAAATACAATGCTTAGAATTCAGACGCAAACTTTGGGCATTTTTATTGGTTCTAATTTTTGTTTTTAATTCAAAAAATTGAATCACTTCAGCAACTCCGAGGTATACCATATAATTTACCAGAATCTACGTGTAAAAAATTTAAATTCCATTGTAACCTAACTATTCTAATCAAAATTTCTTTCTTTGTCACATATAGTTTCAAGTATAAATCTTTCCTCAACCAAATTATTTGTAAAAAAGCTCTAACTCAATATTCATTTGCTCAGAAGAAACAAAAAAAATCCCTAAATCATTGCAAGCGTCCCTCAATATATACTAAGCCTTTCGGTTAAACAAAATTTTAAAAAAATTTCTTCTGAAAAAGAGTTAAGCGGTGAAAAAGAAATATTTCTAAAGTCAAAAGCGAAAAACAAGTATGGAAAGGGTTAAGCTTTAAATTTTTCCCAAAGTTTTACCAACAGTTTTTTCTCGGCTGTTTAAATGATTGAGTGAGGATGTAATAAAACAAAGAGGGTGAATAAATGCAAAAACAAAAACTTTTTAATTGAAATAAAAATGTTTTGTTGTAGCTTCTGTACATGTAAGCATTTTTACGTTTATATGTGTATGTAGGAGGATATTGATGGGAGTGTGTAAGAGAGAGGGAGAAACTGTTTATATGCCAGTGATGGAAAAGTTGATACGATCGTACTAAATACCGTAGTATTTAGTCTGTGAGGATTTGATACTCTCAAAAATATATCTCTTTTTTTAATTTTTTTACATCCTTTGTTTCAGCATTTCCAGATTTTTATTTAATTTTAGTACCGATGGCAACTCAATTATACTTTGCTACAAAAATGTATGAACTGAAGTACCTGAGAAGTGATATACTTATTCTGATAGGCGATGTCGAGTACATGAAGAATATGTTTTTGACAAAGTCTGAGTTATGGATTAAAAAAAAACCGTACCTTCGTACCTATGTACGCTTATTAACTAATAACTTAGCTGAATATCAACCGATTTTAAATTTCTGATATGGAAAGGGAAGGAAAAGAAATAAAGCTACGCGGTTTGTCCAGTATTTTTGCATATTTATAGAGATATGCTCGTATTTACATAAGACTTTTACATGAATGCCGAGCATTTTTCGTTATTGCCGGATGTATATAAATGACAAAGTGAGACATTCAACGTTTACCCTAACATGGCTTCATGGGCAAGGGAACTTTGGATCCTAAATCGATTGATTGGTGACATCGGTGCTCTTCTTTGGCAAAAGAGGAGGTTTGTACCACAGAAACTACACCAAATTGCAAATGAACGACGAGGTAATTAACCCATCCGCTATGAGACCAGAAGCATCTGTCCACATTTGAGTTATCAAAGAATGGGGCAGATGTTTAAGCGCCCAGAACACATGTGTGCTGACCGTTGGGCCGTTAGCAGACATGCTCAAAGTATGCGAAACCCATATAACAACGATTAAGAGCAGGAGGAATCTTCTTTGCCACTGTTCAGAATTTAGCGATAAGGACTAACTACCAAAATACGATCTGGACAAAATCCTTGCCTTTATAAGGCCGACTGAATGGTTATCTGCTGCCAGACAGGAGCTGCGAGAACTTAGGTGCGTTAATGAAAACATTGTAACACAACAGAACCTACAATTTGGATCCAAATGAGCCGCTGGTAGCTGCCAAAGTAACCAAATCTATGTTTAGTTAAAAATAAAATAGATTTTTGCTTTTGAATATCTGTTGGAAGTCGACAGAAGTATTAAGTGTTTTAGTAAAGCAACTCATGAAAAAATCTTATTTTATAAAATTTGTTACTCTTGTTGTCAAAAAAGTACTTTAAATAAATTTTGTTGATACCGAACGAAAATCCTATTTCCCACAACTGCTATGTACGCATTTTTATAGAGTTATTGGTTTTATTGTTACAGTTTTTGTACTTGTTTTTATTTTTTATCTTTCTCTCTCTCTCTCTCTCTCTTTTTCTCTCTCTCTCGGTTATTGTTAAAATCTTACTTTCATTTCTTACTTAATTTTAGCAAAATACCAAAAACGACAAACATACATACATACATTTACTTACATACATGCATAAACTCATAGTTTTGTATATGAGTATGTATCAAAGCAGTGTACCCAATTTAGCGCCTTTCGCGCCATATTAAGCTTGAAACGCGCTACCGAAAAGTCGCATTTTTCCCTTTAGCGCTTTTTTAATAAACGCGCTAGGTTAGCTTTTCTGTAATTTTTTTGTATGAAATAGAATCACTAAACTCAATAAACTCAATAAAAATGATGTTGCTTCGGATAATATTTGTGCAAAAATGAATAAAATATAGCGTTTTTGAAACATATCTTAAATACAAGGGACCTATTTTTCAGGACTTATAAGTTATTTTAAGTAAAATAGAAAAAATTAAATATTTGAAAGAAGGCTAGAAATTTTATATATTTAGTTACAATACTAAACTTGTAAGCTGTTATTCTTAGATCCTAAAAAGATTCTAATGGAATTAAGTCATTCTATGGTAAACAGCTTCTGTTTCCATCTGTCTTCCCAGTGTGTTCCAATAAATGACCAGTTCCGTTAAGTGGTAGTTTGATTTCCTCAGAGTGTGTCCAATCCATTTCCATTTCCTTCTCACAATTACCTTCATCACAGGATCTTGGCGTATTGTTGTTTCTGGCCAGAATATTTTAAAAATGCGCCGTAGACAGCGGCTTATTAATTTCTGAATGAAATTGACAAAATCATAGCCACATTCCATAACTCGCAACCACACTTCTAACACTTTTGGGAAGATATGTAGAACACGCCCTATAACAATCAGTCGGCCAAAATATTGGCTGCCTAGATTCTATCTGTTCTAACTAATAACTCTGGAATCTTCAGGCATCTTGAGGATACGGTCGAAATAGCAAAAAAAAAAACGGCTTATCTCCCAAATTTCTGCTTCCAATTCGAAAAATCGTTGTGTTATTAGTGTTGTGTTGTTGATCTTTATGTTGATTTGCATATTATTGGTTTTGGAGATGTTTATCCGAAATCGAAATGTGTGTGAGCCAGGAGATAGATGTTGTATGTATATTTCAGGTTTTCCAACTTTGTGTTAAGTCCCAAGGTTATACCACGAGGCATAACAACTAACAATTGAGCACAACGATAAACAGCAGTGGAGAAAGAACACAATCCTGTTTAGCACCAGCTCTAAAAGTTATTTTCTTAATACTACAACTGAACCCAAAAATGGAAAAAAAATATTTGAAGTTGTTGTTTAGTTCTAAATCGTACTTAATCTTATTTTTTAAGCAAAAATAGAAACTTAAATAATATAAATATTTTTTTTAAACAAATTTAATATATTTTGTTATTTTTAAATAGTTTTAATGCTCTTTTACAGCGCGTTTTGATAGCAAATAGTTACTTAAATTATAATTTAGTGCTTTAGCGCCTTCTGATCTTAAAAAGTTGGCAACACTGTATCGAAGTATGTGGGAATTTATTTCAACCTCAAAATAGTATAAAAATAAAATCAGGAAGAGAAAAATAAACAGAAACGAGTCGGACATGTGCATTCTCCACAGGCAACCGAAAAAAAAAATTAAATTCTTTAATATTTGTTTTCTTTCCTTTTTTATCCTTGTACTTGTGTTTATATATTGATTTTTTTATCCAAAAAATTATGTAAGAAAGCAAAAAAAGTTTTCTTTTCTTTTATTATTATTTAATTTAATTAAATTATTTATTGGTTTTATCACTAGTATATGTCACTGTGTGTGTATGTGTTAGCAATAGAAAAAAAACAAAAGAACAAAAACAAAAAAACAAAACAAAATCCTGTCTATTTCTTGTGCCTCTTTCATCTTGTAATTATTGCTCTTGTGAAGGGAAAAATGTTTGTACAACAATAAAATAGGATCTTTATTAATACAACAACATCAACAGATTGTAAAAACTTTTTAAAATTCTTTGAATTTTAAACTGAAATGTTGACGATGGCGATTTGGATTCTGAAAGCAATGCTGCTGCTAATACTGTTGTTGATACTGATTTAAGTTTTATTTATTTGATTTTTATCTTTTTCTTAAGAATGAATTGAATTTGTCTGATAATTCGATTTATTTCAACAGATAAATTTCTATTTCGTTTATTGTTTTTTTTTTTCTCCGTCACTCCTCTATGGAGTATATTGGCTTTCCACAAAGCATCTCTTGCTTTGTTTCAGTTTCTTTAATCAATTTGATAGTTCAAGCTAAGTAGATGATTAATCCGCTGTAGCTTCCTCCATATGATTTTTTTTTGTGTTGTGGTGAAAATCCTTGCTAATTGGTGGTGATCTTTACTTTAGCATTGTAATTTTTTCCCAGTAAGTGGCGTCTTTTTCTCGATCATTCGTCTGATGTTTGTCATCATCGCCAGAGGTCTGCGAGAAGGGTCGTCAGGGGGGCTTTTTTCTTTATTTTTTTTTTTTTTAGATGGAGTTATCTGGAGGAAAGTTCATGCCTTTTTTATTATTAAACATTCGAAACCTCAATTAAATTTTTTTTCGTCATGTCCTCTGCTGGGGCTCGAGCCTGGGTCGTTTGTGTTGTTATGCGTGCGCTCTAAGCACTACACCACGTCACCCCCTTATTGTTGATAATTGATGTTTAAATTTATTTAAATTGTCATTTCCTTCCTTAACAAAATCAAATAAATATTCAGCAAAACTCTTATTTTCTATCTAAATTATCAAATTTAATGCCAGGAAGTTAAATTGGAGAAGCTTTGATAGATAAACTGAGAAAAACAAATTTAAATAAAATTAAAAAAAAGGTTAGAGAGTCGTAGTTCGAACAAAATCATGTTTCAATTAAATTTTTTTTCGTCATGTCCTCTGCTGGGGCTCGAGCCACGCAACCCCCTTATTGTTGTTAATTGATGTTTAAATTTATTTCAATTGTCATTTCCTTCCTTAACAAGATCGAATAAATATTCAGCAAAACTCTTATTTTCTATCTAAATTATCTAATTTAATGCCAGGAAGTTAATTTGGAGAAGCTTTGATAGATAAACTGAGAAAAACAAATTTAAATAAAATTTAAAAAAATGTTTGAGAGTCGTAGTTCGAACAAAATCATGTTTAGTGTTTTAACCTGTGATGGCTTTGTTTGTTCATCAAAATTCGTGCATTTTAAGTTCGGAGAGCTCAAATATGAATGATTATTGAAGAATAAATGCATTCACAAGTTGTCATTTTTTAATGCGTATTTGGTATTAAGCACACTATCATCCGAGGTTGTTGTAGCTGTAACGATATCTCGATATATCCATTGAAAAACCCAGTTATTTTCGGCGAAATCAAAAATTTATTGTTGTGGTGAATTGTGGTTTAAACAAAATGGTGTCATGTGACAATTGCTTACTCCCATAATCTCAATTGACTACCTAGGTCTCGTTTGTGTTTTATTATCATTTAATTTAGCATCAAATTCGCTCTAAAATATACATTAAATAAAATTTGTTGATAGAAATCGTTGTAACAATACAGAGACATGTTTTTTTAATAGGATCGCCTGCAATGAACACTCCAGACGGCGTCATTAAGAAATTATATGATTTTGAAGTTCAGAAAACGAGTTAAGCAAAGAAATACGTTGTATTGCAAAATTTAAATTTTGATAACTTATATAAAAAGTGAAACAATTTGTTAATGTTTTTTTGTGCGGTGTAGTATTGCGCTCCAATAACTGATTAAAAAATGTTCACACTACATATTACAGTTTATTTTTTAACTCAATTTAACTGATATCCCTTGAAGCCCTAAAAACTCGAATAAAAATTTAACAACAATTTTTTTAAAATTTCGTAGAACAAATGTTCTCTATTTACATAAATCTATGTTATACTGAAATATTTAAGGTTTTCGAGACCATGGGCTATAAAGAGTTACAAGCGACAACGTCACAATTATAAAAAATTATCATGAAATGTTTCGAGAAAATCCCGCATAAGCCATATCCACTTGTCAGATGTATTATTTTATAATAATATTTTTAAAGCCAATGATGATGCCCACAGTTTTAATAACAATTATTTGTTTAATAGAAATGCAAAATGAAAATAAAAATAAAAAAATTAAATCCTCTTTCAAATACATTTCTGTATAACACATCTGTGGTTATTTAAGAACCTTAAGCACACCCACAAATACCGACACACATACATACGAGTACATACACATTCATAAAGATGGCATTCACTGTCACTTAAGTGTGATGTAAAAAATCATTAAAATACTCAACACCAACAGGGACTCCGACACCAGCATCAACACCACCATCGCCACATTATAAGTTGTCTCATTTGCAATTCTTTTAAATGCAACAGCAGATGGACGGATAGACTGTTGAATTAATGGCCAGCAGTATAAGAGAACATATGTGTGCGCGTATAAAAAGACAAGCATCGTAGAGATGGCTCTGACAGACAAGCCGCCGATAGACGTATAAAATAAAATGATCATTTAATCGTACATTTTTGGTCATTTAAAATAATATCTCACGAAATGGTTACAACGAAACAAGAAGCTTAATATTATACACGAAATCTGAAAGCAATTGATTCTTTCATCCTTTTCTCGTTTTTCTGTTTTTTGTCCAATAATTTTTAATTTTATTTTTATTAACATCGTTATTTTCAATAAATCAAATTCCACACATTTTTACAATGACGACAGACAGACAACATACATACCCACACACACCCGATCGTTTTAAAAAAAGTGAACGAATGACATGATGACGTTATTATTGTCACTTGAAAATGTAAAAATTTAAACTGAATTTTAAGGCATTTAAGCATGAAATACAAAACGAAGGCAACAATGTCAAAAGCAAAACAAAGGCGAAAAATTGTTTGCCCCGCGCCACCTCTCTGATGATCAGGTCAATCAATCACTCACACAGTGCCACACAAAATAGGCAAACCTGAATGAAAACAAGAAATAAAATAAAACTGAAATAACATTTACATACATACAGATGTATGCGTGTATGTACGAACATATTTACCGATTCACTTACAAAATAAATGAACACTCACTTCGATATCACAAAGGCCAACAAAAAAAG
This sequence comes from Wohlfahrtia magnifica, assembly GCA_023159175.1. Classification (NCBI taxonomy): domain Eukaryota; kingdom Metazoa; phylum Arthropoda; class Insecta; order Diptera; family Sarcophagidae; genus Wohlfahrtia; species Wohlfahrtia magnifica. The sequence continues at coordinate 1,966,737 of JAKWBJ010000537.1, forward strand.
CGAGCATTTTACTCCTCAATGTTAAGCAAATAAGATGACATCCTCATTCAATGAATTCGTAAATCAAAACAACTTTAGCAGTCGGATTTCTCAGCAAAAATAAAGAACAAAACAATAGCAGCAGCAACAACAACAATAACAGCGGGAACAACAACAAAAATTAACATGATTATTTATGTTTTTTTGTTTGTTTGTTTTATTTGTGTCTGCTCTCCTTTGATTTTAAGCTGCTTTAGATTACCCGTGGTGACACTGAATTAAAAGTCTATAAAATGTCAGTCAATCAGTCACACATCTAGCCAACCATCCAGCCAAGCAGCCAAAAAGTCAACAAAAAAAAAAGAAAAAAAAACAAATTCTTTTTAACAAACAATAATCCCCATGACCGATTAAACCTTAATGTCCTTGTCCTTGCTGCTGTTGCATGGTGTAACATTTTTAATTCTGATGAAAATACTGCAACAACAACAGCAACAGCAGCAGGAGATCAAATGTAAATACATTCCTTTCCTTTTAAAATATCTTTTAAATTTTTTTAAAAACTTTAAAGGACGAAAATAAATTTGTATTGATAACACGAGGGCAACTTAATAATTCCGAGACTTTTTGCATACAAAATATATACAAGTTGGTGATCACAGGATATTTTCTTATTGTCTACATAAATTAATATATTTTCTGTGTCATTTTTACGCCCATTCTACTGCACCGAACTTAGAATGATATACATATGTACCTGCATTTGCGCAGCATCAATTTTATTTAGCCCGATTCAGAACTCTGAGAGTAATACGAGGTGCCTTTTAAAATTCAGATAAAAAAACATAAAAATAAAAATACAAAAGAAGCCAAAATGAATCAAACGCATGCAAAAGGAGGATCTTATAAATACCAAACTCTTTCAGGACAGGACTTGGATTGAAATGAAAGAATTTTGCCGCAAAAAAAACATGAGACAGTAAACAAATTGGGCTACGCATACAAATACTTAGTACACTGCCTAAAAGTTTTATGAAATATGTACAGTTAGTGTCATTAATATTCGGTTTTATTAAAGAGATATGTTTAACTGATTCGTCTTAAGCTAAATGTATATCTTTTTCAACATTCGGTTTTCTTTGAAAAGTAACAAATAATACATTAGAAAAATGGTTTTATATAAAATTCAGTATTTTGTTGGATAACCCTTTTGTTTTATAACTTCACTTAGACGGTTTGACATGTTTTTTACTATTTTAGCTGTATAAGCTGCAGGAATACGATCCCATTCTTCTTGAAGCCGCAATTTCAAGTCTTCAATGGATGTTATTTTGTAGTTGCGAATTCGCCGGTCCAGCTCATCCCATAAATTCTCAATCGGATTGAGGTCTGGGGATTGTGCAGGTGGATGGAGAATTTTAGGGCAGTTATAGAGCAACCATTCTAGAATTAAACGCGACTTGTGCTTTGGGTCGTTATCTTGGTAGAATTTAAAAGAATCTAAAACGCCCAGCTTATTTGCACTTTCTTTCAAATTTTGACGGAGGATATTCAAATATGATTTCTTATTCATAATTCCACAGATAAAAACTAATTTTCCCGTCCCTTTAGCTCCCATACAACCCCACACCATAACATGTCCATTTCCATATTTTACGGTTGGTTTTAAATTTTGTGGTTGTAGCTCCTCATTTGGCTTCCGCCACACCATTACACGCCCATCGGATCCAAATACGTTAAACTTGCTGTCGTCCGCAAATATAACGTCATCCCACCAAGTTTCAGGCTTCTTAATGTACTCCTTGGCAAAACTCAAACGAGCTTTTCGGTTGCGTAAATTAACCAATGGCTTACGACGTGCTACTCGGCCATGAAAACCTTTTTTTCTTATGGTTCTTCGTATAGTAGATGCAGATATTTTCTTTATAAACTCATTGAGCACCTCTGGAACTAATTTGGGAGCACTTAAGCGTGGGTTAGATTTTATTTTTCGCACAATTGAATTTTCTTCCCGCTCGGTCAATTTTCTTGGCTCACCTGTCTGCTTTATGAAGTGTATTCTTCCTTCATTTTTGTGCCTTCTGACAGTGTCCCCAACTGTATTTGATTTCATATTCAGAATTTCAGCAATCTCTTTGTACTTTTTACCTTTTTCATAATGGAAAATAACAAGTTTTCGCTGTTCTAAAGAAGTGTTTTTTCCTTTGCGCCCCATTTGTATAATTTGCAGTGAAGTAGAATTTTGGACAGACAAGAAAGGAGGTGTTATGCACTTTTATTAAAACGTATCTCTATATTGCTGGAAAAGTAGCTGAATAACATGTTTTTTTGCAAATAGCATATAAATAGGGGAAAAACCGAATATTAATGGCGCCTAGTAAACAGGGTTAATAAACTTTGATCGATTTATCACGGTTGCAGGGTTACTATAGGGCAATTTTTTCCATATATTTTAATACTCATACTGACAACATTTGTTTAAGTTTTTGCTATTCTACTGATTACCTTTCCATTTCGCTAATGCCAGGGTGTTATTATCGATAAACTTAAAAACCGAATATTAATGACACTAACTGTACTTGTAGTGTAATTTAATATTTATTTGACAATTACGTACGCATATTTAAATAAATTTATACGCTGTGTGTATACACATATGTATGTATATACTAATATTCTGTTTTGCGTATTTTTATTTTGTGTAAAAAATAACCAACCAATTAACCAACAAGTGTCGATAAAAATTTTTTATACTTCAAGCAATAGCTTCAATATACTAAGCAATTTAAAATGTAAGCCTAACTTTTAGTGTTAGAGGTAAGATGATTTACCCTTCAGCGTAACGTTCACTTTAAGCTTTAAGTATACTTCTAATTATGAAAAATAAATATTCTGCCCGATATTGGCTAACAGCAAATTGTAATAATGGACCTAAATTATATACACACATACACACATACATATGTAGAGTATGTACATAATTAAAATAAATGTTAAATGCTAGAAAGCGGCTGATTGTGTTGGTCGCTGTGTACACTAGTACAGTGCACCCTTTTTTTCCAACATTATCGATTCTAAAAATTCAACCAAATCACAAAATTCTAGAACATCAACTCCAAATAAAACTAAATTTTAACTTCAATAACTTCTAAAACACATATGTACATATGTATGTGCGTATATACATTTATTTTGTGAAACTAGTTCCAAATTTGGGGATTCCCCTTATAACTATTATAGAAATGAAGTTACATGTGTTTTTCTTTCTCTTTCTCAGTAGATTTTACGCTCTCTTTTTAATTCTTTTTTGTTTCTTTGGATTTATTTTCGTTCGCTTTTTGTTTATAAACAATAAAAACGCTTTAAACTACACTATCGATATGTTTTTTACATATGTAAATTTGTACATTCATAAACGTCAACAATCTGATAAACGTCAACACCCGCGGTTTTAATTAGTTGACGTTATCCCGAGTGCACTGCATTTAACTAAAAAACACAAGAGCAGATATTTTTTCGACAGACATTTTAAACAGCGTCGTAAATTACATACAGTTTACCAACTCAGATCATCTGCATCGGAATACTTTTGTTTCGTACAATATCTGGGTCGTGTATTGAATTGACTTTTTTTTTCATAAAATTCTTTGTTTATTTTTAATCATAATGCCTGAAGTGCGAATATGAAACGAAATCAATAATTTGAATTATTGTAACATAGATATGTACATATGTATAGTCGATACGTACATACATACATATAGTATATGAATGAATGTAACAACAACAATACATACAGCAAAAAATAAGGCAAAACAACTAATGATGACATGGAGCATAAATGACTTGATTTTATACATTCATTGTTATTGACATTTTCATTCATTTATCGTACAAAAATAACAAAAAACAATTCATGTAACGAGAACATGAAGATAAAAGAGGCAAAAAAAATCTTAATCAAAAGCTACAAAATGGAAAAAAAGTGAGAAATCAAGAAATCATAGTTAGACATACTACGTTTGTAAATTGCTTTTAAAGATAGAAAAGAAAGAAAATAAAAATAAAAGATTTTTCGAAAATAAACAAAATGAAGTATAAAGCAGAAGTAAGAGCAGATGTTGTTACATGCTTATATTCTAATATGACACAATATTATAATATTTTATCAAAATTTTTTATTTTTATTTCTATTTTAGTTTTTATTTTCAACACATGTATTAATTAATCAGGGAAACAATTCGCCGAAATTTTTGTCTGCTGTACAACCTTAGTTTGTTATCGCTGTAAAAATATTTTAGAGCACAAAAAATTGAATACGATAAAATGCCAAAAACATGCTCTTAAAACTGAAATATGCAGAAAAATGCTATTAAAAGCAAAATATGTACTAAAAAATCGCTGCCAAAACGGATAAATATCTTCATACGACTTGGGTTTGTGCATGAGAAAAAACATGCAATTGCATATTTCTGGTTTCCCTGGTTATAACTTATCAGTAGCAATGTATAATACAATACGACATAAAAGTTTCCATAGGAAAATGATGAATCGATATTCTGTATATTGTGACTGACCTAAAATCCAAAAGGCCGTAAGTGAAAAAAACTCAAAATCGATTTTATGATTGATTATGATGTATTTTTGGTAATTATATCATCATTAATCAAAAAGTCGATTTCGATATTTTTTTTGGCACTTACGCCCTCTTGGATTTTAAGTGACGATATGCTGGTGTAAGCAGAATTTTTTTTCCTCTAACTAACTTGTACTTCTTGTCTTTATTTCCGTGAATATGTAAAATATTTTCCATTTTATTACAATACCATTCACTGACAGATTGAAGGGCTTAAAGTGTTTAAAAACTTCCATAAAAGCTTTTATTTACAACATTTTACTTATAAATATTCACTCCATATCGGTATAAATAAAAAATTATTTATCCAAAACCATTAAAAGTTTTACAAATAACTTAAAATCCGTAATTTGTATCCACCATTTACTCAGTATCGAAATTATCCATCTTCCATAACATCAATAACCATTTGGTTATTAACCAATAACATTAACAAAAACATTAACATGTTACGAATGTTATTTTATGGTAAACTTTCAATCACTAAATCACCTTTCTGAAGTACTGTATTCGAGTACTTTATTAACTTTCCCTCTCCTCCTCGTCTCACTATTTATGGCAGTACGTGCAGAGTTACTGTTTATGGCTTGAATTTTTTTGCGAACTTTCTTTTTAGACAAAGTTTTCCAATATAACACGTTCGTTTGGATCAAATATGAACAAAAAAAAAAAAAACAAGAAACAACAAGAAAGGCGTGAATTCGTATTATACATATGTCCACGATGGACACGAATTATATTGGTAATCCTTTTTGTAAGATTTATGGTGTCGGTGTCCGTAGTCTGGTATTAATAAATGTGTTGTTATTATTGTCTCTTAAGTTTCTCCAAGTGTTGTTTTAAAATTACCTCACGTCCTCTAAGCTCAATGGGACGTTAAAGTCTACAAGTCCAAATAAATAAATTAAAACCAATAATTCATAAAAAGGATCTGTGTCAGGGAATGCCTTCAGCCGTAATATTTTATTGTTTTTTCATTGGCCATTAAGAACATGTTGTCTAAAGTTGTTTTAAAGATGCAAGTGTAGGAGGAGGTAAAAGAGAAAAATGATAAAGAGAAGTCCTTAAGAAAAAATAAAAAGCGATAAAAATAAATTATAGAAAAATCTGTAGGAATATGTCAATCGATAATTTTAAAACCTGCAAATCATTTAAACGATAACTTTTAAATTTAATTGCGATTTCGAGAATTTAATAGAGATACTTCAACCCTCTTTAATAAATATTTGTTATTTAATCGGTAACAACAGCACAATATCCAAACATTTTCAAAGCATTGCTCCTTTTATTAGAATCGGAATGTGAAATAAGAAACAATAAGAATCTTTGATTTTGTGTAATTTTCGTAATGCGCCTAAAAACAGAAAAACAGCGAATGTTTTCATTCTTTACATAGGATGGGTCATCTATCGGTTTCAATTTGAACCAGCGGTTATTTCGAATCTGACAATACTTATATCATTCTATTCTGTTACAAAATTCAGTATATTATCTCTACTGTACGAAATGACTCGATTTACGGTTGAGCAACGTTGGTATTTATTGGAAATTTATTTCCAAAACAAAGTCAATTGGTCGGAAATTGCAAAAAAAAAAAATCAAAACAAAAAAAAATCATCTTTTCGGATGAAGCTTATTCTCATCTTGGTGGGTACGTCAATAAGCAAAATTGCCGTATTTAGGGCTCAGAAAACCTAAACGTGGTCTTACAGAAGCCAATGCACCCATTACGAGTGACTGTTTAGTGCGGCTTGTGGAGCGGCGGCATCATTGGACCATATTTCTTGGAATATGAGGTTGGCGCAACCAATACGGTCAATGGAGACACCTATCGCACTATGATAACCGATTTTTTTGTGCCCGCTCTTCATGGTATGGATGTGAACGATATTTAGTTGGTGCGACTTGTCACATATCTCATGCCATAATCGATTTATTGCATCAAGCGTTTGATGGCCGTTTAATTAGACAAAATGGTGATGTCAGTTGGCCGCCAAATAGCTGCGATTTGACATCGTTGGACTATTTTCTGTGGGGCGCCGTTAAAGACAAATGATATGCCGACAAACCAGAGACAATTGAGCGTTTGAAGGCCAACATTCGTGATGCCCTCGCCAAGATACGACGCCATATACTCGAAAAAGTTCTCAAAAATGAGTCCGATCGAATGTGGTACTGTAAGGCCAGTCGTGGCGACCATATGAAAAAATAATATTTCATTTCTTGTTTTCGTTTTCTTCCATTTTTAAATTTATACTTTTAAATGGCCCAGCCGATATTTTCAGTGATTCTAATTTTAAATCTCATACTAAATGTTCAAATTTTATATTATTTCTACAGAAATTATTGATACTTTCGTTACTTAAAAGCTCACTCTCGTAGATTGAGAACAAAAGTCATTTCTTTTGCACAAGTATGTATTTGGGGCTCATAACATCCGTGTTATAACACTGTCACCCATTTTGGTGTTCAAAGTACGAGTGAATATAATAAATCAATCAGGGCCGCTACTTAAGACATGACAACCACGTGATGTCGTACAATTGCCAAAAATTTCACTCTATGTTAGGAGTCAGAACCCTTCTAATTTTCTATGTTTCCATAGTTAAACTACGACTCTACATAGAGCTCTAGCTCTTCCCACAAGTTAAATAAACCACATCCACTACCTAAGCCCGAAATCCCAGCACCCGTGACACCGTGTAAGGGAATTGAAGATGGATTGGACATGTCTTAAGAAAACCCGATGAGAACATAGCGGAACTAGCCACAGAATGGAGGCCACAAGGAAGCTGAAGAATCGGAAGACCAACCCATGCTAGGAGAAGATAGGCGGAAAAAGAAGCTGCTTCCGAGCTTAAAATACTGTTACGTTTTAACCTTTTTAAAACGCTTGAGGCATTTTAATTGCGCTAAAATAAACTAAATACCACTTTGCTGCTGTTTACCGTTTTATTTCCTCACTTATCTTTTACACAGTTTAACTTAATACAACAACTTAATATTTGTTTATACAACACTTTTGTCTACTCTTAACAAGACTTTGTTTTATGACAGCAAAACGATAACTAACCGAAGTGTAGGTAAAGCAGCATCTTTATATACCTAATTGCCTACAGTTTGGAAAGTTCCGGTAATGTCTCATATCCTCTATTTTATATCCGTTAATTCAAATGCAACACACAAAGATGGTCGAATTGGCAGTGCCACCAGATAGGCAAATAAGTACGGCATTGACAGTGTACACGTATGCCGAAGGTCCTGGGTTCAATACCAGGCCAGACCATTTGAAAAAAGAAAACAGTTTTCCAACAGCGCTTTCACCCCATAATATCGGGTCCGCCATCTAATGTTTTTTTTTAACTAGTGCTTATTTCGTGAATGGTAACACTTAGCTCATGTCTGATTTGACAGATAATTAGTTTTATCTTTTCGCTTAACGAATATGGTTGTGTATACGCTTGAACAACGCTGGGATATATTGCGACATTACTTTGAAAATCACGGTAATGCTGCAGAATGTGTGCGAAGATTGCGTGCGGATTTTGGAAGAAGAGAAGCACCGTCAGCTCCGTATGTTCGTTATCTTGTGAAAAAAGTGAAAAAAACTGGCATCGTCATCGATAAAGCAAAGCGTGAAAAGCCATAAATAGTGCGTACACCCGAGAATATTGCAGGTGTGGCAGAAAGTGTGCGTAAAGCGCCATCAACATCACTTCACCGTCGTTCTCAACGTCGTTCAGACGAATTTTGCATAAAGACCTTGGTATGACGCCATACAAAGTCCAACTGGTTCAGGAGTTGAAGCCAACTGACCATCCAATGCGTTTTCGCTTCGCTAAGTGGGCCTGCGATCAATTTACACAAGATGCCGATTTTGCCAAAAAAAAAATCATCTTTTCAGATGAAGCTCATTTTGATCTTGACGGGTATGTAAACAAGCAAAATTGACGCATTTTGGGCACGGAAAACCCGCACGCATACATTGAAAAGCCGATACACCCAAGACGAGTCACTGTTTGGTGCGGATTTTGGTCCAGAGGCATAATTGGGCCATTTTTCTTCGAAAATGAGCAAGGAGTGGCCGTTACAGTCAATGGCGATCGTTATTGGGCCATTTTGAACGAATTTTTGTTCACAGAAATTGAAGAGGAGGATATTAACAACATTTGGTTTCAACAGGACGGCGCTACGTGTCACACAGCCGAAGTTACACTCGATGTTTTGCGCACTGTTTTTGAAGACCGCATTATCAGCCGCAGAGCTGATGTCGTTTGGCCACCTCGGAGCTGCGATTTGACACCGTTAGACTATTATTTCTGGAGTGCCGTCAAAGATAAGTGTTACGCCAACAAGCCAGAGACAATTGACGCTTTAAAGGACAATATTCGTGAAGCCATGGGTGAAATACAGCTACACACAATCGATAATGTGCTTAAAAATTGGACCGATCGTGTATGCTACTGCATGGCCAGCCGAGACAGCCATTTGAATGAAATTATTTTCCATTATTAACCGAAAGGATTGTACTTTCAAATAAAAAAAGAAATTTGAGAAAATATTCAGTAGTTTTTTTTAAAGCATTTTCAAAAAAAAAAAAAATTATTTGGCGGACCCTTTATTATCTAGTAACTGGTTATGAGTATTACTACTATTGAAAACTTCTTTAAATGCTTTTGCCGTTCAGAGCCGGCGTTGAACTGTAGGTCCCTTTCAATGAGTCTAAAAATAGAATCGGGTGCAGCTCATTGACAGAGAGAAGACCCCGTGTGCCTTCATGGAATGTTGTGGGAATTATATATATGACAGGGTGACACATAGTGACAAATATACCAAAAATCCACTACACAGTTTTAAGCCGCTGATGTGTGTTTTCTTTTTAGGCATTTTTATTTGCGTAACAATGCGATGCTTAAAAATACTGACATCTCAACTGTAAGTAGGCTCTAGAAAAATGCGAAAATTCATTTGCTTTTTTCCTATTTTAAAAAGCAATTATTACGAGAATTATTTAAGCAATAAATTAATTATTTTTAATTAAAAACTCATGCTATTTATTATGAAAATTTGTTTAATCCTGGAAACTAAGAAACACAAATGTTCCTCTTATAACCCTAATAAAGTGAGTGAGTGTCCTTTACTTCATTAAATTTTTTAACAAAAGCTTCTTTCATATCTAAAAACTTTAAACAAATATTTTCATTTTCCATTTTTTGTTGTTGTTTTTCTTTTAATATCTTCCTGAGAACTTGGTGTTGCTTATGCTATTGTTGTATTTCTTGACATTATTTACATTGTACGAAGGAGTAGGTAGGTAGGTAGGTAGGTATTCAAGGAATATAATAAATATCTGAATAATGAGTATGACTATGAGTATGAGTACAAATTTCATTACTTATCAACAATGTCTTCCTGTGCATAGAGGCACTTAAGAATGTTCCTTCCTTTTGGCAGCACTATAGGAAAAACAGAGGAAAAATTTATCTTTTCTTCTACTATTATGGCAGATATTTTCTTTTATTTCATTTTCAAAGTAAAGTAATAGTTGAAGGGAATAAGTATATTGTTGAAGAAGATAAAATAGAGTCACTTCATACTCGTAGATCATTGATTTGGTGCTAGAAAATACCTGCTAAAGTTTTTCCCCTTTTCCGGAAGATTTTTTTATTTTTATTTTAGACACAGTGGCCTGGCATTAGCGAAAAAGCTGAAATAAAAAATATTTTAAATTGTGAATATTTGATCATGTTTTCTTTTATTACACACCACTGTGTTGCCACTGTATTGTGTTGAATGTAAATATCCATACAATAGCTTCTATTGTTGTTGTTGTCAGAAGAAAAAAGTTTTTCTTGTTTTGTTTTCCATTCAACTTTTATTTTCACTCCTTTTGTTGTGATGCTGGTGACTGACAGAGAGTGCCAGAGTGTTGTGTGCCTAAAGTCTTTTCCTAGATGAACAGCTTAACGACTTTTTATCGGACATAATGACCAGGTGTGTGTAGTAGTAGATACAGGTGAAAATAAAAACAAACAATTACACACACACACACACCCATGTATACACACAAACTTACCCTTAAAGAATTTTAAAAGTGAAAGTGAGAGACAGAGAAAGGGAAAACAAAAAAGTTGTAAAACTCTTATACATTCGCACACATACTCGTACAGGATAAAGTAACCGCTATTGAAGTGAAAAACATAACGAACAAACGAATGAGACGATAAAGTACCGTAAAAGAATAGCGTTTAAAGGGATCAATGGCTACGTCATAAAAATAAAAAACCCCAAAACCACCAAAATATTACTTAAAAACATATTCAATAGAATAAAATCGAATGGCATGATATGGCATAAAACTGTGTCGGCTTTATTATACCGTTTAAGAGTAAAAGTTTCATTAGCCCATCAACTTGTCAAACATGCTAGGATAGTGGCAATAAAAGTAGAGCATGAAACAACAGCTGGAGAATGAAGAAGGAAAACTTTTTGTAATTTAAAGTCTTTAGCAAAACAAACAAAAAATTGTTTAAAAAAAACTCATAAAAAGACAGTCAAAATATTTTAAAATATTCCCTCCTTCAAAGGATTAAATTATAAATATTTTATAAAGACACACACAAACAAACAAACGCAAATTAAATTTACAATTATTTTTAAGACACCGATAAAAGACATGACACAATCATGACCTAATTAGCCACTTGGGAACCAGTTTTTGATTGTCACTTTTCGCAAAAAAAAAAAAACATTTTAAGCCATAAACAACATTTCAAATGGACTTTTTGTCTCGAAATGTGGCACAAACAATTTCATTTAAATTTAAATAAATAGTTTAAGGAAAAAAAGAATGTCTGCCGGATAAAATTTGAATTGTAATGCCGGCGTTAAGCAACAATTTAAATTTCTTAGCAAATTTGAAGAAATTTTTAATATTTTCTTGGATGAATCATCTGGAGGGGGACTGCAGCCTCTTAATTATTTAAAATCAAAAATGGCGATGAAAATGTTTCTTGTTCACGCTAAAATTTGCATCTGGGCTGCTTGTGTTGTATGCAAGTACTATAAATGTAATTTCCTAACATCGTAATTTTACATAAACTTATAGAAACTTAAAGATGAACACAATTTTTATAAAATACTTTCCGTTCAAGTGGCAGCACATGATTGAATCATTTTTCTTCAACTTTTTTTTCAATTCCATCATCAAATGGAACGATTCAAAATAAACGCCTTTTTGCAATTTCAGGAAATAAAACAAAGCAGACGGCAAGTAGTTGCATTAAGAACTCGTTTAGATCATATTTTTTTCTTTCTACTATTTCCACTTCATTGATGTCGAATGTCATCAACATGGTAGTTATCGTGCCACATGTTGCAACATTAAAAACTACTTATTCAGCTGACATCAACTATCGACAATAACCACTAACCACTATCATACGCACAGTATCCGGTCAACATTATAAGGAATGCCTCTGAAATAAAACTATGAATTATTTCTTTTCTCGAGGATATTCCCATTTAGTTGATCAGTTACTGTATGAAAAGTAGGTGGTTGGCTATATATGCATGTACATATAAATGTATATACACAGACTTACAAAAGTTTACATACGTTTGGTTAATTTCAGTTTTCTTTATAATATGAAAATATAAAGAAGAGTATGGAATACGCCCACAAGTACCACAAGGTACAAACAAATGATGCAACATTTTGGGAACGTGTAATTTTCACCGACGATTGTAAGTTTTTTGGAGGTGATAGTCTGTCAAAAGTATGACGAATATCTAATACGGCTTCACAACCAGAGAATATTAACTTAACCGTGAAACTTAGAGGAACTTAGGTCGGTCAGATCAGGGGATGTATGGCCGCAAATGGAAATAGCACGCTGAGGTTCATTGACGGCACTATGGATAAGACTATTTATGTGGAGATTTTAAAGGATATCTAACTACCAAATTGTGAAATTCTCTATTGCTTCAACATAATGATCTAAGGCATAAATCGAAGCTGGTAAAAGAAGGGCTGCTAAACAATGCTAAAAACAATTAATGTTATAGAGCATTTATTGTTTATTATTTATAGTTGACTTTATCCATGCCGTTCCGATTAGCAGATATTATAAAAGCTAAAGGAGGTCAAACGAAATATTATTTTTTTTAATGTCCTTTATTTAGATCGTATGTAAGCTTTTGTAAATTTGCCAGAAAATCAAAACTGAAATTTTTTATATTATTTTTTTACGTTTTTTTTGGTGTATGTAAACTTTTGTAAGATTGTGTATATATAAATATACAGTGCAATCGAAATATATTTATATATATATATATATACATATATATGTATGTATGTATTTACAGTTAGTGTCATTAATATTCGGTTTTTAAGTTTATCGATAATAACACCCTGGCATTAGCGAAATGGATAGGTAATCAGAAAAATAGCAAAAACTTAAATAAATGTTGTCAGTATGAGTATTCAAATATATGGAAAAATGGCCCTATGGTAACCCTGCAACCGTGATAAATCGATCAAAGTTTGTTAACCCTGTTTACTAAGCGCCATTAATATTCGGTTTTTCCCCTATTTATATGCTATTTGCAAAAAACATGTTATTCAGCTATTTTTCCAGCAATATAGAGACACGTTTTAATAAAAGTGCATAACACCTGTTTACTAAGCGCCATTAATATTCGGTTTTTCCCCTATTTATATGCTATTTGCAAAAAACATGTTATTCAGCTATTTTTCCAGCAATATAGAGACACGTTTTAATAAAAGTGCATAACACCTGTTTACTAAGCGCCATTAATATTCGGTTTTTCCCCTATTTATATGCTATTTGCAAAAAACATGTTATTCAGCTATTTTTCCAGCAATATAGAGACACGTTTTAATAAAAGTGCATAACACCTCCTTTCTTGTCTGTCCAAAATTCTACTTCACTGCAAATTATACAAATGGGGCGCAAAGGAAAAAACACTCCTTTTAAACAGCGAAAACTTGTTATTTTCCATTATGAAAAAGGTAAAAAGTACAAAGAGATTGCTGCAATTCTGAATATGAAACCAAATACAGTTGGGACATTGTCAGAAGGCACAAAAATGAAGGAAGAATACACTTCATAAAGCAGACAGGTCAGCCAAAAAAATTGACCGAGCGGGAAGAAAGTTCAATTGTGCGAAAAATAAAATCTAACGCACGCTTAAGTGCTCCCAAATTAGTCACAGAGGTGCTCAATGAGTTTAAAAAGAAAATATCTGCATCTACTATACGAAGAACCATAAGAAAAAAAGATTTTCATGGCCGAGTAGCACGTCGTAAGCCAGCAATCGAAAAGCTCGTTTGAGTCTTGCCAGGGAGTACATTAAGAAGCCTGAAACTTGGTGGGATGACGTTATATTTGCGGACGAGAGCAAGTATAACGTATTTGGATCCGATGGGCGTGTAATGGTGTGGCGGAAGCCAAATGAGGAGCTACAACCACAAAATTTAAAACCAACCGTAAAACATGGAAATAGACATGTAATGGTGTGGGGTTGTGTGGGAGCTAAAGGGACGGGAAAATTAGTTTTTATCAGTGGAATTATGAATAAGGAATCATATTTGAATATCCTCCGTCAAAATTTGAAAGAAAGTGCAAATAAGCTGGGCGTTTTAGATTCCTTTAAATTCTACCAAGATAACGACCCAAAGTACAAGTCGCGTTTAATTTATGAATGGTTGCTCTATAACTGCCCTAAAGTTATCGATCCACCTGCACAATCCCCAGACCTCAATCCGATTGAGAATTTATGGGATGAGCTGGACCGGCGAATCCGCAACTACAAAATAACATCCATTGAAGACTTGAAATTGCGGCTTCAAGAAGATTGGGATCGTATTCCTGCAGCTCTAAGTGAAGTTATAAAACAAAAGGGTTATCCAACAAAATACTGAATTTTATATAAAACCATTTTTTTCTAATGTATTATTTGTTACTTTTCAAAGAAAACCGAATGTTGAAAAAGATATACATTTAGCTTAAGACGAATCAGTTAAACATATCTCTTTAATAAAACCGAATATTAATGACACTAAATGTACATATATTTTTTTCTTTCAGAGTCATAAACTTGAATGATTTTTATGACAATGTCCTTTACGCTTTTCCTGATTATTTCTTTGTCATTCATTTCACATTTTGTTTTTCTCTCTTTTTCTCTGCAAAAACAAAATTTAAAATTTTTTCCCTTTTTTTTGTCAATTTATGAAAAACGAACTTCGGCTTCGATTACAATATATTGATAAAAAAGACACAAAATTGTTTGACTTGGACCAACTGTTTACACAAAAAATGGATTTAAAATATTAAAGGATTTAATATCCACAATTGGATCAAATTTTATTGTGGTCATGTAATGTAGTCAGGGTAATAAGAAAAGCACTTCAATTGGTTCAATATGAAATGGATGCTGTTGTTCTGTTGCTTCCCTCTCGGCTTATCGTCGTGTGAAGGAGGAAGTCAGTTATGGATATGAACGTTAATAAAATTTTGTAAAATTTTAAATGAGTTTCTTAAAGCGTAATTACCTCACTTCAATCTTGTAAGACTCCAGTAGTTTATTTTTTTTTTTTTTACGTCTACTTTATTTAAAGGTTCTTACAATAATGATGCCGCTTAAAACTAGAAGTGCATTACATCGCCTGCATTTAGAAGCCAGATTCTGTTTGGTCGACGGCAACTTAACGAATTTCATCAAGTGACCATCATTACTTAAACAATATGTTGCCAACTTGAATAAATGCTGCCAGCGTTGCCACTTAATTATTATAAAACTTACTCGTTATGATCTGTTAATTTGGTTTTTAGTTATATACTAATGAATTAGAAAGATGAGTACAAAAGTACTCTAACTCCATTGGATACATATCTACCAGGGTTTTTTCAACTAATTTTATGTGGGAAACCTGAAATAAAATTTCTAATAAAAACTCGCTTAATTGTAATAAAAACTACTATTTAATGTTTGAGAAATGTAGTGGCCACAATTACATACCTATCATTTACAATACTTGTTGTATGAAATCGGTTATTGCCTTAATGCAAGTGCCGGTTTCCAAAACACCTATTTTGTTCATTGATTGTCTCGAACTATATTCGAATAGGTTCAAATGTGTGAAGCGATTAAAATTTGTTTCGATAAAAACTTAAATGGCAGCCCATGTTTAACGGCAAAGCATGTCTAAACTGCCGTGGATAGCAAGTTTTTATATTGAAGTATTTTGGAGTAAAGTTGTGTTGTGAGACGACATTAAAGTTCTGTTTTTCGCCAAACTTTTTGTTTTTCTTCACACTCAAATACAATAAAAATAAACATATTCTTCAATACAAAAACTTGTTATCCACAACAAAGAATGTGTGCCTACTTTTGCGGTATACGCGGAAAAAGAATTTTGCTCCCCATTTTCCCGGGAATGAAAAAAGGGCGCGGAAAAAATCCCTAATGTGTACAACTAAACCATTTAAATAAATGATAGTGCACCAACATGGCTACCTTTGTGGCTCTGATGGACACTTCACAATACTGTGCCATACTGTTCCCGTTAATTGTTGTCTATATTATACGACCACTTCCGAATTTTAATCAAATTTTGTTTTGCTGGATAAAAACTACGGAGATCTTGCATCACCAAATTCAATAGGCAGTGAAATGTTATCGATCCCATGAATGCGTTGTCATTTACATTGATTACTGTAAGAAAGGTAGATAGATAATGATTGTCAACAAATATGACTAAGATATGTTGTGTTTGAAGTAAAAACTAGCTCATCACGCAAAGAAACAAGTGCTATACCATCAAGACAGTGTCACATATGTGTACAGTTCCTCTTTATAAAAAAATGAAAAAAATTGCATTGAATTTGAACAATTGAGAGTGTTCTCGTATTTTTACTTTCTTCTTATTATCCTGGCTTTTGCCATTTATACACAAAAAAACTTGCTTAATATTGTTTATTACTTATAAATTTATTTATTTATTTATTTTTTCTTTTGTAATATTTTTCAATTTGCCATTGAAAATATGATGAAATTAGATTTCATATGAAATTTTGTATTCGAATGGTGTATTTCAGAGAAAGTAAAGTGTAAAAAAGAGTTCAATTTTGTGTATGCAGCTTTTGTTCTTTTACTTTATTGCTTTCAACTAATTTGATCTCAAATAAGCACACGCTTAAAACGGATGATACATTTGGTACCTCTGTTATTATCTAATCCATGTTTTGTAAACTCTTTGTATGTTTCCACCTAAACATGTGGACGAATATTTTCATTCGATTCATTTTATGAGCTGCAAGTAATCAAGTAATTTACCAATTTGGTAAATCAACAAAAAAAAAAACAAAAAGCAAACAAAATAGAATAGAAAAAAAACGAAAAATTAAAAGAAAACTTCAGCAAAAAGAAACGAAAAACATCAATCACACAATTTACATCAATATCAACAAGTACGTGTTTGAATGAAATAAATATTTAATTTCATCCAGAGAAAGAATATTCAACAGCAACTTTTCTACACAGGTTTTGTGGTATGAGTATTTAGATTAAAACGAAAGCAAGCAAATGAGTAGAAAAACGGAAGTAGAACCTCTATTTCAAGTGAAACTTATGAAATGAATTGTGATTTTGAACAGGATATGTTTAAATGATTGATAATTTTTGTTGTTGTTTTTTTTTCTGTAATATCCTTAAATGTTTAAATTTCTCATGAATGTGTTCATATTATCTGTATTTGAAAATCTTTTTATCACTTTCCTAATTAACAAATGATTTGTTGTTTGCTTCGTATTCATTATACATTTTCATTACTAGCCATACAGTCTATTATTTATGTAAGTATGCACATATGTATGTATATCAGATATTAAATATTTAATTAATATTCCGCATTCATTAATTTGGTGGCCTGCGGTATTTAAATAGATTTTTTTTGTTGTTTTTTCTTTTTTGTTCTGTCATTGTATTTCAATTATATTTTGCTTTAATTATAATTAATATTCATTAATATGCCATCATTATCATCATTATCATCATTATCATCATAATGATCAAGAAATTAATCAGGGAATAATTGAATGAATGAATTGTATTGTTACAAATGAGACAAAAAAACAAAACATATTTATTTATGATTTCGTATTTCGTTTTTTTCTAAAGATTTTCCGCAATTATTTAACAATTACTAGTAAAATATTAAAAAAAAAAAAAATTATTTCCAAACACATTTAATACACAAAAAACTATAAATTAACCTTTAATCCATAAATACCTTTGACCTATAAAATGCAGTATAATGATAATTTTAGTAATCAGACAGTGGGCTAAACGCAGTCATGATAGGAAAACTTTTGTTGACTATTTATTTCATTACAGAATTTTAAAACTATGCTCATACCAAATACAAATCATTTTGTCATACTGTGAATTCATTTATCGTTACTGTTCGTTACTTCATACAAATTAATAAACTCTTGACATTACAAGGCTTTCAACTATATATACTTAACTAATCCCCCACCTTCTTTCGAATCATTAGTTAAACAATTACGACCACTGTATACTTACTTAGCTGGTATGCACGTAAACATATGTATGTAGACCATCACTTTTACATGTGTTTCAATGGACTTCAACACAATTACATATGGTTGTGTGCGATAGTATTAGTGTCCGTCTATAAGCAAACATACATACATACATACATACATACATATGTAGGGTATATTCGGACAGAATATATATTTAATTAAGCTCGTTTATGTCCTCATTTACGCCTTTATAACCTTAAATAGTAAATATCACTACTAAATAGAAAATATGTATAATTTATCTCATTTTGTTACACACACACATACACACAAATACATACATATTATAGCACATAAATAATCATACACCAAAACTAATTTCATTCACTTCACTGTCTAACTGACTGACTGTATTTTGTGACTCCCGTGTATTTCTCTCCCGTTGCGTCATGTTATTATATCCAGACAAGATACATGCGTTCAAATGTTGTAAACATTACAAGAGAAAATTCGGCTAATGACATGTCATCATAATATTACAATTTATTCACACATATATACCACAAATTCACACATACATACATATGGACATAACACACGAACATGTTAGGGTGCACCTTTGTGCCTTGAATATTGCTGAATCCTAGCATTTATTGTTTCAAAAATTTTACTTATCAAGGAACTTGTATTTTTTAACGTACTTGTCATAGATAACATTTTAAAAATTGTGGTAAAATTCAAACAGAATAGATCAAGGCTTTGATAACAATATGTTTACTTACAATAAAGACAAACGGTTAGATTGCCAAAAAGATGCTATCACACCTTAGGCGTTCAGAGAGTATAAGGTTTCTCAACCTGTAAGCTTTTTAACCCTTTATTGCCCAAGACCCTTCATCATCGTAAAACTATTACTTTTTTATAGAATCTTTGCTTCTGACCTCATTTAAGCTCCAAAAGAAAAGTTTCATAATTTTGCCAAGCCGGGAAGAATATAAAATAGTCCTGGTACTCGGAATTATCGAAGGCCTATAGATCTTGATTTTATTTAACTTTTTTTTAAAACAATATGTGTTTTATTGCCGTTTGTATACATATGTGGCGTATGTGGCTTTTGTAAGGCGTGTTTTTTATAGAGGTATAGAACTTTAAGTTGGCATTACTGTTCCAGCTGGCGACCGATTTAACAGCTGTTAAGTGATTTATTTTCAGTTTGGTTTGGCAATTCATCATGAATAGACTCACGCCTGAACAACGCTTGCAAATAGTGCAATTTTCATTTTTCATAAGTGAATTTTCTTTCAATTTTCAATTTTCATAAGCGAATTTTGTTTAGCGATGGAGCGCACTACTGGTTGAATGACTACGTCAACAAACAAAACTGCCGCATTTGGAGTGTATGTGGAAACACCGTTACATCCAGAAAAACTGACTGTTTGGTGCGCTTTATTGACTGGTGGAATCATTGGTCCGTACTTTTTCAGAAACGATGGTGGCCAGAACGTTACAGTCAATGGTGATCGGTATAGTGCCATGATTACTAACTTTTTCATTCCTGAATTGAATAACCATGATGTCCAGGAGATGTGGTTTCAACAAGACGGCGCAACATGTCACACAGCTCGTTCCACAATAGATTTATTGAAAGACACGTTTGGTGACCGCCTAATTTCACGTTTCGGACCTGTGAATTGGCCTCCAAGATCTTGTGATTTAACACCGCTAGACTACTTTCTGTGGAGCTATGTAAAGTCATTGATCTATGCGGTAAAGCCACAAACGCTTGACCATTTTGAAGACAACATACGCCGTGTTATTGCCGATAAACGGCCACAAATGTTGGAAAAAGTCATCGAAAATTGGAAGTCCAGATTGAACTACATCCGCGCCAGCCGTGGCGATCATATGCCAGAAATCATATTTAAAATGTAATGCCACAAAATTATCTTTTGCATAAATAAAATTCATGTCAATCGAATAATCCATCGTTGTTTTATTGCAACTTAAAGTTCTATACCTCTATAAAAACACCCTATAAATATATTAAAATAAAAAATTAAAGTCCACACTTTTTCAATTTTAAACAATATTTAAATTTTAACGAACATTCTGATCTTATGCGCAACATGTGCAAAAAATGTAAACATTTGTTATTGTTATTGGAAGAAAATGCGGTACTGTGTTAAACCGATGAATATACATCGCAAAATTATATTTGTATAATAAATTAAGGATAAAAATACGTAATGCTACTTGTAAGTACCGTCGGCCAATAAAGGGTTAACTGACTGGGTACATTAGATTTTGCATAAATATTTTAATTTTGAAAACCATTTTTACACTCACTGATACGCAAACTCTTGTGTTCACTTTAAAGTATTTTTCAGGAAAGTTAAACTGTAATTCGAACAAGTATTTGCCTTATTTTTTAACTGCGACCAACTAAATTTTGTCCGGAGTTTTTCTTTTTTCGATTATCTTCTTGTCCCTTCAGTAAAAGTCCATAATTTGAGCAACTAATTACTCTCCAACTAAGTATTTAAGTTTATGAGCTTAAAAGAGATTTATTTGAAAAAATTACAAACTTTTTAAACTATACCTATTGTAAGGTGTATCCTACTGCAATGTACAGTGTTGGAACAAATAATAGGGACACTTTATTTTTTCCCAATATATCATAAAGTTTGATATATTGAAGTTCATTAACGGAAGAGCAATCCTTATAAAGGGTCCGCCAAATATTTTTTTTTTTTTTTTTGAAAATGCTATACATAAAACTACTGATTATTTTCTTAAATTTCTTTTTTATTTGAAAGTACAATCCTTCCGGTTAATAATGGAAAATAATTTCATTCAACCGGCTGCCTCGGTTGGCCATGCAGTAGCCTACACGATCGGTCAAATTTTTAAGCACATTATCGATTGTGTGCAGCTGTATTTCACCAATGGCTTCACGAATATTGTCCTTTAAAGCGTCAATTGTCTCTGGCTTGTTGGCGTAACACTTATCCTTGACAGCACCATACAAATAATAGTCCAACGGTGTCAAATCGCAGCTCCGAGGTGGCCAAACGACATCAGCTCTGCGGCTGATAATGCGATCTTCGAGTGTAGCTTCGGCTGTGTGGCATGTAGCGCCGTCCTGTTGAAACCAAATGTTTCTAATATCCTCCTCTTCAATTTTTGTGAACAAAAATCGTTCAACATGGCCCGATAACGATCGCCATTGACTGTAACAGCCACTCCTTGCTCATTTCCGAAGAAAAGTGGCCCAATTATGCCTCTGGACCAAAATCCGCACCAAACAGTGACTCGTCTTGGGTGTATCGGCTTTTCAATATATGCGAACGGGTTTTCTGTGCCCCAAATGCGACAATTTTGCTTGTTTACATACCCGCCAAGATCAAAATGAGCTTCATCTGAAAAGATGATTTCTTTGGCAAAACCGGCATCTTCTGTAAGTCGATCGCAGGCCCACTTAGCGAAGTTGTTCAAGCATATACACAACCATATTCGTTCAGCGGAAAGATCAAACTAATTATCTTTTAAGTCAGACATGAGCTTAGTGTTACCATTCACGAAATAAGCACTAGTTGACAATAAAAAAACGTTAGATGGCGGACCCTCTATATAGAGATAAATGTTGAGACTATCAAGTTCTCCAGTAAACGAATCCAGTAAACGAAAATTGCAGAGTCTATGGGAGGAAAGCGTGGAACAGCTCACGGTTTTGATAAACTTTTAATTCATCAAAAAGCCTCAAAAATGAACTTATTGCTCCTGTTGCAAGTTGCACAATAAACAAAATAAAACTTATGGCTAAGAATCCTCGAAATGTAACATTTCTCAGCAAACGGTAACAACACCTGCACCGTAATAGTTAGAAAAACATGCTATGGTCGGACAAAACGAAGATTAATTTTTTTGGGCCAAATGCAAAATCGTACGAATATATTTTACTTACAATTCATACTTTATTTGAGTTAAATAAATAAAAAAATATTTAAGAAACTGTTAAACTGTATTCCTATTATTTGTTCCACCACTGTATATGCTAATTGTATCTCATATCTCCGATGAGTTCAATTACATGAATCATTTGGTGGCGTATGTAAATTTGTTTGGTTTTTTTTTTGTTTTTGCCTATAATTTATAGCATTCATTGGTGGTTATCAAAGTGAATTTATTATTTTCCAATATACATACATAAGTACGCAAAATAGTTTACATGTAATTATAGTTTATAGTTATTATTTAAATTTGTATGTATATATGTATGTATGTGTATGTGTGTGTGTGTGTATGCTTGTATGGTTGATTTATTTAATACTAATTGCTATTTTGATGCTATTCATCTCATCTATTCAATAACATTATCAACCAACCAATAACAACATTATCGTCATCACTCTCATCGTCATGGTGTCATCATTATTAGTATCCAACGTAACAATTTTCTCTTTTGCTCTCCATATAGTGAGTGCAACCGGCTATTAGAGGTCACTAACATGAACAGTATTAATGAGCCAGAGAAAAGTAAAACGGAGAGGCAATTTTGTTTTTCTTATTCAATTATCAATTGATGGTATTGTTCTTTAACAAAACAACAACAACAACAACAACAACAAACACATCGATAATAACATTAAATGTAAAGATATTTACTTTTCTTCTACGATATTCTCATATTTACATTCACATTTAAATTCATTTTTATTGCCAGTTTGTATTCAGTATCCTATTGAATTGATAAAGAGAGAGAGAGAGAGAGAGAGAGAGAAAGAGAGAGATTCTATCTTCTGTTAATGATGCTAAGATGCCATGGGAAACATAGACATCGAGTATCTGTAATGGATTTTTTCTTCTTCTTCTATTCAGGCACATTGATTTCATCTAATGGTCTATCAAATATTTTTGCATTGCCTTGTCTTTCTTTTTAATTTACTCCCATAATTATAAATAATAAATTAATGCTTTTGTAAGCGAAATGACAAAATACAGGGTGTACACAATAAATATTTAACTTAAGGCTAGAAGGCTTGACATTAGTTTCAAGACATTAGAAGAATGGGAATGATAAGGTATTATATATATTAATGCAAAGCCACAGGTGAGTACTAATTCAAATCTATCCATTTCTACACAACTTACATCTATGGTAAGAGCGGGAGTCTATCTAGCAAAACAACCGGTTTCAATGCAACTCTGTATATAACTCAGGCTCTTCTAACGATTTGGGTGTACACTAAAGCTCACCAACAGACTAAGATCAAGATTCAAAATAAAATAAATTCCAAATACTTTTAGATAAGCAACCCACTGCAATATTAAATGGAACGCACAAAAACAATAAACACAGCCATTCCTACGAAAAACTTATCAGTCACCACTTAATGATGAAACTTTGGATAAACACATAGCTACCAAAGTATTGACAGACTTATAGCACAAAATATAACGAGTTATTGGCATTAACGACAGGCGAGAACTACCAATGGCTGGTATAGATGAATAAACTCACCGAGTTCTGTCATCAATGCTCTGCTCCCTGAAGTCATTATAATACAGACATGTCGTAAGTATTTTCAATGAGTAGCTTATCGAGAAGTGAAGTAGTGATCATGTCATTTCAATTTTGAAGGCAATCTCACACCTGCTAAGTCTGTCAACACCTCTTAAGTATTCGATAAAGATAGCCTACAGCAAATATTTGACTGGTGACTCGATAAATTCGAATTCTCACTATTATGTTCTTTATTTCGTGAACACCCTTTTAATTATTAAAATTCTATTAAAATAAATGTAATTTAAAATCATTTCTACTACATTTTTTCCCATTATTTTCTTATTCTATTTGTACAATGGCCATCTTTTAAATACAGGCTCTTTGTGTGTCATACTTGAATGATTTGGATCTTCTTAATTACTTAAGAAAATTGTATAAAAAAAAAAAACACAAAATAAGAGAACAAAACAGATAACAAGAGATATTTTGTAATATTCATTCATTTAATTTTAAAAACATTACGGTTTAACACAAAATTTTTCCATTTTTCCATTTGCTTTTTTTAACAACAAGAAAACTGAATAAGTTATTTTTTTATTAATAAAATAAAATAACAAAGACTACAAATAATTGAAAAAAAAAAATTAATAAGAAATAAAACGAAAACAAACCAGATTATCCTTTAAAAAAAG
Source organism: Wohlfahrtia magnifica (assembly GCA_023159175.1). Lineage (NCBI taxonomy): Eukaryota > Metazoa > Arthropoda > Insecta > Diptera > Sarcophagidae > Wohlfahrtia > Wohlfahrtia magnifica. The sequence continues at coordinate 1,991,127 of JAKWBJ010000537.1, forward strand.
AAAACAAAGAAAATTAATTTAAAAGAATATGAAAACAAACACTTGTTTTAACCATTTCATCCATTTCATAAGTATACTGAGTAATAAATTACATGACATTCTCTATCGAAAAAAAAAACTTTTGTACACTTTTCAGTCATGAAAATTTTTCTTGATTTTTGTTGTCAATGGAATTTTTTTATGTATAAGAAGACGGTTATACTTTACGAAAGAAAAACAATATTAATTTATAAGAAATTTTATTTAAAATGAAATTCATGGGATTCATAACATAAACTGAGCACAAAATGAAAATTATTTCCGACAATCAGTAACTACCATAGGAATAAGACAGTTGTTTCGCTTATAATTGCCACGAATTTAATAAAGAGATTAAAGTATGAAAGAAGAATATTATTTAAGGGCAAATTGAGTACTACTTTAATATTAATGTCACATTTTTTGTAAAGATTGAATTATTAAAGACTAAAAGGTATGGAAAAAGTCTTAAGTTTAGATGAATGTGATTAAGTCGATTGCGTCTTTAGCATACCTTAAGGAAATAGCGATAGTAAGTAAGACTTTACTGTTTACTGTACTCTATGCGATAGGTATATGCCATGTGCCTGTTATTTCTAAATTTTAACTTTTAATTATTTTTAACTAAAGGCCTATTTGCCGTATTTTATATAGTCATGCATAGAAAGAACAGATATTTTTCTTTGTAAAATTTTTATGTTTTTATCTACAAATTAAAAACTGAATCAGAAACCAAAAGCTCAAGCATTAAACACATAACCGACAGCAAGCAGCAGGCAGCAGGCAGCAAAATGTCAAAATATTTGCCGTATTTTATATAGTCATGCATAGAAAGAACACATATTTTTTTTTGGAAAAAATTTTTATAATGTTTTTATCTACAAATTAAAAACTGAATCAGACACTAAAAGCTCAAGCATTAAACACATAACCGACAGCAAGCAGCAGGCAGCAGGCAGCAAAATGTCAAAATATTTGCCGTATTTTATATAGTCATGCATAGAAAGAACACATATTTTTTTTGGTAAAAATTTTTATAATGTTTTTATCTAAAAATTAAAAACTGAATCAGACACTAAAAGCTCAAGCATTAAACACATAACCGACAGCAAGCAGCAGGCAGCAGGCAGCAGGCAGCAGGCAGCAGGCAGCAAAATGTCAAAATATTTGCCGTATTTTATATAGTAGTCATGCATAGAAAGAACACATTTTTTTTTTTTTTGGAAAAAATTTTTATAATGTTTTTATCTACAAATTAAAAACTGAATCAGACACTAAAAGCTCAAGCATTAAACACATAACCGACAGCAAGCAGCAGGCAGCAGGCGGCAGGTAGCAGGCAGCAAAATGTCAAAATTAAAATACATTTATATGAAAACAATTATTTTAAAGGCAGCACAGCAAAAGCCTAGACAACAACCTTTGCTGCTGCTGCTAAACATAAAAAAATTTCTATTTTTTCAGGCAGCAAAACAAAAATTTGAGTTACCAAGGCAACATAAAATTTTCAATAAAAAAACGTAAAAATAGTTTTTTTTTCAATTATTTATCAGAAACGAACAATATAAAATTAAAATATTGTATCATATCAAATATTGTAACATTCATGTTAATTATTAAAAAGTTTTAAACACATAATTTCATTAATTTTTATATTTTTGAGTAATATTTTTCAAAAGCAATTATATTTTGGTGGATTTATAAAGCTTGAGTGTCTCCACTGAAACAAATGTTTCTAAAACAAATGTTTTTCTAACAAATAAAACAGATGTCAATGAAACCCAATTTTATTGCTGCTGCTGCTTTCAAAATATTTAGGAAGTCACAGCATAGCAGCAAATTGCTGCTTGCTTTCATGCTGCTTGCTGTCGTCTATGTATTTAAAGCGTCATACGCACACAATGAATATTAATTTACTTATTCTAAGAAGGAAAATTTTATGTAGTTCTGAACTTAATCATCGGAAGTTTTATTAAAAAGTTTTAAATTTTTATAAATTTCTAAAAAAAAGAAAAAAATTATTGCAGCAGCTGCACAGAAGATACAAAATTTAGTTATAAAATTTTGGGTCACTATTAATATCAGTATATACATATGTAGTAACAATTCAGCCATCACACATCACCTTTCACTTCTAGCACTTTTTAAATGTGTTCTTTTAAAATAATTATTTTTTTTTAATCATTTCATTGAATCATTTTTTTATTAAAACAAAAAGTTATATCTTATAAATTATTTTCCCCCTCGTTCTTGTGCAAAAAAGCAAAAAATCTAAGCCATAAAATTGAATAGGCAAGCAATTACAACGCTAATATTATACTAAAACTTAATTTACATGAGACTTACGCAAAATCTTTGGACAACAATACAAAATTTGACCTCAAACTATGCTATAATAAACTGGAAAAGTAGAAAACCTTTGATAGCATTTCTTATAAATTAATTGTTGACATCTACATAGGTTGTCTTTCAGAAAAAAAAAATTAAAAATTATTTTTAATCTTACCCTTAAAACCTTTAAATTTAACATTTTGTATGAATTCTATTGAAGCATTACCAGAAAGAATTTAAGCCACCACAGGTGGGTTATACGAAGAGAAAAATGTTGAAAAAAATTCTAATGAAGTCACTTGTCATTGTGCTCGTTACCATGAAAACCTAAAAAGGTACCAGCAGCATAGCAGCACAATAAAAAAAAAACATCAACCAAAAAACCTATTAAAAGCTAGAAAAAAAAAATTATACAAAATGACAAGCAAATGTCAACCTAATCGTTGTCATTTAATGTAACAACATCAACCACGTGCTTAAGAGTTTATTTCATTAAAAAATAAACGAAAAAAAATGCAAAAAACGCACACAGCACACCACACTGAAATATACAACGGCCCACTTTAAATAAGAAACACCTGAATAGATATCAAAACAATGTAATAGAAAAAATATGTCACATATAGCTTTTGAATAATGACAACATGTGTTTTTAATCTTCAAGCTCTCTTCTTACCACTCTCACTCTCTCTCTCTCTCTCTTTTTCCTCCATACACAAACAAAATTCATTTGTTATACTTTTGCATGCAAATCTAATATTTAATTGTGGTTTTAAATCAAAGTTTTATTTAAACTTCATAAGTAAAGAAGTAAGTACGTTGTCATGTAATACACAGTTACTTACGCCTACTCATACATTCAAAGTAATATGTGTACTGACAAAAATTCGGCGCCTTTCTACAAATCTACACTTAAATTTATCTAATCTATGTTAACAAGAGTGTATACATGTGTTTTAGCTTATTTGTGTGTTTGTGTCTATATGCCTGTGTGTATTTGCGTCAGGAAAACAAGTTTGTTAAGTGCCATGGCATGGCATGGTATGATTTAATACATAATTACAATAACAACAAACAAATTCAAATACCTAGAATACGAGTATATTATTATTTTTTACACATTCAGTTTCTCTTATGCCTTTACTCTATTTCACTTACGCTTACGCGCATACCACCATACACTTATACAACTTTGGTAGTCGCAACTCAAATATATACAATAATAAAGCAGATTATGATGGTGTTGTTATTATTATTTTTGTTGTTCTATACACTTACACATCAATGCTTTTCACTCAACACACAACTTGGCTGCTGCTACCACTACCGCTGCTAAGGAAAACAAATAACATGGAAAAGAGAGCGATAGACATAGAGAATGCATGAGTAAATAATGGAATAAATGAATGAACGTCTGAACGTCTGAGCACTGAACTCCTCGTCATCGTCGTCTAGTTGAAATTAGAAACTTTTGAATTGTTTTTAACCCTTGAAGGGGCAAATTAAATTTATAACTTTTCTGTTTCTATTGAGTTTTAATGCAATCAAAAGCAACTGAAAACTTTCTTTATTGGTTCAATTTTGTTTTCATTTTCATATTTTTCACCCCTTAAACTTTTCACTTTCATGTGTCTAAAAGGGGGCAATACGAGGGTCGTTTGTAAAGATTTGAGGCAAAAGTAACATTATTCATTTAATACATTATTACTTAAAAATTTTTATATTTTTCAGTACTTGTACGAAGGCAATTCAACAATTTCGTGACTTTTTGTATTTCCAGCGAAGTAATTTTCAATGCTACTCCCACGGCTCTATTGCCGAACTAATATCGAATTTTGTACAAATTAAAGTGAATTAGTTTGTTAATTTTAATGAAAATAAACAAAAGTGAGTTTCATATGCCGATTATAATAAATATTTAAAATTGGCATCACTTCAGTGCTGAAATTTAGGGAGATACATGAAGCTGAAGGCATCTCAAGCACTCGGGTACATAGTATTATGCATAACTGCAATACAAATAAAATATGTAGAAGGTTATAGATATAAACACTTCAGAGGAGTGCTTGGTTTTGCTCTCTTCTGAAACTGTCGATAAAGCATGGATCCATTACAACTTACCAGAGACCAACAAAATCTTCGAAACCAATAAGATCACAACTACAGTTTTACATTGATGACCTCGAACATGGCTGAGTGGCTACCAACTAGAAGGTCTTCGGTTCAATACCAGGCCAGACCATCTTAAAAAAAAGAAAAAGTTTTTCGACAGCTAGTAACTGGTTATGGATATCACTACTATTGAAAACTTCTCTAAATGTATTTGCCGTTCGGAGCCGGCGTTAAACTGTAGGTGCCTTTCAATGAGTTTAAACATAGAATCGGGTGCAGTTCATTGTCGCCATGTTTCTTCATGGCATGTTATGGGAATTAATATATATATACCTTGGACATGGTAAAGTAATTACCGGAAAATAATATTATTAAATTTTGAAGCCAAACGATCATAATCCATGTTTAGAACCTGCATTCTCATCATATTATTCGAAGAAAGCCAAACTAAAAAACCAAATATTTTATATATAAAGACATGCATACATATTTGTTGTTCGTTCAATGGAAATAACAGTCCACGCACTCCATTAATCACAAACATTTGTTTATTTAATTTATTTTATTGTATATTTTCTTTGTAATTGACACAATAAGATAAATTTTTAAATTGACACAACAAAGGATTAATATTCGAAATTTCCATTTGACTGTTTACAGGCTTTATTTTCGTTAATTTGAGTGTGTTTATGCGTGTGTGTGTGTGTGTGTGTGTGTGAGTGTAATCAGCCTATGATATGATATTTCTGGGCGTTGAGTTGTGTATGTCATGTTCCTGAATATGTTTCTAATTGCCAAGAATATTCAAATAATTAGTTAAGCAATTTAATGACAATTATAATGATTGACAAATTGATACAATTTGAAGCGTTTGTAGGGCTCTGCTTGAAACGATTTGAAGTCAAGACGAAATTAAAGCAAAAATTTAAAATCTGAATAAATATTAAAAAGTAAAATACATAAACGAGTATAAACGAAACCCAAATGAACTAAACAATTTATTTATTTAATAGGTTTTTTCATATTCTTCTAAAGCCGTAATATAATAAATGTTCGGACATTTGTTATATTCTCAGGAAACTTAATTTAAATACTTCTGGAATTTTTAAAGAATTTAGGCAAATTATTTTTTTTTTCTTTCTTTTATTGCTCCATATTATCCTCATATTATAATTTTCCTTTTTTTTCAAACATTTGCTATTCTCCTATCTTTTCCTTAAAGCTCTTTAAGGATTTAGAAAAATGTAGTTCCATTTTTTTTTCCTACCATGCGTTAAGCACAATTTTTATTAAATTCTTTACATGTCAATAGAGAGAAGAGCACAAATGTAAAAAACAGTGTTGGATTGGTATGACCGGGTAGTATGAAGAATGCCAATGCCGGCATATCACTCATACGCCTTAAAGTGTGCGTTTGTTTACTTGGCTTGTTGTTTTATTTGTTTTTGTTATTTTTTTTTTTTTTTAATACAAAACAAAACCAAAAAAGTGAAATGAAATACTCACTCACTTACTCTCTCTCTTTCTCTCTCTTTCTCTCTCTCTATCAGATATGTCTTATATTGTATATTAAACATCGTATATCAGTATTATATGTATGTAGTAGTACAAATGGTATTTTATTTGTATAGACATGCGAGAGCATATGCGTTGGTGTGTCGCAGATATTTTTTCTTTTTGTTTTCCTCGCACATATTTTTTGAGAATTTGCAGAATAGGAAGCATGACATGCACATGTGTTTGAGTGTGAGATGTTGGTTGGTTTTGTTATTAAAACATTGTTTGCATACAAAACTTTTCTTTCGTTTTATGTGTGTGCGTGTGTATGTGTGTATTATTATATGCGAGTGTTTAGAATCTTATATATTTCAAGGAGAGTCCTTCCTGTAGCAAATGAATACAAAACGCACACATTAAAACAAAAATCAAAATAAAATTAAACAGCTGTAGAAAATTGATTTTAAATTATTTTCTTTTTTTTGGCTTCTATTGCTTTTGAATGTCTTTTGCAGTCAAGAAATTTTAAAAGAAAAAGTTTTTTTTTTTTACTTTAATTACAAATTCTAGTCGTTACAGATTATATAAAATTATAGAAAATTAAAATTATAAGAATTGTTTATTTTAATACTTTTTAATCTCTTAAGTTTAATTTATCGTTCTCTTCACACACACACACACACACACTCATACACACTGATGGCATCTTTCGCCATGTTCACAACTCAGTCAGCCATCAGTGGAGACCGCTGGCTTGAAGGTGATAAGGAATACTGTGTTATCATCACCTTGGATGTTAAGAACGCGTTTAACTCTGCGAACTGGGATGCCACGTTGGCTGCACTCGATGAGAAGAACGTGCCGAAATACCTGATCGAGCTGATTGCCAATTACCTCAGGGACAGAGTCCTCTTGTACGACACGTCTGATGGCAGGAAATCATATGTAGTATCGGCTGGGGTACCGCAGGGCTCAGTTTTAGGCCCTATACTCTGGAATATTATGTATGATGGTGTGCTAAGGCTCGAGCTCCCAAGGGGAGCGCAAATCATTGGCTTCGCATATGATATTGCCTTGGTGATAAGAGGAAAACATCTCGACAAACTGGAAAGAGCTTGCAATGTTGCAGTTGCTGTGGTCAGAGGCTGGATTGTGAGCGCAGGTCTCAAACTTGCGGATCACAAAACTGAGGTTCTACTGGTAAGCAGTAGAAAGAAAATGGAGTTTATAACTATAACAGTTGGTGACCAGCGGATAGCCTCTAGACAAGCGATCAGATACTTGGGGATCATGATCGACAACAGACTCACATTTAGGGAGCACCTGAAGTATGTCGGTGGGAAATGTGCACTCACAGCTTGTGCACTTGCACGGATAATGCCAAACATAGGCGGCCCTAGACAGGAGAGGAGGCTGTTGCTTACTAGTGTGGTAAAATCGATTGCCCTATACGCGGCACCCATATGGGCTGAGGCCATGCTTAGGAGAACATATAGGATGGGTATTGATGCAGCCTATAGAAGATGTGCGCTCAGGGTCGCCTCTGCCTTCCGCACGGTATCCACTGACGCGGCTTTTGTTATTGCGGGACTGATGCCACTGCAGCTGGTGTCGGATGTTGAAGGAAAGAAGCATGCTGCGAAAAGATCAGGGTCGGTAAACGTGGGCCGACTGGAGGAGGGTGCTATGGAAAGGTGGCAACGTGATTGGGATAACTCCTTGAGGGGAAGATGGACCCACACGCTCATACCGAGCGTAGCTGATTGGGTAGGAAGGAGACACGGGCAAGTAAATTATTACCTGACTCAGTTGTTGAGCGGTCATGGATACTTTAGGGCCTACCTTTTTAAATATGGGCACGACGACGATGATGTGTGCCCGGATTGTCCGATTGTGACCGAAACCGCGGGTCATGTTTTCTTTGACTGCCCGCGGTATGAAGATCAAAGGCGTTCCCTGGAAACGGCGATTCGATCCCGGATTGTGCCGAACAACATCGTTGGACTAATGCTGACCTCAGCCAGGAATTGGGACTTGGTGTGCGTTTTCGCAAAGGAAATCTTGGTGCGTCAGAGATTGGCCGAGAGGGCAAGATCTGCGGAAAGGGGAAGCAGCATTTGCTGAATCACCACTCCTCTGAAGTAATACTTGATAGCGGTCCCGGGGTTTAGTACGTAGGCGCATGACAAGCCAGATAGTAAGTCTTGCCGCGAATCGTGCATATTGGTTAGTCCGGACTACCAATATCTTTTGAAGATTCCCTAGCCGTAGCTCGTATAGCTAAAAAAAGAACACTCATACACTTAATTACACAAAGCTTTCTAGCAAGAGTTTTGTGTTTTAAAACAATTTATGTCGAAAACATTCAAACTGCTATTGCATTGGAAAGATCAGAGTAATGAAAAATCTATTTTGACTAAAAGTACTAAGATATGTGATTGGATAAAATAGTTTGCAATAGCCCGCCTGTTAAAACCAAAATTTATTTGCTAACATTTCTCGATAGGGAGTCCAATTTAATGTAACAGCATTTACAGCCAAATTTTCGAAGAAAATGACCCAAACAATTCTTCTGCCACACAACAGAGTGACATGTTAGGCATACACAAAGCTTCCAACATTTGCTTCTGCGGCTCAAAACGGCGATCTATTCAAAACTTGTGCTCAAGGCGGCGATGTTTTGATTTCAACAACTCGTCAGATTGCGCGTTGGTGGTTGTAAATTGTGTAGTGAGTTAATTGATTGGACTAAATTTTATTAGCGGTCGCAGAAGATCGGCTACATTGACTTTAATTATTACAAGTTTAACGAAATGTAGCTTTTACGGATCCGTACATTTTTTAGTAAAATTGGGTTTTTTGTAACAATTTCCAAGGCTTCTACTACGTTCAATAATTGTTCATGTTCACGTTATTTCAATATACTATTGTTGTTAAAAAAAGGACCCAACATTTTGAAATTTGAAAAGAAAAATTTAGTTTTTCATTTTCTGTGTTTTCTCATGACTTGTATGTAAAATAATTATTTATTTTCTCTACTTTAGTTGTTATGGCTGCTGTTGTAATAAAAAATCTTAACAAATTATTGCCTGACATGACATCCTTAAACAAAATAAAAAGCAGCAACAATAGCAAAAGCAAACTTATACTTTTAAGAAACTTTTTATAATTATTAAGTCATAAACAATATTTTTTATTATTTTTGTTCTCCTTCCTTTACAGTACGTAACAAACGTACGACGACAATTTTAAAAATTTTTTGTAATTTTAAAATACGTCTTTATTTCTGTTGCTTTTGTTGTTGTCGGTATTGTATTTTCAAAGTGCATTTATTTGTCAAGCCATCTTATTCTGGTAATTAAATACAACAAATATTTTTCTTCTTTTTTATTGTTTTTGTTTTGTAGTTGATGGGCTGGGCTGCTGCTAAAGTTTAACGATTTCTTGTTGTTGTGATTTTTTAAGGTTATATTTCATTTCATGTCTTACCATCATTATTCTTTAAAAAGCTAATTTGTATTAAAGAAACAATAACAAAAACAACAACTACAATTTAAGCAATACTACTGACAGCAAAGCAAAAGTAAAACAGAAAAACCAACAACACGTTTACCATTAAGATTTATTATATTGGGTTTCAATTCTCTATCTCTCTCTTTCTTAGCCTCTCTCTTCCCCTCTTTAGTCACTCTAGAAGAAGCCAGAAAAATATATTTATTTCACCGATAGGCAGAATATTAATGATGGCCAACCAAAACTACTTCAAAAAGGGTGGCAATTAAACTTTTGCTTTAAGAAAATATGACAAATAAAAGGATATTTTAAGAAAATAAATCATTTTCAAGGTAAAATTAATAAAAACCAAACTTAATGTTTCACAATTATGAAACACTGAAATTATAATTAAAATACTGCATTAAATAAATTAAATGACTGTAAAATATTCAAACAAAAACAATAATTGGCTCTTAAATAAATGCTTGAAAATACAAATTTAACGAACCAGGACGAAGCATTTATTTGAAGAAAACTTTTATTTATTTTATAATTTATGTTTAATAATATAGAAAATTAGAGAAATCATACATACAAGTGTAGCTTGATAATTCCATTTTATCTCAGCATTGTATTCCTTACGCTGATACAATTTCTTCAAAATAAGCTCTTGTATTAATGATGGTCGCCATTTTAGAAACAAGAAATAGTTCAATAGTTGCAGAGATCATAAGCTAAAAGTGTGTTGGACGGCAAATACACACTGTTACGTTTTTACCTTTTTAAAAAGGCGTTCTTATGAGTTCGTAGATTGTAGTTAAAATAAAATAAATTTTGTGTTTGGTTTTAATTAAAAATACTTTATTCAACACAGTTTTGTGCGCCACTGCTTGTAACCTTTTTATAGGCAATAACAATTTTCTTTTCTAAATTACTCCGTCTGCTTACAACCTTGTAAACAACAACAATTACTCAACAGATCTTTCTACTTAAAGATCTTCCAACCCGATCGTAGTCATAACTTAGGTTCGATCACAACCTTTTCAACCAGAGCTTATCCACACTTAACTGGTTTTTACTTCACTATTCACTTCACGAGTTTAGTCTTTATAAACTCTCTTCACACAAACTGCACTCGCTGGGCTTACTTTACTTAAACTCCACTCGCTGAGTTTACGACACATAAACTTGTTCACTGAGTTTACACCAAATAAACTGATTGGTGTTCGCATTGATGTGCTTTTTATATGGGTGAGTAAGCAACACATCGAAAGCTTCGAACCTCTCGATATTTCAGGTAGATTCCATTTCTTTCTTTTAATTTTTTTTTAGTTCTTTTGTAGTCCTGCGTATGTGAACATCTACCACTTTCAGCTCTTAGTATTTGTTGTTGTTTGTTTATTGTCTGTTACTTGTTTTCTTTACTGCTTAATTATTGTTGTTGCCGTGTTATTTTTATTTACTTTGTCTCTGCTAATGATTGTTGTTGTAGATTTGGTTATTTGTAAACAGCACGTATAGAGTTGTTCTTGCAGTTTTTGTTTATTTATTTTAGCGATGTAATAAACGCTGTGGTGCGCAACCTTATTATGCGCATTGTTTTGATGAAACGGCACTTCTTCTTGACTAAATAAAGCCGTTTTGGCTGTAAATCAAAATTTAATTTGTCTAAACGCTTTTTATAATATTCGCCGGTTTTCATTTTGCTTAACCTTTCATTTTATTGATGCATATTTATCAGAAAAAAAACTCAATATTTTGATTAATCTTTGATCTCTGGTGTGATGTGATGGATTCATTTTTCTTTTACGGTTACAAAAGGATGCTAACATTCACTTGAAGTGGCCACACGCATGTGCTTATGGTCAAGTAATTGTAAAATGTGACGCTTAAGATTACTCAACAAAACAGAACTTAGTGAAACACTTTTTAATCATTTAAATTGATTGTACGGATTTTCCATACATCATTTCATCCAGTAATAGATTACAGCTAACGGTCGCAGTGCTATTATTATTATCGTTAAGAGGCATTTAAGTATTGCTACCCATTGGTCTTCAGTATATCGGTTGGTGTCAAAGTGATATCATCCTACTCTTTACTTGATAGGCACCTAAAATGCATAAGTGCTGCACAATCACAAAGTATGTACCCAAGTGATTCAGTTTCCTCGTCACAGATTTGAAAATTATCCAATTCTATTCGAATTATCACTGAATCTACAAGGCTATGCTACGAGTATATGCTGTTTTTTTTAGAGAAGAGTATACGCCTCTCGTTCTCCTTCCTTTTACCAAGCAGGCCACTCCAGACCCATCTCTTCACCACACATTGGGATTCTGGTTCCCCATTAGTGGTGGTGAATTATCCACCTTCTACCTGTCTAGCTCATTTACCTGTTCATTCCTCCGAAATCATACCACATTTTGCCTTCATGGTGAATTCAATATATATGCTAGAATGGCAACTTGATTATAAGATATTATGGCAATTACCTACCTTTTGTACTTTTGGCCCAAGTTAAATTGTGCACATCTCTCTATGACGTGAACTTTCTAAATGTTTTTTCTCCGTCACTCCTTTAGGGAGCATATTGGCTTTTCCACAAAACATTCATTGCTTTGTTTTAGTTTCTTCAATCCAGCTGAAGTTTCAAGCTAAGTTGATGATTAATCCCATTGTAGCTCCCCTCCATATGATTGTTTAGTGGTGAATATACATCCTTGCTAATTAGAGGTGATCTCTACTTTATCACTGTAAGTTTTTCCCAGTAGATAGGAAGCTGGAAGGTCAGGGAGGCATCTTCTTTCTTTTAGATGGAAAAAGCCTCTTTATTAAACCACCATTCGAAAGCACAATTAAATTTTTTCGTCATGTCCTCTCTGCTGAGGTTCGAACCTGGGTCGCTTGTGTTGTTATGCATACGCTCTAACCACTACAATATGCCCCACAAAGTATATACCTTTAAGATCTTCCCTGACTTCAAAATATTTAATTCTACACCCAAACAGCCAGCTTCTGAAATACCTTCGGCGGGAAGAAGTATTATAACTGCGTTGTCATATCGTAAAATAATTCTTATGAATTTTTCTCCCAATCAACTAAAAATAACCAAATCGAAACTCTTAAGGCCAATAACATAAAAAAAGGCATACATGTCATATCAAAAGTTCAAAAATAATACTAAAGTGCTTCATTAGCCTCTTGTTAGAGACTTTATTGAACATTCTTTAATAAAGAAAAATGTTAACAAAAAGTACAGAATTTATTTATTTATTTACCATAATGAAGAAAGTCTTCATATATTTATTCCATTTTTTATTTTCAAAAATTTCTTCCGCTTATTAAGAAGGTATTACACCCTAACGATGGGGAATTTATTTTGCTTTTAATTTTTTGTTTCATCTCCTCACAACACGTATAAAATTCATTTGATTTTGCCAAAAAAAAAACAATCTGTTACAAGAAGTTTTTCTCATTTTTAAAAAAATTGTCAAAATGTTTTTTTTTTAAATTGATTTATGATTTACTTCTCACATTCCAGCTCTGACTTTAAAGTTTTCTTCAATCGATAAAATATTGTCTGTCCGCAAGAGTTGGTTGTTTTGTTTATTTTGTGTAAATATTCATTCAATTATTTGTTTTATTTTATTTGCAGTGTTTTTCTGAATATGAAATCCCCTTTGGCATTGATCCATTTGTGATCCATTTATAAAAGAAAAAGAGGAACAACAGCAACAACAACGTCTTAAGCCAAATACATTAAAACACTCATATTGACAGAGAGGAAAAAGGAAAGGGTAAGAAAATTAGACGTGAGAGTAATAATAAAAGATTGAATTCTCTTTGTCTCTTACATGCACACTCGCACACCCTAACACACACAGACACTAAGCAATATAAACAACCCATGAAAGCAAAATAAACACCACAAATACATTTAAAACAATTTGTTTATGTGTTCAAAAAAGTAACGGTCATTTTCTAGTCCTTTTTTTTCTTAACACTGAGACTACGTGTCTGTGTGTGCTTTGTTGATTCGTGTTAACATTCTTTCTCTTTATTTACCATCAGCTTGAGTGTTATGAGCTTGCTAGTCAATCACTTTTCTCTCTTAAAGTCTATAGATTATCAAAAGTGTTTTTTTTTTGTTTTTTTTATCTTGTAGCTGCTATTGTTGTTGTTGTTGTTGACGGTGTTCTTGTTATTTGATCCAAAGATGACAGGTAAAAAAAAAACATGGCAATTCACACATGAATAAGAACAGAGTCTTCATTTTATGGCTATTGAGAGAATGTTTAAGCCTAAAGCTACGAAAACAATCATTAAAAGTAACCCAAAGTATGTAAAGCTTTAGAGACCCAATCACACATACATACACATACAGAAACTTTAAGTATTGGTTTGCTTTTGGCTTTGGATTTAGAAAATAAAGTAGAAGAAAAAACGGAACGTTTCAACATATTCTTGTTTATGACCGTTTTTAGTGAAACGGCCTAAAGGGATTAGTTTTTTTTTATTTCTTTAGAAATTGGAAAAAAGGACGTTTTTTTTCTTGTTGTCGTTTTACAACAATTTGTAACTGTTATGTTGTTTTGTATGGAAAACTGTTTATTTTTTCTTTGTAACGTAAATAAATACCCTGCAACAGGATTTAAAAATGTGTGAACAGAAAAAATTTTTTTTTTTTGTTTTCAATCATACATACGTATATGTAGGTGTGTATACATTATAGCACTATTTTTAATTTATTTCAATTTTTATATAATTGAAACATCGTTTTCGAAAGAAGAGCAAAAAAATGAGAAAAGAAAAATTTCAAGATATTTACGAGCATAATGATGCTGAAGAATCCTTTTTTTTTTGGTACAAATATCTATAAACAGTGCAAGAAACTATAAATCACACAAAAAACAGAACAAATTACAATTTTAGAATTATAAAATCTAAGACTTACGTAAGACTTACGTACGAAATATAAACAGTCACCCTATTTTGCCCACATTCACATTTATGCTTTTAAACATACATACATACATACATACCTACATATCTTATGGCAGTTATTTTGAAACGTACACTTATGGAAAATAGATAAATGTGTGATGAGATACTCGTAAATGTCTTTATGTGTGATATAGCACATGAATTTCTATACAAACGTAATATTTGAAGAACATTAACATTTTCGTTATTTTACAATATTTCATATGCAGATCGTTGCACAGCATCATCCTGTCTTTTCACAAACGCATAGACAATAAAGCTTACTGGCAAAGACATTCAAAATATTTTGCATATTTCTTCTCATGGTTTTGAAGCCCTCATTAGTGGGAATAACGTCTTAAGTGTAAAAGTAGAAATTTTACAAAAAATTAATTTAAATGTTGTAACACAAAAACAAAAAACTCAGGTTTTTCTCAAACATGTTTGTTATTTATATTTGAATAAAATAGAAGATAAATTTAAATAAAAAACTTAACCAAAACCAGTTAAATTCATTTGAGGCAAAATTGTTGCAATTGTTGTTGTTCAGAATTTCAACTACTCGTAGTTTACGCACAGGCACCACATTTCCATATTCGCCAGATGACACTTTCGCTTCTCGTTTTTATGTGAGTATTTCAATAGATTTTTAACTTTTTGCTTTTTGCTTTCAGACATTCTTATGTAGTCAACCTGATAGTAAAATATTTCCCTGCGGTGTATTGAAGCACACAACACAAAGACAGCATCAGACAAAATAATAGCGCAATATTATATTTTTCAAAGTATAATGAGCACAAACGAGTAGTTCTATTAGCCACAACATAAGTGCTCAATTGACAACGTTTGCCTTTTCCCCTTTTTCAAGAATAACACATTAAGCAAACAGTTTAGATCTGCTTTATTTAATTTTTAAAACTTTAAAATCAAAACATGGGTAAGTACACTGTGTTGATATCACAGGATTGTCATTTCTCCCGCTTAAACATCAAACTTATAGTTCGAAGCAGAACACAAATAATTTTTTTAATTTGCACTAGAACTACTTACATATATATTTATATAATTACTCGTATATATATATTGTTTTTCAATAAGACCAGCACTCAGAGGATAACCGCTACTCATGCAGTGCATTGTGCTGGTACTAGGAAAATAGGTTGTTGGAAGGAGGATAGATAGAGTAGTGTCGGTGGACGTTCGATTTAAATTTGCTTATGTCATAAGAGGCAGGAAAAACATTCGCAGGAAGATTGTTCCACAAACGAATAGTGCGAGCAAAGAACGAATTCCCGCTATAATGCGTTGTGCGATTTACTGAACAATCAACTACAAAGGGATGAGCTCTATGAGAAATACGAGTACTACGTAAAAATATATGATTTTTAGGAATTAGTTTCTTAATTTCGTCAGAACACATTCCGTTATAGTACCGCTAGAACAATGAAACACACGCCACATTGTGACGATGCTCTAATGAATCGATAAAATTGGCTACCCTACCGTCATTGATGATCATCTTCGCCCTCTCCTGTACGCGGTCGAGAAGCTCCAAAATAGACTTTGAAGCACCGGCCCCTACATGAGAGTTGGATCGGATATAAGTTTTGTAAATATTAAGGAGATCAGATGGAGTGAAGTAATTCTTACCTCATCTTAAGAAGCCGAGACACTTGAATGCTTCTTTTGACACTCGAAATATGTGCTCGTTCCAACAAACGTCACAATGAATTCTCATGCCAAGAACATCAAGAGCATCTGAATCCTCAATATCTACATTACCCATAGATACAAATGACAACACACCACCACGTCTGTGTGTCAGAAAGCAACATTGGGTCTTGCGCGCATTTAAGTCGACCCTGTTCGCGCAAACCCCACTCAGAAATTTTCGACAGGTCGTTTGTAAGTATGTCGTTCATATAACGCCTTTTCGCCCCAATCTGTAAAAGGCTCGACCTACGATCAAAATAATATGAATTACAAATGTTGCTGTCATCTGCAAAAGAGTAGATAGGATTAGAAATGAGAAAAAGTAAGTCATTAAGAAATATTAGAAATAGAGTTGGAGAAAAAACAGAGCCTTGCATTAACCCTGAATTTATCCTCAACTCGTCGGATAAAATCCCGTCTATAACCACTCTTATAGAGCGATTTCTGAGAAAGCTCGATATGGATCGAGAGAAGTGACTACCGACACCAAAGGCAATAAGTTTGGATATGAGAGCCTCGTGCCAGACTCTGTCAAATAGAGCGATTTCTGAGAAAGCTCGATATGAATCGAGAGAAGTGACTACCGACACCAAAGGCAATAAGTTTGGATATGAGAGCCTCGTGCCAGACTCTGTCAAACGCCTTAGAAATATTCAGGGCCACAACCTTACTCTCACCGAATCCATGAATGGATCTGTTCCACCCTTCAGAGAGTAACGCCAGCAGATCACCAGCTGAGCGACCTTTACGGAAACTATATTGGCGATCGCTCAGCAAGTTGTTGGTCTCTAAATATTTCACGTACCCTCCATAACTTTGGAAAGTGCCGAACAAACTGCTATTGGATACTAGTTTTCAGGGAGCAGAGAGAGCAAAATATATTCATTACGTTTTAATTATAGCTATTGCCCACCACTGTAATCTATTCATATACAAAGTTATACATTTTCATTTCAATAAGAGTACACGCATTCGTACTATAGTACTCGTTGAACAAGCATATGTTTTTCGCATTTAAATAAATTTCTATTGAAGCACTTATATGCACATGAACGTGTGTAAATGTATAGAATATTACAAAGCCAACTTATATTGGCAATATATTAGTAGCTGGGTGTGCATATGTGTGTCTATTTGTGTGTGTTTGTGGGTGGGCCAAAATAGAAAATTTAATGCAAATTTGCATTTTCAACAAAATATTAAAAGTAAATGCGTGCAATTTCAAAGCGTCATATTCAAATTGAAATCATAAAATACCTGCTAAAATGACTCAAAATATTATTGTAACAGTAAATATACATGCACACATACACACACACATACCCACTATCTTATGCACATAGGCAGTAATGCAGGCAACAATAGTGAATAGAAAATATAATTAAAAATTTGCTGTCTGCACACAGCCTCCATACACACTGGCAAATGTACACACGTAAGCACTATGCAAACCCTCTCGAAAAAGAAAAAAAGCCAATACATTTTGCATACAACTTGGAGACTTGGAGAGTTAAAGAGAATGCACAACTGCAGCAACAACAGAATTTATGGCTGAAATAATAATAACGATGACCCACCACTCTCACCACCACCACCACCACCACCACCACTACCACTAAGCAATAAACTATGCTAAACGATGATGAAACACACGCACCACATATACACATAGACATACATACATA
This sequence comes from Wohlfahrtia magnifica, assembly GCA_023159175.1. Classification (NCBI taxonomy): domain Eukaryota; kingdom Metazoa; phylum Arthropoda; class Insecta; order Diptera; family Sarcophagidae; genus Wohlfahrtia; species Wohlfahrtia magnifica. Next base: position 2,008,964 of record JAKWBJ010000537.1, read on the forward strand.
CATACTATATGCACTGTACAATGTACATTATGCAGTTACGCCAAATTACTCTCTCTCCCACATACATTTGCATAATATGAGAACCTATTGTGCCGTATGTGCGTATAATAGGTAGAGAGATAAAAAATAGAAATTGAAAATGAAAAAATGCATGTTTTGTATAAAGATTTTAATCGAATGCAACCGGAAATCAGACATTTTGTTTCCGCTTTAAGCTGTTCAACTTTGAATGTTTGATGACAGCAGCAATATTTTTCCTATAAAAGTGCAAAAAAAACTGTTGAGAAAAACACAAGAGAAGAAATCAAAGTGTAAAAGGAGGCGTATAAAATTGCAAATACCACTCTTATTAAGAGAATGAGGATGAGAGTGAGAGATGATTTACATGAATTGGAAACGGCAAAATGGTTTGCAAAAATTTAATATGCACATGAAGGCAAAGGGAAGGAGTAGCAATATAGTAGTCTGTAAGAAAAAAGTGTGTGTGATTGAAATCAATGGCAAGTGAAGGCATTGAATTTTAATTGTGAATTTCTTGAATTGTAAAGAATGCAGACTCGCATTCAAATTGACAGTTTTATTTTGCAAAGACTAATTACAAATTGATGTGCAAATTACTGAAGTGCATAAAAAGCAGCGTGAATAATTGCATGACAAATAAGTGGTGGAAGCAAAACAAAAAAAAAGGAGAAACGAATTTTGGAAATTGTTTTCACAAAGGAAATATGTAATCGTTTAATTTATTTACTGTTATTTTATTAATAAGACTTTTTTAACTTTATTTTGCTACTAATCTGTTTGTTTGCTACTTCAATTTAAATTAAGATTTTCTTAAATCAGCTTTCTTTCTTTAAAATATTTATTAAAAAAATTAAGCAAAACTTTTTTCCAATTTTCAATTCATTACAGCAAATGCAATAAAAATCCTAAGACACACAAACACACGTCTTGCCATAAAAATTCATGAAAATCAAACAACAAGTGGTAACATTTGGCAAATACTTAATGTAGCACATCTCTGTCTGTCTCCTACTCATGAAGTGGCACAATTCATTAGTTATTTCATAACAATAATTTCAAAGTAAAACTACAACTAAAAAAAAAAACAAAAAAAACTATAAAAATGTTTAACGAATTGCTCTCTTTGTGTTGTGTTGCGAATTAAATGGTATCCTTAGTAAACTTTTAAGGATAACTAGTATTGATGGTATTAAATTTTATCTACTGCTGTCGGTAAGTCGTAGTTCAAAATCCTTTCGATTTAAACCAACAAAATAAAAATTGAAAAAAACAAATGCTATTTAGCAATAACACACAGCATTTAGGTGATAGAGCGGGAGAGAGATAGAGAGAAAAACAAAAAAAAATCATATTTGTACGCTTTTCATAATGACCTTGAACTAAAAGTGTGTCAACAATTTTGTAGCATTTTCAACAAAACAGAAAGGAAACGAAACGAAAAAAACAAACAAACAAACAAACCACAGCAGTAATAACAAAAGCGATATAAATTTTAAAACCATAAAAACACAAAATGAAACCGATAATAAAAATAATAAAATGAATGAAAACGATAATGACGAACAAAAACGGAAACAAAAACAAAAACAAAAAAAAACAGCCAAAAATGATATCATTTAACAACCAAACAACCAAACAACCAACCAACAGTTCTTTCTTTAAAAGCTGCAATCCCTAAACACCGAAACAAGAAAAAAAAAGTTGAAGGGAAATGAAATCTAATGGTTCAATAAAAACAACTACTAAAGTACGTGTATAAAGAAAAAAGAAATTGGTTTTTTCTGCTTGCGAACTCTATATAAATAAATACCATCACACACAGACTGTTCTTAAGTGATAACTGGTCTCTGATTGCTCTTAATTGTAGTTTTGTTACTAGTCACCTTACTAGCCACAAACTGTCCTTTTAGGACAAACAAATAATGTAAAAGATTAATGTAATTGTCTCTTTACTGAACCCTTAGGTGTGCTGAGTAAAAGTTTAAAAGGAAATTGTTTGGAACACCTAAGTGTAAACAAGAGTAATAAAATAAGTTTTTATTGCATTTTTAACAAAGTGCATAATAGTTTATTATTTTTGAGACCAACGTATGAATATTTAAGATGATGCCTTTTTGGATTGATAATGTGATTGTTTTCTGTTTGTTGCTCTTTTTCTTCAGTTACCAATTCTGTATCTTGCAGTTGGTTAGTATACCATTGCGGAACCAGTCCCACAAGCTATGGTATAAAGACACAAACTCGTTCAAGCAAATCTAAACGTAAAAACAATGAAAATTAGAAAGTCAAACTCACACAGTGGCATATTAGAAGCAGAGAGTATACACAGTATGTATGATTGTTGGCATACAGTGTGTAACTGAAATATTTAATTTTAGCAAAGTTTTCAAAGTTTTCCTTTACAGTATTGCCATCTGTTTCATTTTGCCCAACTAACAACCAAACTTTAAATACTCTTGTATTGTACTTAACTGTCTTTCAAGCAATACTAGTGTGAGGATGTACACAAAATAGGCTATTTTGTGTTTTTGATGTGAACAACAATATTGTTATCGACTTTAAATGAACTTAAAAGTTTGCCAATGCCTGGTAGTCTGGTGTTCAAATACAAAGTAAAGGGTCTTCGCGACTTAATTCTGTTAGTAACAAAGGTACTTAAGTTAAGCACATAGAACGTTTGACTCATTTCGAGATGAATACTTTGAAATCATTAGAACATTCATTGTTTTGTTATTTTTTTTTATAAATCCGTATTACCACCACACACACCTTAATGTTCCAAAAAATATAAGTTTTAATAGTTTTGAAATCTGAAGATTGTTTTCCAAGTCATCCATTTGTCCATAAATTTTTTATTTAAAAATCATTTTTTATTTATTATTCTATTCTCTTACTTTAAAATGAATGAACAAATTAACAGGCACCTACCTAAGAATGCCACTGTTCGTGTATATATTTGTTTATTTGTTATGTTTGACCATTTTTGTGATTGCGATAACATCCACGAATAAACACTTATGCCATATGTTGCCACATAATCCTCTCTAAACCAATAAATAGTAAATGATTTTTATACTAAAGTTTCCATATTTTGTCGCTTCCTTCCCCCATTCACCCATTCACAGACACGACTACACAGTTGACTTGCATATGTTATGATCGTAATAAAGCTGTAACATAACAGAACAGAAAACAAATGTTAAATTTTGTTATTTTTATACTCTTTTGTTTGTTGTTATTATCGTTATTGCTATTGTAGTTGTTTCTGGGTTTAGTAGTAACTTTTTCATAAAAATTTACTATAAAAACAGTGTAAAAATGATATCTTATGTGTTTATTTCTTGTGTATTTATTATTGTATCTCTTGTTTCCTCTTTCTCTCTAACACTCCCTATTAATCCATTTATCCATTTATGTATTTAAAAGTGTGTATGGTTTTGTGTATAAATTTGTTTTTATTTGACTATTGAGGTTGTAATTTAAAATGTTTAAAATTTGTTGTTGTTTATCTGTATGAGAGAATTCGAGTTTATTCATATACACAAAAAAAGGGTTAAAAAGTCATTACATTTTATACTTTGTCCGACTCTTTTCTTTCTTTCATTTTTGTTTTATATGTATGTGTGTACATGTGTGTGTGTTATTATTATATAAGTAGGCTTTTACAAAATTGTATTCATGATATTAGTGTGTTTATATACATAAAAAAAATATTTTCAAAGGTTTTTTGATTGTCAAATATGTATATGAAAATGTTTATGTGTGTGTGTTTATGTGTTTGTAAATATCGGTGTTCGTTTTTTACTTTCTCTATCTATCACTCTCTCGTATATTATTTTTCTTGGCCGTAATAAAAAAGAAAAATGCGTATATCTTTCCCTGATATGTTCGAATAACACCTACAAACACACGATACATCTGTTGTTTATTTGCATGCTTGTATTGTTATTGTGGCAAAAATTGACATTGATTTTTACGTGGATGTGTGTGTGTGTGTGTGTGTATTGTGATTGTCATTTTTGTTATCGATTTTGTTACTTTTATATGATTTTTTATTTTACAAATTTTTGGTCGTAATATTCTGCTATAATGGCCTTGGTATAGTCGTCACTTTCCTGTGTGTCAGGCTGCTCTCAACTATTAGGCACACCATACGACTCAAAGCATTGACGTGCCTCATTCGAGTTCCAGATCTGTGTTCGATTTCACAAGAGAATTCTTGTAAAAACATGGCCCATTTTGATATCCTTGCAGATACATCATCTTTGTTCATCGTCAGTCTAAGCGCGTTACAGTCAGTCACTATTTTAAATGGTATGCCTAGTAAATAAACTCTACACTTCTTCAGCGATTCTACCACGGCGAGTACCTATAACTCCTCATGTACGTCTACTCAAATACTGCACTGGGCGTATATCGTGTTCGTCCAAACTTCTTTGTAAGAGCACTGTATATGTATGTGTGTGATTACCACAAATTTATTAAACATTAAAGTCTACTTTTTGGGATTGTTTGAACTTCGCCAGTCTTTCAATTAAGTGTGACAACATTCTTCTTTGTCGGGTTCAACTGTTATTGTACAAATAAGAAAACGACAATAAAATTGTTCATTTCTTAGTTAGTTGGCCTTTCAGTTCATCGGAAAATATGTATTTCCTTCAATTATTCCATTACAGTTTTATTGCACGCTTTATGGGATAGCACAACGATTTGTAGTGTGACGACCTTTAGCAGGGTGTATTTAATGAGACTGATTAATTTATGCGGAAGGCGTTTACTTAAAAGGAAGCTTTTACAAGTAATCAAAACACAGAAAGAGTTGTTGTTTTTGACTTAAACAGCTAAGGCTTTTCGCTAGAGATTTGAAGGTTTAAAAACCAAACAAAAATAATTCAATCAAAAGTCACCGAATCAATTAAATTGAAATTTAATTAACTATTTAATTGGATTTTAATAAAATAAAAAAAGCATCCCTGTAAATGTTGGCAGTGCTAAGCAAATAACAGAAACGGTGGCGTTGCTATGATGATGTACTTAAGCAACAAATCCTTTTATCCTTAAATAAAAGAAAGCATCAAATACTACATAAAACCATTTCTACTAATAACGAGCGAATAGAGAAAATTCTTTGGCGTCCTACATAATAAACAAATCAACAATGAAACCATGAAAATAAAAACAAAATTGTAATTTATCAAGAAAAATAAATGAACATCACGAAAAATGAAAAACATGTTTATTTTTTCATTCAAATCGGGATTAAGCATAGACAACAGCAACGACAACAACAACAACAACAACAACAACAACAACAACAGCATAATAATAATGATTTCAATATTTACAATTTAAGATCAACCAGCCCCAATGAGTTGTATGTATTAAGGAAAATAATACTCAAGATTGCAACAACAACAAAAGCATTATGATCAACATCATCAACAGCAACATCAGCATAAGCAGCACATTAATGGAAATTTTATTAAAGATTCACTTTTATTCTCTCCTTGTGGTGCTCAAATTCAAACACACAATCAAACAAGCACATATTCTCTGGCAATGACATATACTTCAACTGTGTGGAAATACAAGAGTGTTTAACTGCTGGTATTTGCGTTTGGTTTTTTTCTCCTTTTTGTTCTCTATTTGCATTTTAGTACTTGTGTCTGTCTGTCTGTCTGACTATGGACTCATTGAGACGGATGTGTGCAAATGTCAAATTAATTTAAGCACTTGAAGGGTAAAGAATGTCGAAGAAAAAGAAAACCACAAACAAATAGAAAACAATCCACAAATAAAAGAAAAAAGTCAAAAAAACAGGAAAAAAACTAAACAAATTTAAAAGATCTCAGACTATTTCTATGTACACATATAAGAAAGTTTACTCTTGAGACTTGACTGACGATTTTCGATACAACAAAGTTTTTGGCTTCTAATTTTATTATTGCTTCCCAATATAGTATGTAATAAAGGGTCCACCAAATAATTTTTTTTTTTTTGAAAATGATATAAAAAAACTACTGAATATTTTCTCAAATTTCTTTTTTTATTTGAAAATACAATCCTTTTGGTTAATAATGGAAAATAATTTCGTTCAAACGGCTACTTCGGCTGGTCATGCAGTAGCCTACACCATCGGTCTAATTTTTAAGCACATTATCGATTGTGTGCAGCTGTATTTCAGTAATGGCTTCACGAATATTGTCCTTTAAAGCGTCAACTGTGGCTGACTTGTTGGCGTAACACTTATCTTTGACGGCACCACACAAATAATAGTCCAACGGTATCAAATTGCAGCTCCGAGGTGGCCAAACGACATCAGCTCTGCGGCTGATAATGCAATCTTCAAAAACAGGGCGCAAAACATTGAGTGTAGCTTCGGCTGTGTGGTACGTAGTGCCGTCCTGTTGAAACCAAATGTTGCTAATATCCTCCTCTTCGATTTTTGTGCACAAAAATTCGTTCAATATGGCCCGATAACGATCGCCATTGGCTGTAACGGCCACTCCTTACTCATTTTCGAAGAAAAATGGCCAATTATGCATCTAGACCAAAATCCGCACCAAACAGTTACTCGTCTTGGGTGTATCGGCTTTTCAATGTATGCGTGCGTGTTTTCTGTGCCCCAAATGCGACAATTTTGCGTGTTTACATACCCGCCACGATCAAAATGAGTTTCATCTGAAAAGATGATTTTTTGGCAAATTTTCAAAGTAATGTCGCAATATTTCCCAGCGCTGTTCAAGCGTATACACAACCATATTCGTTCAGCGGAAGGATAAAACTAATTATCTATCAAATCAGACATGAGCTAAGTGTTACCATTCACGAAATAAGCACTAGTTGAAAAAAAACGTTAGATGGCGGACCCTTTACAATTTCTTATATGGATATCTAAGATTCTTTCAGAGTTATGAGTAAAAAAGAGTCCAGACGAATTGGTCGTCTGCCTTTCGAGATGAAAGCGATCCACGTCTTGTACTGCGTTTAGGGTTTTCGTCAGTTGCCATCTTAAATATATACACATATCTTCCTAGAATCATCGCTAATCATGGCTGATACAGTACCATTTTCCCCACAATTTAATAGGGAGTTAGTGTTTCTTGTGTTCGTCGCCAGAAATCTCTATTGAACACCATATTCGTCCAGAATATTATGAAAATTTTTCTTTAGCAGCGATTATACCTCATTGTAGAGCTCGAGGAGAATGAGTAGACTTCCTCTGCTTTAACTTTAAACATATTATTTAGTAAATTATTTTTCACATAAAATTACCAGCATGCGGTTATTAATTTCGTAGTAACTTTTTTAAAGTTTTCTATAATTAATTTATTTAAAGTTTTACTTAAAACTTGCCAGAATCAGAAGGTCTTTTCTTAGTCTGTTCTTTTGTTAAAATTAAAGCTTAAAATAAAAAAATTACCACTATTTAGAGTGAAAACTGAAGTGCACTTCAAGTGAACAATAGTCGACTTTTAGAGAAAGTCGACTCTAACTTATTCATAGAAAACATAAAATACACATTTGGCGTTAGAATCGACTCTAAATATAAAACCAGCTGAACCTGTTTTTAAATAATTAAAAAAAAAAAATTAAATTTTAATGAAAAATTTGTGAAAATGTTTCGATTAGAGTAGATCTTGCCAATACTGATTATTGTGAAAGGGTTTACCATGGTAGGGAGACTAAAATATATAAAAGGAGTTTTAAACCTTTTCATGCCTAACGTTTATCCTCCACGTATTGCTTTCCACGAATTCTTTATCTTTCCTATTATAGAAATATCATTAGCTCTGCTCTCCACACATTAATAGGGATGCATAATAGACCAGCTTGTATAGAATATAGATTTTGATATTAACAACCGTAAGCAAATGAATGAGATGAGAACATAACCAACACTTGGGTTAGCTCTCAGCCGTCGTTACGTGTTTCCTAAATCTTAATCTCTGAAGAGTGAAGTTGCACAGACAGGACTAAGGCTCACCATTAAAAAATATGTAAGATAATTCGCTGCAATACCAAATTCAGGATACGTAATATCGAGTTAGAAATGTTTAGTTATTTCTTTCACCGTGGCAGCATTCTAACAAGGACTGGTAGCTGTAGTGACGAAATAATGCTTTGTTTTTGAAACAGACAAAGATAAACTTATGTAACTGATGAGTAAAATCAGCCCTCTTGTAAGGATGTAAGTTCTGAAACATAACAATAATAAATATAATATAACGCAATGCCAAAACCAAGAATATCTGAACTATCAGTTATGATATACACATGCTTACACGGTTAAATACGGCTGTTAAATATGACGATTTACTATCATTTTGATAATATAAGTCATGAAAAAAAATTCAAAAAAGTAATTAAAGAAAGAAATATTGCATTATCCGTTTTGTTAGGCAGTTGTTATATTTATCTGCGTTTTAAATATTGTTACGACAATAAGGTTGCGCACCACAGCGTTTATTACATCGCTAAAATAAATAAACAAAAGCTGCAAGAACAACTGTACGTGCTGTTTATAAATAACCAAATCTACAACAACAACCATTAGCCGAGACAAAGTAAATAAAAATAACACGGCAACAACAATAATTAAGCAACAAAGAAAACAAGTAACAGACAATAAACAAGCAACAACAAACACTAAGAGCTGAAAGTGGTAGATGTTTACATACGCATGACTACAAAAGAACTAAACGGAAATTAAAAGAAAGAAATGGAATCTACCTGAAATATCGAGAGGTTCGAGAGCTTTCGATGTGTTGTTTACTCAGCCATATAAAAAGCACATCGATGCGAACAGCAATCAGTTTATTTGGTGTAAACTCAGTGAACAAGTTGATGTGTCGTAAACTCAGCGAGTGCAGTTTTTAAGTAAACTCCGTGAAAGTGTTATTGGTGTGAAGAGAGTTTATAAGGAGTAAACTCGTGGAGCTAATAGTGAAGTAAAAAACCAGTTTAGTTGGAGCTAACTCAGTAAAGAGAGTTAAGTGTGGATAACCTCTGGTTGAAAAGGTTGTGATCGAACCTAAGTTGTAACTAGGATCGGGTTGGAAGATCTTTAAGTAGAAAGATCTGTCAAGTAATTGTTGTTGTTTACAAGATTGTAAACAGACAGAGTAATTAAGAATAAAAATTCTTATTGCCTGTAAAAAGGTTATAAGCAGTGGTGCGCAAAACTGTGTTGAATAAAGGATTTTTTAATTAAAATCAAACACAAAATTTATTTTATTTTAACTACAATCTACGAACTCATAAAACACGTTTTTAAAAAGGTAAAAACGTAACAATATATTAAGGAAATAGTGATGATTTGAAATACAATTTGATGAAATTTTAATAAAAAACCACGAATTACCAATTCAGAAAAATCATTGTTTAAAAAAATATTGGCAGTCATTGTAGGTTTAAAAAATAAAAAATAAAAACCACCTGTTCAGAGTTTCCACAGCACACAGCAGAAAGCAAATTGTCAAAATTAGAATACATACGTTTATATAAAAGCAATTATGTTATAGACAGCACAGCAAAAGCTTAGACAACAACCTTTGCTGCTGCTTCTAAACATAATATAATTTCCTTTATTTGAGGCAGCAAAACAAAAATTTGTGATACCAATAGAATATAAAATTTTAAATAAGAAAACGTAAAAATAGTTTTTCTTTTGTTTATCAGAAAACAACAGTATAAAATCAAAATATTGTATCAAACAACATTTATGTTAATGATTAAAAAGTTTTAAACACATAATTTCATTAACTTTTTATATTTTGAGTAACATTTTAAAAAAACGATTTTATTTTGGTGGAGTTGAAAAGCTTGAGTATCACCACTGAAAATATTTTTAATAGAAAAATATTAAATTAAATTTTATTGCTGCTGCTGCTTTCAAAATATCTATGAAGTCGATAACAAAGCAGCAAATGCTGCCAACAACAACTTGCTTCTTGCTTTCATGCTGCTTGCTGTCAGTTATGTGTTTAATGCTTTACTCTAGCAAGAGTCGACTTTAGTGCGGGACTATGAATATGGGCCAATATTTTTAATTTTCTCATAACCTGTATAGCGAGGCTTACTTTTATTGCCATTTTTTCTTAAATACATTTTCACTTTCTTTAATATTGTATACTTCATTTCTATTACAACGATAAAAAGGCAAAAAATAAGAACGACAAGAATACTGTACTGAAAAGAAAGCAAAAGAAATTCTTATTTTATTCGTATTTAAACGAAGAAAGTAAAGTAATGAATAAAAAATGTACATACTACAGCACAACTGATGTGTCTTCAGTCGGTTCATTTTAAAGCATTTCATGTATCGTTTTTAAGACTATTTTTTAAACTAAAACAACAACTGACATCAAGACACTCCCACACAGCAGCCACGTATTTCAAGTAATTCACAAAAAGGTCACAAATTTTGAGTCACGTATCAGATCATATTACAAGGAAATAATAATAATTTTTGTAAATTTCACTTCCCTTACGTTTTGGCAACAGTAAATAGCAAAATGGTTACAATTTTCAAAAAAGTAATTGCTTTCATGTGCTAACACAACATATTGCAGCACTGCAATGCATTTTTAATAAATAATTTGAAAAAAAAAACACAAAAAGGGTACAAGATAGTGAATAGAAGGGGAAGAGGATGTTGCAAAACTATAAAAACAAAGTAATCACTTCATTTACAGGATCGTGATCATAAGCAATCAACTAAGCAATTTTAGCCCCAAACCAAAGGATGAAAATCAAAAATTCTTTTCTTGTTTTGCTTTTGTTTCTGTTTTTGTTTTTGTTTTTGTTTTTGTGCTATAGAATGAGACCTTAAAAGCACTTCAATTTATAAGTGGAATCTCAGCAAATTGCCATTAGCATATTTACTCAACTATTCATTCGTTCATTTATTCATTCATATCATGTTGTTGTTATTATTGTTCTCGTTGCTGAGAAATTGAATATCCTTCTTGTCCTCTTCGCCTATCAGCCTGCCTGCCTGCTTGCCTATTTTGGTAAAGTCTTCTAATAGTGGTGTATTTAAAATTCGTTCTACATACAATGTTCACATGTGTGTGTGTGTGTTGGTATCCTCTTTAACACTAAAGCATAATTTGTATGCAAGTTTGCATACGTATGTGAGTGTTTATACACACATTTGTTGGTATTTAGCATAACAAAAACATCATCGTCGTCATCATCATCGCCATCGCTAGCAACAGCTTCATTATCATTCCGCAGTACCCAGAAACCAGCAGGTGGTTTTAACAAAAGAAAATTACCATCGACATCAACATCATTATTACCATCATCCTCTTTATCGTCGTCATTATTAAGAAATGAATTACAAAGAGAGCAACGTTTTTCTATTTTTTGTTTCTATTTATTTACTCATCGTTGTTGCTATTAGAAGTGTGAAACAACTCAGAAACAGAAGAAAAAAGTGAACAACATTTTTAAATAGAAAATGAACCCATAAAAAAAGTAAGAGCAACAACAACTTAACCAATTGCAAAAACAAAGAGAAAAAGCAAACAAAAAGGAAATACTAAACCAATGAATAAATTGAAAGGCACTAAATATCAAAAGCAACAAATGCAACAACGTATACTATTCATACATTTAAACAGTAACAACAATAATAAAAATACATAATAAGCAAAAGAAATGAATTGAATAAAATGAAGAAGCAAGAGAAGAAAAACTCAAAAAAAGTTAAACAAACCGTAGGGAAAGTGAAGAAAATACAAAAACAAATCTGTTCATTTCCTATATTCCTGTACATTTTACACTCTAATGCACAGTGGGTTAATATTTAAAAATCGAAGTTAATTTGATTATTTTGTGATTTAATATAACGCTGCTCCCATTAATTGTTTTTTATAACTTCACAGACAACCTTGTTAATTTTTAAGAGACCGTAAAAATTGAGTTTCGTGTGCTAATTTAACATATTTTTTTAAGTAAAAACTATCAGAGGAAGTCTTAACAAATACTATGAAATCTCCACACTTTTAATTGAAAATTTTAAATGATTTGCTGAGTTCCACTGTGGTCATACCAACATTCATTCAGGTCACCCAATAGAGGTCTTCACGTTAGAAGAAGTCCATAAAATTCAAATAATTATCCATAAATGACTGAGGTTGTAGGTATCTCGTACGAACAGGTAAATCATAGTTTGCATAAAGATGTGGGTTCTGCGAACAGGGTTGGCAACCCACTGGGTAACCCAATGAAACCCACCCGGGGTTTATTGGGTATTATACTTAAAAAAACCGGGTGGGTTTTTTATTTAAAGGTTTTCGTAGTTTATTTACAACAAAAATAATTAAATTTTACGTATTGGAAGTATAATTTAATTCGGTCCGTTTTTTTAGCTCAAAAAGATAATGAATTGACAAATTTAACAAAGCAAATTTATGAAATCACTGCCTACTTCTTTTCCTCAACTCTGAGCCAATGTCCGAAAACTACTCGTCTTTTTAAGCGATACACTGAAGCTGATTTTATATTTCTTCAAAAGAAGTAATTCGGTGACAAGGCAAAAGATATTACATTAGTCGAAACAGGCAATATCCAAAAGGATCCATATTTGAAGATTACGGCGCGTGTGGCATTTGATTGTTTTTAGCAATTGTTTGGCAACTTTGGCGAAGTGAGACCGAGCATTGTCATGCAAAAGGAAAACTTTGTCTGTCTGTCTGTCCGTTTTCTTATAATGCACGGTTTAAACGAAGTAATTACAGTCTGCTCCGATCACCGAGTCTTAGTAGCTCAAAGTACACAATGATGCCTAGAACGCACTAAGAGTGCAAAATTCTACTAAAAAAAAAAAAATATTGTCGACTTGAACGAAATTCGGAAGAAGTTATAAAACCCAAAAAAACCTAACAAAACCCGGTGGGTTGGGTTTTATTTAAAAAACCCGGGTTTTTGCCAACCCTGGCTGCGAATGTTTATACTCGATCATAAGTTTAACCGCGTGACCATGAAAGCGTTAAACGATGTCCGAGTGCTATACAAGTTTTGCGTCGTTTTGTAACAAAACACAAGAGGCTAAAGAAGGCTGTCGATGAACTAGGTCATGGTCAAAATATTTTGGAATGCCTCATAGATAACCTTAAAAACAATTAGCGAAGAAAATTATTCAGAGCTTTTAAGCAGAATGTTATTAACATTTAGAGAGAAAAAAGCTTATTTATGAAGAAAAAAAATATGCTGCAAAAGGACTTGGAACATCTTGTTATCTTTTCTTCAAAAAGTCTCTAAACTATCAAACTTTCCTCGTACTCGTATGTTCTTGTTTTTAGATATTTTCAGATGAGTTTCAAAAAGCTTTGTTACGAATTTTACAAGTCTTTTAAAATTCAAATATTTTAAAAGTTATTTTTTTTATTTTTAAGTGTGTAAGTAAGCGATATCATGTCTAATACTTATTTTCTTTTTTCTAATTATTTCGTTGACAGACATCCCACTTACACATCACCAATATATTGTTACGATTTTACCTTTTTATAAACGTGTTTTTATGAGTTCGTAGATTGTAATTAAAATAAAATAAATTTTGTGTTTGGTTTTAATTAAAAATCTTTTATTCAACACAGTTTTGTGTACCACTGCTTGTAGTCTTTTTACGAGCAATAACAATTTTTATTCTTAATTACTCTGTCTGTTTACAACTTTATAAACAACAACAATTACTCGACAGATCTTTCTTCCTAAAAATCTTCCAACCCGATCGTAGTTATAACTTAGGTTCCTTCACAACCTTTTCAACCAGAGGTTATCCACACTTAACTCTCCTTAATGAGTTAGTTCCAGTTAAACTGGTTTTTTTACTTCACTACTAGCTTCACGAATTTACTCGTTATAAACTTTCTTCACACCAATAACGTATTCGCTGAGTTAACTTTACTTAAAACTGCACTCGCGGCGTTTACGACACATAAACTGATTGCTGTTTGCATCGATGTGCTGTTCGCATCGATTTATATGGCTGAGCAAAGAACACATTGAAAGCTCTCGAACCTCTCGATATTTCAGGTAGATTCCATTTCTTTCTTTTGATTTCCGTTTAGTTCTTTTGTAGCCATGCGTATGTAAACATCTACCACTTTCAGCTCTTAGTGTTTGTTGTTGCTTGTTTATTGTCTGTTACTGGTTTCTTTGCTGCTTAATTATTGTTATTGCCGTGTTATTTTTATTTACTTTATCTCTGCTAATGGTTGTTGTTGTAGACTTGGTTATTGGTAAACAGCACGTATAGTTGTTCTTGCAGCTTTTATTTATTTATTTTAGCAATGTAATAAACGCTGTGGTGCCCAACCTTATTTTCGTAACAATATTAATTCCCATAACATTCCATGAAGTAACACGGGAACTTCTCTCAGTCAATGAGCTGCACCCGATTCTATTTTTAGACTCATTGAAAGGGCCCTACAGTTTAACGCCTGCTCCGAACTGCGTATGCATTAGAGAAGTTTTCAATAGTAGTAATACTCATAATCAGTTACTAGCTAATGTTATGGGGTAACGCCGCTCTTGAAAAAACTTTTTCCTTTTTTTTTAGATGGTTTGGCCTGGTATTGAACCGAGGACCCTTTGGTTGATAAGCTGGTGTCTTACCTACCATACCACAGAGGCACAAACACATCACTTCTACGATTTTTAAGTTAGAAAATTAATTATTAAAGATTAGAAAATGTTTGTGAAATTTATTAGCAAATTATTTGTCTAAACATCCCACTGTTAAATATAAAGCAGATTTATGTTCTCCGGCTTTTTAAAAACAAAAAACCTGTACTCGTACACTCGTATGTACATATACAACGTATGTACTTGTATTGTATAGACAGACTTAAAATGTCTTCATCAACATTGTTGTTGTCATCGCCATGGTTGGCTAGATGGCTGCTTGTTTCGTTATACACCACACATACACACACACACACTTACACATTTAATATTACTTAGTGTAAAGGAAAAATGAATGAATGAACGACTGAATATATGAAAAGAAACTCCTTAATGAATGCTTAAGTACGAGTATGTTTTGCACATGAACATTTTCTATGTGAATTGTATTTATAGGTGTAAGTGTAGGTTTAGGTGTAGGTATGTGTATTCAAGTAAATTTTTGCTTTAACAATTGCTCTCCCTCTTATTGCAATCATCCATTAAACCCTGATTTCTTGCTCGTTATTTTTACTACATTGCATTGCATTACAAAGGCATCTACACTTAGAAATGCATACAGTAATGAATGCAACCTTAGCATGAAATACAAGTTTATTTATATAAGATGGTCCAACTAACACGCACTATGCAAAATTTTAATAAAACTAAAAGTTTTCAAAGAATATTTAATATTTTTATTATGATAGAAGCACATCAGACAAATGCTCGCCGTCGGTCCATATTTTCAAAGACTCTGAGACTTTGCATTACAAAGGCATCTACACTTAGAAATGCATACAGTAATGAATGCAACCTTAGCATGAAATACAAGTTTATTTATAGAGGATGGTCCAACTAATACGCACTATACAAAATTTTAATAAAACTAAAAGTTTTCAAAGAATATTTAATATTTTTATTATGATAGAAGCACATCGGACAAATGCTCGCCGGCGGTCCATATTTTCAATGACTCTAAGACATAATTGAGGTTCAGTGTCGTTAATGTGCCGAAGCTCTTAATTGTTCCCGGCTTATTGACGTACATCGATTTTTTAATATCCCCAAAGAAAGAAGTTCAACGGTGTCAAATTACATGAGCGTGGCGGGCAATTAAAATCGACCCGATATGAGATAACACGGGTATTGCATATCTCGCGCAAAAGAGCCATTGTTTCGTTAGCTGTGTGTCAAGTGGCACCATCCTGTTGGAATCACATACCGTCCCGGTCCATATCCTCAATTTCTGGCCACAAGAAGTCTGTTAACATCTCGCTATAGCGAACAACATTCACAGTAACTGCTTAGCCGACCTCATTTTCTAAGAGTTACGACCCGATATGCCGCCAGCCAAATTAACATAGTGCATTATGGTTGGACCACCCTTTACTTCGTTCTAAATTAGTTGAAAGATGTTCAATAATTTCTTTTTCTTTTTAAAGAAAATAAAAACAATCATTTCATATACCTTTTTTAAAGGACTGCTATATTTATGGCCACAACTATGTCTTTTTAAGGCATATATGTATGGTTGTGGGTTTATTTATATGTTTAGTAGTATACTTTATATGAAGATGTTTATTTTTAACGCTTTCAACGTTCACCACTGCACACATACAAAAACATCTAAAACACACATGCGACACTCAAGCACTAAAGCAAAAATACCCACTTTTGGATTGAATAACTTACCAGAGTTGTTAAGAGTCAATAGACGACGACATGTCTTCCTTCCTGCATTCATTCACTTTATTTGACTATTAACAGCTAATTTTGTTAAAGATTTTTTTTTTTTTTTTTATTTTGCAACCGAAAGTAAAAAAGATTTCTTTTTGATATTTAAACCTCAAAGAAATTTGTACATAAATTTTTAATTTACTTGTGGTTTTCCTAAATTACAGGGAGATCTACTGGAACGTAATAGGTCATCTTTATATTTTGCTTATCAAATTAAAGCAGAACACATGGTGTTTAATTAAATCGGTGCAACAAATCTTTGTATTTAAATTGCTAACGATTGCTGTCGTAAAGTTCTATGTGCTTTGGCTGTAATTAAATTATCAGCTGATTTTCATGTAAGAGTTTGGAAATGTTGGAATAATTAATGATGAAAATTTAAACTTAAAATATAAAAAATGTATAAGAAAATATATTGCTAAGAACTTTGATTAGCTTAGGAAAAACATCGATTTACATATGTTCGATGCCAATTATTATTCTTTCAGACGGATATTCGTGACAGGCATAAAGATATTGGGGATGATCTCCACACATTGATTACCCAATTCTGATAATTTAAATTACTAGGCATGGAGTTGCACTGCAGGCAATCGACTGTTCTCATTCGAGACGATGTGGCCCTTATTAAGTGACATCGGAGACGCTGGAAGACACATATTCGATGTCTGACGATTAGCCACTACTGAGCATCCCCTCTGCTCTCAATACAATAAAAATTATCTTCTTTTTACTATATGAGATATATTTATCTATTTATTAACTGCATAATTTAGAAATAAGTTTTTAAATTTCTGTCGTCTTATTTAAAACACTCACGCGCCTCTTGAAAACCAAAGTTGAATCCATGCCCTGCTCTAGTAAATATTTTAACAATTTGTAAAGAAGAGGTCAACAAACGATTATAATTACGTAAATAAGGAAGCTTTTTAATTCAAATGCTATTTCCGTAATACATAGAATAACAACAAAAACAACAACTTTTCAAAAATAAATCATTTTACGTAATGCATAGTTGCTGAGTAAATAATATTTTATCCTTTTGTTTGGTTTTATTCTTTCACATTAAATGTATTAATTTTTATAGAGCCTTTACCAACTTTAAACATTTTAGCAGCCTTTACTTGGCCCCTTTTTTTGGTTTCAACTCATTTGCATAGTTTTGCTTGTGCACCAAAAACTGAAAATTTTTTTTACGTAATTGTGAGGAATTTGCTTTTTAACTTCCAGCAAGTACTTGTAAAGCTGCAGTCTAGAATTGCACTTTAAAAAGTATATAAAATTATTCATATTTTCAAACCCTTTCGTCCTCAGTGCTTCTTCCACTACTTTTACATGTTCTACGTCATACTACGCAGCAAGGGAACAAGATTATGCATCACAATATTTTCAAATTAACACAACATCAGAATTTATTAAAAAAAATGCAAAAAAAAAGGAAAAATAATAATGAAAATATGAAATTACGAAGCAGTAATAAAATATCCAACACCATAAAAGAAAACATACACATACATATACATATATGTACACTGGTGGCCATAATTAAAGCAACTAATGTTACACAGCGAAATGTTGGCTAATGTACTGTCAAAATAAATTTTGCTAATGTAACTGGTCCAAGATAAAGCAACTTTTATATTTCCGTCAAAGAATTGATGAATTTCAATTTGAATCTTTTAAAAATGGTGTACCATTTCTAATGTTGTTCTAGAGTGGCTAATATTTTGTCGAGGCTCCGTGGTTGCTTAAAACTGCCATATGACGCGGCCTACCTTAATTCCCAAAGGTTATAATAATTTATAGAACACTTTCCTTTGGTTAATGTTTGTACTACATTCTACATATTGACAATCGCATTTAAATCTGGAGCCTGTGGCGGCCAGTCTAATACATTGATATTATTATCTTTGAACACCCATTGTAGTGGCTTATTTGCTTTGAGCGAAGGTAGCTTACCAGTTCGGAGGATTGCAACATATTCTGAAAATCAACTTGATTAGAGGAAACTGAAACAATTGATTACAAATGATGTGTTTATTTCTCTTGGAATCCTTTTTTTTTTCTTGCACTCTATGATGCTCTTGCTCCATGTGTATGGCTGTGGTCCTCGGTTCAATACCAGGCCAGACCATCAGAATAAAAAAAGAAGTTTTTTCAACATCGGTATGACCTCATAACATTATCTAGTAAGTGGTTATGAATATTACTACGAGTACTACTGAAACTTCTCTAATGTATTTGCCATTCGGAGCCGGCGTTAAATTTACGTTACTCCTTTAGGGGGTATTAAGTCAGTGGTTTAACGTGAGTACCTGCCCTAGGACGTTACCTCACGGTGCCAAAGCACGAGTGAATACAATGCGTCCACCAACGCCCCCACCTATGATTAAAATCACCAGTGAGTACCAATTTAAAGCCATGTTATTTGGACATGACCTCACACCTTGGTGAGGTGCCGGAGACTATCTAAACTCCTACCGATCCACCCGGTTAAGAATGTAACCCCACACCGAGCCAGCATAGCTGTCCCCGCGATTTGGGTTTAAACCACCGCCACCACGTTGCTCCCTCAAAGGGGGCCTCACCATAGTCGGGCAGGAACCGAAATTCCTGGGGCTCCCGACACCCGTGGCACCAGAATTAAGCCTCCGGTCAGGCTTCGTAGCATAAACGCTACTACCAGTGTAAGTCCCAAACAACTTCGGACTGGTGACCAAGATGGTGATTACGACAAACAAGAACACTCAAACAACACAACAATAAACGGAGCCACCCTCACGGGAGAACTCAAAGTGACATCGTGCGCCACGGACACAATACACAAAAATAAGAACACAACCAGTCAAAAGCAGACCAGTACAAAAACACAACACCCAAAACTGCAGCCACAGATCAAGCGGCAAACAGCAGGCCGGAAAACAGCAAACAGCAGACAATCACAGCAAGCAGCTTAACACATCAACCGTCGACACCCCAGCGGGACGCCAAGCTAGAAAAAGGCTAGCCAGGAGACCGCTAAGATGGTGATGCAGGTTCAACCTCCGCTAATAGTGCCGTCCTTCTACGCCTAAACACCTCAAGGGCAAAAACGCCCAGCCTACCATAAGTACGATCGTCCAACAATACCCTACTGAAATCCCACACACCCCATACTATCTAAATCCCTAACGTCATCACAGTCCAGGCACGAAGTCAGTACATGCCTCCAGTCCTCAATTCCCCTCCCACACCGACAGTCAGCTGATTCAGTCTGGCCAATTCGATGCAAAAATGCATTGAAAGAGCCATGTCCCGTCAGTTTGAACCCCAGACTCAAGCCAAAGCCAAATTCAGGGTGTTGCCGTAAGAACGTAACGTCCGGAATTAATCCATAAGTCACCCTTCCCTTGTCGCTGTTCGTCCATCTCGTCTGCCACCTATCTACGAGGCACCCCTGCAAAAGGGCCTTATACCTATCTCTCCCATTCTCGAGCTCCGAAGCAGAAAGCCAATCGTTCGTCCCAAGTGGCAGTCCCCTCTTGATCCTGAAAGCAATGCTACGACGCACCACTTCCAAGTCAAGCGGCGGTACACCAACAAGGACTTGCAAAGCGTCGGTAGAGACCGTCCGACACACCGGAACACATGCCAAGAGTGCAATTCTCTGACACGTGAGAATCTAACTCTGTCCAACAACAGACATGACCGTTTTATACCACACCGACGCGCCATACGCCGCACAAGCGACGAAAAGCCCATCGTATATGATACGGACGGCACGCCTGCTGAGTCCCCAATCACTCCTCAATATGCGCCTAACCTTTCCAACGATAGCTGCCAGTTTATGCCTGACATGGGTGAGATGAGCCTGGAAGCTCATACGCTCCCCAACAACTATTCCGAGGTACCTGACCTGAGTCACATAGCGAATGCTGTTGTCACCAATTCTAATGAGTGGAGGTCGCCAGGTTGACAATATGCCCTTAAGCAACATCATCACCGTTTTATCCACTGCGACGTCCACACCAACCCCTACACCCCACTCACAAGCAATACGAATGGCCTGGGCACCCCTTCTCTCCAGCTCAGCACGAGACCGGCCTTCGATCAGCCCGAGCTGTCTCAACAGAGTATCCATCACAAGAATCCAAATGAATGGACCACAGATGGACCCTGCGGACAACCCCGAACAACCTCCATCCAAACCGTTTCAAAGGATCCAACAACACACTCTTTTCTATCCTCGACATAGCTGCTCCAAGGGGGTATATTGGCTTTCCACAAAGCATTATTTTGCTTTAGTTTCATTAATCAAGTTGATTTTTCAAGCTAAGTAGATGATTAATCCACTGTAGCCTCCTCCATATCAATTGTGTAGTGGTGATGAATATCCTTGCTAATTGGTGGTGATCTTTACTTTAGCATTGTCATTTTTTACCAGTAGATGGCGTTTTTCCTAATCATTCGTCTGATGTTTGTCATCATCGCCAGAAGAAAGAAAAGGTCAGGGGGCTTCTTCTTTATATAATATGTATAATTAAATCATTTAGTCATGTCCTCTGCTGGGACTCAAACCTACACTACACCACGCCACACCCCACCACGTGGAGAATTAATATATGATGCTCCATGGATTTTTAGAAGGGTTAAAGTCAAGCGATTGAACTGGCTACCCGAGAACTCGTATTTTTGAATTAACCAACCATTCTTTGACAAGTTTCAAAGCATGTTTCGCGTCGTTATCATGTTGGAAAACTCAAACCAGATGCATATTTCTTCTGCATAAGGTAACATAACATTTTCCAACACATTTTTATAAATAAAGCGATTCAAATTTCCACTTATTTTACGAGTTGGCCCAATTGATCTTCCACCATGTTTTACCACGCTTTTACAATATTTAGGTTTAAGGCGTTCATTCTTGCAGTGAAATGCTTTATGTCAGATTTATCTCAGAACAATATGTTTGGCCACTTGGCAGTACACCAACCAATATGAGGCTTTGCAAGATTGATAATGACCCGAAACATGGGTAATTTAAAAGTAAAAGTTCTCGGGTAGCCAGCTAAATCGCTTAACCTTAACCCTATTGGCTGTCTATGGAACATTAAAGACCACAAGGTAAAAAGGAGTTCTAAGAAGAACAAGGACACCCAAACTGAGGTTCTTATTGATGCAACACCCCACAGATGTGCTGCTATAATTATATATAAAGGTTACGCTACTGCTAGTAATTTTATTTTGAAGTTCTCTGACAAAGTTCTCTACAAAAGTTGCTTTAGCTTTTAGACTTGTTTCATTATTTTGATAATAAAATATCTTTTAGAAAAGTAAATGATAAAATCTTTTTATTTATATTTTTGTGAATAGATTGTTAATATAAAAACAGAAAAATTTTCCGTCAAAGTTGTTTTTAAGTCATTATATTGGCCAAAAACGTCGCTGTGTAATATCAGTTGCTTTAGTTATGGTCAACAGTGGTGTACATATACCCGCATATACAGAATCTATACATGTTTACGCACACAAGTGCATATTCGCATATCGTATGGAATTTTATTCTTTTTTGTAATATTTTTTAAAATATTAACATATTACATACGTATATACTGTGGTACCTGCAAACAACTTTTACAAATTAATATGTACTTCCTTCCATAAGGAAACGAGAGGAAATTTTTCAAGACCTTCCTCTTTTACTCATACTAATTGACCAGTTTAATATTTCCAGTTGTTAAGCAGTATAAGTGAGAAAAAGTAACTCTATTTGATTTAATGGCAATAAGTTTCCTTAACTTGAAACTAAAATTGTTAATTTAGAAAAAATAATTCCTTCAAGGCACTTGCAGTAGAGTTGTGTTGTATTGTGTTGTGTTGTGTTGTGTTAATATTAACGACGGCATAATGGGTCTTAGCTACCAAATAACAGAAAATATACGAGTGCTGATATTATAATACATACATGCATATTATACATACGAACTGTTCAAATGTGTGTGTGTAAGAGAATTCTCTCTGTGTATCTGTATATCTGTCTGATTATAACCAAAAATGCTATCATACCATATAAATTCGTAGTCGTTTGAAGTAAAACAAACTATTACTTAAATTTATAAGTATATATTTACATACGAGTATATTGTTATGCACACATTGCTACGTACAGTGAGTAACAACAGTGTGTCTTTACACCGAAATAAAAAAGAGTAAATTTTTGCAATAGAAAAAAATAGCAGAAAGCATAGCCTTTAACCCACTGTTCAGATCATTTGA
The DNA here is from genome assembly GCA_023159175.1 of Wohlfahrtia magnifica. Lineage (NCBI taxonomy): Eukaryota > Metazoa > Arthropoda > Insecta > Diptera > Sarcophagidae > Wohlfahrtia > Wohlfahrtia magnifica. The sequence continues at coordinate 2,031,656 of JAKWBJ010000537.1, forward strand.
TAGCAATTACCGGAGTCATGTAATTAATATTTAAATTCATTGTAACGACTTCACACAACAGCAACAACAAAAATTTTATTTCTCCCTCTTAAAATACCGTACTACTGCTACTGTTTTAAAAATTAAATATTTTTATCATCTTTTTGTTTCTTGTTTTTCTTTTAATTTATTCTCATGTTCTCTTGTTTTTATTTTTTAATATCGCTGTTACGAACTGTTCACAACTTTAGCATATGATGCCCCATATAAATTTAAGTTCATTACATTATGGTGTACATCCACACATATATATATAAAGAAAAGCTTAAAAATGCATATAAAATACTTTATAGTCGCATACAAAAGTATATCAATACATACACACAAATTAGCACCTCTACTATGCCGAACACAATAAACGATGTCGTGTGTGGTTATGTGCAGACAAATAAAGCAAAAAATGAAAAACGAAAATCGAAAATAATAACCCAGTAGACAAAATAATATAAAAATAGCCCAACAGTTGTGGATATGCCGCATACAATAAAAGAAAACATAGTAACCAAGCAAACAAGAAAATATACAAATGATCCGTTATTTTGAAGTTCGTTACATAAATTTTTGCTGAAAATTACATCATGAAATATGGGGATATTTGAGAGTAGATTTCTTTTTGTTGAGGTTGAGGGGGAAAGAAAAGAGAATATAATACTTATGGATATCAGACAGTTGCAGGATATAACTCTGCAGAAAAATTCTATGACTACAAGCGGGTGTGCGCTATAAAAAGACGTGTAGTGCTACACGTAATACAAAAATGAGATTATCGGAAATATTGCTTTTATTTCATTAGAAGACATTCTTTTGTAAAGGTGTAGATAGAACACTTGAACCCAAGCTAGATTGTGACGACACTACGTAACGCACCTACGCCTGCTTCGGCATTTAGTTTATTTATTACTATTACAGTTCGACGCGACTAAAATAGGGCTTTTCTATAATATCCTTTTCAACTTCGATACCCTGATAAACTTCAGGATATAAATTGGTGCCAGGAGTGGTAGCTGAGTACTCCCTACTTCGGATACGTGCACTATGGCCTACACCTTTAAGAATAAATAATTAAATAATATTTTGAAAATGTTATCTGATATATCCTAAAGAAAATGCTATAATTTCTATTCGCACAAATCAATATACGTTTGTATACCTAGACATGTATTCTGGATCACCAATATTGTTGATTTTTTTTTCTGAACAGTTTACTTATTTAAATACTCGTTTGCACACATGCCCCCATATATATACTCATTACGGCGAGTCGATTTGTAGGGACGCAAAAAAATCGGCCAAGGGAAATAAAAAAAACTGTGCCCAAAAACCATACCTCTTAAATGAATCCCGTTGTTCCTTATTTTGACCTAAAGGTCAAATTTTGAAAAATCCCACTTTGACTCATTTAAAGTACTTCAATCGAGTCTAAATGTATGATCGACCCATACTAACTTTGGACGGCCGACCCACCCATGCTACTGGCACACCACCTGGAACCTCCCTGGAGGGGGGGTCCTCCCATATATTATATTAATTCCCTTAACATTCCATGAAAGAACATGGGGACTTTTATCAGTCAATGGGTTGCACCCGAGTCTATTTTTAGACTCATTGAAAGGTACCTACAGTTTTACGCCGGCTCCGAACGGCAAATGCATTAGAGAAGTTTTCAATAGTAGTAATACTCATAAACAGTTACTAGCTAATGTTATGAGGTGATACCGCTGTTGAAAAACTTTTTTTTTCAGATGGTCTGGCCTGGTATTGAACCAAGGACCTTCTGGTTGGTAGCCGGGCTTCTTACCTACCATACACAGCGGAGCCACCATACAATGTTTACATTGGAAAACGTAAATACGGTTTGAAGGCATCTGTATGTACATGCGGATTGGTTCCAGAACGCCTCAAAGAGTTTACGCAGAGAAGACTAACACGCGATGCATTTGTGATGGAGAATTAAGAGCAAAGAGCAACGGTTATGTTATCAATGCCAACAATGCATGCCGATGATTTAACATACATACCGCCATCGGTTAAAGAAGATATGAACAGAAGCAATGGTTCACATATCACTTGGGCGATTTCTAAATCGACCCGTTCTAATACTCATATATATACGAGTATTCTTGTTATGTTTAAATACCAGAGTGTATGTATGCATGTTCATTTAAAATATGAAAATTCATATTTTGTTGTTACAGTTGTTGTATTTCTTATTCTTTTTTTTCTAATTTCAATATTTGTTATTCATTATTGACATTCAATACTGTACGTGTATATGTATCTATGCATGTATGTATGTATGTATGTGTATGTATGAATTTGTGAACTTCTTTCAGTACATATGTATGTACTCGTATGTTGTATGTATATTGTCTGGAAATTATTACAAAAACAAAAAACAAAACAAAAACATTAAGTAAAATCAAGTAGAAATATTTGATAAACGTACGAGTATATATAAATTTATTTATTTGTAAAACTGACATTATTTACATCCGTCCGTCCGTCTATCTTTCTGTCCGTCGGTCTCTTTGTATTGTTGGTCTCTATTTGAAAATTTTGAAAATGTCTTGTATAAATATTTACTTGCCAATAATATTTCAAATGTTTGGCAATTAAATTTTTATAATTTAAATGGCAATATTGGTATAAAAAACAACAACAACAACAACAACAAAATGAACAAAAAGCAAACATACATACATATTTACATGTTAATAAATATTTTTGTGCAATAAATGCTATAAAAGATTACAGTAGAGTTTAAATGTTATTCGATTTTTTTTTTTTTTTTTTTTTATTAGAACAATGCCTACATTTCTTATGATTTCAGAATTAAAGTTAAATATTTAAAGTATTAATTTCATCAAAATCATTATCCTTTATTAAGCTGTTATTGTTACTCTTCATATCTTTGTGAATAGTTTACCTCCTTTAAAAGCATTATAGTATTTAATCTATAATACACAGTATTATTTCAAATTCGACGAATTACGATTGAACATTCTTTTAAAATGCTTTTAAGTAGAATCTTAAATATTTCATAACTTTGAAAAACAAGTTAAAGTAATAAAGGATCGTAAAGGATTAATCGAATAGAACCATTAGCTTATGAAATTTTGATAGATTTTATATTTAAGCGGATTATTTCTAAATATATTTTGAAAGTGTTATGTGTTGCTATAGTATGCAATATTTACTCGTAAGTTACTTTGAAGCAAATTATTTTCTTCGTTCAATTTAATTCATTAATAATATACGACGAACAAATTAAAAACCTATTCATTGTAAAGGGTGGTCCAACCATAATGCACGATGTTAACACTTTAACGTCAATTATGTTTTCCAAACTTAAGTTGATATTCCTTTGTTTCAATGTTTGACGAATTCAGCTATGGAGTGGTACACAAGTGCAGAGCAGTGCATTAAGGTAGTTGAAGCCTTTTAAGAAAAAGGGTGTTCATATCACAATGCATTTCGTGCACTTCGTGTTTTTTTTTTTTTTTTTGTCAGCATAATCGACCAAATGTGTCCAGAATCAGGAGAATTGTATGCAAATTTCAGCAAACTGGGTCTGTAGGAAATGTGGCAACACCTGTGTATTCTCGACCAGTTCATTCTGCAAAAAACATTGCTGTTGTTTGCGATAGTGTAGCAGAAGAGCCGTAAACCTTGACTCGTCGTCGTGCCCAACAATTGAACATCTCACGAATATCACTGATGAGAATTTTGAATAAAGTTTTCAATTTACACCCTTCCAGAGTTCAATTAACTCAAGAGCTAAAGCCTACTGACCCTAATGGTTAGTTAAACAGACAGAAGTGAATGGTGACTTTACAAAGAAAATGATCTTCAGCGACGAGGTACACTTTCATCTCAGTGCATTCGTCAACAAGCAGAATTGCCGCATTTGGGTAAAAGAGAATCCACAAGGGATTGTTGAAAAGCCAATTCATCCACAAAGAGTGACTATTTAGTGCGGTTCATAGACTAACGACGTCATGGGGCCGTACTTCTTCGAAAATGAGGTCGGCCAATCATTTACCGTGAATGGTGTTCGCTATAGCGAGATGATAACAGACTTTTTGTGGCCAGAAATTGAGGATATTGACCTGGACGATATGTGGTTCCAATAGGATGGTGCCACTTGACACACAGCTAACGAAACAATATCCGATGTTAATTGGCTGCCACGATCGAATAATTTGACATCGTTGAAACGCTTTAAAAGAAAAATTGTACTTCAGTGTAAGTGTAAACCAAAAACTATTCAAGAGCTAAAGAATGAGATAATTCCGGCTTTGCCCGGAAATCTATGTATGTACAGAAGTAGACAGCTATTTAGGGACAAAAATTATTTGTATACTTTCTCAGAGTGATTATTTACTGATTTAAAGCCCCAATGAAAAACAACAACTTATTATGTAAAAAGATGCCACGCCCACTTATCCAATTCCTCCCGCTTTTAAACTGATGATTCGTACTGACTGCCAGGTCAATTCGACCAAATTCCGAAATTTCGTCTCAAGATATAAAAAAAAATCAATATTTATTTGTATAGGAGATACGTACCATACTCACATATTTGATTATTATGCGCCCACTTATTGCCAAATTCAGAAACTTCTACTCTTACCGTTCTCAAGATATACAAAAATCAATATTTATTTTGTATTAGAGGCACCAGGCTCACTTATCCAGCCACATTTATTTTTACTGTACAACTTAGAATACGTGCACTGAATCGATGTGCCACATCTTTTTAAAATACCTTTAACAGGAGCAGTGACAAAGGAATTACCACCTACAGCGCCATCTATTGAAAATTTTCGACTTTTACTAATTCCTAAACCTTTGCGTAGCAATTACGAACAAAATCGCAAAAGGAAGTATTTAATTTGGTGCAGTAGTTTTCAAGTTTTAAGCATCCGAACAAACCATAATCCATTTATATATATACAGGGTGTTCCCCGGAAAGTATACTAATTTGTTTTGCCGCCATTTTGGTAAACATTAGTCTTGACAGTCCATTTTTGACAGTCCATTTAAGCATCCGAACAAACCATAATCCATTTATATATACACAGGGTGTTTGCCGGGAAAGTATACTAATTTGTTTTGCCGCCATTTTGGTAAACATTAGTCTTGACAGTTCATTTTTGGCAGTCGTGAAGTAGAGACGTTGCAAATTTATTATGGGAATGTATTCAGTAAACCAACGTGTTTTAATCGTTAAAACAGCTCGCCCATGACAACCCCGATTTTTATGAAAAAATCGTAACCAGTGACGAGGCACATTTTCATTTGAATGGTTATGTGAATGTGTAAAACCCTCAAATTATTCATCAGTCACCTTTGCATCCATTAAAAGTGACAGTCTGGTGTGCAATTTAGTCAGGAGGAATTATTGGACCTTACTTCCTTGAAACTGAACACGGTGTAAGGGTAACTGTCAATGGGGAGCGATATCGTGATATGATTTAAGACTTTTTAACTCGAAAACTGCATGCTTTGGGCTTGATTAACATGTGGTTTCAACCAGACGGTGCCACATCGCATACAGCCAGGCTTATAATGGAATTACTGCGAGACCTCTTTTCACAAAAAATTATTTTAAGGAATGGTGATGTTGATTGGCCTCCACAGTCGCCTGATTTGACTGTTTCGGACTGCTTTTTGTGGAGATATATGAAAATCAAGGTTTACGCAAACAAACCAGAAATGCTGGAGCAACTCAAACAAAATATTCGTAATAAAATTAATGAAATACCGCGTGAAATGTGTGTAAAATGTACTCAAAAGGGCTCGCATTTGTGAGGCTAACAGAGGCGTGCATTTATCTAATATTGTATTCCATACATAATTGCCGACATTGAACAACATTTATCAACATAAGATTCACTCTCTTTCATATAATCAAAAATTATAAACAAACAAAGTAATATATCTTCCCGGCGAACACCCTGTACATAAGTTATGTTTTATTAATCGAGGCCGAACGTATTGCGATTCGAAATATCTTTTGCGCTGCCCTAAATGTTTGCCATATCGAATTTAGCAAGAGAACAAATGCCTAAATAATCTCATCCTCTGGGTCGAGCTCCTGAGGTTTGAGTTAATCCTGCAACCATCACATAGACAGGCTATATAAAGCATTTATCGCGATAGTGTCGAGTATTTGGAATAAGTAGTTACTGTTCACCGCACTCTGCGTCTACCTATTGAATTAGGCAGTAACACTAACCTGTGTTGAACCTTCTTATTACACGTTTGGCCAATGCTTAGTAATGACGCTTACAAACAGTGCTATGTGCTTTTTCGATGAGTTTGAAGGAGATTTTTGAAACTCTACAAATGATAATTTTAAGCCTCGATTGTGTTCTCCTTCTTAATATGGATCCAGCTCTTAACACAAGTTACTAACGTAGACTTAACAAAAATCCGAAGTAAACCCAAACTTTTGAAAGGGGATTTAAAATGTTTAACCTCTCCAACTAGAGTAGCATCTACGCTTTTTAAAGCATCTACGCTTAGTCAGGTGCATGCTCAATATAATTTAAAAAATATCTTATTTCATATGAATAATTAGGATTTTGTATATTTCAGGACAATACAAGCATCAAAAGGCCTCTTTCTGGCCAATTTGAAATATTCTAATTCAAGTCATAACAACAAACAAATACTTTACGCTTCAATTTTAAAGTGCCTCTAGTACACAAGTGATCCACTGAAATTTTAACACTGTAGCTTTTCTCTTATTTCATTTTTTTTTTTTTTTGTTATTTTTAAATTCACATAAAATTTTGAAATTTAAATTTAAAAAAGAAAATAGCATTTAAATAACATCTTGTCATGACATAGAAACTGTGTATTCCAATAACACAATAATAATGATAATAAATGCTGGTGATTTTGACAATCATTATGATGGTGATGACGATAAAATTCAAATCAAAAATGAAATTTTCGTTGTTTTTTTTTCTAATATTTTCTGATTGTCTTTTATATTGAAGCGTAGCAATGGAATGATAAAAACAAAAAAGGAGCAATGACTAAAACGAAAGCACGAGGAACAAAACAGAAAAAAAAAAACAATGAATAAATGATAAAGAAAAAATAAAAAAACATTCCATGACATGCTCTTGAACAAATGAAATTCTGTTTTTGACAATGTACGAATAATGAAATGAGACTCGAAAAGAAATTAAAAGCCAAACACACAAGACAAAAAAGACAAAACAGACAAGAAAGACATTGAAATTGAATTAATAAAGTTTTTTATTTTACTTCTTTACACATCCTTTACTCCCCTTCTACACCTTTAAAATACTTGTAATAAGACAATGAGAGAGAATTTATAGGCGAACCATTTGTAACATCTACACCTACCATTTCATTTTGAAGAAGTATGTGTGTATGATTAAAAGGATTATAGCGGTATATTTAGTAAAGAACTTAAATCAACTGCTTGCTGTAGGGTATGGCAAAGGAAATTTAAACACGAAAATTATATTTTTCAACTGAGAGACTCCGACAAATGGTTTTCTTCTCTTGCCCTCGCACACATTCGCAAAACATATTCGAAAAGAAAAAAAGTTATGAAATTGTGTTCATATGTAACGTGTTGATATAACGGTATTATTACACTTATAACGTTGTATATATGTAAGCATGCTTAAGCGCGCGCGTGTGTGTGTGTGTGTGTGTGTGTGTGTGTGAGTATGAGTATTTTAACAATTGAAAGTGACAGTAAAAACCGTTTACATGTGTTTGAGTGCGTGTAAGATATAAAGCAGCAACACATCCTTAAGGATGTATGCCAAGGATATTATAAGTTGCAAAATAACATTAAAAAAGAAACAAAAACAAAAACAAATAAAACGTTTCTCCTTAAGCAAGAATTTCGTTTTTAAATTTATGAAAATATTAAGAAAATATAAGGAAGAAAAACAGAAGCAGAAACAGAATAAATTCCCTACCGAAACAAAAATAGTTTTATTTTCTTTTTATATCATTTACACTTTGCATTTATTCACACCGTGCACAGTGGTTAACAGAAAAGGTTAAATACATATAAAAAGAAATGATATGTGTGTCTACCACGAATTCAAATTATATTTCTTAGAATGCTAACAATATATTCCAGACAATTATTTGCTAATCTTTTTAAAGCATATTCCTATGAAATATATTCATATATCTGACCATGTCAATAAATTCATCAATCAGGTCTTGTCCTTTACACTCCAAAGTAGAAAAATATCAATACTTTTTTCAAATCAACCATTCATAGTTTGCAACATAGCATGTCTTTATTAAGTTTTATTTCCTTCCTTTATACCTCACCGCACAATATGAATATTTTTTTTTTTTAAACAGTTCATGACTTGAAATCAATTCAAACTTAAGGTTGATTAAAAAACTAATAATAACACGAGTAATAATAACATTAGTAAGCTTAAGTTTAAGCCAAAAGTTTAAATATTATTTACGTACATACTCATACATATGTATACTCTTAATTCATCTCTTTCATTTCATTTTATTGTCTTATACACTGTTTGCATTTTCGTAGCACCTACCCACTGTATTCAGGATGCAGTTTAACTAACTGGGATGCTTACGGCATTTGTAAATTTGAATGTAGGAAATACTCTACACACGACCTATTTGCTCAAATGCTTACATATGCACATACATAAACAACAAAGTAACTAAAGCTAAAACAACAACAACAACAACAGCAGCAGCAGCGTAAACTATATACACATACCGTATATACGATAACAATAGATAGAGCTGGGCTATACCTATTTATTCTAACAGCAGGGCAAAACAAAAAAAGAACTTAAACACAAGTTGGAAAGAAATTAAAAAAAAAAATAATTCAAATAAGAAGAAGAAAAAATCCTTTTGGGAGCAAAAACAACAAAAATAACAACAGTAGCTGTGGAAGAAGAAAAAAAAAGAAAAACTTCTTTGACTGCAGTAGAGTATAAAACAACCTCATCTATGTAAATAATTCAAAGTGTACGTAATAGTGTAACTGTATGTGTGTGTTTACATATATCACTGTGCTCGCATGCACATTTATATGTGTATAATTTTAAATTTAAATACAAGAGAGGGAGAGAGACAGAGAGAGAGTGTGAGAGTATAAATTTAAGTTAGTGAGGATGAGTGAGTATTTTTTTATTTAAGACAACATACAGAGAAGAATCACTTGCATCCGCAAGCATCTTTGTTTATAGTGTAACATGTTATCAAAGGCAAATAGAAACGTATATGTGTATAGTTGACTCATACATGTACGTGTTTCTCTCAAATGAATTTTATTCAAAGTACGTGCAAAGTCAACTGTAAAGTGGCATACAAACCTTGCAATGCGATACGCTAGGATACGATGCGAGTCCAACTGTAACCAAAAACACACATACACACCTCCACTTACATACACATAGACAAGTGTTAATAGCTTGTAGCAGTATCACTTCCGTTTGTCGATTGCTTATAGTTGGACATTTCCTTGACGCTTCTCAATGTGTGCGCTACTGCAACATTATTATTTATGGTGGCGTGGTGGTATTCGAAATAGTCGAGTAGTGTTCTTATGGTAGACTTAAAGAACGCCTTCTTTTACATACATAAGTATGTATATTTAAATATTTGTCTAATCGCTTAAGGGCATCACTTCTTACCCACTTACTCTTGGGCTTGCAACAAAGGCTGACATCTTATTTTAAAGTCTTTTGAAATTAAAAACAAGTGAAAACAAATGAAAACGAATACACTGGTCTGTCTATTCACTAAGTTTAGTGAACTTTCTCTTTTACACATCTTTGAATATATCATTTAAAACAGATTTTGAGTTTGCTTCCATACTAAAATAGTTAATTCACGTAAAAAACTTTCTGTTATATTTTATTAAAGGCGTCGCAAGACACCAAAGTTCTAATGATTAAAACCTTTTAATCTTTATCGTTATGGTGCAGGGAATATATGATATGGAACAAGTAGGATTCAAGTAAAAAAAAAACATATATTTTTAAAAACAAATTATTTATGCTCCATAAGCTTTCTATATATGGTATATTTAGAGATTTTCTTTTAGCATTTCTCTGACTTAATCTTATTCTTGGCATATCTCTTGTGCGTTATGCAAAAATAACAGAATAACACATCACTTTTGGAATATTTAATTTATTTTTAGGCAACAACAGCATGTTGTCACACAAACAAGTCTTGTATTCTCATGTATTTACTTACATACGTACCGAATGACATTTACATTTTTTACACTCCAGGAAAAGTCGTTAAGAGCATTATGCTATGAGGGATCTTTAATATCCTTTCAAGTTACTTATTTCTAAATTATACGTTATACGGTAACAGATCAGAGTCTCAGACACCCGCTGAGTCTATATATTCTATACATAAAGCATCGATTTCGATATCTCAAACTCATAAATTTCCTTAAATTGCTTCATTTAATACCTCAGCCTAACCTAAGCCGCCAATGTTTTGCTGATTAAATAATTCGTGTTTAAAGTCTACAATTTTATATGGCCACGAGTCGAGAAATGCAGCAGTTAAAAATGTCAATTCCATTCGGGCATTTATCAACAACGTATATATTTATCAACAACGTATTTCTCAGAATATTCGAGCCAAAACAACAACCAGGTAATGGAGGTGAATTTGAAAAAAAACCAATGACGATTTAGCAAAAGTGGTTATTGAATGGAACTCATAGAGAAGCCATGGATTAGAAAACTCAGCTCACGTTTGGAAAAGGCAGCTGAAGAAAGAAGCTGCTACGCATAGGATTGGTCAGATTATAGTATTGACTATCGACAGACGCTGTTGAAAAGAGTTCGTTTCTGCCCAATGCTCCCCCAAGATCGTTAAAGGAATTAATAATAGATAATTCTTTCTTAAAATTAAATACAAGCTTGAGATTTCAGTTACTATGTACTCTTACTAATACTACCGCTAATGATAAATTCCTTTAAAGTGCTTCATTTAATACCTCAACTAGCACTTTAACAAATTTAAAAACTATTTTTTAAAATCAGACCGTTACAAATTCAAAACGTTTATCAACACTATTCTTGTATTTGCAGCAGTTTACTAACACTGGACTTCTTATTACTAAAAAGGCAGTCTCTGTTTAGTTTATGGCGGTCAGCCTGTTTGCTTAACGAATTTAACTAAGATTTTTGGATTCATTTCTTAGTAAAAATGAATGGGCCTGCTTGTGAATGCATTACTGTAGTGCACCGTATGCATCACGCTCAACGAAAGCACTGCAACTAAGTACGTGCTTACGTAGTAATGTAATCCCCCTGTTATTTTGTCAAAAAAAAATTTATGTTTCTAACACGCTCAGATTTAAAAAAGTTAATTTTATTACCGAATTTTTAACAAACAAGAGCTAACCTAAAAAAACGATTAGCACTACTGGATTCAGCGTACTCGAATTAGGTTTACCCGCCATAAGCCTCACTTGTCGGTTTTTCAATTAGCACAATGTTATTAATAATTGCCTGCTTAATCTATTTAAGCTTCTTAGTTTGGTTGATATTAAAATCGAGTAAAAATTTGTTTTATCTTTTGCTTGCCTGTTATCAAAATTCGTTCACTGTTTCTTATAATGTTGTTGGTACACAAACAAAACACTACTAGTATACAATGTGTGTGTGTATGTCTTAAAAGTAAATTCAAATAATGTTTACATATGAAATTAAAAATTTTTGTATGCCAAGGCTTTACATTTATTTTCTCTTTTTTTTTACATTTAAACGACGTACAAACTCATTTAGAAAAGCGTGTATTTGTGGAAGAGAGAAAGTGTGTTTGTGCATATTTAATTGTAAAATTTTAGAAAAATTCCTTCAACTCTCTCTCTCTCTCTCTCTCTCTCTCTCTTTATTATTATTGTGTTTTCTTTGCTTTGCCACTGTTACAGTTTTTTATTTTTTTAATTTCAATTTCTTCATTTACATCTTTCAATTTGGCCTCTACATTTTCTTTTCAGGCTTTTTTCTTTTGGTGGTTGGTTAACTATAATATTTGTATTTTTATTTAATTAAAATTACTTATACGCCTAGAGGAGAAAAAAAACAATTAAAATTATTTGAAAAAAACACATTTTTTAGTTTTTTTTTTAAAACATTCCTTCAACACATAAATTAAAAATAAATAATAATGAATATTAAAAATACTTATTTTAGATTTAAAAACAGCAAATATTTCAAATTTTTTTCTAATCCCTGAATAAATAATAAATAGTTTCCTGTGCGATTCTTTTGCTTTAAATAATTCAAAATTTTACACTCAATGCCAGTCCTTCTTTTTTAATATTTTATAGTGCCCCTTAGCACATCTTTCTCTTTCAATTGTCGCAGAAATTATTTTTTCATGTTTCCGTGTGTAGATTTTATGAACCCTTTTAAGTTAATTAAGCCATTTGCTAAAATTACAGCAACACGTGATGATATTATTCAGCAAAAGAAAACCGAAATGAAAACGCAAAAAAGGTGACACTTTAAATAGAAATACGTGCAGCTTTATCTAAATGATTCTTTCTTTCTTCCTGCCACACTCACGTCTTTAAATATGCTTATGTGTTTTGCATGTACATCGTAGACATGTGTATCACAGTAGTGTAGTATTTTTGTAAATAGATTTACCAGCATATACACATATTTGTACAATAAGAAAAAAGGAACACTACTTAAGGAAGTGAAATTAGATGAGGTGGCCAACAATCTTGGCCGCGTACTTTCCGGCTGACAAAAATATTTGCTACAATATATGTAAATAAAATTATATGAATTAAAGGCCTGAAATCATAATTAAATACAACGTCCATTCCTTAAAAAGGTGAGTCTAACAAACCTATACACAACTGCCTAAAAACAATATATTCTGCATTTACTATGATGATGGATATGGATATGCTGAACTACCATCTTGTGAAATAGAATCAAGAATATAAGCTTATGGCTCTTAATACTTTCTGCGCTGTGAACTCTATTCTATTTAAAACGATCGCATCGATCCCTCAACGAAATGTGTCTAATGAACACAAATATCCTGTACATAAATAGATTTCACCCTTCCAACACTGTGTAATACTATTAAACCACTATCAACGAGTATTAATCAGCAACCTCGCCAATCTCAGGTTGAGCTGTACGATATTTTAGCAACTTCTGATCGTTTATATACCATAATGTGGCAGATTTAAAACTGCTGCCCTTGACCTTGTACGAACTATAAGCTGTTACACTGTATATTTTCGTTGTAAGGAAGATACTTTTATAGTGGCACGTGTCTTTCGAATTGTTGCAAGTAAAAGCAAAAGCATGCATATACATACATATCAAAATTTACAATACATACGAGATACTACATTGAGAATCTTGTGAAATAGAATCAAGAATATAAGCTTATGGCTCCTAATACTTTCTGCGCTGTGAACTCTATTCTATTTAAAACAATCGCATCGAACCCTCAACGAAATGTGTCTAATGAACACAAATATCCTGTACATAAATAGATTTCACCCTTCCAACACTGTGTAATACTATTAAACCACTATCAACGAGTATTAATCAGCAACCTCGCCAATCTCAGGTTGAGCTGTACGATATTTTAGCAACTTCTGATCGTTTATATACCATAATGTGGCAGATTTAAAACTGCTGCCCTTGACCTTGTACGAACTATAAGCTGTTATACTGTACATTTTCGTTGTAAGGAAGATACTTTTATAGCGGCACGTGTCTTTCGAATTGTTGCAAGTAAAAGCAAAGGTATGCATATACATACATATCAAAATTTACAATACATACGAGATACTACATTGAGAATGTGTATTCGTGTCAAATGTAAATATGATTGTAAGTGTCACAGTGTGTCTCAATATATGAAGTAGGAGTATCTCTTGTAAAGTACATAGTGTATGCTGAACACCACATGTTTGAAATTTAATTTAAAAAATATAAGCAGATTTATTTTTTATTTCTTTACCTGCTTTTTTATTAACATTTATTCCCAAAACAATGTCAACCTCAGGGAGATCATAGTGAACCTATAATTTGAAGAACAGCACACATACACAAAACAACAAATGAATCTGTTTTATATTGAAAATACCAAAAATGTATTAAAAATTTAAAATAATGAAGATTTTTGTTTTGTTTTCTTCTGTTTTATTTTGTTTGCAACAAAAATTGAAGATTATTATCTTGAAATTCGTTGTTCGACATAAAATTAAAATGAATACAAACAAGCAAGCTAGTAGCCAGTGGTCGGAGAGGAGAGAAAACACGCTATTTAAACTTTAAAATTATTGTTTCAAATATTTAATGGCTAAAAATGGAAAACAAACAAACAAACAAGGGTAACACAACTTGGAACATTAAGAGAATTTATAGCCTTAATAATGGCCAATGCAATGAAAAGCTTTTAAACAGAGAATACTCTGTAGCAGAAGTAGCAGAACGAACATACATACATTTGTATATGTATGTATATATATAATACAGTGCTGCGGAAATTCAAATTCAATTTAACACAGACAAGGCCTCAAAATTAACCAAAATTTTATAAATAACGCCTCTTACCAGTTTTTTTTTTTTTTTTAATTTCATTTTGCCAAAAATTCTTTTCACTGAAGAGTTCGAAAATGGAAAAATAAGAAGGAAAGTGTACCACAGTCTCCAAATTAGTAATTGGAATTTACTTTTTTATAAAAGTGTAGTCTTGAAAACCGTATAAAAGCTTTATATATATCTTATATACATCCAAATGGGTGTGTGTTTGTATGTATGTATGTCTGTTTGAAGCCTATAGACAGCTAAACGGCTGAACCGATTTTCTTGAAAATTTTACAGTATCTCTCTGTATGTCTGGAAGGAACTACGGGCTATATAAATTTCAAATATTCCAACTGGACGATGCCACGTCCATATAGAGTAAGTAATTACACGGTGCGACAAAAATAAACGAAGTGTAAGTACTTGAGAAATTATATTATTTTCTGATTCTGATAGGCGCTGTCGAGGAGAACAAGGATCAGTTTTTGAAATTTCAAATCTCGAGTTACGGGTAAAAACCGGTTTTTCTGATCTTCATGCATTTCTAAGATTTTAAGTTTCTTTTCGGATTTGGAAAGAAGAAAAACGCAGTTATTAAGTTTTTCGTAATGCAACTCATCAAAAAATCATAAAATTTTCAGCAAACTTGTGCTTTTTTATTACTTTGAAACTGTATTTTTAAGAAAAGTTTAAAATTAAATAATAACCCCGTCAACTTCCAACTGATTTCTAAGCCTTAAGTCTCATTTTATTCATAACTTAATATAATTCCTTAATTAATTTACCAATAGTACGGTTCTATATAAAATACTGCGCACAAACGCATCTTAACTTGAAAATGTAGAAAAAATTGGATGAGAAATATTCTTCAAGGCTATTATATATTATGTTCACCGAAGTTATTAGCTTAGAAGTGCATGAAGGTCCGAAACACTGG
Organism: Wohlfahrtia magnifica; assembly: GCA_023159175.1. Lineage (NCBI taxonomy): Eukaryota > Metazoa > Arthropoda > Insecta > Diptera > Sarcophagidae > Wohlfahrtia > Wohlfahrtia magnifica. Next base: position 2,047,235 of record JAKWBJ010000537.1, read on the forward strand.
TTTTTTTCTCGTAACTTAAGATTTTGGAGGAGTTTCGAAATTTTCAAAAACAGATCCTTGTTTTGCTCGGCAGCGCCTAACAAACAAATTCTATCACTTTCCAGTTATTTTTTTTTGTCGCACCGTGTTATTTGTCTATATCTTTAAAATGGTCATCAGTCAAAAATTAGGCAGTATTGGACAAGTGGACAAGGTACCACCCATACAAACTATTGATTTTTGTATATCTTGAAAATACAAATCAACAGACGAAAAATGGTCGAGATTGGATAAGTGACACCTTCCATTCATACTTAATATGAAATTTTGTTTTATGTGTCATATCAGCCAAAAAGTGGCAAATATTGAATAACTGGTATTCAACAAAGAACACCGGGTAAAAGTTATCTGTATACTACATACTGTTACGTTTTTACCTTTTTAAAAACGTGTTTTTATGAGTTCGTAGATTGTAGTTAAAATAAAATAAATTTTGTGTTTGGTTTTTATTAAAAATTCTTCATTCAACACAGTTATGTGCAATAACTTTCTACAGGCAATAACAATTTTTATTCTTAATTACTCAGTCTGTTTACAACTTTGCAAACAACAACAATTACTCGACAGATCTTTCTTCCTAAAGATCTTCCAACCCGATCGTAGTTATAACTTAGGTTCGATCATAACCTTTTCAACCAGAGGTTATCCACACTTAACTCTCTTTACTGAGTTAGCTCCGACTAAACTGGTTTTTGCTTCACTACTAGCTTCACGAGTTTACTCCTTATAAACTCTCTTCACACCAATAACACATTCGCTGAGCTTAAGACACATAAACTGATTGATGTTCGCATCGATGTGCTTTTTATATGGCTGAGTAAAGCCGAAAGCTCTCGAACCTCTCGATATTTTAGGTTGATTCTATTTCTTTCTTTTAATTTGTTTTTAGTTCTTTTGTAGCCATGCGTATGTAAACATCTACCTCTGTCAGCTTTTATTATTTGTTGTTGCTTTTTTGTTCTCTTACTTATTTTCTTGGCTGTTAGTTTATTGTTGTCGATTTGGTTATTTGTAAACAGCACGTTTAGTTGTTCTTGCAGCTTTTGCTTATTTATTTTAGCGATGTAATAAACGCTGTGGTGTCCAACCTTATTTTCGTAACACTGCCGCCCACTTAAGCCGCCTGCTCGTCCCGAATAGGCTCATTACTTCGTCTCCCGTAACTTGCTAATCGTTCCATGTGCGCTACTTTCATTTTAGTTCGTGGGCTGTTGTGTTTCTGTATTTGGTAAACTACATCGTTCAGTCTTTTGACTACCTTATAAGGTCCATCCCAGATAAAAACTAACGTGTATTTATTTGAAGACTATATATAGAAGGAACTTTATAGAAGGAACTCTACGTTATCTTAAATGTTTGGCTTTGAACCAAAAGTGAATAAAATGGGCAAAAAAGGTTTAAAAAAAAAGGTTTTAAGATAATAGTTAAGATACACACCGGGTTTCAGCCAGTATGTATATAAAACTAAATGTACGTTTGATGTTTGATGTTTGATTTGATGTTTGGACTTTAAATCGGGAGGACATAGTATTGGAAGAAACAGTAAAAAATTATAACCAAGATAATAACAATGAAGGCAGGAGTAGCGAAGCACGCCTAGTGAAAGCTACTCGAATATATATTTTAAAAATCTATGATCAGAACGTGTTTATGCTGTGTTTTAATTGGTAAATCATTGATTTTTTGTTTTTTTGTTTCATTTAATTTAATTTTAAAATTCATTCATTTTCTTCAAACACATACACTCATACACATGCAATAGGTGTTTCTTAATTTTCTTCTAACACAATCACGTCTGATGAAGACCGTAAATGTTATTTAAACCCACGTACAGAAGACACAAATCATTTGGCCTAATGAACTAGTACAACAACAACAACAACAGTACAGGTGATTTTTTTCTTGCAGAAAAAAGTGTAATCAAATCATTTAACAAAAATATACAACAGAAATGCATGTAAACGATTTTCCACATGTTATTTATCATGTGTCTATACATATGTATGTATGTGTGTGGCTGTGTGTGAAAGAGAATGTGTGCTAAAATGGTGTTGTTTACGGTGTGTTTTATTGGTGTTGTTTGTGTTTTCCTAATAAAAACTGTATTTAAATAGAAATATGTTTATATAGAACGTGTACAAGTACACAATAATACAAGTATGTTGTTGTATACGAGCCTATTTGTATATTTCCTTGTTTTGTTATTGCAAGGACATATATATATACATACATACATACATACATATGTATATGTAGGTAATATTTAACTGCAAAAATAATGAAAATACTGATCTTAGGTGTTTATTTCACATTTTTTAATAATATTGAATTGTTGGTTTTATTGTTATCATTTATTTTATTTCTAAATATTTTTAAAATAAGCGAGCGCAACAGCTACTTACATATATACATACATATACATATATACATACATATACATATATGTATATATGTATTTCAAGGGAACATATGTATAAGTATGTAATATTTTGCTATGACAAGTACATGTTTGAGTAGAAGGCAATCGAATACTGTAGCTATTAACACAACAATATGTTTATGAAACCTCTACACTTAGACAATTCTGACATGTTAACATGGCTGAAATAAAAAATCCCTTAAGTACAGATTTATTTGGGAAAATATTTGCGTGTAGATCGGATATAATTTTTAGTTGCTTGGAGTAGTATATAAAAGCAGTACATTTTACATAAGAAGTCATTTATTTCAAAAATGTTATCCTTTTGCTTTTGCTTTTTACTTTTGCTGTGTAGTTTTCCTTAAGTTTAGTTAAGCAATTACAACTGCATTGAATTTGAAATTGCAAAGCATTTTTTAACGCTGCTTTAGATAAGTCTTTGATTCAAATTCGAAACGTTTTTGTCGAAATAAGGGATCACACATTTAAAATAAGGGCTACAAATTTCGCCCACCTATTGAAGAACTGAAATCAAAGTCAAAGCACGTATAACATGTGTATCACGGAAATTATAAAAATTATTTAAATATTAAAAAAAAACGTTGCTATTAAAATTAAAGTTACACGAGTACCATATACGGGCTGTCCTGAATTCAGGACTCATTTTAATTTTAATAAAAAAAGACTTTTTTTCAGATCTTACTTCAGTTTTTACCTATTTGTAGGTTCCGGTTAAAAATTAAAAATTATATCGCTCAAGTGACCCTTTCTACTGGCACGGCAGGCTCCCAATCTTTTACTAAAATTATCAATCACGTTTTCAACGTGAAAGAAAAGTTAGAAAATCGCTTTATTTCTAGCAGAGGAGTAGTAGATTGTCCACCAAAATCGTGCGATTTGACACCTTTAAATTTTCTGTAAGGTTTTTTGAAATGTACAGCAATAATCCCACAACAGTTCAAGAGCTTAAAGCCAATGTTATCCAGCAGATATTAATTATTGGCAAGAGTTTATTGAAAAACGTGATTGATAATTATGGTAAAATTTTGGGAGCCTGCCGAGCCAGTAGATAGGGTCACTTGACCGATATAATTTTTAATTTTTAACTGAAACCTAAATAAAAATACTTTTAATATCTGCAAAAAAAAAGTATTTTTTTTTATTAAAAATAAATGATATCTCATTCTTGGACACGCCATATTTGTATAATTAAAGACTTTAAATGCAAATTAATGATTTTTATGGTTTCAATCAAACAAAAAAAGCATATCGTTTTAATAAACATTTTTAAAGTTAAACTGTACGAGGGCGGATTGATATTGAAGCTACCTAAGTAGGAAAAACAATTTTTTTTTTAAAACCATTTATTTCGCAACACCGTCTCCTTTTACCTCAATACACTTAGTAAGACGATTCGCCAACTTTTTTGTACCATCTGAATAATACGATTTTTGAAACTCCTCAAAATACGCATTAGTTTCGGTTATCACTTCTTTGTTTAAGATGAATCTTTTTCCTGCGAGCCATTTTTTCAAGTTTGGAAACAGGAAAAAGTCACTAGCGACTAAATCTGGACTATAAGGTGATGATGATGATCAACCAATTCGAAGTGGATTTCTCGTAGTTTTAGCATAGTAGCTAAAGCTGTGTGAACCGGTGCATTGTCTTGAAGAAAGAGCACTTTTTTCTTGTTTAAATGTGGTTGTTTTTCCTTGATTGCATCAACCAATTGATCCAATAATGCACGATAATACTCTCCTGTGATTGTGGATCCCTTTTCAAGATAATCGATGGACAATTTTCCGCCTGCATCTTAAAATACAGTGGCCATAACCTTGCCAGCCGATTTCGCTGTCTTCGCCTTCTTCGGAGCACTTCCACCAGCTTCCACCCATTGCTTCGATTGATTTTTGGTTTCAGGTGTGTAGTGGTGGACCCACGTTTCATCAACAGTTATTAATCTATGCCAAAAATCAGCAGGATTATGCTTTATCATAAACAAACACCGTGTCGAACACGTTTTTGTTCAACACTGAGCAAACGCGGCACACATCTTGCCGATGGCTTTTTCATATGCAAATGTTCATGCAAAATGTTGAACACACTTTCATATGATACGAGATGTTTACCATTTCAGCAATCTCACGGATTTTGACCCGGCGATCATTCATAACGATATCGAGGATTTTCTTGATATTTTCTTCAGTAACCACCTCTTTCGGCCTTCCTGTTGATGGTACTGTTGCAGTGCTTGTTCGGCCCCGCTTAAATTCAGCAATCCAATATTTTACCATATAATCTGATGGAGCAGAATCGCCGGAATGTTTATCAAGCTTTTATTTTGTCTCTTTGGCCGTTTTGCCTTTCAAATAATAGTGTTTAATCACTACACGAAACTCGCTTTTTTCCATTTTCCAAGAAACACAAAAGTTGCTTACTTCAACCTACTACAACAAATGAACTAATCGATGAATTTGGCTAAAATTTTAAAAGCTGACGTTTGACAGATCGTAGTTTCTAAGAAATAAAAAGTTTTTGTGTTTGTGCTGCCATCTAGCGCTAGGTAGCTTCAATGTCAATCCGCCCTCGTACTTAAAAAAAAACAACTTTATTTACAAGAAAAATATTGAAATGTTTTAAAATATACAAACGCTTTGTACAATTATTTCGAGGAAAAAGAAGCAAATTTTTAACATAATAATTTTATTCGATATTGAATAAAAGCATTTCTTTAAGTTTGAGATTTTCTTCTTTTGATATGAAAGGTTTTTTTCCTCAGCGAAAATTTATCTTTAAACAAGATTTAGGTTTTGCTTTGCTGACAATTTTATAAAGTACAGTAAAACTTCTTAAAAACTTACTCTCCTATTATATTAAGCTTTTTTCGCATTGCCTTTAATTCCACTGTACTGTGTTACATATTCGAGAAAACAAAAAAAATAAAAATAAAATATTTTTTTTGTTGTACATGCTTTTGCTGAGAATGTATTTCTTTTATATATTTCGTTTCGTTTTAGTAGTTTTTTTTTCTCTCTCTCGCTCCTAAATGTTTTCACTTTAATGAGTCTTGATTAATGTTCTCCCCCATACCCGTTACAATCTGCCGAACAATGTGATGACTTAGAGTGACCGCCTTTTTATACAATTTTTTGTGGTAAAAAGCCATTCAGTAGTATACAGGGTGTTAAAGGGAATTCTTTTATGGTTGTATGTTGTAGTAAAACATTAAGGTTAAAGAATATGATTTATGATAGTGACTAAGAGCAACAGACTAGAGTCTATGGAAAGAATCGATCTCGTGGGTCTCGTTCTTTCATCGATAACTAACTATACAGTATATTATTGATTATTCATCGTATTTACAAAACAAATCATGTTAAACACCCTGTTTATGTTTATTGTTATCAAAAACCAACATCAGATAAATAATTTATTTTTTATTCTTCTCAGTTTTTCATGTCCCTATTTTATTTATGTTCTCACCATTTTTTTCTTGTCTCGGTTTACTATCGCCTTCCTTGAATTCATTGTGAAGTCATTGAATCGTTGTATGATAATGGATTCTTCTCTCTCTCTCTCTCTCTCGCTGTCTCTTTCTGTCTTCTTTTCCATGAAAGTTTCAGTTTTCATTTACTCAGTAGTGTAGGGGAAAAGAAAATATCAAAAAGCACAGTAATTTTTGCCCATCGTTATTAAATATGCATTTATTCTTCAAATAGTCACTGATCAAATTTCCGTTTTTTATTGCTTCTCAAAAACTTTTGACTTCACCTACGGAAAGCCAAACACTATCAACACTTTACTTCCACACACACATGCACGCACACACACACACATAGACATGCCATTATTCAGATGTTTAAAGGGGCGATACATTGGCAAACATTTGTTTGCAAACATCGCAAATAATCAATCGCATTCAAGGAAAAGCACGTTATGTACAAATGTTTGCCAATGTATCACCCCCTTTAGATCTTTACTATATATACGGATGCCTGTTTTAATTTAAGTATCAGAGGACGTGTGTGTGAGCACTCTATTAATTTTGTTTGTAAGTATTATTAATACTCGTAGAAGTTGCTAAATATGTTTACGTTACACTGTACAACAAATTATTAAGGCGACAAAAAGATTCATTTGGCAAATAATTGTATGAAATAAAACGTTTTTCATAATTTCTTTGATATGGATATCTACGTTATGTCGGTGGTGAATTTAACAAAACAAATACAACAACAACAACTTCTCTTTATTATATAACTTTTCCCATCACACGTCTTTATAGGCTTAAAGTGACACTAAAATGCAACAATTATATCAACAAACCGGAAAAGGATCTACTTAAACAGTTTTCCATTAATAATCTTAATCATTTAAGTGGCTTTAAAGTTGTATTAAAGTCCTTGTTAGTGTTTACTGCCAGAAGGTGGTGGTCAGTTGTAGGGAGATCGGGCGGTTATTATTCGACCGGTTTTAACCGGTTTTTTGGTTTTGTCAAATGCGGTTTTTTCAAAATCTTCATTTTTTGAATACCGTATAAACCGGTTTATTTAATACGAATAATCGGCTAATTTAGATAAGTATAATATGTATAAGTTTGTATATTTTTTTATTGCAAATATGCTCATCGTTTAACTGTTTGTATAAATTTAGGTATTATTTTCGTATATATGACAACCTTGAACGTTTCACAAAGAACGTAAAAACAATAACTTTTTCTCATTTCCTGTAAATATTGATTTTTATATATCGCACACTAAATCGTGAACAGTCACAACAACTCAAAATTTGTAAATTTTCAGAAGAGCCAAAAAACTGTTTCTAATAACATGGTTTTATTTAAATAATCAAACTGAGTTCCACATTGAAGCAAACAGTCTTAGAAAACAGTTTACACATTTTTTGTTTAATTTTGTGTAATAATTTTGCAAATACGCAACAATAATGAGTTGTGACTGTTTAATTCAAAATTTTTTTTAAATTATTTCCATTGAAATATATTTTGATTAACTTAATACCATTTACATTTATAGCGTCACAACTCGAAATAATACTAAAGGGTCCGCCAATATTTTTTTTTTTTTAAATGCTATTAAAAAAAGCTACTGAATATTTTCTCAAATTTCCTTTTTTATTTGAAAGTACAATCCTTCCGGTTAATAATAGAAAATAATTTCATTCACATGGCTGCCTCGGCTGGCCATGCAGTAGCCTATACGATCGGTCCAATTTTTAAGCACATTATCGATTGTGTGCAGCTGTATTTCACCAATGGCTTTACGAATATTGTCCTTTAGAGCGTCAATTGTCTCTGGCTTGTTGGCGTAACACTTATCTTTGGCGGCAGCCACAAATAATAATCCAACGGTGTCAAATCGCAGCTCCGAGGTGGCCAAACAACATCAGCTCTGCGGCTGATAATGCGATCTTCAAAAATAGGCCGCAAAATATCGAGTGTAGCTTCGGCTGTGTGGCACGTAGCACCATCCTATTGAAACCAAATGTTGCTTATATCCTCCTCTTCAATTTTTATTCACAACATGGCCCGATAACGATCGCCATTGACTGCAACGGCCACTCCTTGCTCATTTTCGAAGAAAAATTGCCCAATTATGCCTCTGGACCAAAATCCGCACCAACCAGTGACTCGGTTTGGGTGTATCGGCTTTTCAATGTATGTGTGCGGGTTTTCTGTGCCCCAAATGTGACAATTTTGCTTGTTTACATACACGCCAAGATCAAAATGAGCTTCATCTGAAAAGATTATTTTTTTTGATAAAATCGGTATCTTGTGTAAGTCGATCGCAGGCCCACTTAGCGAAGCGAAAACGTATTGGATGGTCAGTTGGCTTCAATTCTTGCACCAGTTGGACTTTGTATGGCGTCAAACCAAGGTCTTTATGCAAAATTCGTCTGAACGACTTTGAGAACGACAATGAATTGATGGTGATGGCGCTTCACGCACACTTTCTGCCACACCTGCAATATTCTCGGGTGTACGCACTCTTTTTGGCTTTCCACGCTTTGGTTTATCGATGAGGATGAACATACGAAGCTGACGGTGCTTCTCTTCTTCCAAAATCCGCACCCAATTTTCGCACACATTCTGCAACATTACCATGATTTTCAAAGTAATGTCTCAATATTTTCCAGCGTTGTTCAAGCGTATACACAACCATATTCGTTCAGCGGAAGGATAAAACTAATTATCTGTCAAGTCAGACATGAGCTAAGTGTTACCATTCACGAAATAAGCACTAGTTGACAAAAAACATTAGATGGCGGACCCTTTATTTACAACTAAAAATAGTACTGTTTAGTTGATAATGTACAAGCGGCTCAGGAACATAAAAACAGTTATAAGAACAATTTCTCATGTTAGGAAGACAGTGATCCAAACGAGTTTTTCGTAGTCGCTAAAGGTTAGATCTATGAAATTTTTAGGGAAAAAATGCGATTTTGATAAATTTAAAGTTGTGACTGTACATGATTTAGTGTGCGATATGGAAAATAATCAACTTGACTCATAGAAAGCGACCCAAAAACGCCGGCTCCGAACGGCAGATATATTAGTTGGTGAAGTTTTTCACAGCGTAAATACACATAACCAGTCGCTAATGTTGTGCGGTGATATCGCTGTTGAAAATTTTCAGATAGTGTGGGCTGATGACTTCTTGGTGGGAAGGTGGGTATCTTACCTAACATGCCACAGTGACACACACAAACTATTAAATAAGTAGTACATAAATTTACAGACAGTGCTGTTCGAAACCTATACAACTTTTCTTGTCGTGGCAATTAAGGACTCGTATATTACTAATTGTTTTATTCAAAGTAAAACATTTAATTTTTGTTATCTTAGGCTCCTAAATTATAACTATACTAACAAACGTTTAATTCCATTTTCTGCCACGCAATACAACAACAAAAACGAAATTAGCTCTTTCAGTAGCCGTGCGAGACTTAAGCAACTTTCAGTACTTTGTTTTTTATGGCCTCCGCACACCGCTTTGGCATAGTTTTTATGAGATTTGTGAGAATTACTGTTTTAACTCTACGACCGGTTAATCGGTCATTTGAATAATTATTAACCGAAAAACGATTTTGTTTAAATTGCTACTTTTCGAAGTATTCGAAAACCGGCTTTGAAAAAAGTTGAATAATCGATCTCCCTAGTCAGTTGGCATAAAGGCTATATGATGAAACTATAAATCATGTTGAATTTTATTTCACATGATGTGATTAATAGCCTTTACGTGGAAAAATCTTATACGCACATATCTGTAAATCATACCTTTTTTCCTTGAGTTTTTTTTAACTTACTTTGGCAAAACAAATCAATTTCATCAAACCCGACCGACCACTTTAAAAGGAAATTCATGCAAAAAAAACCGTTTCTTTTCTATTTCATTTTCATTCACTTTCTTATCAACAAGTGTAAAACTTTTTAAACAGCCGTAATGGTAAGCAGTTAAATACTTAAGCTTCCAAGAAATATCTTAAGATGTGCTCTTAATATGATGTATTGCTTTAATTAAAGAAATTTAATGCATACTTTTAATGCTGCAAATATGAATAATTAAAGAGATAAAGAAATTGGCGACACATTTGAATTAATACATTTAAAAAAAACCGGATATATTGTACGACACAAAATTATATAAATTTTATAAAATAGTACTTGCTGAGGCAGCACTTAATGATATGTAAGTATCAACTACGCTCCATGATATAAATAGATTACCTATTATGCTATTACGAAAGCTATGTTTCTTCCTTTTTTTATTTTAGAGAAATTTTCATTCTTAGCAATTTTCAATGGTCAACTTCAGGGGATCATTGTAAAGTTACCAAAAAGTCGCGACATAAAAGACTGTAATAATTGGAGAGTAATTACTCTACTTAACACCATATATAAGATACTTACAGTCATAATATAGGGGAGGCTTCAGAGCATAATAGACAACATACTGCGAGACGAACAAGCTGGCTTCAGACCGAATAGAAGCTGCATAGATCAGGCCAACACTTTACGAATAATCATTGAACAGTACATAGAATGGCGTACTCACCTGTATCTACTATTTGTCGATTTCAAAAAAGCGTTTGATACCATCGGGCGAACGGCTATGTGGAAAGCACTAAGAACCAAAGGAGTACCCCAGAAGATAATTCGAATAATTAAAGCGATGTATGAGAATGCAGAACTTTCAGTTCTTCACAAGGGAAACATCAGCCAACCATTCCACACCAATGCTAAAATTAAACAAAGATACCCACTATCACCTCAGCTATTCACCATCGTGCTGGATGACATAATGAGCAAAGTCTGTTCAAAAAGAAGGGATCACATGGAGTCTCTGACGCCAACTCGAAGACTTGAACTATGCGGATGACATTTGTCTACTCTCGCATAAGATTTCCAATATGCAGTCGAAAGTGGAGGACCTGGAAAGATTGGCCCGTAGTGTTGGGCTTAAGATAAACACCAAGAAAACCAACCCCATCATCATCAGCCAGTCGAGTATGTAGATAGCTTCTGCTATCTAGGAAGTCCAATGACTACAAACGGTGGTGCAGAAACAGACGTAGATAATAGGCTCAATAAAGCGAAAGCGGCATTTGGACAACTGCAGTCAGTATGAAGAAGCTCTCATATATCCAGACGAACTAAGCTCAGAATATTCAACTCATGTGTTAGATCGGTACCGCTGTATGGCAGTGAAACCTGGCTTGTATCGAATAACATCACACAGAAACTCCAGGTATTCATTAACAAGTACAGAAAGTATCACTAGAAAATCACTCGAGTGGAATCCTCAAGGCTCAAGAAATCGTGGTCGAGCAAAAAACACCTGGAGACGCACAATTATTCAAGAACTGAGACAGAACAACCTAACATGGGAAGAGGCAAATTCAACAGCTGTAAACCGTATTAAATGGAGATGCTTTGTCGAAGCCATATGTTCCCAAAAGGAGTAACGAAAATAAAAAACAAAACAAAAAAAACTTCAGGGGATAATTTATGCATCAACTTCGAACTGTTCTACTATCTGCGATATTGTTCTATTTTCTATTCACAGCCTGTCGCCTTATATTGTATGATCATGTATTGAATCGGCGAATACACAATACAATACGGTGCTATATTTGAAGTCAAATCTCTTCAGTTGGTGTTATTTAGTTAGCTAGAGACCGTTCGGTACATTGTGAGTCCCTTTAAAATAAAAATGAAATTAAAAAAAAGGGAGAGAGAGTTAAAGACAAAAGATATGAAAATATATATAAATAGACGTGGATCAGTGGGAGATTGCAATCGCAAGTAGTTTTTCCTAAACCAACGAATTCCCATTACGAATTCTACAAGGCTACCAAGGCCCTTGCTGTAGATAACCTCATCTTGTGTGTTGAATCTAAACCATCTTAGTTTTCTGTACCAACCTATGGACAGTGACACAGCATGGGCTCTACTGTCTGTATCCTCTCTATATCTTCGCTTATCCCTTATCAACGAATGATCAGTAAATCAATTGGTGTTGCAAATATTAATTTTCTTCATCGAGTAATAAAGACAAAAGCTACGAAAATGTACAAAATTCTTAAGAAAGTAAAAGGCACGATATAGCACAGGGTATTGTAGCAGGGGAGAAAGCATTGAGTAAATGGTTAGAGAAACATTGTATTGATACCATCTCTAAAGGACATATTGACCAACAAATATTTAGAGTTCCACAGCCTTCAAAATAGCATTACTCATGCCTATACTAGTAGAAATACATTGGCAGACATTATTATGTGACCAGAATGTATTCTGTACGAACGATTTGAGACCATCATTATCTTTAGCGAACGTTACATAAATTGTATACAAACCACGTTTTTTGAACAACCTATTATATCTATACTTATACTCGTACATCTTAAGCTTATTTTATAATAATAAATTCCATTACCTTAGGTTAGAGATTAAGATTCCTAAAATGGGTGGTCCAACCATAATGCAGGATGTTAATTGTGAGTTACACCCTAAAGTCAAGATGTTTGCCCAACTGAAACTTTGTTTCAGTGTTTGACAAATTCAACCATAGAGAGGTACACAATTAAGCAGCGTGTTAAGCCTTCACTTCATGAATTTTTTCTTTTTTTTTTTTGGTCAGCATATTCGACCAAATGTGTCTACAATCAGGGGAATTGTGCGCAAATTTCAGGAAACCGGGTCTTTAGAAAATGTGGAAACGCCTGTACATGCTCGCCCAGTACATGTTCGCGATAATGTGGCAGAAGAGATGATAATAGACTTCTTGTGGCCAGAAGTTGAGGATATGGACCTGGATGATATGTGGTCCCAACAGGATCATGACACGACGGATAGAGGTATGCCACCGAAGGCGTGGCGAGCATTTGGCCGTTATTTTGTTTCAGACATAATTGTCACAAATCTTCTATTACAATAAAAAATATTAAGATAATTACCTGATAATTTATGTTTTATTTACAATTAACATTGTGAGTTTTGGTTCGACCACTCTATGTAAACAAATAACAAGATAAGACGTTTTCAACTTTCAACTTTTGGCGCAGATGAACCAAGTCGCCTAAAGGCTTTTTAACTTCAATGTATGTACGGCAAGAACCATATGGTCAAAGTGAATGAATGAATGACACTAATGTTAAATGGGAGTGCATTTGAATTGACGAATACGTCAAGTGTATTGGTTAGAAAAGTACATTTTTAGCGCTTGTGTTTACATTGATAAAAAATGTTGATTCGAATGAAATTTAAACCAAACACTTTATTCATTTAAACAAAAACGCACATATTTTGTGTCTTATGGCATAACCCCAGAGGTCTTAGAAAAATTTCGAATACAATTTTTGAGAACATTCAACTCGGCAATGAAAAATAAAGTATGAGCGACGTTCAGAAAACTCATAAATCAAAGTGGGAAATTATTTTCAATCGAATTACTTTTTTCATTTCTCTCCGGCTTTTAATAACCTTTTCGTAACTTAAGCGGAAATATTAGAGACGAAATGTATCAGGTGATAAATAACCCAAAACGACATTCTCGTTTGTAACATCTTGTTGTTTATGTTGTTGGTAAATAATCATTTTTGATTTATGGAAAAATAATTAAGCCAAAGAAGTATCATCAACCGAAAGTGACTTCATCATCGGTAACAGATTTCCATGGTAAAGAAATACATAAAATACCTTTTTAAATGAATAATGACAGCAAGAACAGATTTGAACAGATTCTTAAGAAAATTGTTACGGAATATAAAATGAAAAGCCATTTAAATATGAAGGAGGCTGAATAGAGTTCTTAAAAACAGTCTTCTTAAGACAGCAGGCTTTTGAAAAATTAAATTTACTCATTTTTAAAACAGCAGTAATATGTAAAGGCATATTAGATTTTTTTATATTGGGTATTTCCTTAATGCTTTCTTAAATTCCACATTAGAATTATGTAAAAAATCATTTGTTTGTTATGAAGAAGAAGGCCCTTTTTTCAAATGAATCTACAATAGAATTATCTATTGCGAAAAATATCAGAAACATTACTTACAGTAAAAAGTTGTTGTTTATTTTTTTTACATTCACGCCTCTTCATAAGCACCTTCCTCGACTTTGAGGAATACTGGTGTACCTAGCGGCTGACACAATCAGCCGCATTCAGCATCTAACATTGGTTTTAATTATGTATGCCATATACTTACATACATATAAAATTTAAAATGAGCTTCAAATTAATTTTATTTTAATTTTTTTTTACAAAATTTTCCTCTAATAGTTTATAAAGGGTCCGCCATCTAACGTTTTTTTTTTCAACTAGTGCTTATTTCGTGAATGGTAGGTAACACTAAGCTCATGTCTGATTTGACAGATAATTAGCTTTATCCTTCCGCTGAACGAATATAGTCGTGTATACGCTTAAACAACTTCGCTAAGTGGGCCTGCGATCGACTTACAGAAGATGCCGCTTTTGCCAAAAAAAATCATCTTTTCAGATGAAGCTCATTTTAATCTTGGCGGGTATGTAAACAAGCAAAATTGTCGCATTTTGGGCACAGAAAGCCCGCACGCATACATTGAGAGGCCGATACACTCAAGATGAGTCACTGTTTGGTGCGGATTTTGGTCCACAGGCATAATTGGGCAATTTTTCTTCGAAAATGAGCAAAGAGTGGCCGTTACAGTCAATGGCGATCGTTATCTGGCCATATTGAACGAATTTTTGTTCACAAAAATTGAAGAGGAGGATATTAGCAACATTTGGTTTCAACAGGACGTCGCTACGTGCCACACAGCCGAAGCTACACTCGATGTTTTGCGCCCTGTGTTTGAAGATCGCATCATCAGCCGCAGAACTGATGTCGTTTGGCCACTTCGGAGCTGCGATTTGACACCGTTGGACTATTATTTGTGGGGTGCCGTCACAGATAAGTGTTACGCCAACAAGCCAGAGACAATTGGTGAAATACAGCTGCACACAATCGATAATGTGCTTAAAAATAAGACCGATCGTGTAGGCTACTGCATGGCCTGCCGAGGCAGCCATTTGAATGAAATTATTTTCCATTATTAACTGGAAGGATTGTACTTTCAAATAAAAAAAGAAATTTGAGAAAATATTCAGTAGTTTTTTTATAGCATTTTCAAAAAAAAAATTATTTGGCAGACCCTTTATTATATATTTTCTTTTTAAATTTAAGCCTAAAATATATTTTATTTAAAAAAAAAAATTCATTAAAAGAAAAGAGTGTTATATGACAAATAAAAATATATACATACACACATACATACTTTCTTTTGTTTTTTATTTCTAAATTCCCAAAAAAAATGTATTTTCGTTCGTAAGAATTTTATGTTCGTATTACTGCCAAAGTACCGGACCGATTTAAGTAAATGAGATTGTGCACATCTGCACAGAAAAAGCTTTTAACCCGTATATATCTTTTCAAAATCGATGCAGTAGAACTGGCTTAAAAGGAATACTAAGAAATGTGATAGTCTATAAATTATATAGATGGATTGAAAAAAAAATTCCTAAATTTTGTTTAAAAACTCTTTAAGCGAAAACTTTGTTTTTGATTAAATCCATAAACAGATGTTCTAAACATTTTAAAATAAATAATTTTCGACTCCTTTAAAGCTAAAAGAACAAAGAGGCATTCAAAATTATTAAAGAAATTAAATATTACTTCAATAAAATTCTTAATTGTTCAATTAATTTCTAAATTATTTCTCCTTTAATGGCCAAAAAAATTAAATTAATTCATCATTTCGAGGCAAAAACATTGGGTTAAATATCTACACAAATTTACTAAAACAAAACATTTAAAAGGAAAAAAAAAGTAGGATGAAAATCTTGCATGAAATACTTCCATAAATATTTATGAATAAAAAAATTCCAACAAATAAACCCACCCACACATACTAACTCTGGTATTAATTTAAAATTCACTTCAAATAGTTTCCTTTCATCCCTCTCTTAGTTCGAATGTATTCACACATACATACATTACCAGAATAAAACAATAATCATACAAATATCATAACTGCCATAGGCCTAGTCATGTTTAACATTCCATCTCTCTAAAGAATTTCCTTTTTTTTCGTTTTGTTTTTGTTTTTGGTAAATTTGGCCTGGCATCGTTAAAATATCCCGATTATGATACGAGTATGTTGAACAGTTCGTTATGCTTAACTGTATTCATTGAGTGTATGGCTGAATGGTTGTTGACTGACTGATTTGACTGGCTTAACAAGTGAAAATGAAGCCATTTATTAACGTTAGCGTATAAATCTACTTATGATAGGCATCTGTTCTTAAAAACTATATAAATTTCAAGCAATTGCATATTTTCAGGCATTTAAACTACCCGAACAAATGCTAGTAAAGTAGGCTACTTATTTTTTCCAGATATATACGAAAATTAAAGGGAAAATAATTGGAATTTCTTTCTTTTAAATTTAAAACTTTCACGATAATCTATGCACATATTCATTTGCGTTTTTCTCAGTGTATTCTTTTTTATTATTATCTTATACACAATGAAATTTCGATGTAACGAACTTCATTATAGCGAAAAACTCAATAGTTTTTCATACAGAAATGTACTATAGCTTTAACGAAGAAATTCTGAATTATAAAACCTTTTATAACGAAGTATTCAGTCAAAAGCCTCTGTACAACAAAGTCAGAGTAAATAAAAATTAAATTTTAAGTAAAAGGGGAAAGTCCCCTTTGTTTCTTTCGATACAAAAGTGTTTCATTTTTTATTCAAATCTTTTATTAGTATATCCTTATAATATAGTTTGGAAAAAACCTCAGTTACAACAAATTTATTCGTATTTCTTAAAATTTCGTTATAAAAAGGTTTCGCTGATACATACGCATAACGAATAAATTGCTACAATAAAGCCCTTTTCCCACTCGTTTTCACTGTACATATACTGTGCTTAACGTTTAAATATTAATTTGAAGCCATAATTGATCATAATAAATATTTTCATTTACATACTCGTAGTAGTTGCAGTAGTTGCTGATTTCAAAGCAATTTTCTTAAACGCTTGTGATTTAGAAATTCCCAAATAATAAATATATATCTGTCTAATAAAATAGGCCCTTGTACACGTCTCCCTCGCTCACCATCAAAAAACAATAATCTTTAGTGTGCTCGTATTATAACATTTATTTAATATTAAATAAATGAGATTTATATCTCATTTGGAAAACTATTTGGAAATGTTGAGTGTGTTACTGCTCTTTTTCTCTCTCTCTCTCTCTCTCTCTCTCTCTCTCTCTCTCTCTATTATGCACGTCTGCATTATTAATATTTCCATTTATAAAAATCCATGAAAATTATCATATAAACTACTGCCACCACCGCAAACAATAATGCCGACCAAAACGAAAAAGCATATAAGTATACCCAAAACATAAGGAAATTAAAGGAGAGAAAAAAAAATACCAAAAAGAACAAAAAACCTACACTACTCGCTCTTGTACGTATATAAGTATATGTAGAGTGAATGATTTCGTTTACATTTTTATTTTCGTTTTATTTCCCTTGTGTGTAAATGTTTAATCACAATGTGGAATTATAGTCAGTCGTCGTACTTTTGGCATTTTCCTTATATTAAAGATGCCTCGTTAACATCTGCATACCGGCAACAGCAGCAGCAACAGCAGCATAGGATTTTTCCTTTCATTATACAACAATACAACAATACAACAAGAACAAGACATTGATGGCGAAAACAACAGAAAAGTAAGGAAAAGATTCTTTATTTCTTCTCCTTATGGTATGCGTGTGAATTTTTCATATGACAGTGAAGTACAGCCGAGTGTAGATATAGAGAATCACTATATATTTTAATCCTTTGCGGTCGTATTCGGTTTATGCGTGGGTGCCGTGCTGGTCGGAATTCATTTTGGTTAAAGAACAGTAATACATAATATGCAATAATACATAATAAATGTTAGATATACGAGTATGTACATATGTATGTAACGCAATAACATAGTATGTTTTAATTTTATGTAATAACTATATAATATAGTTCGCCTTTGTGTGGTTGTGGTATCTTTCAAAGCAGTCTCCAATATGAAGCCCTGTAGCTATATACTGTATTATAGTATCATTCTTAAACAATTTTAAGAAGCAAAAATGCCTAATTACACTTAAATAGAATTTATAAAATATTATTTTATATTCTACGTATCTTCGAAGCTTATCGACTTAATATAGGGTCCGTCATCTAACTTTTTTTTTTCAACTAGTGCTTATTTCGTGAATGGTAGGTAACACTTAGCTCATGTCTGATTTGACAGATAATTAGTTTTATCCTTCCGCTGAACGAATATGGTTGTGTATACGCTTGAACAACGCTGGGAATCTGGGCCTGCGATCGACTTACGGAAGATGCCGATTTTGCCAAAAAAATCATGTTTTCAGATGAAGCTCATTTTGATCTTGGCGGGTATGTAAACAAGCAAAATTGTCGCATTTGGGACACAGAAAACCCGCACCCATACATTGAAAAGCCAATACACCCAAGACGAGTCACTGTTTGGTGCGGATTTTGGTCCAGAGGCATAATTGGGCCATTTTTCTTCGAAAATGAGCAAGGAGTGGCCATTACAGTCAATGGCGATCGCTATCGGGCCATGCTGAACGAATTTTTGTTCACAAAAATTGAAGAGGAGGATATTAGCAACATTTGGTTTCAACAGGACGGCGCTACGTACCACACAGCCAAAGCTACACTCATGTTTTGCGCCCTGTTTTTGAAGATCGCATTATCAGCCGCAGAGCTGATGTCGTTTGGCCAACTCGGAGCTGCGATTTGACACCGTTAGACTATTGTTTGTGGGGTGCCGTCAAAGATAAGTGTTACGCTAACAAACCAGAGACAATTGACGCTTTAAAGGATAATATTCGTGAAGCCATTGGTGAAATACAGCTGCACATAATCGATAATGTGCTTAAAAATTAGACCAATCGTGTAGGCTACTGTATGGCCAGCCGAGGCAGCCATTTGAATGAAATTATTTTCCATTATTAACCGGGAGGATTGTACTTTCAAATAAAAAAAGAAATTTGAGAAAATATTCAGTAGTTTTTTTTAAAGCATTTTCAAAAAAAAATTATTTGGTGGACCCTTTATAATATAAGATCAACATACGACTGGAACGATAAAAGAGCTTTGGTGGCTAAGAGTAGACATACGACCACAAAGGGTTAAAATAAAAATGCCGACTAGGTGTTAATCATTTGTGGAGCCTTTTTATTATTTTGACGTTTACAAAACTGTATTATTAATCAGTGGCTTTCTAAAATCGAAGAAATTAGAAGATAACAGTAATTTTCGTTCAAAAATTGACCAGAAATATGGCTACAGTTCAATAAAATTTAAAAAAAAAATAAGAATCCTTGAATATATTATTCAGAATGCAAATGATTTTCAAGTTTAACACGAACGCACCAAAAAAGGCCAAACTGTCCACAATCGAGTTAATTCGAGCGGCGTGGCATTTTATGCTGCTATAATTTGTCACACTCGAATATAATCGAGAATCGAATATAAAAATATGTATGATTTTTTTTCGAAATAGCAATTCGTAAAGAATGATAAAAATGTAAAAATTGCAATATTCGGCTCCTTTCTGCAGTATGGATCCAAATATAAAATGAAAGTAAAAATTTAAATTTGCGAACGTAATCTCCTACTTACAATATTCGATGAAAATTTAATTGATTTCATCTAAATTTCCAATATAAAACAAAATTCACTTTGTCAAGAGATTTTGTCGAAATCTAGTAGATTTAGTATTGCAACTCTGTCTTTTTTTACTAAAAATATCAGTTTCTTTTACATAAAAAAATAGTGCTTTTTTCCATTATCCTTTTTTTTAATCTGTGCGTTAAGAGGTTTAAATTTAAGCAAAATCAAAATCAACTGGATGACTCCAATCCAAAATAAATTCATTAGTTTGCAATGCATCCACAAGCTGTTCCGCTAATATGGAACGACGCTTTTAAGAAAATATTGTCTATTTAAAATTGAACAAAAGGAGAGTAAAGGATAATTGCTTTCCCAAAAACGATACTGGTGCTTCAAGCCACAGTAGATTCCTACAAAAATATTAATATTTCAGATATTGATTTTTTCACCCCATTAAAGAATATAAACGAAAAAAAAAAATAAAACAAAAAAACTTAATTAAGAAAATAGCAGCACTCTATTAAGCCTATCTTCTTCTATGATAGCATTTGTAGCCACGTATGATTGTAAAAGCTTTTGTTTTAATACAAATATGCAAGATGCCACAAGAATAAAGTAAAAATGCCAATAAAATAACTCTTTGAGGTTGGTTGCCACAGAACTCTCTCTTATTCTTCTGCAAATTTCTTTTTTATTTAAGAGATGGTTAAGACGACAGACAGACAAACTGTTTAAAACATTTTCAAATACACAAATATGTGCTTACATATGTATAAGTATGTATGTAAATAGGTATGTAAATATATTTGAGTATAGACGAATATTTTGAAATATTGGAGTTGATAGTAGAGCCCTTACACAGTAGGCAGTGGTGTAACAATGATAGCAATGATAGCAATAGTAAAAACGTAAATGAATTTAATGAAGCGTTCTTTTCTTAAGTATCTCTCAATTATTTTTCTTTCACATCAAATGCATAAAACAGCGATAAAGACCGCCTCTATACTAGGCATAGGCTCCTCTCCATCTTTCACGTCGCAGCGCTAAATCTTTCAATTCAATTCAATTCCTATTTCTCTGCTTCCCTGTGAGTTGTATTATAAATCTGGTAGACATATGTATCTCACTTGCTGAGTCCAATTCATCTAAACATTCGTTTATGTATTTCTACGCTTAAGTCACACTCTACAACTCTTGCCTTGTAATGCAGTTCGGCCAAAATAAGCGTAGGATTCTAGGTAAACAGCGATTAAAGAATTATTTAAGTTCATTCTGATTCAAGCCATGTTTCGCAACCGTACAACAGGACGGATATAAAGCATGCTTTAAAAATCCTTAATCCGATGTTTAGGCTGTAGACATTGGAAGACCATACTTTGAGCAATCTAGTAAGAGCACCCTTACTTTCTTTATTCTGCTTTGGACATCTTTGGACCATACTTCCTAGATACTGAAATTCATTTACACGTTCAATGTTCTCTAAATTCTATTTTAATGACTCGTGCAATTGGTTATTTGTTTTCATTTCTCTAGTTTCCAATGAAAAGTCAATAAGGACTCTAATCGTGTGTTGGGTGTTAGTGAGTTCCAGATTATGCTTCTTACCCATGCGTTTAACGCAACCAGAAAAAGCATCGGATGTAGAACGCATCCTGTTCTTTTCGAACACCAGTAGTCGTGCGGAAGGTTTCGGACAGTTCGTTGTCAAGCAGTACTGATCATTCAAGTCATTCGTAACTTTTTGCTATTAACGAAACACTCTTCAATTCAGCCTTAATTTCTCAACCAACAATCACCAAATATAGGGGATAACACATTACTGTACGATAATTATGCGCAAACTATTGGCACGGTCAAGACAGGATCTACCATTAATGAAACGTGATACCTTATCAATAGGGTTTTTTTCCCCGAGATTTCCTTCTAGGTAAGGATCTCTCTATTTAAAACCAAAATACGAATATCTTATATGTTTAGATAACTCATGTTTGTAAGACTTTTTCATTCATCCACTGTCATTGAAAATCTGCCGGTGACGTGCAAATATGAAAACGGCTGAACCGCATACAATGCCATTACTCATTGGCCATTTTTTACATCAAGTCGCTTACCTTTGTATCAAAATTCATGATGCAAGTCATGAAAAGACGAAAAAAATTAGCGAAATAAATTCACTTTTTTACGAGCTAGTAACGTCAAAGCCTAATTTTGAAGCAGCTGATGAGAAACTTCCAACATGCGCTTTTGAAGCTATACTTAAGACAGCTAAAAACATTAGTAATTAATAATAAAAGCAATGTTTTCAACCTTCTATACAAATATTCATATATTGGTAAAACTTCTTATAACTTCACAAAACATACGTTTAAAAAACGCCCAGCGGGCTGCACGTCAGTACCGTAGATGATATATTTTTTTATTATGAAATTTTGAACGCCGCATAGTGTTTGGTAGATCCAATATATCACTTGCTATTGCTATTGCCTGCTTGTTATTTCAATCGATCTAATGGAATATCTATCCATGGCTGCTAATTTTGCTACATTAGTATATACATAAGCCTAATTTAACAAAAAAATTAATGTAATGTAGACAGAGTTTTTATTACTTTTGCCTGGGGTTCTTACTGATTTTCCCGTTCAGCTATCTTTTCGTCCAGAATGTTTTGTGTAAAGAAGTCATATGGCGCATTAGTTCACTTGTACTGTACCCATAAGCAGCAAATAGCAGTATCATTAGAAATCTATTAAGTCTCGCACATAGTCCATCTAAAACATTTTTTTCTTTTACTAACATTTAAAACAAAGGAAAAAACGAAATTGTTTTCAAAGAATTACATACATTACAATTATATACACAGACATACATACATACATATATGAAGATATATGCAAGGGTGACCATAAAGAAAAATTTGTTGTGTAGCAGTGTTAGTGAATTTTTGCCATGTGCGTTGAAGAGAAAAACTAAATAAATAAACAGCAACATAATAAACAATTTTCGAAAGCAAAGCGACGTACATCTACTTCCATTCACGTTTATTTCACAACTAAACAAAATTTGTTATTTTATTTGTTGTCCTGTTATTATCTGCTCATTATCGTTCGGTTGTATACATATACGCTGCAGATAATTCTCAGCCAGATAAGGCTCAAAAGAGCTTATCTGTCCAACTATGATATATGTATTTTCTAAATGTTCTTTTACTTCCCGGTATCCTGGAGTTTTTTTCCGGGAGAGCGAGATAATCATTTACATTTTACAGCAGTTCTCTGTTGGGACTTTCAACAGTAGCTGTTCTTCTGACTTTGGTGTCTAAAATTGTCCTCGTTATGTCAAACAAGAGTTCTTTTCCACTTCACTAGCCATATTGTTCAAATATTCTTTTTTTATCATCTCAGATAACCATTTTTACCATTTTATCTAAATGCTAAAGAGACTCATACTACGGCATACTTGTGGTTTATGCTTATTTTTATATACTTTATTAACAGATGTTATTACTCTGGTAAGAGGGGAAAAGTAAACAGGCAAGAGAAACGACATGTGACTAAAAACTCCAACCTAAATGACCGTAATAATTTAAGACAGAGTTAAAAACAAACATTTCAAAAGGACAACAATATTTAAATGACATACTTTATTGTATAATTTAATCAAATTTTAATTTGTCTAACAAAAGCACAATTAAAATATTTTAAATAAAATTTTTTGAATTTCTTAAGGTTTTCTATGTTGATGGACTGAAGGAAAAATAATGTAAATTTCATTTGAATGGTCCAAGAATTTGTGATGGCGAGATTCTGGAAAATGATGGAAAATTATAATTTGATAAATGGTAAACTTAACAAAAATAATTATTTAAAGAAATATATTTAATTAATTTTACAAAAGTTTGCAATATACACCAATTCACTTCGAAGATAAAGCTATTGCAGGCGACGCTGTCTAAACTTAAATGAACTATAATTTTTCCAAAAACTACATATTGTTGTAGCCCATCAACAAATCGGACTTGCAAATAAATTATTGTATAAGTTATCTACTTCTATGTAAGCAAAAATATTTTAATTACAAAATACAAGTCATTTAAATAAAGCTAAAGGATGTCTACAAAAAATTATTTAACGCATAACATTTCAGTCACTGTTTTTTTAATTTTATTTTTTATTTTTGTATAAACTTTACGAAACTATACACACTTATAAACGAACAAAATCCATATGAGTCTAGGTGTATGGGATATAGAACCATATGTACATTTTTAACTTTCAAGGATGCCATGAGTTTTCTCGGTAATCACATCTTTAACTTTTCATTTGGAAATATGTTGTTGGGAAAAGTTTTCATTTCTTTTCTTTGCTTTCGATAAGATAAACTATTAAAAGAAAAGTAAAGTTTTTTCCAAAGGATTGCTGAATCTCTTACAAAGTATTCTTTTAATGCTCCTTAAAAACATTATCTATTTAGGGAGCATTCTCGTATGGTGTATACAAGTATACATAGGATTTATAGCTCAGAGCGACAATTAGGTGTATGGTAGCGTCTGTAGATTAAATTTTACGAAATTAGTTTTCTATATTTAACAACAACAATCAGAAATAAAAATAAAAAAAATTATTTAAAGAAATATTTTTATGTTTAACAAAAATTCTATATACATTCATACATACATACATATGTACATTTACATATGTAACTGTCGATATAAACTTTAATTTTAATTCTAATATTGAGGAAAATAACTCACCTCCTCTCCTATATTTAACAACAACAATCAGAAATAAAAATAAAAATAAATATTTAAAGAATATTTTTATGTTTAACAAAAATTCTATATACATACATACATACATACATATGTAACTGTCGATATAAACCTTAATTTTAATTCTAATATTGAGGAAAATAACTCACCTCCTCTCCTCTTTTACTGCTCAGCACGTACTTTGTTTTTTGTTTTAATTGCAGCAATTAGCAGCTATTGACTGATGTCTGATTACTTAATGCCACATAAGGCTTTTAAATATTTATTTTATGACTTACTTTTTACTTTAATTTTTAAATTGTTTATGTCTCTTCATTTTGTTTTAAAAACTAAACTACTTTTTTATTTTCTTTTTTTTTCTTTCTTCATATTTATATAATACTACTTACTGTTGTCATGATCCTTTTATAATATTAAATAAACAACAATTAAAACAACATTGTCATAAACGCAGTGTTGCCAGAAGCCAAATTCAATTTTACGTAGACAAGGCCTCAAAAAGAAATTTTGCGTTTGTTTGTAACGCTTTTTATTTGCTAATAAACTTTCAAACATAAATATGTTATTTTATAAATTAACTACTTATGTACGTACGCATTCATAAATATACTTATCAAAGTATTTATTTATTATCACTTTTAAAAGTTTTTATTTTCGATAATTAATTTAACATATTTTAGATACTACATACATATGTACAATGTACGTATATGTATACAAAATATAATAATTAAATGTACAATATTATATATGTATAAAATTTTTAATCTCGATATTTTTTTAAACTTTTCTTTGGTTGGTTTGAAAAGATCCCCTCCATTGTGCTTTATACTTTCCTTTTGAAAAAAATATTAACTCAGTGACACTAGACAATCATTTACAAGTATTTTTCCTCGTATCAGTTTTTGTTAATTTTCATTTGCTAAAAATTCTTTCCACTGAATTGTTTGAAAATGGCAAAATAAGAAGGAAAGTTATTACAATTTTCAAATTAGAAAACAGAGCCCCACTGAGACCATTTTTTATTTCAAAAACTTTTGACCAATAACTTTCAACATCAAAATTGCCGTCAAGTTCGTGCTCTATAATGTCGTCATTTATCACCCAATTTTTGATCATCGCTTTTTATGAAAGATTTTTAATATTTTTTTAATGCATCAACGATTTAACTTAAAAATATTTTGTGCACTTTGGCTAAACAATATCCAAAATTGTATACAAATCATATAAAATCAAAATAAAACCTGTTTTTTTTTCAATTTGGCCAACCAACCATTTCAATATTAAAGCTTAAAAAATTGATGTACTTTTGCATCAGATCATCTTGAGAACAAAAAGAAATAGATTTTTGTGTGTATAGGTTTATTTACACGTATATTTCATTATTACTCGACCTCGAAGGACTAATAAGGACACAAATCAGCTTCTGAACTTAATCAAAAGCTAAACGTAAAAACCATTAACATACACACATACATTTTGAAAACTACAAAAATATCTATAAATATATTATGTATAAAATTACAAATTAATGGCGGAAAGTAAACTACGTCTAATATTACAGACGCCACAATTAAAATCAATAAAATCATAAGGTAAGTAAAAATCATTACATAATCTACGGAAAGGCAACAAATTTTCAAAGTTTGTCCTGTAAAAATCTAATGCAAGAGGACGACAATGCCGGGAAAATCTATCCGGGATGCTAAAATTCAAAGTTAGAAGTAAAAACCCTGAGGCAATATCACCTGCAATAAGATAGCAAACAAAATAAACACTCCGAACTGCCCATTTCCGCTCTAATGTAGGAAGTTTCATCAGGCCCACGAAGAAAAGCTGTCAATATGATTCCACCCTAGGCCACATAAACTACCTCTTCTTCAATTAAATTAGTATGACACAACATAACAAATAACCGTCGCATACTCCAGAATCAGTCGATCAGTGAGTTCCCTAGACCATCTCTTCAAAAAACCTACAACAGTACGAGCTTTACTAGTCATCATACTGATTTTTATCCAACACCACACCCAGATCAAGAAAGGTAGTAACCGTCTCTAACGGTCAAAAATCAATTTTATACTCGAACGGAATAGCTCCCTAGCAGGTAAACAAATATGTGTACAGGTTCTCAGGTTGAGTCATTAAATTAATATTAAAGCAGTCAACAAAAATATTAATTAATTGCTGCAAAATAGTCTTCCCAAATACACTGGTGCATATTCCTATAAGCGCACTTAATTTTTTTCTGTATTTTTGTTATATCTTCGTTGTTCTCATCCAAAAGCAAAATTTAACTATTTTAATGAGAGACAACGGTACTTTTTAAAAGTAAACAATTTTTTTTTTCTTATTTTTGTTGTTTGCCTTAATTATGCGATCAAATGTTGTTGGTGCTATTTTAAGTGGAAGATTCGTATAAACGCACACTCGAAATTTGTTTTTAAAAAAGTGACCAAAAATAAAATATTATCAATTTTAGTTTTTTTTCCAACCAAAGGTACGTTTCTAACAGTAATATCTCAATTTACTGTAACTTTTCCTATTTTAATCAATAAATTTCATCACTTTTAAAGATGCCTAAGGGAACTTTTTTGTCCGATCAAGAAAAGATTCAAATTAAATTTTTTCACGACCAATGATGCTCTAATAGAGAAATTTGACGTAAAATCGGTCGTTCGGAAAGTGTGGTGCGATATTTCTTTAAGAAAGGTCAAAATTATGGAGTTCGCAAATCAACAAATGGTAATACAAAACTAACAAGAAGACAACTTAATCTAATAAAACAAGAAGCAACCCGCAACAAATTGAATGCCACACAAATAAGGAATAAATTAAATCTTCCTGTGACTTCCAAACACGTTGCACACATTTTACGAAACGATGAAAACATAAAATGGAAAAAGCCGAAATGTAAACCAATGCTAAAAAAACACCATAAAGAAAATCGTCTAAAATTCGCAAGAAAATATATGAAATGGACAGATGAGTGTAAAAAAGTAATTTTCTCTGACGAAAAAATATTTAATTTAGACGGTCCAGACTCATACTCATGCTATTGGCACGATTTGAGATCTAAAGATGTTCGGATGTCAAAACGTA
Source organism: Wohlfahrtia magnifica (assembly GCA_023159175.1). Lineage (NCBI taxonomy): Eukaryota > Metazoa > Arthropoda > Insecta > Diptera > Sarcophagidae > Wohlfahrtia > Wohlfahrtia magnifica. Next base: position 2,074,799 of record JAKWBJ010000537.1, read on the forward strand.
ATTTCGATGGTGGCAGTGTTATGGTTTGGGCAGCATTTTCTGCAGTTGGCAAGTCGAAAATTTGTTTTCTTCCGACAAAAATGAATAGTTCGATTTATAACGAACTGTTGGAAGATGCTCTTCTCTCTTTTATGGACGAAAAAATGGATGAAGATTGCATTTTCCAACAAGATAATGCTGCAATCCATGTTTCTAAGCAATCGAAATCTTGGTTCAATGAACATGGCATTCCTTTGTTGGACTGGCCGGCTTGTAGTCCGGACTTAAACCCAATGGAAAACTTGTGGGGATACATGGCCCGTAAAGTTTATGCAAATAATGCCCAGAATGAAGGCATAAAGACTGTGACAGAGCTGAAACTAAGAATTAAACAAGTCTGGGAGGAAATTGATTCCGATCTGCTTAAAAAATTAGTGGAATCAATGCCAGACCGTATTTTTGAAACAATCCATAACAAAGGACCATCCACACATTATTAATAAAGCTACAATGGCCCAAACATTAAAGTGCGTTTATAGGAAAATACCCTTAAAAATGGCTGTTAATATCGAAAATTAAGTAAAAAAAATAATTAAAGTACAAATGAATTTTTTTTGTAAACAATATTTTAAGTGAAGTCTTAACTAAGTTAATACACAAATTTATAGCCCCCTAAATATATTCTTGTTTAATTTTTCCCTTTTTTAAAAAAAAAAAAGTAGTGTGCGTTTATAGGAATATGCTCCAGTGTAGTCATTAGAAGTATAAAATAAATTAACATCATCAGCACACATGAGAATATCACAGTCAGAAAATACCCTGCGCAACTCCGGAAGGATCATACACAGTCGTAGACAATACATTCCAAACATAACTCTCTGAGTCCTATAAGGGAGATAAGAATCTATCCAACGAGGAAGATTATCAGAAATACCAATCAGTGCAAGCTTATAAAACACAATTTTATAATCAACTCTAGACTTTAGGAAGCTCAATATAAATAACATCAGTTCGAGCGCCAGCAACAAAGCCCTTAAAACTCACGTAGTAAATTCAAGAAGGTTAGTCACAGTCGAACTTCCCATAAAAAACCATGCTAAAACGAGATTTTGTTACAAACTTCTGCATTAGCTTAGGAGTAGCATTAAACTTAGCAATACCCCTATAATTCGATATATTTGATCTACCACTCAACTTATAACAAATATTGCCATAATAATTAATTCAAACATAAATCTTATTTATGCTTTATTAACTCGATTCTTCAAACATTTTCAGAGCAGGATATGATCTTGTATAAGGCCCCGAAAACAAATCAGGAAATTTTCTAGCTGGTTTGACTTTAAAACAATGGACATACTCCAATCTTTTGAGACCCGTGTCCCCTGAATGTTTTCATTCAAATATAGGGACGCTTGATGTACGTCCTTGATGACGTCCTTTTCATATGATAACATTCATAAGAACTCCAACATTTTTTCATAAAAGACTAAAACTCCAAGAAATTCCAATAATTTTTTATTTTTGAAAACACTTTTTTTACAGCAAAATAATCAGATTCGTCAGTGAAAGGGCGTCTGCGACTCAAGCGGTAATGTCAAGAATGATACCAAATATTGGAGGACCGAGACCAAGGCTGTATATGCCTAAGCAGTATGGTCGAAGGCACTGTCCGAAGAGATGATAAGGAGGAAACTGTCCTCAGTTTATAGACTGAGCGCAATCAAATTAATAAGCGGCCTTAGGACAATATCGGATGACGCGGCATTGGTACTGGCGAGGACAATCCCGAAAGACATCCTCGCGGATGAGATGAGGCAGATCTACTACGATGGAGTGTGGCCATAAAAAGGAGGAAAAAACTTACAAATGGCTGTCACGGTGGGAGTGCAATTTAAAGGGGCGAAGTATATTCTGTCTTGTACCTGCTATAACCCCTTGGATGAAGGCCAAATTTTTATATGACCCAGTTCTTGTCTGGTCATGGCTGCTTTAGGAAGTATTTGCACAAATTCGGCGTGATAGATCACCCATATGCCCAGACTGTGTCAACGAGGATGAGGATGCGGAGCATGTGTTATTCAGGTATCCGAGATTTAGAAGATCCTGGGAAATAGATGCCAGTTCACGCCAGCTGTTCGGTGAGATGATTGTTTCCGAAATCAGATGATGTGAGTGCAACGGGCACATGGCTGTAGTTATGCAGGAACTTCGAAGTTTGAAGAGGCAAAAGAATGGGTCGAGCGATTGACTTTAATATAAAAAAGCATTAATGCTGACCAGTCCTTCGCTAGCTAGCCCTAGCGGCAGTCCCGCGAAGGTAGAGTGGTTGAAGGAAGTAGATGGTGGGATTTACAACGTAGGCGCCAGCGTTGGCGAATTGTACATGCTTATGCCGAGGAACATAAATATCTTTTGAAGATTACCACCTCCTGTCACTGACAAAAAAAAGAACACATACATATAGTACATATGTAATTTGACATGTAGAAATTTCATATTTTTTTAGCTTCGCTTCTTGTTCATACGATATCGGATATTTCAATTGATTTTGCGCCCAATGTTGCTAGCATTGCCTTTATTAATTTGAATGAATCTTAGAACACTTTCAACCTAAAGAAAGATTTTAAAACATCGTATTATTCCAAAACTCGATCAATGCAAGACTTTAATCTTTTGCACCTTTACTTAAAAATATAGCTGAAATTCCTGAAGCTTGATCTGTCGTAAATAACTGCGGTTAAAATAAGGTCAATAAATATTTCTTAATAAATCTTTAAAATAACTTGGAACTTTTAAAGTAGATTAGAAAGTAGATAAGAAGCTACTAATAGTGAAATACCGATGTACGCGACATGCAGAAGCAGGTGGCAATCAGATGTTATGTTTGCCGCTTAACCTTTTTTTGTTAGGCAAATTAACGTGGCAAATTAAACTGAAATTTTTTGTACTGAAAATATAAAATAAAAAAATATGTGAAGTGTGAACAAAAATAAATTTTTCGCTGTCAATTTTTCCATTTATATTTTCTTCAATCTGACACAGTCAAGGGGAAAACAAAGTTAAACTAAATTCAACTTTGCCGCTAGGCCACTTTTAAGAGCATTGCCAAATGAAATAAATTTAATGTGTCAAACTTTTTGTATAAATATTTTTATATAAAAAAATATTTTTTTTTGCGAACTGGTAATATTTTTGCCGCCAGTTGCCGCATGCCGCTTACATTGGCCTTTCACTATAAGTGTGCTAAATGACAGGAGCACTTAACCGTTTAAATTACTTACAATAGAATTATACTTGCCGAACATAACGTTTGGTGTACTTGATCCGAGTCCAACAAGGCTTTGAAATGGTATGTCTTTCTCAGTTATTGGATTAATCGTTATCGCAAAAGATAGCAACAAAGGCTAAATTAAATAAAAATTTGCTACAGTGAAATACTAATGAAACAAAATAACGCAAATATTTTATGGGCCACAAATAGTTAAAAAATATGTTCCCGATTTTTGGATAATTACAAAAAAATTAGCAACGCTGCTATAACGTGGCATTAACTTTTGCATATAATATTTGAATCGAAAAAGGGAGAGAGGAAAAACCTTATGCAAATGCTCATTCTAATTAAAATCGAAAAAAAATTCATATTTTTTGCATGAACTTTTTGTGCTCTTTTTTAAACTTGGTAGCAAACAAACGAAGAAGAAGGAATATTGCATTTAATAACATTTCAGAACAACATAAAAATTAAAAGAATTGCCAGATATCTACACTGAAATAAAACGCTATATTACAGTATCTAAATATGATTAAACTTAAAGGCCGTAAACTATTGTAAAGTGTCCAATGTATTATTATTGCTGGACCTCAGTGAGGCGTGTTAATATGATTTAATAAAAAATGATTGACTTGTTTTTTAATTTCTGTTTCTGTTTGAATTTATTTACAGTACTTACCCTAAGGAATACAATCGATGGCCACTCTGATAATTTTATTTTCTGAAGAAATCCACTATTGCTAAATATACTCAAACATATTGTTAAGACGTTTGAGTTCTTTTAAATTGTGTCCAATTAAATAAATAACACGTAGTTGCTGTTTTGTTTTACAGTCTCTTTATTTATATTTGTACAGTATCCAATCTATTTATCTTGCACTTAATACACAAATTTACTCAACACTTTTATTAACGCCTTAACACGACTTTACTTATTGACTGTTAAATTACAACTGACTGACGTAGGCAAGCAGCGTCCCTTATATACCTGATTGCCAACAGTTTCATATGTTGCAGTACAGTCCGAAAACTTCTAAAACCTTTTATTCGGCTATTAATTCAGCTACGTTATTATCCATAAGTTGAATTGGTAATGCTGTCAAATACACAAATAAGTATAGCATTGCTAGGGTGACACATTGACAAACTTGACACAAACCAATAAAATAAAATCCCAGTTTTTTTTTTTTTATATATAAGACCAGCACCCAGGGGATGGCCCCTACTCATGCAGTGCATTGTGCTGGTACTAGGAAAATAGGTTATTAGAAGGAGGACAGAGGGAGTAGTGTTTATGGACGTTAGATTTAAATTTACTCATGTCGTAAGTGGCAGGAAATACTTTCGCTGGAAGATTATTCCACAACTGAACAGTGCGACCAAAGAACGAATTCTCCCTATAATGCGTTGTGCGATTTACTGGACAATCAACTACAAAGGGATGCGCTCTACGAGAAATATACTGATGTTGGTGTGTTTTCTTTTCAGGCTTTTTTATTTTCGTAACAATATTTACATATATAAAGGAGATACGCTCACTTAACTGAAAAAATTAAATGAACGGCGTTCGAATTTTGTATAGGGAAGGATTGTCATACCTTACTTAGATAGTTTTGCTCGTTGAGAAACGTTTTTAAGTTTCGAAATTTTCTTGTTGGTTATCCCTAACCGGTTCTTGATAAAAAATAATATTTTTTTTTTTATTTTATATCGAAATTCATTTTGTGCAATAGCGATAACAAAAATGACCCCTAAAGAAAATATTTAATTTGTTAACAATTGTTAAAAGTTTCATACATATCTCGCTGAAATTTTTTTTTTTTTTTTTGAATTTGAATTGGAAATTGAGTCAAAGTTTGTGGTAACAAATTGTATTTGAACTAATTCAGTTTTTAACGAGTACAATAGCGACAGTTTGAATAAATATATGGCATTTGTTTAAACGACCTTTGGGTATATAAAAAAATGTCACTGAATATGAAAATTTCTAACAAGTGTACAAGTATGTTGTCATATGGCCTCTACCATACTGTTCGCCACACAATTCATTTATTATTTGAAATTGCTGAATTTGTCTTATTCCTACTTCCTAGTAGAAGAAGAGACAGCAGTGAAATTGAAATAAATTTTGTTGCTGGTTATTGCATTAATATCTTGGATAATTAATAAATTTTTTTTGAATAAGAAAAATTCTATTCAATTATACGCTACACCGATTATACCAACGAAAATTATTTAAAGGAAAATATAAAAAATTTTTTTTGAAAGCATACATGTGGCAACTTTTCAGATTTGTTTTAATTACTATCCTTGGAGAAGGACTTAGGCAGTTATGCAAAGGAGAAAACGTAAACAAGTGCAGTTAATATTAGTCAACTACAACAACAACAGCACAAAAAACATTTCATGGCTGATGTTGCATGATGGCAGTTGAAACGGCTACCATGTCACGGTGTTTATATAAATGTTGGTGCTTTTAATTGCTACTTAGGGTTGACAGCTTCAATATTATAAAATTCTTGGCATTTATAGAAAAATATTTTGATTTTTTTAAGAAATCTTAACAATCAAAAATATTTGGTGTTCGAAAAACTTCAGCTACAAATTGTCGGTATTATAGTTTGCTTGATAGATCCGAATGATTACGAGCGATGGAAAGTGGAAGGTGAAGCTTCGCAGACGGTGACAAAGCTAAGATTAACACCAAGAAAGGTAATGATATTGTGTGTGACAATAACCGCAATAAATACTTTTTTCTTTGAGCGTGTGGAAGATTAAAGGATTTTTAGTGGTACTTGTTCTATCAAAGTAAAAAAAGCAATTGGCTTTGAATTGGTTGTATGAGTGCAATTGCAAAATAATGTGAGGACTACAGGCTAATATGTCTGAAGAATCACATTTTTAAATATTCTTAAGAGTTATACATCAAAAATTGTGTAAAAAATGAGAAGAACAAACATATCGATCGAACTCTATTTGGTTTCAGAAAAGCTATGGGCACTTGACAGATAAGCAGTGTTTTCCATACAGACTTATTGACTACGAGTAAGCATTCAAAATTGATTGAAATATTTGGACTTTTAAACAAATGATAAGCACATAGGAAAGCCCATTTTGTTAAAAAATAAAGCAGACATAGTAGAAAGATGGGAGCCCGTTTTGGCATAAATTAAGCAGCCATAGTAGTAATATGGGAGCCCGTTTTAGTATAAGTTATGCAGCAATAAGCAGCCACAGTAGAAAGATGGGAGTCCGTTTTAGTATAAATTAAGCAGCCATAGGCAGCCATAGTAGAAATATTAAAGCCCGTTTTGGTATAAATTAAGCAACCATAAGCAGTCATAGTAGAAAGATGGCAGCCCGTTTTGTGGTCGGATTGAAAGGATTGATTACCAGCTTCTACAACCTGGCCAAATGATTGATTGTGATCTATGCTGTCAACAATTTAGAGTTCTTTTAATCTTGATTATAAATAATTTAGAAAACGAAATTCACTGAAAAAGCTTTATTGTGTAAGGAAAACTTTAAAAAATCTTGACAAACCATAATTTTTCATAATTCTTGACAAGCTGAAATAATTCTTGTAAATCAAATGAAATCAAGGACATCTCGCAACCCTATTGCCACTCCTTTAATGTTTAATGTTGTATTTGTTTAAATATATGAGTATGTATGTGTGTGAAAATAAAGTAATTTCTCACAATATGCGAAAAAAAAGTATTATACAATAATATAGTCAGAAAAATGACGACGACAATAACTACATATAATGCCAATGACGACGACGATGATGGTGATGATGATGTTGATTAACAATGTGACGAAATAATAATAAAATGATTTTATGATGCCATGCCTCATGCAAATAAAAATAAACATCAACTTTGAATTGAGTTGATTTCATTGCGCAAGAAAACAAAAGAGAAAAAAACAATTACAATGCCATTCAGTCTACATGAGTAAGTAAATCAGTGAGTACGTTTGTCTGTCCATCAGTTGTTGGTCTGTATGTTTCTAGTAAGCCAGTTGCAACACTTTCCAGTCGAGTATATAATTTTAAGGAATTTATAAGGAATTTTATATATCTTTACTGTAATTCAAACGAGTATTTCTTTAAAACAAAAAAAAAAACAATTTGTTTTTTTTATAATACATGTAAGTGATTGTTTGTTTATTGTTTTTTTTTTTTTTTTTTGTTTTTATTGTTGAAAAATAAACCCACACCAAGTCACTAGACAAAAAACTAATATCGCAGTAAAAAGTTTTTTTTTTTGTTTCCTTAAAATATTCCCGGTTATTTCCGTTCTCAACAGAAAAACACAAATTTAAAAACGATTTATTTTGTATTTTTCTATCATTTTTAGATGCCGCATTTTCTCTTGGAAAATAAAGGGTCCGCCATCTAACGTTCTTTTCAACTAGTGCTTATTTGGTGAGTGGTAACACTTAGCTCATGTCTGTTTTGACAGATAATTGGTTTTATCCTTCCGCTGAACGAATATGGTTGTGTATACGCTTGAACAACGCTGGGAATCTGGGCCTGCGATCGACTACAGAAGATGCCGCTTTTGCCAAAAATCTGATCTTTTCAGATGAAGCTCATTTTGATCTTGGCGGGTATGTAAACAAGCAAAATTGTCGCATTTGGGGCAGAGAAAGCCCGCACGCATACATTGAGATGAGTCACTGTTTGGTGCGGATTTTGGTCCAGAGGCATAATTGGGCAATTTTTCTTCGAAAATGAGCAAGGAGTGGCCGTTACAGTCAATGGCGATCGTTATGGGGCCATATTGAACGAATTTTTGTTCACAAAAATTGAAGAAGAGGATATTAGCAACATTTGGTTTCAACAGGACGTCGCTAAGTGTCACACAGCTTTACTAGATGTTATACGCCCTGTTTTTGAAGATCGCCTTATCAGCCGAAGACCTGATGTCGTTTGGCCACCTCGGAGCTGCGAATTGACACCGTTAGACTATTATTTGTGGGGTGCCGTCAAAGATAAATGTTACGCCAACAAGCCAGAGACAATTGGTGAAATACAGCTGCACACAATCGATAATGTGCTTAAAAATTGAACCAATCATGTTGGCTGCTGCATGGCCAGCCGAGGCAGCCATTTGAATGAAATTATTTTCCATTATTAACCGGAAGGATTGTACTTTCAAATAAAAAAGGAAATTTGAGAAAATATTCAGTAGTTTTTTTATAGCATTTTCAAAAAAAAAAAAATTTATTTGGCGGACCCTTTACCTACAGTATAAAATAAAAATTTGGCAACAATAAATAAAATCTAATGAATTTTTACGAGTGAACAAAACGGACAGCAAAGACATTTGAATTAATATTTTTGTTTTGCTTTTGCAAAATTAAATATGGCCATGCTTTCTTTTTTTACAATTTAAGTAAATTTAAATGAATATTTAAGATAACGGGACATATGTTTGTACATATGTAGATATAAAAATCTTTTGTATTTAGATCAATGATGCCCGCCCGTTCGCCTCTCTTCATGAATATTACACCTACGGTTGCTAAAAGAGAAAAAAACTGCCTGCTAAAAATCTTTCTAAAATCTACCAAAATCAACTGTACCGCTAACCTTAAGATTTTCTAATAAGTTAACGGTAAATTAAAATCGTTCATAAAAGATTATTCCAAACGGCAACCATAATTACAACGAAAAGCATGTGGGTAAAACACAACATTCATTCAATAGCTTGTTTACTTTCAATGAAGTTGGAGTGTAACTATGGTTGCTAGGCCAACATTGCAAAATTCTCGACATTTGTAGAAAAAATCTTGATTTTGAATAAAACCTTGACAGTCAAATATACATATTGGTGTTCGAAAAACTTTCGTTTCAAATTGTCGGTAGATTGGCTATAAAGTATAATTTCTCTTGGAAAGAAATTGTTCAACAATATGAGCTTCTACAACCTGCTCAAATTGATGCTGATCTCTACTGTCAACAATTAACAAGATTGAAGCAAACAATTCGACTTTTGGTCAAATTTGTAAACTAACTTTTTCGAACACCTATAAACTAAACTAGGAACCAAATATACTTAAAACGCTTTGCGCTATTAATTCACTAAAAGGCTCTTTACAAAACTTTTTGTGTAGAAAACTTGTAAAAAATCTTGGCAAAAGATATTAGTATTTTCTCGATCTCGATCTTAACAAGCTGTAATAATCTTGTAAATCAAGCGAAATCAAGGCCATCTGGCAAGCCTAAGTGTAGCGCAATTTTTTGTGGTTTTCTAATTTCAAGAAATTTTAAAGCGATTTTGAAGAGAGTTAAATTTCGTTTGCTACACTGAGAAGTGCATGCAGGTATGTTTATATTTTGTATAAATACCTATTTCTTTACAGCTTTTTAATTTCAGAGTTTTCTTTCATTTCTAGTGTTTTGCTCTTTGTGGGCACCTCTGATTTAGATGAAAAAGGTACGGGTATAAGTAATAGAAATCGATTTATATATTACTCATACGCCGTGGAGGTGTATTACATTGTATGTAAAGGGTAGTCCAACCATAATGCACGATGCTACATAATTGTGAGTCACACCTTTTTGCCCAACTTAATTTGACATTTCTTTGTTTGAGTGTTTGTCAAATTCAACCATGGAGAGGTACACAAATGAGCAGCGCGTTATGAATGTTGAAGCCCTTTACGAAAATCAGCGTTCAAATCAAAATGCATTTCATGCTCTTCGTAATTTTTTTGGTCAACTTCCCTAATTCATTTGTCGTTCAGAGTCTCTGTTAAACTGTAGGTCCCTCTCAATGAGTCTAAAAATAGAATTGTGTGCAGGTTATTTTATTTCCATAGTTTCCCATAGAAACTTATCAACATACTCGTACGAGTATTTAGCCAGTGCTTATAGTTACGCCTATTTTAAATATCATTTTCTTGGCAGTCTACGTTCAGGTTGAAGATTATGAAATAAAAGGTTAACAGCAATCATTTAATAAACAAAATCATTTTCCCAAGAAAATTTATGCAAAATTATTCTGCGTTTATATTTCTTATTTTTGTTATTTTTTTTCCAAAAAGATTATGCAAATGAATGGAACTTACCCGTTTGTTGATTTGAATTCTGATAGGTTTCCATAAATTCTGTTGCCATATGAGATGAATATGGATGATAATTTTGATAGTATGGCAAATATTTTTGTTGTAGTTGTTGTTGATATTGATGATGTTGTAATTGCAATTGTAAACGTTTATTATAATTTATCGAAGCTGTAGATGGTGTAGAAGATGATAAGGATGATGATGATGATGATGATGATGACGATGATGACATTGATGTTGAAGTTTTAGCAGCAGTTTTGATTGTTGTTTCTGATATTAATAATGTGGCTGCTGTTGTTGATGTTGTTACAATATCTTCAATCGCTACTGATGCTGATGCTGATGCTGCTGCTGCTGCCGATACTGCTACTGTTGCTGTTTTAGGTGTAATATTGTAAACAGTTGAAATAATTGTTGAACAAAATAAAGTTAAATTAAATGTCAACAACAGCCATAAAATTATATAAAAACGTTTTATTAGTTGCAACAACATGTTGTTTGGTACTGTATAATTATTTTCTGTTGTTTTGTTTTCTATTTTTTTTTTTCTTAATTTTAAATTTTTATTGTGGTTTTTAAATTCTTTTTATATTATAATAATTTATGTATTTCATTTTGTTTCAAATATTATATTTTCAATTGCTTTCGGTTTTCTAATAACGTGTATTAAGTAATTAAATTTTTACAAATTTCTAACACATACTCATATAATTTCATTTGAATTATTTTATGCAAATATTTTCTAATTAATTTCAATTTATTTAGTTGATTTGAATTATGGTTTTTTTGTCATTTCATTTGTTTTTAATTACAGTTTTAAGGGCAATTCTTTGTCGTTGTTGAAACGCTCATTTAAAAGTGCTCAACTTTTTTCATTTATCTTTAATATAAATTTTCATTTATCAGTACAAATATTTGTTGTACAGTGTAAAAAATTACTATTCAAACATATTTTCGTTAAAGTAAATTTGATTTCAAGTCATAAAGGAAGATTCAATTTTTAGAATTATGATCTAAAAAGTGGGATGTAAAAAAGAAGGAATATTCTAGAAAGAAAAGTACGATAAAAAAAATATTTTTCTTCAATCGTTAAATAAAAGTACTTAGTACAGGGCAAGTACGAGTAACTTTATTGATTTTAAAACAATGGAAAGGGAAAATAATTCTAGCGCAACTATTTTGCTGATTTTAATTTTGTTAAGAGATCTTAGTTTTTGATTATGTCCATGATTCTTTTAAGGTTATAATGTTATACCACTGCTAGCCTCGAATTTTTCATCCCGCATTACTAGTCTTCTAATTAAAGCCAGCGGATCTTAGTTTTTATTCTTATATAAATACTAAAATCTTCTATAAAGTTTCGTAAACTTATAATAAATGAATTCGAATTCTAGTCTTCCTATTTAGTGATATAACTTTTTTTGTCAAAAAAAGGGTGGTCCAACCATAATGCACGATGTTAATTGTGTTTGACAAAATCAACCATGGAGAGGTACACAATTGAGTAGCGCGTTAAGATGGTTAAAGACTTTTACGAAAATGGGCGTTTAAATCAAAATGCACTTCGTGATTTTTTTGGTCAACATAATTGACCCAATGTGTCCACAATCGCCCAGTTCGTTCTGCGGAAAACATTGTTGTTGCTCGCGTAGTGTGGCAGAAGAGCCGTCAACCTCGACAACTCGCTATCGCGAGATGATAACGAACATCTTGTGGGCACAAATTGAAGACATGGACCTGGACGATATGTGGTTTCAACAGGATGGTGCCACTTGCCACACAGCCAACGAAACAATGGCTCTTTTGCGCGAAAAATTCAATGGCCGTGTTATCTCATGTCGTGGCGATGTTAATTGCCCGCCACGATCATGTGATTTGACACCGTTGGACTTCGTTCTTTGAGGATATTTAAAAATAAGGTTTACGTCAATAAGCCAAGAACAATTCAAGAGCTAAAGGATAAGATAATTCGGCACATTAATAATATTGAACCTCAATTATATCTCACAGTCATTAAAAATATGGACCGACGGATAGAGGTATGCCACCGAAGCCGATATTTTGCTTTACACATACAAATATCAAAATAATTTTCTGAAAATTTTTGTTTTATTTGCAATTAATAATGTGCGTTTTGGGTGGAGCACCCTTTATTTATATTTTAACAACCATTGTATGATTCTATTTATACATATATATGTACATACATATTGGGTCGATTTTTTGCTTGAAAAATGCATTTGTTATAATAACAAAATTAATTGATAAATTATTCAAAGTATTGTCCATCGTTTGCCACTACTTTTTCCCATCTCTCTGTTAGCATATGATTCCTACGCCAAAAGAACAGCTCTGGTCTTGAGGTAAAGAATGAATCAAGCCAATTTCTTATACCCTGTTCTAAAGGGGCAAGGGCGTTGGCATGATGGAGGATTATGGCCTCGTGTCTGGTCGGATATTCGAATCAATTGTTTTCGGGACATGTCCCCTGTAATCGTCTGATCCGACTTCAACAGCTCATAATATAAAACATCCTTCTGATCCCACCAGTAACAATACGTAACAATGCTAAATCGAGTTTCAACCTCTCTCGGCTTCAATTCATAAGGGACCCAATTTCCTTGCCTTTGAATAAATCGCACTGCTTTTAAACGTAGGGAAATATCTTGTTGTGTGACTCTTAATAATAATGCAAGTTCTTCTTGCGTTTGACAATTATCTTCGGCGAGTAATGCCTCCAATTCCTTATCTTCAAACTTTTTCGGCTGACCAGGCCTCTCCTTGTCTTCTATGTCGAAATTGCCACTTTTGAATCGCGCGAAATATCGTTTACAAGTTTTTTGAGTTGGTGTATGTTAACTGTAAGCTTCTTCAAACAATCGCTACTTTCGGCAGCCGTTCTTTTCAAATGAAAGAATGTTATCAGACTTCGCCGTAAAACATCTTTTTCAGGCACAAAATTCGACATTATTATAGTGATTGAAAAAAGTGTATTTGGCGTCTATCGAATACTAAATTATAATGACAGAGGGTTACCCTCCAAAATACCATATTTATTATTATTGACACAAACCATATCTAATAGTTATGCCATATGTTATCAAAATTGACATTATTAACTTGTATACCCAATACATTACACCCACATATGCAGTATGAAAAAAAGTATAGAATTAATTGAATATTTAGTACCTTGTCAATCAGGCTCACAACATTCTTCATGTTATGCCAAATATACTCGTATATAGACATAACAAAAACAAACATAACAAACATAAATATTGGCAAAGTAGGTTCTTTCAACTTCAAGGGTTATTTAATTTTCTTATTAAAGAGATTTTTGATAAGTTAATATATTTACTGGATAGAATGATAAATATCCTACAAAATGCACTATGCTTTATTCCAAAATTGTTTAATATTATTTATTAATAGTAATTGAAAAATGAAAAAATACCGTATTTCACTGAACATACAATAATTATTGGCAATTTTAATTAGAGACTATAAGATATTGCTCATAGATCGAAAATTAATATTAAGTTGATCCAAGAATAGAATTCAAAAATTTTTTGGTGATCGCTGTCTCGATATTGTACATGTTTTAGACAAATACATGCTTCATCTGCCCGATTTTTTACTCTGGCAATTTTATAAATTTATTATTTGAATCACCGTGTATAAAAGGAGTCTAAACCTTCGAAATTATAAGGCATACAGGCCGGTTTAAGTCTTTAAGAAGCCGTGATTGCAGCCAGATAGTCAGAAAAGATAAAGTGATACTAAAAAAATCTTAACACAGATATCTGCTGAGACTAGATAATAGTCTAATCTGAGATTAGGCAATGTGCGAGGGCTACGGGCGAACTTTTTCTTCGTGTATGCGCACATTTCTTTCTATAGGCCGGATGTTTTCGCCTTCTGTGAGTCCCAGATTTTTGAAAATGCTGATCCACAGAATTTTCATATCTTGGGTATCACCTTCTGTTCCTTTTTAATTTTCATAGGGGTCTTGCCAGCAACCTCTTGGCATGTAGATGGGCAGCAGAACAATACCCTCTACCTTTTCTTCACTACACACACTGAAAAAAATGTAGTTGAGGTTCTTGCACTTTTCGGAAATTCGAATCATTGTACAATTTCTGCCTGATTCTCGTCCTCCGCTCTTCGTGAAGTTCCACCCACGGCTACGGAACACTCTGTATTTAATTATAGGAATTCTCGTTAGGCTAGGCTCAGCGATTAACAATATCAACAAGTCATCTGGGCCGGATGGCATACCAGCACTGGTCCTAAAACAGTGCTCTTCGACGCTTATGCGTCCATTAGCTCACCTTTTCAGTGCGATATATCGTGCCGGTATTTTTCTATCTTGCTGGAAGGTTGCTAATGTAACGCCAATCCCTAATAAGAGCGAGGCTTTTTTCCCACTCTGTCTCGGAAGGTTATGAAGAGTATGATTAATCACCATCTGGTGAGATATTTAAAGTCCAACGATTTGCTAAGCGACCGTCAGTACGGCTTACAAAATGGCCGTTCTACTGATGACCTGCTGGCGTTGCTCTCGGAGAAGTAAAACAGGTCTATTCATGGTTTTGGCGAGAGTAAAGTTGTGACTTTGAATATCACAAAGGCGTTTGATAGAATTTGGCATGAGGCTCTCATTTCGAAACTTAATGCTTTTGGTGTCGATAGTCACTTCTTTTGATTTGTATCGTGCTTTCTCAGAGATCACTCTATAAGAGTGGTTATAGATGCAGTCTCATCCGACGGGTTCAGGATAAGCTCAGGGGTACCACAAGGCTCTGTTCTTTCTCCTACACTTTTTCTAATATTTCTTAACTACTTTCTTCTTCTTTTTACTTCTAATCCCATTTGCTCTTTTGCGGATAATACCAACATTTGTCAGTCGTATTCTTTTTATCGTAGGCCGAGCCTCTGTAGATTGGGGCGAGAAGGATGTATATGAACGACACACTCACAAGTGACCTAATGAAAATCTCCGAGTGGGGTCGTGCGAACAGAGTCAATTTTAATGCACGCAAGACTCAGTATTGTTTTTTAACACACAGACGTGGTGGTGTGTTGTCATCTGTGTTCATGAGTAATGTCGATATTGAGGAATCAGATGCTCTTGATGTTCTGGGCATGTTATTTCACTGTGACGTTCGTTGGAATGAAAACATATTTCCAGTGTCGAAAGAAGCATTAAAGAAGTGTCTTGATTTTTTAAGACGGTGCAAGAAACACTTCACTCCATCTGATCTCCTTAATATTTACAAGACCTACATCCGGTGCCTCAAAGTCTATTTTGGAGCTTCTCGACCGCGCACAGGATAGGGCGAAAATGCTCATTAATGACGGTAGGGTAGCCAACTCTATCGATTCATTAGAGCACCGTCGCAATGTGGCGTGTGTTTCATTGTTCTATCGGTACTATAACGGAATGAGTTCTGACGAAATTAAGGAATTAATTTTTTTAATTAACTTATTCCAGCATAGTATTAGTAATTATCGTAGAGCGCATTCCTTTGTAGTTGATTGTCCAGTGAATCGCACAACGCATTATAGGGAGAATTCGTTTCTTGGTCGCACTGCCTCTTACGACATGAGTAAATTTAAATCTAACGTTCATAAAAACTACTCCGTCTATCCTACTTCCCACAACCTATTTTCCTAGTACCAGCATAATGCACTGCGTGAGTGTGGACCTAGGTGCTGGTCTTAGGTAAAAAAACAATTATTTTTATATGAAAGCAAGTTAAAAATCTTTCTCTCTGATGACCGCCAAATTCTGTAGAAAAATCAAATACTTACATAGCTCGAAAAACGAAACCATGCTACAACTGTCGTTGAGGAGTCATTGTGTGAAAACATTTTCCCGCTATATTAGTGAGTGAGCTTGGTATTCATTCATTGACGGAATTATGGACAAAAAATGTGTGACTATACTAAAGGAAATCTCAAAGAGTCAGCTTCGTTCACTGTTTAATACGATAATGACTTAAATCATTTAGATCACGCTAGGCGTATTGGACTATATACAACGGTTTAAACGTTCTAACATATCCACAACAATCGCCAGTTTTAAATCCCATCAAGAATTTATTGAAAGATTTGGGTAGGCGAGTTAAAAATCTAGCAATAACCAAAATTTTAAGATGAAGCAGGTATTTGGCCAAAAAATTTTTTGAATTCCCTCTCATTAACAATTTAATATTAATTTTCAATCTATGACCCATATCTTATAGGTTCTAATTAAAATTGTCAACAATCATGTTCAGCGATATTTGGTATTTTTTCGTTATTATAAATAATATTTAAAAAAAATGTGGAATGAAACATAGTGAATTTTGTAGAAAAAAACCTATGATTCCATCTAGCAAATATAGTATTAGTTTATCAAAAATTTCATTAATAAGAACATTTAATCACTTCTGAGGTTGAAAGAGCTTACTTTGCCAATATTTATGTTCGTCACTGTATGTACATATGTATGGTATATACAATTTGAATATCTATTAATAAATAATAATAAAATATAATTATTCTTTTAAGTCCTGAAAACCCGTTTATATGATTGGTTTTTAAAAGTAAATTTGCTTTATTAGTATTGTTTTTGATAATAACGTCACCAATTTTTTGATTAAAGCTCAATAGGCTATTTTTAAGGCTATTTTATGGTTGAATTAGATCTTTTATTAACCCTATCAGGATCAAAAATAATATGGTTTGAGTTAAAAACTAAAAACTTTTATTAGGAGTAAAATAATCTTCGTGAAGGAGAAAATATATTTTTAGTTTTTAATTAGTCAGTTGGACTTTAGAAAATTTTAAATGCATTCGACGTCGACGTTCACTGAAGCCAATTATAGACAAAACGTAGAAATAAAGCGGGTTTTGACAGCCAGGTTTTTTAAAACAGCCCATATATTAAAAATTTATCCTTTGCGAATGGATTTATTGTGACTGATGTGAAATTTTATTAAGATAGTAAATCAATATCTACGAGGGGTACTATTTATATTTCAGGAACTGGCAATAGTAATATTAATAGATGAAATCTGGCACAACCATTTTTTAGCATAAACGTACTCAAGTGCTATTTGTTTTGCTTACAGTGAGGTAAAAAAATCAATTTGGCCAAAAAAATGGAAACTTCAACAAAAGGTTTCCGTTGGATTATTTTTCTCAACTTTCGACGTGGATTATCTCAACAAGAATGTGTAGATGAACTCAGTTCTTTGTATCGCGATAAAGCAGCATCAAAAACCACAATATATCTCTGGTATAGTTAATTAAATCGTGGTCGTATTTCGGTTGCCGAAAAATTCCGTTGAGGTTGTCCAAAATCGGTTGTCGTGTCACAAAACATCGATGTAGTGCATGAACTGATAATACAAGATCGTCATGTGAGATAGAGACACCCTTGCATATTGGTTCCACTCCATGAACACTTAGTTGTAAAAAAAATCTATTCTCGTTGGATACCACATAATTTATCAATCGCTTAAAAAAAAAGGCTCGCGTCGTTTAGTGTAAGGAAATGATTGAAAAGTTCGACTGTGGTGCTTCAAAGGACGTGTATAAAATCGTTACAGCTGATGAATCATGGATATATGCGTATGCGCCGGAAACAAAACAATAATCGACCATGTGGGTATTCCAAGATGAGCTAAATTCAGCAAAAGTTGTTCGTGGAAAAAGCACTGTGAAGCACATGGTTGCTTGTTTCTTCGACCGAATGGGTCATATGGCCACTTTTCCCCTTCAGCACGTGAGTGATACACGACCATTTAATTGCCGGAAGTCTTCGGAGAAATTCGTAAAACCTACAGCCGAAGACGAATTATTCTCTATCATGACAATGTAAGCTATCACACAACTCGTCAAACAGGTGAATTTTTGAGCAGTAAAAACATCGAATTGATATCTCATACTCTGTACAGTCCTGATTTGGCGCCCAATAACTTCTTCTTGTTCCCGAAATTTAAAGGTCAACTACGTGTTTAACGACTTGCGAGCGCCAAAAAAGCAGTTGAAGCGTTTCAAAATCATTTTTTGGGGGTGTCCCAAGAGGAATGGAAAAACTGCTTTGAGAAATGGTTTGAACGAACGCAACAGTGTATTGATCATCAAGAGGAGTATTTTGAAAAACAATAAAGCCATTTTCATTTAAAAATATTCCCGATTTATAAATGGTACACCTCGTATTTGTTTTATCAATATTAGCTTAGATGGGCTTATATTAAAGACATGCACCCCTTAAAAACCAATTGTTAAAAACTTTAACCATAAACTTTATACCATCGTTGTTGTGGAATTGTAGTAAATTGTTATGAACTAATAGGGCTTAGCTAACCAGAATTTTGTTTAATTTTTTGAAATCCACCACTTTTAATAATATTTTCATTTCCAAGAGTTTTGGAATATTATATTTAGTACCTTAAATATGTTTGGCATCCATTCCTAAACCTAATGTCAATTAACTTTTTCTAACTACTGTATGTCTTTAAAATATAAACAAATAAACAAAACATCAATACAATAATTAGGAAACGAGAATATAAAAAATAACAGTCCGTTTATATGATCACTTTCTTATTTCCTTAAATTGCAGTTGTTTTTGTAGGTTTTGTTTGTTTCTTGTATTTTTTTTTTCTGTTATTATTATTACAATTATTACAACGTTAGGGAAGCGTTGGAGCCTAAATGTTGTAACCAAATTATCATGTGACCCTGTACGAAAACGGAAAGACAGGCGTAAAATGCTTTTTAACACTTGACAGCGATAATAAACATTAAAATTTTTTTTGCTACATACACGCACACACAACAGCACATATGTTTAGATGTACGTAGAAACTGTCATACAAATGGCTATTTACAGTCACTTATTACTACTTTACATATGCACACATACACATAGATTAGAATGTATTTATGTGACTGTGTGCGTGTAAATGGGCTAACATTCCAAATAATCATCGTATATTTTGTGTGAAACAGAAAAGAACACATTCCCATACGAATACGAGATCACATATGCATGTAAATATGCTTAAAAGAGACCTCTGTTTTCGGCCATTTAGATACAGTTTGAACTCGGGATTATTATTTCAAATTGTACAAAAGCAAATGGTTTTCCATATTTAGCCTATTTTTTTTTAAAGCACAAAAAATTAATGATTTTCATTTAAAATTAAAATAAAAAAATATTTGAATCTTTTTTTCTTTTTTGTATTTGTTGACTTCCTGGCTTTCTTTGGCTTTGAGAAAACCCGACGTAATTAGCGTGTAAATATATTGGCCGGAAGATTCCTTGTCTGCACGAATAAATACACCAGCACACATGCAATGAGCACTTTCATACCATGCTTACTTACGCACACACACACACACACACTATTTATAATTTTTCGTCTTTACTTTGGCAGTACTTTCATATTTAAATTATAAATAATTAGACTTTCTACTTGAAAAAAAGAACAATAAACATTACTTCTTGAAAACTTTAATGCAATAACGACAACAACTTTATACTTAAGTTGTCTTCACTTTTTTGGTTTTCTTTTCTTTTGAGTTGATGATGTTGGTTGGTCGTTTCTTTGGTTTTTACACTTAATTTTGCTTTTTAATATCCGCTTTAAATCATTTTATTTTCATTTGTTTTATTTTTAATTTTTTTTTTTTTTTTATTATTATTACTTTATTCCCCGTTTCAGAACAAACGGGAAACCTAACAACAAGAAGCTGAAAATTTAACCAAAACAACCAACCATAATAAGAAATCCAAAATATTTCGTACGAAAAGTTAATCAACCGTTGAGTACCATTTCGTGTACCAAACTTTTGTAACTCTTGTAGGCAACTGAAATGTGTGTTACTCTGGTATATTTCTGTTGGCCCTAATGGCACTAATGACAGAACGTTAGCATCCTCTTGTTCTTTTTTTTTAATTTCTTCGACGAATTTTGTTTCATGTCCTTCTTGTTCTTCTCTTGGGCTAGGTCTTGGCTGCACTGGTTCAGATGTCTGCCTGTAAACATCTGTTCTTTATTTCGACTAGTAAGCGTGTTTAATTCTGAACAAGCTTTTCGCTTCAAGCGAAAGCTTTTACGACATGTAAAATTTATGTTCCCCTTCACGATTTCCCCTTCGAATAGTTACTATTCCCAAGGTTTTTTTTTAAGTCAACAACCAAAAACTGGGGATATTTAAAGGTTGCCAAACTAACTATTCAAAAGCATAGCTATCAAAGTTCGCTTTTTTAATTTGTTATACATCCTTTAATTTCTATATCGTAAACTATTTATGATATGTGCACGTATTACATACGTATGCATATATCGTTTACGATAATATGGATGAGTCGAAGTATTTTTTGTATTTTTAGTTGTATTTTCCCTAAGACGAGGAGCAAAATAAAAATCGCATAATTTTACCCGTTTTTTATTACCTAATAATGTGGTATCATACGGAAAAAAGCTTCCAACAAAAAACAAGTGAAAATAACATTTTCGAAAACACTTATGGAAAAAAAACTATTAGATCGTTAAACATAATTTTCTGTGATTTTTTTTTCTTGTGATTCACTAAATATAACGTTGAGTGCGTTATTTCAAAAGTGTTATTCGAAGTTTTTTTCAGCATTGGAAGCATAGTGGTTGGTAGCTATGATAGAAAAAAATCATATATACAAAATATTGTTAGCCAAGACACCATTCGGGATACCAAATAAAGTAGATTTTTAGTTTTGGTCATAATCAATTTATGCCTTGTAAATTGTTTTTTTCTGCCCGTTACTTATTTTCTATTGTTACGAAAATAAGGTTGGGCACCACAGCGTTTATTACATCGCTAAAATAAATAAACAAAAGCTGCAGGAACAACTATACGTGCTGTTTACATATAACCAAATCTACAACAACAACCATTAGCAGAGATAAAGTAAATAAAAATAACACGGCACGTGAAGCTAGTAGTAAAGTAAAAAAAACAGTTTTGTTGGAGCTAACTCAGTACGGAGAGTTAAGTGTGGATAACCTCTGGTTGAAAAGGTTGTGATCAAACTTCGGATTGGAAGATCTTTAGGAAGAAAGATCTGTCGAGTAATTGTTTTTGTTTACAAAGTTGTAAACAGACTGAGTAATCAAGAATATAAATTGTTGTTGCTTGTAAAAAGAGTGGTACACAAAATTGTGTTGAATAAAGAATTTTTAATTAAAACCAAACACAAAATTTATTTTATTTTGACACAATCTACGAACTCATAAATACACGTTTTTAAAAAGATAACATGTAACATTACTTTATTTTTTCATTTCACTTATAATGAATGTATGAAGATATCAAAGAAAAAGTCATTTTGTTTGTTAAAACATAATAAAATTTATTTATCCAGTATTGTTAATGCCAAACGATGCTCTTTATCATTTACGGCAAATGAACTTCTCAATGTGGAATGTTTGCAGCGCAGCATATCACACTTTAAGGCATAGCTGTGATTACAAACAGGACAAGCATATGGTTTAACATTCAAATGAAAACCTTTTAAATGCTGCAGCAGACCATTACGCCTCTTAAAAGAACGCTGACATAAGCTACACAAATGTTTTCTTTCATCAGTGTGTGTTATTTTGTGTTGTCTTAAACTATTGGCATTAGAAAATGATTTTGAACATTCTGGACATTTAAAAGTACACTTTTTTATGGCTTTATCCTCTTCTACATTTATTACTGAAGATATAATAGCTTTGCTCAATATTTTTGCTTCGCAATTATTATTGGATGGTGACTTTTTAGCAGAGTGAACTTTGTCTCTTGTTGGTCGTGCTCTTCTTTTAGTTTTTGGCATTAACTGCAATTGTTCTACATTTTCTTCTAGATTCAAACATTTCTTTTGTAGTTTCTGATAAAGCTTTCTAAGTTGTTGATATTGATTTGCCATTGTATTGAGAGAAACATTTTGTGTTTTTCGATATTTCAAAAGAACTTTAGTGTTGTGTCTTTTTGTTTTATGAACTATTGTCTTTTTATTATCTTCAACACGTTTTTCTTCCGAAATTTGTTCTTCTAGGATCTTTTTATGGGCCGTCGTTTCATTATTTTCACTAAATTTACATTGTTCTATTATATTTTGTGAAACTTCATGCTTCGTATTTTTCAAATTATATATTTCCCTTTCAATTAGTTTACTTTGTTCTGTTTCACGTAAATTTTTGTCATTATTTGTCGTTTCTGCTACTCTTTTGGAAGTGTCAACAACACTCTCGGCGTATTCTTTTTCCATTTTACAAGTGCTTTCTGGTAACTTTTCCAATAAAATGTTACCACCTGGCACTGTTACCATGGGAGTACCATGTGTTTGAGTGTAATGTTGTTTAAGACTTTCTACTGAGAAAAATTTAAGTTGGCACACCATACAGGCATGTAATTGAAATCCACAACCAGATTTAACAATACTTTCATTTAATACTACTATGCCATTAGATGAAGATTTTGTTGGTTGTTGAATGGCACTAACAGAGGTGACTATAGGTTTAAGAGCCCGTCTTTCAAATGCAGCTGGTTTCTGTGACATAGAATCCATGGTTTTATTTGAATTAATATAAAGCTGTTGCGGCACTTGATTGTTTTCAACTGGTTGCTGTAACAATTGTTGTTGTTGTTTTTCTGATTGATAATTTAGCGTATCATACTCTGTTAATCTTTCATCGTTCTCAGACTTTTCTGTTTTATAAATTTGGCGCTCCTCTTTAAACTCTGCCTCAGCATCAACATAGGCATAATTATGTTCTTCCATTAACAAGTGAGATTGCAGGAGCTCATGAGCAGTGGGCATGTAGTTATTAACGACGGCCTCTTGTATGGGTTTTTGTAATATTTCTTCCTCAACATTTGCTGTAGTTGGGTTATCATCGTCGGGTATATTTATAAATGGATCATCTAAATTTATAATCTCCATTATGTCGCAATCATTGATGATAGGAAAATCACAGAATTCATATTTCTGATCATCACCTTCTTCGCCTCCACCACCACCATCAATTACTCCATCGCAGTCATCATTAACACAACCCAGACCATTGGTGTCATGATTTTCTTCATAACCAGTTTCAGCAACCTCCTGTTTTACTCGTACTAAAGGCTCTTGCTTAATTTTTACCGGCTTATCCGCTGCTTTTGAACGAAATTTTCGTTGCAACTCAGTTTGAGCAGACCAAACACGATCAACAAAATTACCAAATTCCTCCAAGTTCTTGTGACAATGCCCACAAATTACTTTCGGTAACACATCTTCCTGCTGTATATTTAAGGTGGGAAAACATTTTTGCAATAAACCATAAACTTCATAGCTCTTAAGAAAATCTGCTGCAGGTATAGAGGCAATGCCACACAGACGACAATTCGATTTTGTTGCATTTTGTACTAGGCCAGCTCCAACTCCATCCTCTAACCTTTCTTTTATGGCTAAAATCTCTTTAAATTCTTTATCTCTAGTTGTCTCATAAGGTTCTACAATTCTCTCAAACGTTTTAATCTTATTTGCGTTGGTGTCAGCATTCTTAACAGTCGTCACATCACCTAGTATTGATGGTACCGCTGTTTTCTTTAAAGTTCTCCGTTCATTTAGCGAACGAAAGTCTTCTTCTTTGAAATGACGACTACACAAGGAACTCCATCGTGAAGCATGCCATTCTTTACCACGCTGCTTTTGTATAAATGCCTCCCATTGCTCTAATAAATATTGACGCTTCAGAGGAAATCTATCATAAATAACATCAATAATAAATACTTGCAATCATTTAAACAATGCTCTTCTTTATGACACTTACTTGTGAAAGGATATATTTTCAGAATGACCATACCTATCATTGCAATTAACCACAGCACAAAATGATGGCATTTACTTCCTTAAATTTTACTTTTATGTTTTATTTTTTATATTTTATTTACAATTATTCAGATTATTCTATCAACAATATTACAATTAATTTTATTTACGATTACTTTTATTTATATTATTTGCAATTATACATACTTTGTTTACTTTACAGGACATTCATTCGGAATTGATAACATGAAAAATTAGTAGTAACAACAAAGCTAATTCATGTGTGTATATTAATTCGCCTCGAGGCAAAATATTCAAAAAATTATATCCAAAATTTGGAATGACAATGACAAGAAATAATATCAATATTGAATACTTCTAGTTATTTTGAATTTTGTATATAGTTTTGCACAAGTACAACGTTTGTTTCACTCAATTAATTTTTCAGAATATTTACATTTAATAGCAAAAAAATCAAAGTATTTGCTTTCGCGCCATTCTAAATTACTTTATTAACGAAAATCTCATTGGCAGGCAAAACAAAGTGGAAACTCAAGCTTAACGACCCTGTTTTGTCGTTACACAGCTGTTTCTGTTTTCAACTTTTCATTTCTATTTTCCCACAAAAATAGTTTAATTACCGTGATAAAAATAGAACGAAAAAAAATTGTCATAATCTGAAGCAAAAGTGAAAAAAGAAAACAATGCCACTTGATAGATAGTAGTCAGAGTGTTGGGTACTGATCGTATCATATTTGTTTTTATCAAGTCAAAAAACAAATTTCATGTGCGTTAAATATTTAACACAAAAAAATAACGACTTAATTAATCAACACTGTCATAATAAATAATATTAAATTAACCGCATCAAGGTTGCAGAAGGTCAGAGTGCTAGCTTGGAATTAGAAAGATGTCCCTTTTAATCAAAAATATAGCACAACCGCAAAAGCTTAAATTGCCCTTAGCGATTTCTATTAAACAACAGAGATGGCAGCATAAACAGAAGATAAGGTAGAGTATCATGAATTAAAAAAATTAAAACGCTGAAGTAAAAACGGTTATATAATCATAAAAAAATTTTTGTGGTTTGACAATAGAAACTATGATTTAGTTGTTGTTGGAGGCGGAATAGTAGGTGTGGCATCCGCCAGAGAAATACTTCTGCGTCATCCAACTTTGAAAATAGCAATCTTGGAGAAAGAGTGTGAATTGGCAACACACCAAAGTGGGCATAATTCGGGTGTAATACATGCCGGTATTTACTATAAACCGGGCACTCTTAAGGCCAAACTTTGTGTGGAGGGCTTAAGTTTGGCCTATAAATATTTAGATGAAAAGAAGATACCTTACAAAAAATGCGGCAAGCTTATTGTTGCCACCAACGATGTGGAAGTGACGCGTCTAATGGATCTTAATGAGAGGGGCATTAAGAACAATGTACCAGATTTGCAATTAATCGATGGCAAAAAAATCAAAGAAATCGAACCCTTTTGTCAGGGTAAAAAAGCTCTATGGAGTCCTCATACCGGTATTGTAGATTGGGGTCTAGTTACTCAATATTATGGTCAAGATTTTAAACAAGCTGGTGGTGATATCTTTTTGGATTTTAAGGTAATTAAGTTGTAAATGGAATCAAGATATAAATTATACAGACTTTGACTTTTTAAGGTTAGTAAATTCACAGAATCTGGGGATTCTATATACCCTGTTAGCATACACGGTTTAAGTTTTGATCAAGAAGTGCGCACTCGTTATGTTTTAACTTGTGGTGGTCTTCAATCGGATCTATTAGCCGAAATGACGGGTTGTCCTCGTTCACCACGTATTTTGCCATTCCGTGGTGAATATCTTCTGCTAGCAAAGGAAAAATGCCACATGGTCAAAGGTAATATTTACCCCGTACCAGATCCCCGTTTCCCATTCTTGGGCGTTCACTTTACTCCCCGTATGGACGGTAGTGTATGGTTGGGACCCAATGCTGTCTTGGCTTTCAAAAGAGAAGGCTACAGGTAAGCTACAAATAATAACAACCAGTTTCAAAATGTGTAGTTTGTATGCATAAAAGTATAAAAAAAACATTAAATTAATCAGTAAACTAGTGCACGAGTACAATTAACTCTATCTGATAAGAAGAAATTATAAAAAACAAATTGAGACATAACGCCAAATTATGTAGAGCAAGACCCTACATAAATACAAGCATATGTATAGAAATGATGATTAAAATACGTTAACAGAACAATCTACACATGTTTTGGAAGAATTTAATACAACAAGT
Organism: Wohlfahrtia magnifica; assembly: GCA_023159175.1. Lineage (NCBI taxonomy): Eukaryota > Metazoa > Arthropoda > Insecta > Diptera > Sarcophagidae > Wohlfahrtia > Wohlfahrtia magnifica. The sequence continues at coordinate 2,101,247 of JAKWBJ010000537.1, forward strand.
AATACGTTAACCAAACAACATTTAAAAAGAAGAAATAGATTATTTTATTGTTAAATTGATTTTTCTTTTTTTTAAGTTGGGGAGACATTAATCTACTGGAACTGTTTGATGCCCTGCGTTATCCTGGTTTTATTAAAATGGCTTCTAAATATATTGGCTTCGGCCTGAAGGAAATGAGCAAGTCGGCTTTTATACCGTTACAAATAAAGGATTTACAAAAATTCATACCTGATATAACCGAATATGACGTTAGTCGAGGACCAGCTGGCGTTAGAGCTCAAGCCATGGATATGGATGGCAATTTAGTTGATGATTTTGTATTCGATCGTGGAGCGGGCACTGGAGCTCTAGCTAAACTGGTTTTACATTGTCGTAATGCACCATCTCCAGGTGCTACAAGTAGTTTGGCAATTGCTAAAATGGTAGCCGACAAAATTGAACAGGAATTCAATATTAAAAAATGTTAACTCCAAGCAATTTTATATTTAATTTAAACGGCTGATTATTTTTTTAACGTCTAAATGATGCATTTAAATTTGTATTTAACTAACGCACTAGCTTTTAATTAATAAATTACTTAATAATTTATTATAAAATTAACATATGTAGATACAAAGATTTATTGATTCATTTCTAAAATATGATTTGTCAGACTTTTTCTGGTCTTTTCATGTGTACCCGTAATTTTTATTTCCTTTTCTAACGAACCATGTTCTAATGCATTCTTGAACAATTCTTTGCATTTGTCGCTCAAAGATTTCAAACCATTTGACGCATGTATACGCATTTTTTCATCACTATTCTTTTCAGAACCTGCCAAATATTTTAAGAGACGATAAATGGGCAAAAGCATTTCTTCATAATCAAAAAGATTGTCCATGCCAGCTAATAAATCACTTAAAACCATAACTGCGGCTCTTTTAGCTGGTAAATATTTTCCCGTTAATATTTCACAATCGATGAGATTTAAAAGCTAAAATGACATTGTAGACGCAGCCATTACATGTATATGTTATTTTATTAAGCATTTATACTTACTTCTTGAAAATAATTATTAACTTGGTATGTTAAGAGACGACACATTTGAGACAAATTAGAAAAGGCTGATAAACGAAATTCATCTAAGGGTGAGCGACAGCCGGCCATGTAGGTATTCAATAAAACATTTTTATATTTATAACACAATGGCCCTTAAAGAAATTAAAAAAAATTAATTTTTTTTTCGGTTATAAACAAAGTTGTAGTACACACCTAATTCGCGACATGTTTTTAAAAAAGCTTCTCCTACGACTAAACGATAATCCATGTTTGCAGAATCATTTAAATATTCATCTGATAACATTTCTAAAACTTCTGATTCATTAACATTTACTAAAGACACAAATAATCTTACGCAATTTAAGAATGTATACGATTCGGGTGATTTTAGCGTGTTGAGGGCTAGTACTGTCAAAACGTGGCTATTTGTGATGGCATATTCATCACGTTTATTTATTAATTTTATCATTTTCTCTATACCTTCTACCTGTAAATAAGACTCGTGTGATTCTATCAGTTTACGAGCATCTTCGAATTGGCTCTCAGCAGCATTTGTATGACAGTTGGATAATAATTCCTCCCCTTCTATGCCCTTTATTAGAAAGTTTATTTGATATTTAAGATTTCTGCTCTCGACTTGAGTTAGAAGTTGTCTGAGAGGTTTAAGCAAAGTACCTTGTAATTCATTAATATTCACATGCGAATTCTCTATAATTTCTCGTATTAAAGTTATTAATATCATAAGAGTAGCCTCACTTATTTCCGTGGAACATTTACTATTTTCGGTGGTAATAAACGCAGTCAAAATATTTTGCAAGGCCTCCAATAGTTCAAGCATATTATCATTGATTATGCATTTAATGGGTTGGTGTTGTGCAAGAGACTCCAATGATGTGATTACGTTAAATTTATGTTCGTAATTACGGGAAATATGAAATAAAATTGTATTATAAACCTCATCCTCAGATGCTAATAAATCGGCCTTAGTTGAGTTAGAAGTTGTGTCCGTAATAAGAGAAGGCACTTTCTGTAGTAGTATTATGAATAGTTGATATATTAAAAGATTATATGACGAGCACTTAAGTATTCTGATTAAACACCCTAAATGGTTTGTATTTTCCGTTAATGTGTTGCTTGTCTCAACTTCCATGAGGCTTAATTTCAATTCTTCCATATTCAAAGGATTTTCTTTGATGCGAATTGTATAATACAATTGAAACCATTCCTTAGGATATTTCTTTAGTGCTATGCATTCAATTATGTGGCTAAGTTCATCCTTAGTGCGATTGTTTATTACTTTTAAAATCAAACCTTTAAGATGATTATTTAAAGTTTCTTGGTTGAAACAACATTCAAGTTGGCCATGCAATTCTATGAACACAGGCAAATATGGTAAAAGTAAATCACTGGGCAAAGTAGCTATTGAAGATGTACAGAATATATGAAATAGTAAAGATATCAAATCAACAAAGTCACACCATTCCATGGCTAATAAATTTGTTTTATCAATTTCTACTAAAGGTTGCATTTCTTTTTTAAGCCATTCTTTAAAGTACGTCTTGATTTCCTGCCTATTATCGTGTAGTTTTCGAAGTGATAGTATTCCAGCACCCATATATTGAGACAATTCTTTGTTTTTCAGACTAGCTTTAACAAACTGCAAAATTTGTTGTATTAGTGATTGTTGAGCTTTAACAGAATATCCGGGCTGAGCTACTAAGTTTGCTATCATTTCATCCAACGATTGTTCTTCGGTGCGTTGTGATTCTGACATGGCCAAAAGTAAGGCCATAAATCCTCCCTTGGACCACAGCCTCAAAAGCATTTCTCTGTGTATTCTTTGCTTTTGCGCTTTCGGTAAAGTTGAATATAGCAGCATTAAATTACGATAATAAAGTCTTTTTGGCAATTCCAACCACAGTTTTTGCAATTTAACCTGTAAATTGGCGATATCTTCTACTTCCATTTGGTAGTCTTTAGTATCGATTGCGATTAAGAGACTAAAAACAGCTGCCATATACCAAAGTTGCACATCGTCCAGTAATTTTCCCACATGAAGCTGTTTAATATGAAATAGTGGAGTAAATGCCTCTATAACAAATTCTAATTGACAAAAGTTTGTTTTCTGTTTGAAACTTCTTCTGAAGACAGCTCCTTTATCTTTGTAGAAAGTGTCATGCAGATTAACTTGCAAAACTTCTTTACCCAAATCTAATAGACTAGAAATTATTAGCGTTTTATGTTTTTCAGATATTAAATCTTCCCTGGCCTCACTTGCAAAATTTACATTTTTACATATTTTCAGAAGAATTTCTAGCAAGTATAGACCGTATAAAAAACTATCATCGACGTTTTCAATTAATACATGTTGTCGACTTTCTAAATATCTCAAATGTGGCTGCTCACTTATTATACTCTCAATTATTTGTTGTGGTGTCAATTTAGTACATTTTTGCAACTCATTTAAATTAATTTGTATGCGCTCCTCATCGCTTAGAATGTCGTCCTTTGGAACTTTTTTGTAAAGAGATATTGTTTGTATATATTTATATTATTAATATAAATTCCTTAAACTCACCTCCAACAACTGGAAAATTGAGTGATTCTAGTATTATCCAATATTTATTTATATTTGCCATATTTTAAACAACAAATAATATTAATACAATGTACTGTATTTGTTTACAAATTGTAGATTTTACGGCATTCATCACGAAATGATAACAAATTTTCTTACAATTTTTACAAAGTTACCAACGGAATTCCACGGTAAAGTGGTTGGTAACAAAATCACATACAGCTCTGTATACAAAGTAAAGCTGATAACAAAGAATTCATTACTCTATATAGCAGGAATCCTATTACTTTTATAATTGTGATTTTATTTTTGTTAGAAATTAAACTGATATTAACTGTTTACCGATAAATGAGTAAACATATGGGTATTTTATGGTTGCTTTAATCTGGCAACGTTATTACTCTTTGTACTCTCTTTCCTTTTTTTGCGTTTGCAGTTAACAACTGTCAACTTTCTTACTAGTTTTGTGTGTTAATTTCTCCTTTGTGCAATTGCTGGAAAATTTTGTGAAAATTTTTTTTCTTATTTTAATTTCAACAAAAAGTAAGAAGTTCAGATAAATACTTCAATATAATATGTACATAAAACAGAGCAATAAAAATATTTTACAAATACTTGTTAAATAGATGCGAGAAATCAATGAAAAAATCACCTTATATTTTAACTGTGAAAAGAAAAAAATCGTGAAAAAAAATTTGTCACTACAATTAGTAAAAAAGTAAAAAAACGAAGAAAATAATTTAAAATTTTTCCTCTTTAATGCGCAGATAAAAAAACATAAAGAACGTAAATGCAATATTTTCTTATTAATACAATGAAATTGAAGCAATAGCAAAAACACTAAAGTATAATTTAACAATTATTTTTTTACCTCTGAGTGCTTTTTATTTGTTCATTTCGTTTTGCATACTTGGCACAATCAATAACTGCAAGTTGACTGTCAACGTTCGAGCAGAGCGCCAGCAGCAGGAAAAAGAAAAATTACACACACATAAATACGTCTATATATGTTTATGTTCGGCGACGGAACGTCAGCGTACTGCTACGCAGAAAAAAAATAACAACAGAAAACAACTGCACATCCGAGTTGTAGATTTTGGCAAAGTCAATAAAAGTTGAAATTTATAATTTTCCTAATTTTGAGCAAACTCCACCAAATTTTTTTGTTTTTGCCAGGTGCATAAAAGTAGAAAGCATACTACGACTACAATTTCAATAACAGTAAAATAAAAGAAGAATTTTTAATTTCTACGCTATTACATTAAGCAAAATGAAGAAAATCTTTTCAAAGTTTGACAAAAATGAAAAACTTGAATCGCATCATCATAACATTTCGGCTAAGGAAACCAATAGTAATTTTGTGGGCAAAGTTTTTACTGTCGGCCGCGTCACGGTCACCATAGAGGATGTGTTGGCTGAAGGTAAGTCAAGTCAGAAGTTAAGCAATATTATTGTACATGGAATATATAGACAGAAGTGGGTCATTTTTGATTTGTTGTTGGTTCAATTCTCATTTTATATTAAATACATACATATTCACATATCTAAAATCTTTTCACATTTTTATACATACATATTTCTTTTCCATTTAGATTAGATAAGAATGATAAAGAGATTGCTGTTTCAAAATAGCAAATTTTTAGTCCAACAGAGCACTCCTACAAATGTGCTTTAATTTTAGGTGTTGTAAGGTTTTCTTATCATTCTGTTTACGTATTTTTTAACTCTTTTATTAAATACATGACGCTTAAAACTTGACATTTATTTCTGTTTTTACTCGAACAGATTTACAAGTCGGTTAAAACCGAAACAACAATTTAGAATTCCATCATATCATATGTACAAATTTTATTTTAATTTTATTTTTTCTTTTATCAAAAAATAACACCCTTAATTTTTTTTTTTTTTTTTTGTAGAAAAATACAAATACACATATAACAAGTGATTATTTATAAGAATTTAATTTATGATGCAATTAGCTTTATCCATCCGGCGTTGCATGAAAATCTATATATGTATATGTACAGTGGCTATATTTTTTAATAAAATTTTTAATATCTAGTAAAAAGCAAATCCAATAAGAAAAAGTATTAAGTACTTTAATAAACTTCAAAGCTTAAAAAACATGAAGTTCTCGAATGCTCTACACTCAAAGTGGGTTGCAGATACTTCCTCATACACCTAAAAAATTATTGGAATCGATGTCTAGACGTCTTAAAAGCTGTTATTTCAGCAAAAATTGACCCAATAAAATATTAATATTAAGTATAAAATAGATTTTTTGCTAATGGCTCTCTTTCACCGTGGAGAGGTACATTTTCATACTTCTTCGAGTTTTTGTTGTTTGTGTATAAGTATATACTTTATCTAAAATAATTATGTTTTTTTTAAGCTTGGAAGTTTTTATATAAAGTAATTAAAACTTTTGCCAATCAGATTTCTTTTTTTTATTAGGTATCAATAAATGTATTTAAAAAAATATAGCCTGTCTCACTTTGATTGTGAGCTATATACATATGTTTTAAATAAGAAAAATTCCCTATTCTTCCTTATCCTACACGTCTTTTATTTTTCACCTGTATGTTTTTATAAAGAAAATGCTAAAACGACACTGATATACAGTTAGAGACGAAAGTATGTGTATGTTGTTTTCATATCACTTTGTCACTTATGCTATAACCGATAAAATTATCTTCATAGTCATATGGAATTTATAAAAGGGAAATAATTATAAAAAGAAAAAGAAAATATTCCATTATAAATTAAATTTTCTCTTATTTTTGCTCCCTCAATATGTTTTCCTTTGCGAATCATTTCGTTAATAGTGTCCTTGTACATTTTCTTATAAGTGTTTTAAAAATAAAATAACAACGTTAAAAGACGGTCGATGTACAACCACTTTAATATGATATGTTAAGCAAGTTTGGGATCACGTGTTTGTAGTGTGTTTATAAAAAGAAAAACACTGGAAAAAATCGAATATATTTTAAAATGTAAAATCATTTTAAAAAATTGTAGACTAAAGGTAAGTTCATATTAAGGAAATATTGGATGGAAAAAGCGTTACCAATATTTTATAGAAATAAGAGTACAAAATATGTTTAGATTTTTTAATAATTAAATTTAAAAAAGTAAATAATAAGAAAAGAAACTATTCTATAAAAAAATTATCTTAATTTCAAGGGATTTTTATAGAAACATTGCACTGTGGGCCAGGATTGCACCATTTTTGGAATCAATTAAACCACTGGGTATAAGATATTAGTATCTTTAGGAAGGTCGTGGTCTTGGTATTATGAATCAATAAAAAAGACTCGTTTTTATTGAAAATTATAAAGAAATATATAAATAAAAAAAGTAATTTTGTTTTATTAAAATCATTATGCTAATGCAAATCATTATGCTAATGCAAATTATCATAAGTATTTCGAAGGTTACAACACACGTTTATGAATTTAAGGATACATTATTATGAATTTAATCGCTACCACTTTGTGTTTCATCAGTATCTTCGTCACTGCTTACGTTGAAATCCAACTTATTAAATTAAGAAAGAAACATACATTTTGCTTCTTTAGGCATAACCATTGGCTTTGCCTTGGGAGTCTTGCGAGTTACCGAGTCCACCGGTACTGAATTTATTAAAAGAAATTTAAAGATATCTTCTAAATTATTAATCCTACTATATTTTCTTGTGTTATGCTCTCTAACTTTTTAAATATTAATAGATTCTCGCGTTCCTCAGACAAAGGTAATTTTGAATTTTGAACAACTTCAACAATTTGTGTAGAGTTGGCGACATCTAATACTACTGATAATTTTTTACGAACGTTTCTACATATACATATACAGTGGTGGAAGAAATAATAGAACACATCAAAATTTTCTTAAAATTGTGTTTATCTTTACAAAAATCAAATAAAGAACGCATTGTATTTGAGAGAGATACATACGATTTTACATCTGACCCAAATAAATTAATTTTCGTTTCTTTACACTGTTCTAGTTATTTGGCATAAATGAAAGTTTCACTAATTTTTCTTCCACCACTGCAAATGTATATTTTGTATTAGGCCGACATTTATCCTTGTAATTATTATTATTTATCGTTGTAATTACCACCACCAGACTTTGGCTGATCTATATGTAGTCTAAAAGTTGTTTTAAATTCTTTTTGAATTCTTTTTTAATTATCTTCTACCAATTACTTGATAAATACGCAGATATTCCTCAAGACTATTTAAACGTAACGTATATATCTATTAAAAAGTCTGTTTCTGTTTTTTCCAAATCAGCTGAATTAGATAATAAATGAATAAGTTATAAGCTTATAAGTTCATGAATGTACGAAAAACTGTTTTTTTTTATCCGTATCTCACGATTTTGGAGGTGTTTCAAAAATTTCCAACATAGAAAATTATAGAGCATCCTAGGTGTTTATTTGTCACAAAAATTCGAATAAAGAAGGCCTGAAATTTCAATAATGTGTTCTGGTGGGCAGCGTTGGCCAAAACGAAATTATTATAGCTGGAAACTAGAAACATTGGACTGAATAACCCATATAAAAATCCGTTTCGAACCATTGCCGGAAAAAGATCCAAGCCTTGAAAAATGAATTTTTGTTTTATAAGAAAAAATTCGATCTTTTTTAATTGGTCGTCGTATAATTTGAATTTATGTAGTTTCAATTAGTGTTAGTATATTATATAGTGTATTATATTATATATCAATTCCCATAACATTCCATGAAGGAACATAGGGACTTCTCTCAGTCCAAAAGCTGCACCCGATTCTATTTTTAGACTCATTGGAAGGGACCTACAGTTTAACGTCGTGTTAGCTTATAAAACCCACACAAATTTTACCTCAATTCTCATTTTTTTAAATTGAACTTTTTCCAAAAATTTGTTTGAGCTGCCCCAACGTGTATTGCTCTAAATATTTTCGATTACGAATTATTTTGCAAATTTTAGCAAACAGAAATACAAATACAAAATATAAAAAAAAAAAATATTAAAAAAATTTTAATTGTATACTCTTGTTAAATTGTAAGTCCTAATTGCCGTTATATGTCAGAATTTTTGCGCAAACACTAGCGTTAAATAGGACTTTAAACACCAGTATGACATAAAATCACTTATAACGATATAAAATATTCCCTGATAGCAGATGATGACTTAAAAATTAAAAATATCGAAAATATTAATTTCCATAGAGGAAATGTTATAAAACAACGGAAAGAAAAAGAACAATATTTTTTATAAATGTTAAACTTTCCTATATTAAAGATGTTTTTTTATATGATCTTTATATTGCATAAAAATGTTTTTTCTTGTCTATTTGTGAAAATATTCTAGCTAGTCATCAATAATAACAAATAATACTAATTTGAAATATATGTATATTTTTTAATTTCTTTATTTGAAGGTGGTTTTGCGATGGTTTTTCTGGCAAAAGCCAATACAGGCAATGCGAAATACGCTCTTAAGCGTATGTATGTAAATAATGAACATGATCTAAATGTTGCTAAAAGAGAAATACAAATAGCGGTACGTATGTTTTGGAAAAGAAAAAAATAAAGACTGTTTCTATATATCTCAAAATTTGTTATTAAACAATTAAGTTCAAATACTGTTTATTTCTTTAGAGTAATTTAAACGGTCACAAAAATATTATTGGTTATGTTGATTCAAGTATAACACCAACCGGTAATGGAGTGTGTGAGGTTCTCCTCTTAATGCCATACTGTAAGCATCATATGCTGGCCATGATGAATGCTCGGTAAGTTGTACACAGATATAAAAATAATTTGTTTATGTTGATGATAATTTGTAAATTATGTGAAAAAAATTTTTTATGTAACAAAAAAAAATTTTGTAGTTTACAAGTTGGTTTTACTGAACAAGAGGTTTTGACTATATTCTGTGATATTGCGGAGGCAGTTTCTAGGCTGCATTACTGTCAAACGCCTATTATACACCGGGATTTGAAAGTCGAAAACATTCTACAAAATGATGCTGGAAATTTTGTTTTATGCGATTTTGGTTCGGCAACTGCTAAGATTTTGAATCCCCTACAGTACGGTGTAGCAGTTGTTGAAGAAGAAATTCAAAAATACACCACACTTTCATACAGAGCTCCAGAAATGGTGGATCTTTACAGTGGAAAAAGTATTACGACTAAAGCAGACATTTGGGCCTTAGGTTGCTTACTTTACAAGTTGTGTTTCTTTAATTTACCATTTGGGGAAAGTACTCTTGCAATACAAAATGGTACTTTTTCTATACCTGATAGCTCTAAATATTCAAAAGGAATGCATCAACTTATTAAATTTATGTTGGAACCAGATGCTGATAAACGCCCTAATATTTGGCAAGTTTGTGAAGTGGCATTCCGTTTAGCCGGTAAAGATAATCCCGTACAAAATTTACATGTAAGTACTATAAAAAAGGTGATTAAATTGGTTTTAGAAGATTTATTTGAGTAAATTCTAATTCGTAATTCCTAGAAATCACCACCAGTTAATTTTGAGCAATTAGCAGTACCTCCATTTGAGTCTGAAGCCAAGCGCTTGTTATCGGCAGCGGCTGCTGCTGCTAAAGCTGCAAAACCTCAATCTGTAAATATTGTTGAGTCTGGCACAAGTGTTGCTCCACGTCAAAGGCCAAAAGGTTCATCATCAGCACATTCTCAAAAGACATTGAGTTTAGGATTACCTCCTAGTCCATTGCCTCGTAACAACATAACATCACCACAGCCACAGCAACCAGTTGTGGAACAGTTTCAGGCTAATTTCCCTACTCTAGCACCCGCAATACCACCACCTCCAGTTTCACAAACTATAAGCACCACAATTGGTCAACCACAACCAAAATCTGAAGGTGTTTCAGAACTTTCTAAACCTGTTACTACAGTAACTCATGCAAAAACCTCTGCACCCGAGATGTTAAATAGTCTTTTTGAATCATCCGTTTACCCAGATCCCTTTAGTGAATCTTCTCCTACTACACAGAATCAACAAATAATCGAAGCAACAGGTCCATCTGATGAAGCATTAAAGAGCAATGCATCTGATGTTACTACATTGGAATCTACGACTAATACTACGGCTACAACAACAACAACAGTTGCTGCGGCGAGTGCAGAAGATAATGCTGTAACAAAATTGCTTTCGCCTCCAAAATCTTCACACGCAAACAATTCTTCTGGTCATCGGCGGAATGTTAGTGATACATCAGCTTTTAACAAGTAAGTACCTTAAAATCTATTCCTTTATATTCACTTTTGTTGGATAATGATTGAAAAGCAAACAAAACAAATCAGATTTCTAAAAAAAAAGTGTTATTGTTAAACATTATTTTTTTTTAATATAGGCCCTCCAAAGAATTTCGTATTATCGATATTTTAGCCACTTTATAAAAAATTCTATTTATTATATTTCTGACATACCATTTATATTTATTGCTTTTTATTTCATGGCACATTTCATGCACGACCAACTCCAATTCTTTTCTGGCCCTAACTACTATTCTTTACTAAAAAATCCGTTATCAAAACAAAACAAAAAACTTACTCATAGAACCTTTGCCAATGAGACCTCACAATTTCTAGCACCTTATGATCAATCAGTTAAAAGTCGAAGTGGCAATTCTTCAACTGGTAGCGGTGGAGATGCTGCCTTATTAAACACTAGTTTCGGTGGTTCAAATCCTGGATTATTTGCATCTCCTACAACACAATCTTCGGTTTCAAATGCAGAACTAACAACTACACAATCGACACAGATAAGTCGTGGAGGTGCCGGAGGCATTGGTGGTACAATAGCTGCACGTGTTGATACTTGGAATCCATTCGAGGAGCAGCCATTTGGACAAATGACCGAAGATCATATATTTGAAGCGGAATTTGATAAAATTCGTCAAAGAGGAAGTCAAGGAAGTAGGTTTTTAAGAACATATAAAATGACTTTTTATATATCAATTTCTGTTTTTCATGTTTAAGGTATAACTGCAAAATCGGCATCTACTACTTCAACTCTAACTCCAACTGAAACTAATTATGTGGTGGGAGCAACACCTAATTTACACAATTCTACTCAATCACAAACTGATTCAACATCTTTGCCGATTACTACTACCACAGCTGGAGCAACAACAACAATGGTACCAGCTATACCAGAAGATCCATTTGGTTCCGCTCCTTTCAGTTTACCACCTGGGTTAAGGGAAAAAGCCGCATCTTTACGTAAATCTGGAGGTAAAGCATAAATATTTATTGTTCTGTTTAATATTCTAGTAATTTGCCTTCAATACTCCTTCTTTAAATCCTTTTACAAAACGAAAACCTTTTTTAGCAATCTTTAAAAACACATAACACTTTAAAAGCTTTATTTTTTTAAACAGTGTTATGATTTTTTAAAGCTTCGTGTTGTTGCCTAATAGTAGTATAAAATGGCTAAATTGCTTAATTAGGTCCATGTTATGATTTAATGTTAATTTGTTTTTTTTTTTAACAAAATATTATGCCCCCTCCTTCCTGTGGTTTTATACATTTTTTGCTAATTTTGTTATTATTTTAAAATTACCAAAAAGGCAAAAAATATTAAAGGAAAACGTTTTTTTATTCTTTTTTCTTCTTAATCTTCCTCATTATTTTTTTTCATTTAAAGATGAAAATCAATTAGATAACAATTCTTAAAGACACACCTCCTCCATAAAAATAGTATAAATAACAAATTAATAATATGCATAAACTTATTGTGGTTCTTACCAATACCTTAAAACAAATCAAATTTGAATTTACTCGTACTCTTACTAACTAACATGAAAATAACTAAAAACAAAATGTTCACATCATCCCACGCTAAAATATGTACACACAATCTAACACCTTTAAATAGTGGTGGTCTTACATTTCGTTTTTACGTAGTGTAATTATATTTGTAAAATCTTTTTTATTTCCAAAAAATTTGCGTTTATTACATAGTCAGTCCTCCTATAATGTATTACTCTAAAAACAAATTTGTAATTTACAAAAAATTTGGTTGTGGTTTTAGTTAACAAATAACTTTTACTTCTTTCCATCTGTAAAAAAGAAATGTGCAATTTATTATTTTAAATGTTTTGATATAAATTATTTATTTTAATCAGAACTATCTATTTGGCATATCATCACTGTATAGAAAACAAAAAAAAAAAATACCTAAAAAATATTTATGTAACTAAATCTTAGCACAATTTATCTTACTTTAGAAATAATTTTACATTTTGTCTTAGTTTTAATACAGAAGAAATAAGATTTCTCTTAAAAAATGTAAAAATAAAATTCCAATAACATTCTTCTTCTTTGTAATTATTTAGATCTTTAATATAAAATGATATAATTTGTTAGCAAAACATTATGTTTATACAAAATAATTAAACAATAATGAAAAGTCAATTCACAATATTGAAGTGCAATAAAAAAAATTAAATTAAATATTTTTTCATAATAACTTGTTGAAGAGAGAGAGTGCTCAAAATCAGTTTAAAAAATTTTGAATTTGGCCTAACATTAAATATATGTATATGCATATTTTTTTATTAAGCAAAAAGTTCCTTTGTATAATTTAAAAGTAACAAAATATATAGAAAGTTAAAATATGGATGGAATATAAAGCAATCAAAAACACTATTAGTATTAAAAGAATTTGAAGGAATAATATAATGATTTGATCAAATTATTTATAAAAAAAATCATATTTTTGCTATAATGAAACTATATTGTTATATAAAACTTATCTATACACACACGCATATACACATATAGTTACATATATATATATATATATATATATATATATATATATATATATATATATATATATATATAGATATATAGATATAAATATATATATAAATATATATATATATGAATACATAGATACAAATATATATATATATATATATATATATATATATATAATTAATTATATATATATATATATATATATATATATATATATATATATATATATATATATAATAAATGTTATATATTTTTGATTCGAAAGTATAACAAAGAGTAAAATGGCCACAATAAGTTGTATTTAAGATATCAAAAATGGAATAGAATAGTAACTAATACCAAGAAAAAGAAATATTTACTTCTTGAATAATCGTTGACTATCTTCTATATCAATTAATATATTAAAAACAAAAAATAAATAATTTAATAATCGAAAATTTAGCTTAAGTAAATATGAAACAAATGTACGCATATTATGAAAAATATTGTATTTCATTAAATAAATTAAAATTATATTTATTAAAAACTTTAAAACCAAACAAATTATATTAATTTACTCAGCAATGAGGATTTTTAGGTTCTCCTATAGTAATAACACTTTTATCGCATTTTTTATGTATTGTTTCTTTCAAATTATTTCATTAATTTTTTTAATCTGTTTCGTCGTTAATTGGCCTTTTTGTTATTATATATATATATATATATATATATATATATATATATATATATATATATATATATATATATATATTACAAATTTTATTATTATTTTATATATTCCTTTACTAATCATTTATCTATCACTACCCGTTTTAAAACAATTTAACCATACATTTTACTTTATATATACATTTCTGTGCTTTGTTCAAGTTTATTGTAAATTTATAATTTATTCATTTTGTTATCTATTGACTAAATTTTTCGATTTATTTATTGTCTGAGAAAATAACATAAATTTCTTGTCAAACAAACTTTTAACATTCACATATTCATTTTTTCGCTTTTGCTTTACATCATTTATCTACAAACTACAAATTAACAGCAAATATCCTTTAATTCCTTCAATTGACAATGTGTAAAAGTAAACATTTTACCACGAAGATTTTTTGCCAAAATGTAAGAAATTACATTTACAATGCAAGTTGATAAATAAATAAATGAATTGTGATTTGTAAAATGCAATTAAATGACAGGTTCTAATTACAAAGTGTTTGTAATTTAATTTGTTTTCGCACTTATTCAATCACCACTCATTGACTTAATTTCCCCTCACCATGTACACATACTTACACACACAATGTTCAGTTCATTTCTTTCTTATCACATAAAAGAACTTAATTTTCTTTAACAGCAAAATATCTTTTGGGAAACAACTGCACCGCCAATACAACAACAACAGTTTTATCAAACGCTAATCATTTGGGAGCTGCTTATTGTGGCGGTACTACAACATCGTCAACATCATCAAAATGGCTTTTGTCACCTACTTTGGAAGTGTCAAGCGAGGAAAAGACTTCACTTATTAATAATTTGAAAACGGATTCAGAAGGCGGAGCTGGAAACGAAGAAGGTGTGTTAAAACCGGATCATGATGACGCATTATCAAATTTAAGTGGCACTTCGTTAGTATTATCAACTGGTGGTTTTGTTAAGTTACCTCTAGAAGATCGTAATAAATATGAAAAATTGCGCAGTATTGATCAAGCGACATCTGATGATTCCGATTCGGAATTCTTTCATGAAGATTATAATTCTGGAGTTACTTCATCAAAAAAGACAATTTTTAAGCAAATTGTTGCAAATAATATACCAGATACTATACATAAAATTCATCAGGCTGCTTATCATAAAGTAGATAAAACTCAAGTTAAGGTCCCCATTGTAAAAAAATTGAGAGAGAAAACTACCATCAAAAAACCTTCTTCCGCTGCCCATCAGGTGGCTCAACAGGTAAATGCAGCCTTGGAGAAACACGAAAAACAGCAACAACAGGCAGCTGAAATAGCGGCTGCCGTCGCTGCTGCAGGTGAAGCAAACAATGACAATGAAGACGCAGATTCTATTGGATCGGCATCTGATCTTCGAGCCGAAGATGATGATTTTTTCGATGAAAATCAAATAAATAGCGTATCTAAGGGCAACATTAAGTTAAAACGCCCTGATTTGGATGGCATAAGTGAAAGTGTTAAAACATGTAATTCATCGGCCTATCATGCGGAATGCGAATCTGTTACAACACATGAAGATGACACAAGTCGTGTAGTGGTTAAGGTTCGTATGCGCAAAAAAGATCGTATTTCAGCCTTACAGGCTGCTTATAATGATGCTTCAATTAAAAACGTATCAGGTTCAGGAAATAACTTAGGTTGTGAAGAAATTGAATTAAGTCCGAATTCTAGTGAATTTATAAATAAATTCGGTGATAAACCATTACTTCTTGATGATGAGTTGGCCTACAACTCTGGTGACTCATCAGATTCTAATAGCAAAAATTCAAGCTCTGATAATGCGCTCACTTCACATGCTTCCCTTAATATTGGCACGAATAAGTCAAATATACAAGGAGAAACAGAAGAATTGGATGTTTTTGCAATGGCACCATTTAAAATGCCGAAAGGTTTGCCACTTAAAACTAAAATTGAAGCCAAAAATTCAAACAGAAAAAAATCAAAAGAAATACCAACTTTAAAACTATCGTCGTTTAACCAGTCTTTAGAAATTTGGAGTTCCACTCCCGTAAAAAATATAAGCACTACTTATTCTGACTTTCACATGCCAAAACCGGTTCCTAGTGTAGCAGAGGCTGCATTAACAACAGCAATGCATTCATCTCAACATCAACCTGAATTTGATGAATTTAATGAACCTGTTTTCAATCCATTCGTTTATCCACAAAACTCTAACTCACAACAACAAAATGATAATGGCCACATACAAAGTTCGTCTCTTTACGGTATAGTAACAGTTATCTCTACTAGTATACCAGGGAATGCCACAGGTCAAACAGAGACACCATCAATTAGTTCACCGTTTGCGTCATTGACATCAACGACAGCTTTGTCAGCACAAGCAGCAGTCCAAGTGCCGTCTGTAGCACCTCAAATACCAATAGCGGAAACAACAATCGAGCAACGTGATTTATTTGATTCTGAACCATTCCCTCAGGTAATTAGTAAATGCATTAATAATGTTAAACAAGATATTGTCAGTAGTGAAAAACGATATAAAGACCACAATGTTATACAAATACAAACTACCGCCCCCACTTCTACAACATTCACCACAACACCAATTCATGAATCCAGGCCCCAACTTGTCACTGTTAATCATTCTATTATAATCAACAAAACACCTGAACCGACATATACCACGCCTTTGCAACAACAACCTCAGAATCCTAGCAA
The DNA here is from genome assembly GCA_023159175.1 of Wohlfahrtia magnifica. Lineage (NCBI taxonomy): Eukaryota > Metazoa > Arthropoda > Insecta > Diptera > Sarcophagidae > Wohlfahrtia > Wohlfahrtia magnifica. The sequence goes on from JAKWBJ010000537.1 coordinate 2,118,053, forward strand.
TAGGTCGACTTTACAGAAAAATAATACTCTTGTAAATTTGAATCCTTTGAGTACTTATGTAAACGTAACGACACTACCAATTTCTTCTGTTCAATCAAAATCTTCATGCGTCTTAAGTGGTAACGCTACTAAGGCTTCCTTAACTCATAATGTTATTACGATTCCACCTCCCAATGCTTCACCGAAATCAAGTACTAATACCCCAATTAAGCAAAGCTCTTCAAATGTTCCATGCACGAGTTTACCAGGAATGATAAATAAAATTTCGCCTGCTACTAAAATTACTTGTCAAACACTACCTCCCCATCTGTGTGCTTCCCCGGCTAGTGACCAAAATATTTTTCCAATAGCTGATAATGCTTTTGTGCAAATTTCTCAAGAATTTTGCTCGGACTTTACGCCAGACGATGAAGAAGAGCCAGTTGTTTTGCACTCTAAAAATAATACCGAACTGAATGCAACAACAAAGTCATCAATCGTCTCCTCCGCTGGTCTTTCAATAAATAGCTCACTAATGACGACAACTGTAGCTGGAACTCCAAAGTCTAAAGAAAAAAAAAGTCATATAGGAGTAAGAACGCTGCCAGCTAAACTATCTCAAAAGGTGAAAGGAAATTCCTATAAAAAGGTAGTATCAGGTGATCATATCTATCCTCAATCGACGTCGTCCGGCATAAGTCATACAACACCAGCTCTGGGTTCATCATCATCACTAGGAGTGTGTCCTATTAAACAAAAACATCAGCGTTCCAAATACAAATCACACACTGATGAGTTCGACGATGAAGAAGACTATGAAAATATGTTGTCGTCGTCGAACACTGCCTCTTCTAGTACACAAAAACATTCGAAATCCTTTTCTAGTAAATCATTTGGCAATTCTTCATTTCAATCAAATTCCATAAAGAACTCGACCAAAACTGGCTTCAGTAACATGTCATTTGAAGATTTTCCATCTGACCATGAAATGGATGCCAGTGGTCGCCCAACCCAAACAAAAGCCTTACCCTTTGAGGTAGTTCGTAATGAAAAAGCGCTTTTAGAGGCAGAAAAAAAGTTTGGATCTCTTAAACGGCGCAATAATTTATTTTCCTAGAAGAGAGCTAAACCTGTGACTAAACAGTCGTTGAAACAGGAATTCAAACAAATCTTAAAAAAAGTATTAAAGTCTTCATCGTCGACCTCCTCGACACTTAACAAAAAATAACCTAACTGATTGTTATTTTTACTAGCATGTCAATTATATATGCTGGTGGCACGAGAACTTTTAAATTGAAAATATATTCAAAATGTTAATACATATAAGTTTTAATATTATGTAAATGAATGATTGTTCTAAATTTAAATTGTATTCCTTTTAAACATATATACACAAACGTATCAGTACGAATCTCAATTCTATCTCACATAAAACTGTAAGTTACAATTTATTCACTTTTCCTACTACTTGTTTTAAATTCGTTATGAGTAAAAAAAAGTATTTACATTCCAAATAAAGTGATTCAGTTTTTTTTTTCAAATTTAATATTTCAACAAAAGTAATATAAAATGTTTTTTTTTAACGATTCTACAAGACTGAACTTTTTTTAAAGAAAAGGTGGTGTCGCTACGATAATTTTTGAGTTTGTTAAAATTGTTAATTTTAAATTATAAAAAAGATGCCTTTTGAATCGCATAGTATTTGCAGAAAGATAAAAACAACAAATATCCTAACCTAAAACACAATATACTCAAAAGCTTTTAGAAGACAAATAATTAAAAAATTATGAAAATAACTTAAAATAATAATATATATTTATATAAAAAGAGCTATTTCATAAAAAACAGATGATAAGTATATACACATATTACAAGAAAATTAAGAGTATTTAATTATTTTGATACGGCCATACTAAGTTGTTTTTTATATAACACACCTTTTTATTTTCATTATTTCCGAATATCATTACAGTATATGGATAGAGAAATGAAGCCTTAAAATACACTAAATAAAATATGCTTATTGATATATAGTACATATACAGAAACAAAACACAGGCACACACACACAATTTTTTATAATTTTTACTTTAACAAAAATAACAACTAAACAGAATTAAAGCATTATTGAAAGAAAAATATACATATTTATGAAAAAGTTGTTAATATTTTACCTATTTATTATAAAAAATAAAAATTGAAACAAAATGCAGCTAAAAAAAATTCTTCAGTTATATTATAGTAAGCATTTTATATAAAATGAAATTAAAATTGTCATTTGAATAGAATAGAAAGAAAATTTTCTCTACAAAATACACAATATTTTGAGATAAAAATGGCTGGCGATGATTGTAAAATGTATTTTTCCAAAAGAAGCCAAATTTTTTATTCATTTATTATTTATTTCAATCATGTTTTCGTATTATTTTTAATAATAATTATGTTAAAATACTACTACTACTTAGAATTTTGTATTAATCATACATTTGTTGAATTTATTATTTAAAATTATAATATACTTATATTATTTTATTTGCATTATACACGCATATGAATTTATTTTATTGCTTTTAAAGTGCTGCTTGTATTTTACACATAAAAATATTCCATTTATAATTATGTATTCTTAAAAAAATTATACTAAAAATAAATTGTTAATATTATTAGATTCCTGAAAGAAAAAGATCTAACCAAAGTTTTTTTTAATATAATATTGTTTAATTTTTTTGTCTTATATTCGTTTAATAATTGATTTATACTATTTTGTTAATTTTATACTTTTTTCAACTATTTATATACAGATTTTTTATTAAAAATATATTTTACCATATTATGTACTAATTTTATCAACATGCAAAATATTATACATACACAATTTAAAAACAAAACAAAATTAAATAAATAAAGAATTGTTTAACAATGTTGCAATGAAAAATAAAATACAAAGTTTTGTTTTATTTTTAAGTCCTTGGCGCAAATTTTATTTATGTTCTCCTTTTTAAAGAATTTTGTACAAATATTTTTTGTTGAAAATTGAAACTAAAAATTTTCCAAACGACTAGAAATTCTCAGATTTTTTGTTAAAACAGGGAACTAATAATTACGGGAGTCGATCACGTGCGAGATTTATTCGGACTATCGAAATTTTAAGCTTTTGGGATTCCGTCATTCGATATCGAGTAAATTGTTTCGAATTATGGTACTCTATAATAAGCGAGCGTTCTAGTGTAGCGTTGCAAGCTTTTACTTGTTAGAAAATTATCCATCGAGTATTTATTTATTTTAAAGAATACGTTTAAAGTTTCATTATACAATGTTTTCAAACAACTTCATTCTCCTTCCCAGTCACCTGGCATAAGCCCCAATAGAAAAAACGCAATTAAAAACGAACAGGTCTTAAAGAATGTTTTCATTAAAAATGCACAATATTTCTAGTGAAACTACAAAAAAAAATTAGAGTTATCAGTGAAATGTTATTTAGAGAAACACAAAGTTGACTCTATAAAATATTAGTTAACAATAAAAAATTTTTAATTTTTTTTTTTTTTCATTTCAGAAAATTAGTCAGCAGATGCTGCAGAGTATGTAGAATTTTCTGTGTTCTGAAAATTGAATTTCTTTTATAACTAAAGAATGTTTTATCCAAAGTTGGTATATTTTCGTTTTAGGAACCCTGTATTCCTATGCAAAGTCCAGCTTTCGGGGGTATTTAGACTTTTCTGTGCCATATATTTTATTTCCTAAACATTTTTAAACGTTAAAAATATAACTTACGATCTTCTCGATTTCAGAAAAAACTTAACCTAAAAGGCGTTAGTTACATGTCTCTATAAGTAATACAAAATAGAAATTCACTAATAAAAAATAAGCTTACCCAAGAAAAGTTCTAAAAACTTATTGTTTGTTTTTCATTTTAGAGAGTTTTTTGCTCCTGTAAAATTTTTTGAAATGTAACATGGCTTTTCGGATTTTATATGACGAATTGCATTTATCATCGTTTGAACGTTAATAAATTCAGGTCATCTGTTTTTGACAAATCTCTGATTGAAAATGTCGTTTTAGACTTGCACATACCTTGTTAAATTCATTTTGATAATAAGAGATTATTTTATTTTTGTTTTCATTTTATTGTTCCTATTCATGGTGAAAGTACATAAAGTGGTGGCAACCTACAACGATACGAAAACTAGATTAACTAGATTACTACCCGTCTACCGCATCGATAGAGACACAAGCTTCAATTTGGCGATGCTTCTCTTAAAAATATGTATAAATGTGTGTTTTATTTAGCGACAGCAAATTAGAGGAAAAATTTTGTATTTAGATTTACTAAAACATTCATGCTATGGATAAGAAAAACCACACATATCCACAATTTTTAATAAAAATTTTTAAATTTCCACAAAAATTATGTATCTTTTTTTAATAACAAAGCATAAATATAAACAAAAACATGAATAAAAACAAAATTGCTGACAGCGATAGGGCGATCAAAAAAAATAACCAGCTGGTTCTTCAACACCACCTTATAAATAATTTCACCATGTTCTTATTTAAACACAATTCCGTCAGCTGTTTTATCTGCCGGCTTGTTTTATTACTATTTTCAGTTTCATATACATACATATGTACGTACAATCATCATAAACAAAAACAAAGTTGAGATATTTAGTACAAGGCACTCTAAACGCTTATAGGTATTTTATTTGGTACTTTTGTGTAGTGATTTTTAATTTTTGGCAGAATTTTTGTTTATATTTAAACCATCATAAATTGAAATTATCCTGTATAGAAAAATGTTAGAAATGTATTTCTTAAAATTCATATTCAAATTTAAACGGAAGACTCTACTATAAATTCCTATGAGTTTGTTGGGCATTATTGATATCGTACTTAATTGAAAAGTCTCGCAATCGCTTTATTTGTGACATCACTATACAAACGATTTCTTTGTCATCCTTTTTTCTTTGAAAATATTCTTTACCTTGACATTTGTAATTGTTTTCTATGGTGTAATTTATTATTGGAACATTTGTAAATTTCTATGGAGAAATAAATAAATAAAAGTTAAGGAGAGATTTTCTTTTTTTTGTGCTTTGTAAAGAAAACTGTAAATTTGATAGTCAAAAATAAAGTTAATGTAGTAAATATACATTTGTATGTATGATGTATGGAGTGTAGGGAGCATAGAATATTGTCAGTGCTCTATGATAGTGAATGAGGGAAGTACTACTCATTAGATAGACATTTTTACATGTTTGGTCTTACAAAACCACAACAAAAAGTATAAGAAAATAAAATTTATATTTAATATTGTTTATAAATATTTGTAAAACGATTTGTCTTTGTTAAGGAAGCAACAAGTCTGCGGAGCAATTGATTAAAAAATCCAAAAGTATTTGAAAGATTTTCTTTAAATTTAATAAAAATGGCTTTACCTGGTGATTCGAACCAACGTGTTTTAGTAAAATGCGGTGGATTTTCTACACAATTGGCCAACCATGTCGGAGAAAGAATTGATGGTGATCCCCTATGGGGTTCACGATTTGATTTGGTCAATCCTACTGCTGTATTGCAGACACATTTGGATTTTTTGGAAAGTAAGTACATGTTCTTATCAAATCTTGTCTCGTCTATTTTAATCTATTGAATAAGAAAACAATCACTATTTGTATGAAAAGCATTTTAAGGAATTATTCTGTTCAAAAAAGTCAAATGTCGTGTTTTATATTTTATATTTCCTTTAATTTCAACATTAAAAAAATTGTTTATGAACAAATAATAGTACCAAGGGAAGTGTGTGTGTGTTAAAATTTTTTAATTTAATTTAAAAAAATAAATAACATTTATAAAATAGTGGTTAATATTTGCCAAATCGTACCTTTATGCAACAATATGTTTTTCAATATCCCGATTAGAAGTGGATTTTCCGAGCTAAAAAGACTTTTTAAGTACCTACTCAACCTTAATACGATTATATTAGCCCTTGGCTTATTTTCAATTTACCAGATTATAATCAACAAGCGAATGTATCAAACATATTTATTTTGAAAAAATTGTTCATTATTGTTTAACACGATAAAATTTGAAACAAAAAACCTATTTAAGTTTTTTTTAATTTCTGTATTTTTTACACGATTGTATATTTTGTATGCAGATGGGGCACAAATTATATTATCCAACACATATCAGTCAAGTGTGGAAGGATTTATGAAACACTTGAAACTAAGTAAAGAAGATTCTATACAATTAATGCGTAAAAGTGTACAACTTGCTAAGCAAGCAAGGGAAAAACATAGAGATATGGTCAGAAAAGCGAATGGCATTTTAGAGGCTAGTCTTCCACTGGTTTTAGGATCAGTTGGACCATACGGCGCAATGCTTCACGATGGTTCAGAGTATAATGGTTCTTATACTGATAAAGTTTCTAAAGAAGAAATACAAAATTGGCATCGAACTAGAATTGAAGCTCTACTTGCAGAAGACGTTGATGGCTTAGCAGTTGAAACTATACCATGCCAAATGGAAGCTGAAGCTGTTACTGATATGATCTTAAAGGATTACCCAAACGTAAAGTTTTGGGTATCATTCCAGTGTAAAGACGAATTGCATTTAGCTCACGGTGAGAATTTTGCCAACGCTGCCAAATCAATATGGGACATGATTAAAAAGGCAAATGCTAGGGATAGAATATTCGGTATCGGCGTTAATTGTCTTAATCCAAAGGTAATGCAAATGGTTGACATATTAGCAACAAATAAAATATATATTTTTTATATTTTAAAGTTTGTAGTTCCACTATTTAAATCTTTACATGTCTTGTTAGATGATAAAGACTTACCGCCTTTGGTGGTTTATAGTAACCGTGGCGAAACATTTGATCTCGAAAAAGACGAATGGGTTGATCAAGATAAATGTGTACCTCTGGAAACTTATGTGTCCGATTGGATATTACTAGGGGCTACAGTGATTGGTGGATGCTGTCGAGTTTATCCGGCTGATATACTTAATATACGCAAATGCATTGATAGCATGGACAATAACAATATATAGGCTTTATTCGTTTTAAGACAAATAAAATTATTATATTAATTGCATACTTAAATACTTTTGATGTGAATTTAATTTTTAATTTTCATCTTACTCAAGAAAAAGGTAATCATCCTGACCTACATTGTATTTTAATTTGGAATTTGAACATTTAATATTAATGCCGAAAAGAAATATCGATCTTGAATGTGTGTTACCTTCTAATCAAAGTCGTCAAACTTCTCAATTTTATTTTTATATTTATTATAACGTATGAGTACATATTTGATAATGTATACATATGTATTATATACATATAAACAAAATCTGGTTAGTATTGTCTAGGGTTATCATTAATAATTATAGCTTAACAAGCGAACGTTTCTTTTCTAAAACAAATAATAAAAAAAATATTTTTATTCATAGCACGAATCCACAATTTTGTATGACTCTTGCGATCTTTTTATAACATCTGTATATGCTTCCATAAAATTTTTTTGAAAACAACCCAGCAACAAATCTATTATATAATTTTACAAATAAAAACAAGATTTATTAAAATAATGCATAAATAAAATATATAGTACGTATCTATAAAAATGAAAACAATGTATTTAATCGCCTTTTTATGATTACAACTGATAATAAAGCCTAAAAACAACTATTTTATACATATGTACATATCGTTTATTTACTTCAATACTGTCTTAAATAAAAAATGATTAATCAGTTAAGTAGTCTAAAATATACGGGATATTGTGATCTTAATTGTCTGCAAAAGTCTTTGTAGTTCGTACAAAATTAAAAGCACAGGAACTAAGTATATGTTCCTATAACAATGCTAAATATGTAATGAAAAATTGGAAAAATTAAAACAGCTTTCCTGAAAAAGTTTGTTTTTTGAGTAATGACCCTATTGAAGTATATGAGCGAAATGTATGTTGTATTGTAATCAGTTTTGGGAAATACGTAACCAATTATTTATAATTATATTTGTATGTGTGCAGTATTCCAAATTTCTTGTATAAATATATCGATTATTATTTTGATAATATATTGATTAATGGTATATAGATTACCTAAACTATATCTAAGTAATTTTAATTAAGTAATATAGCAAAACAATAGTCACCATTTAATGGGTTAAAATTAAGACACTTAATTGAGAGTTTTGCACATATTCACTCTTCCTTTCTCTCTCTGTTATCTGTACGCTGTTGGAAAATGTTTGCTTTTTCTGAGCACCTTATCACCAAACAAAATACAATTATATTATTATTATAGTCTGTCTAGGAGTATAATTTAATAAACAAAAATATGAATTGATATAGATTTATGTTGGTCCCAAGAACTACTTATAAAAAGCTGTCACATATTTAAGTTGCTTAATCAATTGTAACAGATTGAACAGCCTGTTTATTAGTAAATATATATACACATATTAAACCATTTTTTCTGATTTTAATAAATTTTTCAAGTTTAAGAATAAATAAAGTGCTTTAATCTGCTGTAATTTAACTTACAAAGTGTATGTTATTTGAAAAAAATTAATTGTTTGATTTATGGTGTTTAAATCAAAAACTGAAATTTAACAACATATGAAGGAACTAGCAAAAAAATTATATTTAATCCTTACTAAATACGAAATCGTAAAGCAAAACAAAAAAATTTTGAAATAAAAAAAATTATATTAAAACTTATATTTTTTCAAAGTTAACGTTAATGTCGCGTTGCTGTGTTGACGATCTTAATATAATAAAATGTTCTGTTTATTGTGTTATTAGAGCTGCCAGCGAATTGTCACTTTTTTTACATTACTATTAATATTATCTTAACAAACCATAATTTAAAATGTACCATAATTTAAATATATATACAGATAAAGATAAAAGTAAACGTTTTAAAACAAAAGGAAAAGTTATAATCAGAAAAGTTGTTATACGTATGTAAAACGTGCTGTGGAATTATATATATTCTCATATATGATAAAGACAAAGCAAATTACAAATGTAGTAGGAGTCTTATCAGTTATATAAAAAGGCCTATTCTCTTATAAACATTATTCAGATTTAGTTATATTTTAAGTTTGTGTTCGTTAAGCTAATATACTATATATATATATATATATATATATATATATATATATATATATATATATATATATATATCTATATGTTTAAATACTTTTTTGAATCATAACACAGTATGCGTCAAAAACGTATTCTCGTTAAGGATGGAGGTTTTGGTACACAAATGACTGTGCACGTAGGTGATGCTGTTGATGGTGACCCACTGTGGAGTGCCAGATTTAATGCCACTGATCCTGCGGCTGTAGTTAATACCCATGTTGATTTCTTGCAAAGTTTGTATTTACCAAAAGCTAATGTATATTTGAAATTTGAATGGATAATAAAGAAAACTTAATAATGACTTGCTTAGATGGCGCTGATTTAATTTTAACCAACACTTATCAAACAAGCGTTGAAGGCTATATGGAACATTTGGAATTGGATGCTAATCAAAGTATTGAACTCATAAAAAATACAGTACGCTTAGCTCATATCGCTAAAGAGAAGTACTTAACAGAATGTTATCAGGCCCAGTTGGAGGTGAATGAGGGTAAGCATTATTAGTTAGTTTATAGTGTTAAAATAATCTGAAATATTGTATACTTAGGCTATCCCATGATTATTGCTTCAATCGGTCCATATGGAGCACATTTACACGACGGTTCCGAATATACCGGTGATTACGCTGATTATGTACCAGCTAAGGAAATTACTGATTGGCATAGAGTACGTATCGATGCATGTCTCGAAGCGGGAGTAGATGCTTTAGCTATTGAAACAATACCCTGCCAAATGGAAGCGGAAGCTCTAGTTGATATGTTATGTGAAGATTATCCGGACGTTAAATTTTGGGTTGCTTTTCAATGCAAAGATGAAAAAACGTTGGCTCATGGTGAAGTGTTTACTAAAGCCGCTAATTCTGTTTGGAATCTATTAAAGGGACGTAATAACCAGGAAAATTGTTTAGCCATAGGAGTTAATTGTGTCAATCCGCAATTTGTAACACCTCTTATTAAAGCGCTAAATGACGAACGTAGCACTGAAGATAAAATACCACTCGTGGTATATCCTAACAGTGGCGAAATTTATGATGTAAACAAGGGTTGGATGGGCAAAGAACATTGCGTGCCTCTTTCAACTTATGTACCAGAATGGGCACAGCTGGGAGCAAAAATTATTGGTGGCTGTTGTCGCACCTACGCTCGTGACGTACGACGTATAAGTGAGGCAGTACAAACTTTAAATAAATTGAAATTTTCTTAATAAGTGTGATGTTTTTATTTATAGGTAGTCTAGGTTTCTTTATTAAAGTTTAATAAATTTACGTACAAGTGGTCTCTTTTTATCATTTTTAGAAAAATACAAAAAACACACAGAAATGTGTTTCCGTTTAAATCGTATCTGGTATTACTTACTCTTTTGTATAACCCATAGTCTCCTTATTCTATATATTTTTTAACATGGGACATGTTCGTAAATGTATCACAGCACTGCATCATGATATTTAGAGCTTTAAAACAACCTAAATTCACTATCTACTCCAATATTTGTTTGTGCAAATAAAAGGTAGTGCTGCCGCAAATTCGTATGCTTTAATAGTGCTCCATTTTATTTTCTGTGGTAAAAGTTTACCGCCGTGATGCAGCGCAACGATGCATGCGAACAGACCTATGATCCAATATGGATATTGTCTACAATTGATCTCCTACACCATGACAGCAGTTTCATTTATCATAACAAAGGCTCAATAAGTCGTTTACAGTCCGAAAAATATACAGACGCAATTGAAATTGTTGTTTAATTAAACTTTTATCGTCCTATTATGCAAGTAGATCGCTCCGAATTAAATTTTCTCTAAATCTCTTTACTAAAATACTACAATAAAAGTAGGAATAATATTATTCTTAAATCTATAACATTTAGGAGATTAGCTCTTTACTATTTCGGGTGGTCTTTGGGATTGCTGAAGACGTTTTTTTGCTGCTAAACGTTCTTGGGCTAATTTTCTATTTTCAGCTATTCGGGCCATTTGTTCAGTTGTCAATTGTTTGGAAGCTAGTGCTGACGGTTGACATGGCGATAAAGGTGTAGCCAAGTCACTATCATTTAAGTTACTGTGTCTGCTATAAGGTGTCGACACAATTGCGTTTGAAGGAGAAAACGATGGTGTGCCAAAGTTACTGCTAGTTAGAGATGTATTAGTAGAGGAGCCCATACCATCACCGCCAGAATTTCGTGAATTGTTAGTTCCTGGAGTTCGAGGAGCTACTTTGGATATGGCAATTTGTTCATCGAGTAAAGCATCAAACTCATCGTAAGGTTCATCAGCTGCGTTAGTCGGCTGTTCTTCATCATCATCAAGCCCTTCATTTATTTCTCCATGATTCTTCATACTTTCCAACATTCCCAAACGATACCGAGACATGTGTACTTGCAGTGGCTTTTTTTTACCCAAGCGTTCGATATTTGTTAGTACATCATCAAACTTGTATGTAGGATACATTCTATGGCCCCAATGCTGCAGACGACGCATAACTTCGTCGAGATCCTCTTTCTCGTAGCCCTTTCCCCTGTACTTTATGTCTTTAAAATATTCCTCAATGGTATGTAAGCCACGTGGGCCTCTAAGTACCTCAACATTTAAGCGAGGTCTTGGATTAAGGACATTGCGCTTCTTTGCTTGATTCTTAACCGGCAGCGTAGTTGGTCCTTCAATTTTTTCACCTTCTGCTGTTTCTTCTACTCCAAACACATCATTATCATCTGTTTCACCGGGAAGTTGATCTCCGTCAGTAATCAGAATATTGTCATTTAATAAATCGTCTACACCACCATCATCTCCAAAAATTGACATTTTTAAAAGTTTAGTCCAATTATTCTCTAAAACGAAAAACTTAACAGAGTGTACACTGTGTTCGCAGTTTATATACAGAACCGCGTATATTTGACATTTATATGCGATTCTATAGTTCTATAATTATAAGCCAGAAAATTAGGACTGGCAATACTTATTCAATGATGCAAATTAAAAAAAATAATTTTTATGCCAGCCTATTACTAAAATTAAACAACAAACATTTATTCAATTTCCATACATTTATAATATTAATTATACAATATTATTTTATATTAATATTAATTGTAATATTATTATGCAATAATTGATATTGGTATATGAAAATCTTCGTTTTGCGTTTTTCATAATTTCCGTTTATAATGTTTAAAAAAGTAAAAATTTTAATACTCTTTTTAGCAGCTGATAAAAAAAGTAAGGAAGTAAATAAAAAGCAGTTCTTGTAGTGCCAAACTATTTTTTTCGATCTACTATTGAATTTGAGAGTAATAAACAGAATAAAATATTTTATTGATTTTAGAAGAACTTTAAAAAATTTATTGAATTTATGGTAATTTCATACTTCTGTTCCAAAATCAACGCATAATAATTTTTGCCATTTGCAAAAAAGCGTAATGGTGAAAAATGCGCATTTATCAAAAACAGCAAGAAAGAGGTGAATATAGTGTAGTAAAACAAAACCGAGAGTAAATTTGAAGAATAACAACAAAAATTGTAAAAATAAATTGAATTTGCATCAGAATTAACTAGAAGCATAATCAAAATGGAAAACAAATGTAATAAAACACCGAATAATAGCAGTAATAACAATACGGCAAATAATAAATATATGGATCATGTGTACTGTCACACAAACCAAAACAAAAATTCGTACAACAGCATTGTAACAACACCCGGCAGCGTTGGTGGTGGTGGAGCTGCTGCTTCTCCGAACGCGGACGTGCTGGCATTACTTAAGGAAAATAAACAACTAAAGGCAATGCTGATATTACATCTTGATCTCATACAGGAGCAAAGTGATCAACTTATGGCAAAAGAGAAAATTTTAATCACTCGCAATGAAGAACTAGAGACCCTTAGAACACGGAATGCCAGTTTAGAAATTCAAGTAAAGGAACTGCAAAAACAACTACAACAGCAAATAAAAAGATCTGGTGAGATATCAACATTACCACCACCACCATTGGCGAAAATACAATGTAAAACTAATCAGTCGATGCCGTCATCACATCTGAGCCCTGCGTCTGGAAATTGCGCCAAAATTATATCAGCCACAGGAACGGGCAAGTCAAATATTATAGGCGAGTGTAATGGAAAACTAATAAGCAAAATCGTACTCCAAAGAGTTAATATGGCTTCTGGTAGAGGCAAAAACAATCAAAGTCCACAGAGTCAAACGACTGACACAGAGGGCGATGAGGATGGTGATGATGAAGAGCGTGATGAAGGTGAAGATGAGGAAGTAGATGGAGATGCTGACGGCGACGGTGAAGATGAAGGAGTAGAGGATGAAGAGGAACACGATGAAAATCATCTTGAAGGAAATCCAGAAGAAGATGAAAACGACACAGATCATGCCTGCAACGAAAGAGAAAATGAGGAAATAGAAAATTCTCAAGATTCAATTGATGACAAATTAAACTCACAACCAGTGACTGATGACTTGTATGATACCGGTAACACTACCGAAGATAGTAATGAAGTTTTGGCGGTACAAAGTAAACGTTTAAGACTTCGTCAAGCAGCTAAACAATCTCTGACAATTCCGAGAGGGGCAAAACCAAGTGTATCACCGGCATCTACCACAACAAATGACGGACAAACAACCTTTAAAGCGGTAACAACATCTACAATTCATGTAAGTAAGCAGCCCCCTACTCCTAGCCGAGGTAAACAGATGACAATTATGAGGTGGCATGCGCCAGACTATAATACTGATGAGTCCGTTAGCTGTGATTCAAATGTTGATGTTGAAAGGGTAAGTTTCTAAATCAATAGTTTTGATAAATTCCGAAATTCATTTTTTTTTTTTTGTCTTTTTTTGTCAATATATAGCGGTCTTCATCAACTACATCTTCACCTATGAAACCTTCCCCAAATATTGCTGAAAAGAAACGATCTCACGATAACTCTACGCATGCACACAGTAGAACGAAAATACGCAGATGCGCTTATATTTCTACACCTCAACTGTACAGTACTCGAGATTGGGAAGATGAAGCGTTTAGTTGTGATTACGATTATGAATTTTTGAAAGCAGAAGCAAAACTTTCGAAAGTCGATAGTCCGAAGCTAGAAATACCTAAATGGACAGAACATGAGCTTACACCCTCATATTGCATTGAGGGGACAGAAGATCTTTCAGATGAAACATTTCTTAAGAGGCATGCAAAATTAGAAGTGGATGAGAAACGTCGTAAAAAGTGGGATGTGCAACAAATAAGAGAACAAAGACGTATTGAAAGACTTAAAAGGCGGCATTGTAAAGATGAAATACAGGCAACGCAGGATTCTACAAGCCTACAAACATTTTATCCCACAACCGATAACCTTCAAACAATTTGTTTCGTCAATGATTTGCCGGTACAGGCTTTTGGAGAAATGATACCTAGGCTTATGTCCGTAACTGTCATAGGTTCAAATGTAGAACGTAAGGGTTTTCAACTACCATGGTTGGACAATGATCTATTACAGTATATTAATGATAATAATAAGCAACCAACTGTCTGTACAGTCAAATTAGGCGAATCTACAACATCTCATCAAATGCAGCATCAAATGTTAAATTCATCATTTAATTTTCTTAAAAAACGCAGAAGACAACAAAGTTCTTCTTTTGGTAGTTTATATCACACACATCGCCAACGTAATCAGACATCAAAGTTTATTAATATCACTTCTCTTAACACAACTGCAATCACCACAAATAACACTAACCCTCCCACAACACCAACGACAACTCATACCCAAACATTTTTAAATATAGTAAAAACAGTGTCAACCTCTTCTTCAACATTAGCCACACTGACGACATCATCTAGCCAATTAGTTGCCGGGTCTAATAATAACAATAATAATAGTTCGAACGTAAGTACGTAGAGTTAAGTACGTAAGTTATAGAGTTGGTATAACGCACGAGCAAGTTAATACTTTATAAAAGTATCTTCTTACATAGTTAGTTTATATATTAGTTTTAGATTTGAAATTAAATAGCTTTGACCACTCATACATATATTTTATGTATATAAGTTATTACAGTCCTTTAATGTGTAAAGTTATAACTATTTTTGAAAACAATTCAGTATAAAATTTTACATATATTTTAAATTAATGAAAATTTTGACCTAAGAAAATTGTGATAAATCAAAAGTCTTTGCGAAAAGTTATCAAAAAAGGAAAATTTAAATTAAATGTATTTTATAATAGCTTAAGCTTAAAAGTCTATTTAAAATGTAACAACAATTTTTGCACACACTGTACATAAACAAAACTTCTGTTAATAACAGCGGAATCGTCATTGTGAGGTAAAACAAATTAATTTTTATTTATTATTATTTTTTTTTTCACTTAAAAAAATAATGAATATTAAATAAACAACAACCAATTGGTAGAAAAAAATATTTTTCGTCGTATTTTTAAAACAAACACAAAAATTCTTTTCTGGTTCGTTTTTGAATAAATGTTACTCATAAAATGTCCTTTCCAGGAATTTCACAATTAAGGTAAAACTATATATTAACAAGTTTTACAAATATATATATATATATATATATATATATATATATAGTCGTACTTGCGACCTCTTTACATAATTTTCAATGGGTTAATTCCAAATCCATATACTTGCAATATTATAAAAAATACTTTATAATAAAGTCTACTCAATAATAATTTAATATGAATTCTGTATATCGTTTACATATATGTAATACTTTATTTAAATGATAACACATTATCATAATTGACATAGTAGAATAAAAGGCAACATTAAATATATATACATTATTTGTTTAAAAATAATTGCATGAAAGGAAACAATAATCAAAAGTGCAAAACACGACGAAATAAAAAAATTATTTAAAACTTTGCGTCAAGTATTTATCTGCTGATGTTTTCCATATTTCATCGATTTTCTCAAATTGCTGCTTCCACAACTCTTCAATTAGTTTCCAACCTTGTTCTTGTGTAACCAAAACATATTCGTTAGATGGATCACGGGAATGTGTATATGAGCCCATTACCAGGCTTTGAGCTAAGCGAGCTGCAACGCAATACTTTAAATACTTTTTGGTGTCAGCTGTTAAAGGATGTATTGATTCAAACCCAGCCAAAAAAATTCCACCACTTTCCAAATTTTTTGCTTGTAGCACCATATAAGTCAATGCTATACCAACTTCAAACAATACTGGTGATTTGTTCGTATCACCAAAATCTATAATACCTTTCACCTTAAAATCAGCACCATCATTACATGGTTCGACAATTAAATTTTGCTCATTAAAGTCGCCATGAATAATTTGTGTTTCAAAATTTTCAATTTTCGTTAGAACTTCGGTGTCAAATGCATTTATAACTTCCTCTATAATTTCTTTTCTCGAATGATCTTGTAATACATAAAGAAACTCCTTTAGTTTTGGTACCGACTGTAATTGCCAAGTAGTTTTATGGATTTCATATGCAACATGTTGAAAATTCTACATTAAATAATTTCATTACTTAAATACCTTTCACACTAATAAAAAACAATTTGTAAATACCTTTAAGGCTTTCACAATTTTTGCCAAATATTCGCCACTTTGATATAATAAATAATTTGTTATAGTGGCTTCGTGAAACACTTTGCCTGGTACAAATTCCAGCAAACGAACTACATGTTCAGTACCATTTATAGACTCCACCGAATAGTATTTGCCATAAACATTTGCGATTGGGCGAGGACACTGAATTTGTTGTTTAGCTACAAAAATAATTTTTGTTTATAATCCAAAATATATGTACGTACATACGTTTAAAGAAATTTCATTTAATGGCTTACATAAATATAGCATAAGTTCGTTTTGGGCATCAACAAATTCGATTTTTTTGGAATCCAAAGAATTTAAAATTTTCAAAACATAGCCATGTGGCCAATGGGTTGCAATCAATGGATTTTTAATATTTCTAAAATAAGGTACAAAAATAAATATTTTAATTTATTTTAAATTTAACATGTTAAAAAAGCATTGTTTGTATTCAATAAAGTGGTGTCCGTTGTTTTTATAAAATATTTTATTGTTTTAATTGTGATACCACCTCTTTAGGTGGTAACTTTGAAAACAAATTGTTTTAAACAACACACAGTTTCGATACGGCATCACTGCAATCTGTTTTTAGCGCCAAATTGTTAAAAAGAAAAACAAAAACACAATACATAACATTGAGACTGCAAAGACCAGTAAAAATAGTAAATACGTAAATGAAATTTGTGTAAAAAATAATTTAGTCAAATGAGAATTTATAATTTTTAAATTAAAAGAGTAACAAAAGCTCACAACTAATATTGTATGTAATTGCAATGGGTATTACTGGTTTAATACCTTTTCTGGAAAAGGCTTCTAGCCCTGTTAATATCAGACAGTTACAAGGGTCGTCTGTAGCGGTAGATAGTTATTGTTGGCTACACAAGGGAGTTTTTGCGTGCGCTGAAAAGCTGATACGAGGTGAAACTACTGATGTACATATACAATATTGCCTGAAATATGTTGATATGTTGACAAGACATAAGATTAAAGTCATAATGGTTTTTGACGGCAGACATTTACCAGCAAAGGCAGAGACAGAACGTAGAAGAAGGGAATCCAGAAATGAAAGTAAAAAGTTGGCCAAGGAATACTTGAGGTTAAACGATATAGAAAAGGCAAGATCACACATGAGAAGAGCTGTAGATGTAACACACGAAATGGCTTTAGAATTAATTAAAGCATGTCGCAACCGTGATATAGACTGCATTGTGGCTCCGTATGAGGCGGATGCTCAAATGGCTTGGCTAAACAAGAAAGGCTTAGCAGAATTCGTAGTGACAGAAGATTCCGATTTGACTTTATTCGGAGCTCAAAAAATACTCTTTAAATTAGATTTGGCGGGACAAGCTTTGCTAGTGGAAAGCAACAAGATATATCTGGCCATGGGTTGTAAACCTGAAAAATATACCTTTGATAAGTTTCGAAGAATGTGCATCTTATCCGGTTGTGACTATTTGGATTCCTTACAGGGTATTGGTTTAAAAAAAGCTTGCAAATTCATTCTTACTACTGATGAAGATGATATGGAAAAGGCTTTGAAAAAAATTCCTAGTTATTTAAAAATGAAACAATTGGTAGTTACGAATGAATATATTGAATCATTTTTTAAGGCTGAGGCAACTTTTAAGTATATGTTTATCTACAATCCTTTAGAGAGAAGAATGGAACGGCTGAATGAACTTAAAGATCTTCAAACTGAAGAATATTATTGCAGCAATGCTGGGAGCCTATTGGAAAACGATGAACAAGCTTTTCAATTAGCAATTGGCAATTTAAATCCTTTTTCACTAAAAAAGTTAGACGACTGGCATCCCGATAATAATTGGCCACAGAGCAAGGAAAGTATTTGGCAAGTCTCTACAGATAAAAAGAAAGGCAATGATGACAAAAAAGATATAAAAAAGTCGCAGGAGTCAGCAGCAATATTTCATTTTAAAAAAATTGAATTTAAAAATATGGCCGCGATGGAAATCGAAGAAAAATTGTGTGAAGAAAATGGTAAACTAGGAGAGTCAGAAATATTTTCTATGTACCAACATGCTTCTCCGAAAAAGGAGGCTAAACGTAAACGGCAGCAATCATCTTCGACTAGTAGTGAAGATGAAGAACATAAGGAACAAAATAGTGATGTAAACAACACTCCAAAGAAAGGAAATCATAATCCGTTTGCTAAAATTAATCCGAAGTTGAATGATATACAAAAATCCCCGGTATGTAATAATAATTCTTTTCTAAAACTGCTAAGCCCCAAAAAATCGAATGAACAAGTGATAAAGTTTAACAACGCTTCGGTCAAATCAAGATTTTTTGCTGACAATATTAAGCGAGTTGTAAAAAGGCCATTCGCTGCTAAGGATTTAACGTCTAAAATGTTTGAGATTGAAGAGAAAACAAATTCTTACGTAGCTCAACAAAAAGATTTGTATAACACGTCTCCAAAGTCACCTAAAAAGCAAATTCAGAAAGGTGTACAGGAAATATATGAAAATACTAATGAGATAAGTACATCAAACGAAGATTTAACGTTTGAAGAAAAATCAGACACCACAGCTATTTCAAATTCTCACAATGACGAGGTTATTTCACTTTCCGATAATGACGAAGAAATACACTCTCAAACTACTTTAACATCATCTATATCTAAAATTCAGATGTCTTTTTCTCAATCATCAAAAATAAACATTAGTAAAAATTCAAAAAGTACTCTTAAAAGAACATCCAAGTCCATAGTAAGTCGAGACTCAAAGCAACCAAAGTTAAGTATGTTTGGCTTTCAGCAAAGACCGCTATTAAAAAAGTAATGCGAATTGTATCGTTAAAGTATTATTGTACATATAAGTTTGTAATTTTTAAAATAAATGTATAAACTGTTGTATGGCTAATTTTCTAAATACATATACATTTATGTTATACACTTGAACATAAAAATTTAAAATTTTGTATTTGATCCATTAAGAAATTTTTATTATTTAAGACAAATGATACTTACGCATCTTCTTTAACTAAATAATTGCGGTCATCGTATGATATTAATTCCTTGATTTCGCCAATAGTTATTCCGTACAGACGACGCAGCAAACTTTCTACAATTTCGTTTGTAACTTTTGGTTTTATATCCGAACCTGGTTGTAAAGTCGACAATGAATGTGACCCGTTTGTATTTTGAATATTCGTCGAATCGGTCAACAGGTCTTTATTATTATTATCACAAGTGTACTTAACATTTGTATCGTATTCATGATTTAAAGTATACGATTTTCTTCTTGACATATTTGTCAGTTCGACATTATTCCAAGTATCATTCATAGCTTCCAAAGTTTGTCTTGACTTTGTATATGTATAGTTTTTTTAATTCTAAAAATAAATAGATACAAATGAACATATTTATTTAATATTTATAAGCTTGTATGTATATTTATCATAACTTATAACCACATTTACTTGCCAATTGAATTTAATTAGCTTAAATAGTATATCTGCTTTTCTGTTTAGTATAAAACTCTGCTCTTTTCAAATATATTTTATTTAATTGAAAGAAAAAGCTGTTGATTTTACTTTAAAGTATGTGTATACAATCTACATCTATCTAACGCGTTCTGTGACTTGTTTCTCAAAAAAAAAGATGAACTTCTATATTGTATTAACCGTATTATAATGACGGAGAGAATGACAAATATTTTGGACATGAAGGGGCGGTTATTATCTTCTCATTTCTGTATAGCAAATTGTTAGTTTATTAAGTCTGTATTATTTATATTTGTTTGTTTTTTTTGCTTTTATTTATAACTTTGATATAAAAGTGTTTTAATTATAATGTATGTAAGTATGTACATATGCCTATGAACGAGTTATTAATTTATGAGATATAAAAAGATACTGCCTTTAAAATATATATATATATATTTTTTTTGTTATATTAAATACGGAAATTATTCCATTAGATCTATAGAATAATTACAATATATAGACAAGGAGTAGATAATTATGCAGCTTGAATTTCAGCCAAAATATCGATTTTTAATTGTAAAAATTATATTAGGTAAAATTGATTATGATACATATGCATGTACTTATAGATGCAAAAGTCATTGGAATGAAATTATTATTATTAATTATTTATTTATTTTTAATTACAAACAATAATCTGATTTTCAATTACAAACAATATGAATAAATAATTAAAATTTATAAAGATTGATTCTGTTTCTTTTTTACGTTACAACGTAACTCATAAATATATTTTTTTGTTCGATCAATTTTGCTTTCATAACAAACGTAAGCGTTTAGATTTCCAAAATGTCCTTGTCCTATTTTCTACTATTGTTTGTTTAAATTACATCACAAAAATTACAATTATCTATAAAAACATTAACTCAAATAAATTTATTAATTTTGATAAATGCAAAAGTAAAACTACGATACTCTTAAACTTTGCCTACACAATTTTAAATAACTCTACTCACAGAACAACTCGTCTAGCAGACACAGAATGTGAAAAATATAAATAAATATAAAATAATTATTTATTTTCGTCTTTTTTAATAAATGGAAATTAAAAAGTAAATAATAACAATAAACATGTGATGTTAATCCGACTTAAATTATGTTGCCAGACTACCGAAATTCCTTTAAATGCATATACGTATATTTTGATATGTATATTCAATGAAACTTTAATATAATTTAAAAATATTATTTATTTGGTCTTTTTAAAATTATATACCAAGTGTTTAAATATTATAAGTATGTGCATAATAATATTTATATTTGTAACATTTATTTTTTCTCTTTTGCAAATAAGGAATAAAAAAAGGAAGTGTTATTTGTATACAGTACGTTAACAATTGAACGGTTTTATCTACTCGTTTTAATTTTTCTCTCAGTGTATAAATCATATGTGCAATTTGTTCATAACCTCAAATACTTGAAATTAACGTTTAATTTCACTGAATAATAATAATTAATGTCTTAAACTAATAAAGTGAATATATTGATACAATATGAATCAATTGTATATAGAAATTGAATTAAATACGTTAAAACATGCTGATACAGATGTATTTACGTCCGTACAATCGTTTTTGGCACTATACGTTTACCGTTTTTTAAACTGTCCGGAAAATATTAAATTGAATTTTGTTTGCTCAACACTTCCACTTGGCCAGGGAAAAATAAAATTGCGTTCGGAGTCTTTAAAACGTGAGCTTACAGATGATAGGATTCTTAATAAAAATAGCATAAAACTGAGAGCTATACGAGATTTACGTTTGCCTGTTTTTGGTAAAGAGGAGGACACATTTATAGCAGGCATGTGTGCTGTTTGTCGTGAGTTAATTGCTCAGCAACCCAAAAAGGAAATGCATAAGTTGTTAGGTTTTAAGGAAAGTTGTTTACTGGCTCCCTCAGAGTCATCAATATGGACTAGGTTTTGTGAAGTAGATGTGGTTGAGTCACTGTCGCGAGTACTAAGATGTATCGATCAGGAAGAAGTGTATAATGAAGTTCCAGTGGAATGCTCAAGATTCGAGAGACACATGAATGAACCAGTAAGAATGCATAATATTTACAAATTGGCTAGAGAGAAAGCAAACCAAGACTCTGATACTGCTGTAGCGGGAAAGGTAGGGAAGAAACGCAAGAACAAGATAACAATTGAATGTACAATACCTAAGGAAAAACTGGCTATTGAGCACACGTTTGCGGAGGGTGTCGAGTTTACCATTGCCGATTTAATACTTTATCCCTGTATAAGTTTGATTTACAATTGCTACCCCAACATTTTACTACAGTTTCCTTTGACTAATACTTGGTTAAATGAGGTAATGGATGAAATATTTTAGTGTTGTTAATTAATTAATTAATTTATTTATTTATTTAATTGTTATTAAATATTTTAGATTAACAAATTTGAAATTAAATGTCAGCAAATATTGAGTGACATTTGCATTTACCCATGTGTTAAGCAATTTTCGGATAAGGTATGGAATATTCCCGACTGTAATGCTACTAGTTTGTATAAAAATGATCCTAAAAGATATAAACCCCGTAGTCGAATATACACGGAACAGGCAGAAGTCGAAACCGCTCTGAATAAACTTGAACCACTAAAGATAAACTTTAATAGCGATTCATCTATAAGTTTCGGGCAGTGTATTATAAACTGGCAAGAAATAGAACCAGCACATGCAGAAAATTCAGCTCTACCACAGGAGAGATTATTTCGAAAACGTCAGCAATTGGAAAATTTAGCTAATGCCGTTGTCTCATTGGCCAACAAAAATGATCGTATAATTGACTTTTGTAGTGGGACTGGCCACCTGGGTATATTATTGGCATTAAAACTACCGCAATGCGAAGTAATTTTAATGGAAAATAAAGCAATATCATTGCAGAGAGCTAAAAAGAGAGCAAAAGATTTAAATTTAAGCAATATTCGATTCTATCAGTGTAATATCGATTATTTTGAAGGTGATTTTGACGTGGGTACATCTTTGCATGCTTGTGGCACAGCGACTGACATTGTTCTGCAACAATGTCGTAAGGCTAAAGCAAACTTCGCTTGTTGTCCCTGTTGTTACGGTTCCCTACAACCTATGCCTCATATCAGTTATCCTTTAAGTAGAAAATATCGAGAAGTACTGACACAAAAAGATTTTATGTATATAGCTCATACAGCAGATCAGGCGCATGCTCTTGGAACGTTAAATTGTAAACCAGAAACTACACGACAGGGTCAATTATGCATGGATATTGTAGATACTGATCGTAAATTACAGGCGGAAGAAGCTGGCTATGAAGTTTTATTAACACGTTTGAAGCCTGAAAATTGTACACCGAAAAATCGTTTATTAGTAGGAAGACTTATAAAAGCAAATACAAAAACACTGACCAATACAAGTTAGAATGATCTTGAACACTGTCTTAGTCTGAAATAAATGTAATTTTAAGAATTAGTGTTTAATTAAAAGAAAAATAAATTTCATAAAAAAATAACATGCTTACAAATGTACGCAATTTTTAAATTCCGTTTTTAAAGCAAAATTAAATCCTAGTTCCAAGACTTCAGCTTAATATTTTTATTGGTTTACATCAGTTATATATATATATATATTTTTTTTACAAAAGCAACTTATGATGTGTTAACTTAAAATTGAATAGAAAAGCATAAATTAATAGATACCGCCACGTAGAGCTAAAACCAAGTGCAAAACAGAACCTCCTTGAACTTTATAGTCCGCAGCTGTTTTATCATCATTCCTAGATATTAATAATTGTGTGAGAAACAAAAATACATCTTTTAAGGTATCGTTCTAAAGGGTTTTCCAATAATAATGAGAAGACCACTAGTAGTCTTGTTAAACTAAATTGCACTGCTTTTACGTTCGGTTTATGAACTTTTGCAGGCGATAACTTCAGCCTTTATGTTTTTTCAACATGTGTAAATACTATACATACATAATAACGAGCCATAACCGCCAAAAAGACGTAAGCGACAAAAAACAAACTTTTCAGGAGAAGGTTTTTTTTCAATATTTTTTGTTCTAGAGTAGTACATAAGACTTTTGTTTTTGCTGTAAAATCGCAAGGGTACATTCTTTAGAGCTACAAAATTTTATATGCTGGTGGGAATTATTGAATACTATCGAGTTTTATCAAAAAACGAAAATTGATAATCATGGCGCTTACGTCTTTTTGGCGGTTATGGCTCGATAATACAGCTCAAAGCGCGAGCGGGCGCGGCTTGTGACTGGGCACTGCGCTCTGAGGGCGAGGACTGGCATTTGGGAAGTAGGCTCCCCTGTTTTCCGCCGAGAGGGGGGAGCCGCAGACTTTGGAACACATCCTCTGTCACCACCCGGCTCTTAATGGGCGCAGGCCCAGAATTTTAAGCCGAGGCTCTTTCGAGGGCCTTGGTGACAATGCGTCGGCTAGGATATGCGACCTGGAGGGCTTTCTATCAGGTCTTAGCTGGCTCCTTAGGTGATGACTGGTCTTCTTTGGGCATCCGTATATTTTTGTACGTCACTTTTCTTTCTTCTCCTATTTCTTTCTCTGTCCTTCCTCTTTTCTTTCTAATTCTTCTCTTCATTCCTTGTTTCTTTTTCCGTAGAAAGGTTCCTTCTATAATAGACCACTGTGGTCTCTGGGTGGGGTAATTTCGGTACCGCCTTTCCTACCTACCTACCTACCATACATACATATCTCTCAACATCTCAACTGTAATTTCTTTTTCAATTTTTCTTTCCATAATTATTTTAAAATCAGTGCTTTGTTTAACAAACTTGCGTCTTATTTTTGCTTTCATTTTGTTTATGGAATGAAAATACTACATGACAATGAATTAAAACACCATTGCATTGTATACGTAGCTCCTCAGTTAACGACGGCATCATTAGCAAAAAAAAAAATTTTTTTCTTGATATGAGATAGAAGCTGCGTTACAATGAATGGTGTTTAAAATTGAAATATGCTCAACAAATTTCTGTATCCAAAAATCAATGCTATAAACATCAACAACTTTAGTTTCAACATAATTGTGCTACGAGACGTAGAACTCACTTAACCATCGAATTATTAAAACGTCCTTGTCATTTTAAGTTAGGGTTCGAACGCTCTTATAGAAACGTTTTTTATAATGACAACGGATAAAATAGTAACATTTTATGAAGATCAAGTGGCACCATGTATTCAAAAATGTACAAGATTTCGCAGAAATCGGAAAACCCCCTAGAATAGAATACATACAACAAGGAATAACTTACATTTGTTTCCCGGAAAATATTAAGCGTTGCTGCTGGGGTGGTATGCCTTCTTTTTCCTCCACACGTTCCTTAATACGGTCAACTTTATCTGTGGGCTCAATATCGATTTCAATTTCCTTTCCGGTAAGTGTCTTTAAAGTAAAAACCATCGAGTTTAGGAAATATACATAATTATGTAGTTATCATACATTTGATGATTATGGATAAAAACTAACCTTGACTTTGATCAACATTTTTGCTTTTGGTAATTGAAGCTGGTGATTTCTAGAAAATTTGTTGGTCTTTCTTTAAAATTAATAATTTCTATAAAAATAGAACTATTTTGGTTTAAAGAGTTAATTAAATGTTCTATTTCTATTTCTATTTCCCGGTTGATTCCCAGTTATAAATTGACACAACTCAGCTATTCTATTTTCTTTTTTGCAAACTTCATTTAAGTTGAATTTTTACGATTGAGTTATCAAAAACCTTTGATAGGGTGATTCAAAGAACAAATAATATTAAAAAAAAACGTCAGTTTAATATAAAGCGATTTCATAGGTGCAATGTATGAAAATAAGTTGAATTCATACAGGGCGACTTTAGCTGCCGAGCACTAAAGAGAAAGAAGAAGGCAATTGGGCCATATATAAATAAGACATTCCTCTGTCGGTCGCATTTTATAAATTTTTATTTTTATTTTTTCTATTTGACTTACAGGTACAAAATACATAACATTGGAAAATTCTGAGTAATATATTAATAATAATAAAAAAGAGTATACATATATTGTATGCTTTTATACATTACTACAAGTCCACAATTTTCGGTATGCAAACAAAATTTCTAAAATTAATTTAGAAAAAAGAAACTTTCAAAAAGTTTGTCATTGTATTAAACGTTAAAGCGTATACCATATTCAGTTTCTTGTTTTTGTAAAAGCAAAAATAGCGTATTATCATTAAAAAATCTAAGCAAGTTAAATAAAAAACATTTTTTATTTTAAGAGATTAAATATTTTATATGTATATCATATATTGTTGGTTAAAAAGTTACAAAAATAATTATACAACTTATGACTTTGTATATCGACACATGAAATGTAAAAAGGTGCACCAGCATTTGTCATTGTTCAAAGGGTATACAAACATATTACTGTAAAAGAACATTGCAAGAACACTGCTTTGACAAAAAAATTTAATTTTTTGAATTTGAATTCCAGTTGACGATATATAAATTATTTTTGTCTATAAAAAGATACTAAATACTAAAGTTTTCCCTAAATAAACGTTAGGTTTCTAATTCCATTGAATTTTGTTTTTCTTTTTTGGAATATATTCGAATAATAACGATAAATTTATGTTGTATATAATTATTAAATGATAAATGGCTTTAAAAGAAGAAAATAAATAAAGTGATTTGTGATGATGAAAAAAAGGAATGGCATGAGAGTCACATTAACGTAAATGTAGTTTTTATAAATTATTATAAAGTACGATTAATACTATTTAGAATTTGTTCATTTGATAAAACTTTAAAATATTTTACAATTTCACTTGAAATATTAAAAGATTTTTCAACAAGTCGTCCTACTTGTAAGTTATGTTGTGGAAAATTTAAAAAGAACTTCAGGAATTAAAGCTAAAATATCTTTAGTCTGTTGTAGAAGGCTGGGATGCTGTGACAAAGACGACTTTAAAGATTGTTTCTCTTGTTTTACAATTGGCAGTTGCTGCTTTAAATTGGGTTTAACTTTTTCATTTATCGTCTCATCTATGACTTGTAGAACGCGCTGATATAGAAATGACTGGCGAAAGATGGGCTTTGAGAGACTTAAATGATCATCTTTTAGGACATAAAAATCTCCATAATTAATGCAAGCCGATTCTTCAGTAACTATACGCAATGGAAATTTGAATGAGGTCAACATGGTAGGGGAACCCTCTGCTATGCTAACAATTTTAACATTTCGGAAATTTGTACTAAGGCAGTTCATAAAATGTTGATGCAATTCTAATAATTTAGGGGCACCCTCCTCCATTTCTTTCACTTCGATTGAAGGAGACAAAATCATCTGCATATGCTGTTTCCATTTCGCAATTGGTGAACCTCGATGAGGAACTCCTAGGAATACGATGCCATTAGTATTTGTAGCAATTTGCTGAACCTTTGGATCTGTACTATCTTTGGCTTTCATCAGTATTAGTTTTGTTAATATGCCACCCATGGAATGACCAATCCAGACAACTGGTCTCTCATTACCAACGTCTGCTTTCGATATGCGTTCTAGTAAAGATGTAGCCCGTACATCTATTTGCCCTTGCCCTTTTTCACAGGGGCAATATTTAGTAAAGTTTGCTGACCATTCTGTAACGGCCGATGTATAGTCTATACCTATAATTCTTGTGTTTGGATAATCTTCTGGTAACCATTCCATAGGCCAACAATTTGTATATTCATCTTCAATATCCTGATTCAGCCATTCGTTGCCGGCTACGCTAAATTCTCCAGAACAATTCTCACTAGCTGCCAAAGGAACGTCAGGATGTACTACTTCCCATTCAGGATCTAGTTCAGCCTCATTTTGTAAAGTCTCTACTAACTCCTTGGTAGCATCGTCACTGATTTGTAAAGGTTTATTTGAGTGCTTAGTTGCGGTTTTTAAAAGAGCATCTGCGTAAAAAAACATAATTCGATATAATTTTAACAAAACCACATTATCAAATATGTCAATCAACCTTACCTGTTTCCAAGGGTATAGCTTCTTTATTTGAGCTATTATTTCCGTTTTCTGTAATTTCTTTCAAATTTATTTTGTTTCCATTGCCATTTTTTCTCAATTGCATACGTCTCTGTTCGCCAACCAAGAAGACATCATCAGTTTCACTAGTATAAAAAGCATTTTTACCATAAAGCCCCAGTTCAATAGGCTTACGATCCTTTTGACGCCACGTGTAGAAAACACCACCCAAAAGTCCATGAACAAATATGATATCAGCTTTCGGCTTGCTACGGGTTCTTAGACGTGGATGTAGTGGGTAAACATTTGGGGCATACACAGTATAATTTGGATCATCATAGTCAAGGTTTGCCATAGTTTTAGCCGATATTACTTGCAAACGTAAATCAGGGCAATGTTGCCATTCGGCCAAAACGCGAATCCAGCCACTATTGAAAAAGTGCTCAACACTTTCTTTTACCACTGACATATTAGCCAAAACTTTGCACAATGTGGATAGGGTTTCATTGTCATCGGCAAAAATTTTGCACAACTCCATCAGATGTACTAAACCACCGTCTTTTATTATTTGTTCAGCCACATCAGGTTCTTTAGTAACATGATGCAGAAAAGAGATAATTTCCTTAAGTAAATCGGTTTCTTGAACATTAAATGACATAGATTGTTCATGTGTGAAAAATTCACTAATATCCTCCTACAAAAATTTTATATTTCATATAAGGTATGTAGTTAAAAAAAAAACAACAACAAAAAATGATTACACTTACCACTGGGTCTTGTTGGGGAAAATACTTTGCAAAGAAATGCTTAACACAAGATCGTGGTTTAAGACGTTCCAACAGTTCGTGCAGATCCGATAATACCAATTTAGGATTTTTTATGCAACCATTCATGTGAACGGGTATAAACCAACGTTTATCAGCTCCAGAGCGTGCCAAAGATACAGCAGTTCTAGCATCACATATTTGTGCTAAATGACGAAAATCCCAATCTTTTAAATGATCAATGCGTGCCAATTGTCTTACAGCTTTTAGGCGTTCATGATGCGAACCAGTCTGTGCTATGTTAAGCAATCTCCACGCAACAGAATGTTTTACTGTTTTCCACCACTTTCCAACAGGATTAACAATGACACTTATCCATTTCTTATTATCTTCTTCTTGTTGTTTCAACTTACGCATCGATTCCTTATATATATGATATTTAATGTATATATAATCGGGTTCGGGTGTCTTTTCATTTTGATTAGTTTTTTTGTCAATAAATTTTGAAATAAATTTTTGTATACGACGTTTATCATATAGAATAAGGCCACATCTGCAAAAAAAAAGGAAAAACAATTTTTTTTCAACTCAAATTATTTTAGTAAAAAGAATACTATTCTTATCCAAAGTAGCACCCTAGCTTAGTTTATAAAACAATAATATATCCGGTATTATTCAGTATGCTTTTAAATTTATAAAGTAGATTTTCCCTATATTTAGTATATTATGCGCAATCGTATAAAACAATTTGTCTAATAAAACACGCGTTTCTAATAATAATGATTTACGCACGAATATTTTTTGAATCAAAATAAATTTTACTACAAATATTTACGTCAGATAAGTAGTGCATATATTCTCACTTTTATTGTTCTATCGGGTTAATAGACGACCTCAATCAGTTCAATTGCACTAGATATTACAAGTAGATAGAATAAGCAATTTGTTTATAATAAATAAAATTCGATTAATGACAATTTGCCAAAAAGTTCATTAAATAAAAATTGTCAACAAGATAGGTAAGTCAGTATTTAAAAATATCTCAAATACAGTATGATCACATAAACTTAACTGATTTTTTTTTTGTTACTAAATTTTTGTGCGTGTAATATTCGAATCTGCCTTCATATTTAATAGCAATTCCAACCACTAATAATGCTGAACTGATGACGGCCTTCTTGAAATCAATGTAGAAAGAAATACAGCCTATCTCTTTTTAACAAAATCGTATGTTTTGTTTTGATCATTACCATTCATAACAAAAAGAAAGAGTTTTTTGAAAAAAAAAAAAAAAAAAAAAACTTATGCAAAACGATTAGGCATTTCTTTAAAATAGTTAATAATGCGAAACATACTAAGACGTAAATTTCATTAAACTGATCACAGGAAAAAAGAAGTTTGTTTACATATATCAATACATATGCATATGAATGTTTTTTTTTTCTCAAAACATGTTTACAACATTTTCTCTTTGTTTATATTTGTCCCCAATAACAACGTTGTATATATTGAATTTTTTTTAACGACGTGATTGTTTACAAAAATTAGAAGTAAACAAGTTCATATGAGAGATCGTCTCTCACGCAGCCATTTGTACATACTTATTGGTGATTTCCTTGTGTACTATATGTGGCTGTGTTTTAAACTGCGTAAGTAATAAGGAAGGTGTAGGTATATAGGTATATACAATTTTATGCAAATACTTCTTAATTTACATTCGTTTAAGTACATACATATGTACGTGAAAAATTCTTTATATGACAAGCGACGAGCCCCTTTTTTGTGGTTACTTTTTTTAGCTTTCTCTTATTAAAAATACCTATTTGTATGTAGGTATGCATTGGATTTTTTGTATTGAGAATTTATCATCAGGCGATTTTTGATGATTAATTATTTAAAATGTGATTTTAGCATTTATTTAATATGTGATTCTATAGAATTCGTAAGATTCTACATACATACATACATTAGTTACGTGGATTTAACTTATTATTTAAAATTAAACTTACGTGGTTAATAAGCCAACACTGCCGATAGTTTTTGGATAACGTCGTAATTTAATGGTTAAATTATTCATCGAACTCTGCAGCACTTAATTTATAAGATAAAAATTATGGCAAACAAAGATTTTCCAAATAGAAAAATTTATTTTTTTATGTGTTGAAAAAGATTTAAATTATAAAACGGTAATTTTTGAATTTCTGTTTCCAAAAATCTATGACAAAATTATTGAATTTTTGGCTATTGCCAAGAATTGATAAAATCAATTTTTGCCCCAAAAATTTATTTTTTTGTATGTCTTGTATTTACTTTTTACACTTTCACAAAAAAAAAATGTATACAAAGTCAAAATTATTGTTGTTCACTTTATCTTATTTTTTTAATAAATAAGTATTATTGTTTTTCTTTAATATTACACTTAACAATATTCTTTATTTTATTAAAAGTTTGTTAAAACTTTTTTTTGTTCAATAAAGCTTCTTTCTTATTTTGCTGAACTTATCTCTTCGCTTTTTAATTGTTGAATGGTTATTCATCGCGAAATATTCATGTATTTGTACTTGGTCTAGTCGTTTGTTTTGTTTTCTTTTTCAATTTTGTTATTGTTATCATACTTGTATATTGTTGTTGTTTACCATTAGGTGTTTATTATTTGTACCATGTTTTCATTTTTAAAAATATCAAAGACTGAGGTGGGGTAAAACTAAAAATTTTATCTTACGAGTTATGACGTCACATTGACATGTATAAAAAATAGTATCAAAATAAAATGGACATCACAAAAACAAACAAGAAAAGAGAAGTAGTAAAAATAATAAAATAAGTGTTGTATATAAACAACAAACATATGTTTTATAAGCGCTTTTTTGAAATAATTTTTTAAACGGAAATATTTAAAATTAATTTATTTTTAATTTTCTTAAAAAAAATAATTTATAAACGTTTTAACAAGCCATATATTAACATTGCAATATTAAAATATGTAAATTTATCCAATTATTAATTATTGGTTTGTCGTTTAAAAAAAGAGTTAAATGTGTCGCCAAGTTTTTAATTATTTTGATATCACATGTCTGTGAATGACACACAACTCTTTTGTACATCGTAATTAGTTACACTTATATGATTATATGATTTTTAAAGGTAAATAAACAAATTTATTAAACTTTAGAATGGAATTAATCATCTAATTTTTCTTTGCCTAGCGACCAATACATCATAACGAAACAAAAAGTTACTAAAAGAAAGTTTTACGTAAAATATGCCAACCACGGAGCAAGAGGAACCGTCATTAACGGTAAATGAAGAATCATCAAGTGGATCAGGAAAAGAACAAGACGAGTGCACAGTAACGGAGGAATATTCAGCCCTGCCAGACACATTCTACTCGTTACCTGTAGAAAACGTTACCAACGAGGGCGGATCTTTTCACAAACAAAAATACGAAATCTTTGAGAGGCTTGAAAAAGCAATAGATGTTTGCAGCAAACGTTTTAGCGGTCGTAAAGAATTGGCCAGTGAATATGATGATTGTGTTGCCGAATTGTGTGATTCTCTAGAGGAAGCACTACAATATGGCTTACGTAGTCAGCAACAATCGCAGTTAAACTTTGTAGTCTCAGCAGCTTATCTCTTCCAAAATATGCAGGAGATTGTTACGGGCAGCTCATCTAATAAATCAACAAACAATTTAAGCGCTTATACGGAGTCTTGTTTTTGGGATTTTTGTCAAAATTTTCTTACGCCACATGAAAAAGACCGTTTTGAAAAATTAAAACAAGTCTGGACGAAAAGTGGTAAAGGTAGAGCTTTTCTAAGAGCTTCCCTTAATGAACATTCCTTACAGAGGTATTTGTTGACATGGCTATCTGAGGAAGAAATATTAAGAACATACTACAGCCATTGGTCTATTATAATGGATGTTAAAATGACCAAATCTCTCATTGACCACATCAAAACATTAGACAAAGTAATATTTGCACTTTCCGTAGATAAGACGGAACTAAATGTCGCTGTTAAGGCTACTAACATACAGCATCACGTAATCAAAGACGAACCTGTTATATTTGCACCAACTCCCATAAAAGTTGAACCGAAAATGAAGAAGAAATTGTCTGCTGTTGAAAGACCAATCGCATCTACCAGTTCTACAGACGAACTTTTAAAGCAGATTGAATATAATACTAAACTAGAATCCTCTTTATTGGTAACTGAAGAGTTTTGTACTTCTAACGAAGAAATTACCGCATATGATGATACTCCACCTGATCCCATAGAGCCAGAATTGGCATTTCTAAAACAGCCTCTGGTATGTTCACACATAGAAAAAGTTGCAGACTTTTCAAAGGAAAACGGATTGACAACATTATCGACATCATTTCATGATCAAGATGGCGATACATCATCTCAATCTAGCAAGTATTCAGCAAATAATGTTGCCTCTCAAAACATATGCAACAATTTTCAGCATTCTCAATTAGAAGAGCAGTTGAAAGATGTTAACGAACGGTGTTCTCTACTCGAGACCAGAGTAGCTCAACTTAGCCTAGAAAATCGTCAACTTATCAGAAGACTAAAAAAACATTTTGAGGACTCTGGCATAGATCCCTCTTCGTCGTTCGCTACGAACTTCCTTATAACCATTCCTCACACAAAACTTCAAAAATCTAAACATGCTTCCGGTTCTTACCATCTATATGAAATACATATTACTATGAGACATAATTTGGAACACTGGTCAATATGCCGTCGTTATAGTGATTTCAATAAACTTCACAAGACGTTATTAAAAACTCATCCCAGTGTATCATCTGTAGAATTTCCACCAAAAAAACGTTTTGGAAATATGAATGCAAAATTTGTTGATGAAAGGCGCCAACAATTACAAATTTATCTACTAAACTTAGTAGAAACTTTACCACAAGTTGAGGCATGCAAAACCAAAGCTGAACTACAGAAAGTATTTCCATTTTTAAGGGAGCATTTTAAAGCTTAATTTGCTTGCTAACAACAAAAATCTTCTAATAGTAAAACTGAAACCAAATCTCTTCAGATAGTATGAATATGTACATGTAGGCCGAAAGCTTAAATTATCACCCTGTTGTACCTATAATTTCTATGTTTTTAGCAAATTTGTTATATAGTTTAATCGAAATTATGCTAGAGGAGAAAGCGTAAAATATGGTTAGATTCAAATTTACCATATAGTATATGTATTGTATATATTAAATAAAGATATTGAATAAATTTTATTTCATAAATAAATAAAATCTAGTACTTTTATAAACTGCATATGCTTCTTACCTCTCAGTATAGAGTATTAGTATAAGATATTACATATGATAAGTAAAATGGATATAAGAGATTTAGGTTTTTTTGTTTATTCTTAACACGTATTATGCACTAACATAGGTATTAAGCAACGAATTCATCTCCCTCAAATATTCATTAATTATCCGTTATTTCAGCAGAAACAGTTATAGTAACATTTCAGTGCCTATTGTTTGTAAAGAATCATTATTTATTACTTGAAACTCTACCTGATCACAACGTGTCGAGAGAAAAGTTTAATTTTTTGAATAAATTTGTAATAAAATAATTGATTTACAAGATGGTATCCACAATTAAGAGCTACGGTGATTTAGAAACTAAACTATCAAGTTCTAGTGGTAAATTGGTTATTCTGGACTTTTATGCCACCTGGTGTCGGCCGTGCAAACAAATGGAACCTCATCTTAAAAATCTTGTTAAAATGTATAACGATCGAGTAGAAGTCATAAAAATAAATGTGGATAAATTTGAAAATGCTTGTTACCTTTATAATATTCGAAGTATGCCAACATTTGTGTTTCTTAAAAAAAAAAAAATCGTTTATAGGTTTAATGGAGCCGATCCAGTAATACTTTATCAAAAAACTAAAGATTATGTTTAATAGTGTTCAGATAATGACGCATTAAGTAGAAATCTGTGATTTCTCTCTGTATTTGTTTTAACGTTTTCTTTTTTATTATTATTTTTATGTGTTAGTTATGGATGTCAAAATTAAATTATTGTACGAATATTGTTTTTTATTAATAAAAATTAAAAAAGATTAAATTTAACATAAAAGATGTTTAAACTTTATATATAAAAACTAGAGTAACCTTTACTCCGTTGCTGAGAGTCTTTGTGTAGTATACCATTAAAATGTATTCCTCATAAGAAAAGGAATGCATTAAAATTAATGATTTGTATTGACTACCAGATTATTTAGACCAAGTACCAGAAAATGCCATTCTAACTGTTTTCTAGATATAGAAAAATCAATATTTACTTTACATGATTACCACTCATTTCGCATTTATTTCGACTGATGATGTGTATTGTTACGAAGTTATTTAGACCAAATTCAGAAAAACGAAAATCAATATTTGCTTTGTATAGGAGGTGCCACTCCCACTTTTTGAGTTGTTTTATATTGTCAACAAAGTTATTTGGACAAAATATAGAAGCTTTCACTATTACCGTTCTCTAGATATACAAAAATCAATATATGCTTTGTTATAGATATGCCACACCCACTTATTTAATATCGCCTTTACTTTCACTGACGCTGTGGATTTACTACGACATTTTAATTGAATGTGTTAATCTTTTTACCGATCATCTCTTGATTAAAAGTTATAATTACGCAAATTAAAACAAAATTGTATATACTATGACTATTTATACGTACGCATTATTATATATTTGTATACAATTTTTATTATAATAAAATGTATGCATAAAATAAAAAATGTTTTTACTATAATATTAAAAAATACAAAAAAAAAAACAAAAAAAGAGATAGTCAAATTAGAAAAATACACAATAAATTTCGAAAGTTTTAACACAATTTTCATATTGTAAAATGGAAAAAACTAATAACTAATATTTACACGAAAATATTCATAATAATGTATATTATAATAAAAAATAAGTTTAAATATCGAATAAACTTAAATTAAAAATAGAAACGATACAACAATAATCATCAATTTGAATGTATTTTGTATTTTTTTAATTCAACTTTCAAAACATTTGATAGCTCTGTATGCAGAAATATTTTATTAAATTTATATTAAATTAATATATATTTATTTATTATTTTGCATTAAAGACTTTTCAATATTGTATTTATAGAAAAATATAATATTTTTTAGGTATTATTTTCAAAAAGGTAGGCTGGCTTTACTTTCGTGATATTTTTATAGTTCTATAATCACTTTATAACTATATTATATTTATATTTTCTTTTTTACCTATTCTACCAACTGCACTTTTTGTATATAATTTAAGTGTTTTGCTACTTCAAAATAAATTAAGTATTTCTTATTATTATATTTTTTATTTTTATTTATTATTTAAAAGTGTTTAATATTAAATTTTTAATATCTTACTTTCTGTGTGTACAAAATTTTTTTGTGTTGTGCGCTACTCTATTTCGTTTTAACATGTTTCTATATTTGTAACAGAAATTTACGATTTACAAAAAAAAAAGAAAAAAAAATGATTGATTTAAGCGCACCGCGTATGTAAAAAATCAAATGTTACAAAAAGAAAAAAAAAAAAACAAAGAGTCCTTTAAGCCTTAAAAATAGTATAACAAAAATACTATAGAATACACCGAAAAAAAATAGATATATATCTTAATTTGTATATATAAATGATTATTAAAGAAAAAACGTAATTTTAGAACTATGCTAGAATAACTACTAATTAATGTAAAAAAGGAGTAAAAGAGTTAAAATGCTTTTGTATTTCTTTTTTATTAATCGTTACCCTTTTAAATTAAATGCTTTTAAAAACAAACAAAACGAAAATGAATTTTAACTATATTTACACTTACAATATATCTGTGTATATTATTTCTTAATAAAGTTTCTTATTTGCATTATATACAAAAGAAAAAAATTATCATATTTCATGATATATTACGATAAACCATAAGAGGGAAAAAGAAAGAATTCTACAAATCTTTACTTTAAGAAACATAAAGAATTTATTTTATTGATTTATTAAAGACGGCATAGCGGAAGGAAACAAGAAATTTTTTATATGTACCAGGTAAAACAAGCAACCCAAATAGTTTATCATAATTTTGAAATCTCTAGTCAGAGATCAAAATGGTGACTCGAAATTATTTCCTTAAGGAGTATTCAAGCGAAGCTTTATTAGAGTGTAAACATATTTAAAAATTTAATATACATATATGTACGTATGTATCTGCTTACAGAAAGTATATGTTAATTTTTGCTTAAACGATTATTCTTAATTGTATTTAACATTAAAAAACAAAAGAAAACGTCAAAACTATAAGCAAATAACTTACACGATTAAGAAAAGAAGAATTTATGAAGATTCCAGGCTGACATTTGTTGACTGCTGTGTGGATTCTCGTCTCTTCTTACAGGGTGGAAGGCTGATATTACTAGTACAAGCATCAATTTTGTCGCCACATTTAGCCTCAGAAGCATAACATTTCGAAGAGTTATCATCGGATTCTTCAAAAGCAGTATCATTGGAGTGACGTTTGTTTTGTTGCTTTGCTGTTTGATAAAGGCAGGAGGAATTTGATAATGGTACATTTAAAAATGACGTTGCGGAAGAGGAAAAGTTAGCCTGCTGCTGTTGATTATGTAAAGTTGTAGTGGTTACGCTACTGATGGATGTAATTGCTTTAACCATTTCGTTTTCCACAGATGTTGTCATTAGGGGTGACAGAGGGGCGTGATTTGTATCATCATCTTCATTACACTGATTGTCTTCGTCGTAATCATCTAAATTCTCATCATCGTCTTCTTCAGAATCTGAATACCAGGAAACTTGTGCTCCTGGAAAAACATAAGATGCTGAATTATCATGAACATAATACGTGCCTTTGTGCAAGCGTTCAGCAGCGCTTTGGTGTTTCATTTGTCTTCTTAATCTTTGCTTTTCGGCTTCAGAACAATTAGTGTCAACGGTTTTTGTATTATGTAGCGTATCAACCGTTGGTTTATTTGATATCGCTTGTGTTGTAGACGCAGGCATGTTAAGACTCTTTTTCATATCGGCTGCATCTACCAAATTAGTAAATGACGGTGTTAAACATGAATTGGAAGCATCACCTAAGATACCACTATCTTTTGATGAGTCAATCGACAAATGCCTATAGTCACAGGAACCTCCGAAACTAGCCGATTCCATAGGTTCATCTGCATATTCAGGGGATACAAATTCGCCATCCTTCTTTGAACATATTGATGAAGTTTCAAATCCAGAATCTGAATATGTGATAGGTGTTGTATTCGCAGTTTGTAAAACTAATTCGGACGACTGATTCGATTTCATGGATATTGCATCAATATTTGTTGAAATTTCCTTAGCTGTGTCCTCATCATCCAGCAATTCGTCTTCGAGGGGTACCAATTCTTTTGATTCTGTTAATATTCCATCATCAAAGCAAATGTCTTTCCAATCGTCGCCTAAGCGGTGGCAAATTTGATTGATGATAACGTCACCATCACCTAGCAATTCAACATCAAATTCAAGATGGTGCAACTGTTCGCGGTTAATAAGTATCTGTGGTACATGATTTGGTATAGAACTGGGTATCAACGCTACAGGCCTTACTTTTAAAGAAGATCCCATAACTATAAGTAAATCACATTTATCTTTATCACCGGCCATTACTGTATGGAATTCATCAGGTAAACCTAGAAAATTATATTCAACTGTTGTATTCGTATGATTTAGCAGTTCAATTTCAAACTTACCTTCGCCAAAGAAAACAATATCGGGTTTCATTATACCATTTTCTACCAACTGCCTTAAATCATTTTCGGAAACTGGTTCAGATGCATCTACACTTTGCTCAACATTGGGTTGACAACGCGGGCAAACTGGTATACGCTGCGCAAATATATCACTCCGTATACTGTCGGCATCACACTTGTACTTGCACTTGGTACAAGAAGCAGTTGAAAATGATCCGTGACATTCAATGACATTCTTTATCCCAGCCACCTGCTCCAATGTATCGATATTCTGAGTGTAATTTCTCAAGAGTTTTTGCTTCTGTTCCAACATTTTTATAAAACGATGACAAGGAGAGGGTTTAAACTGTCCCGGATAAATTTCGCGTGCAAATTTGTAGAAAGGACGGGGGTCACGCGAGAAATAGTTTATATCAAACATGGCCTGTGGATCCGGTAAGTCGGGGAAATCTTTTGCCAAGCGGGAATAAATGCCATCTGACGATCTAAAATCGGGAATGCCACATGACACAGAAACGCCAGCACCAGTAAGAACGATTATATTTTGTGATTTTTGTAAGAGACCAATTACATCCTCAAATGTATTGACATACGACAGTTTCTTTCTCCTTGGCGGTTCGGAGAGCAT
Organism: Wohlfahrtia magnifica; assembly: GCA_023159175.1. Classification (NCBI taxonomy): domain Eukaryota; kingdom Metazoa; phylum Arthropoda; class Insecta; order Diptera; family Sarcophagidae; genus Wohlfahrtia; species Wohlfahrtia magnifica. Next base: position 2,157,414 of record JAKWBJ010000537.1, read on the forward strand.
ACTGGCTAATATACGCCATAATGTCATGTCCGTTAATTCGGGACTAATGCGTTGCGCTGAAGAAGGTAAAAACTTTGAGAGTATTTCCCTAGGATTCGCACCAGAGTGAATCTGTTTTTGGACCCAATTTAAAGGCCTTTGATTTATGGGTTTCCATTCTCGTCCGGACATATCTGATAAGCCACTCAAGTCTGAGAAGTCGGAATCTGATGTGGAATCATCTGAATCATCTATCGGATTATCCTCATCATCATCTTCGTGTTCTTTTGAAGTATGCCTTAAACTTTCCGAGTCTTGCGAGACTTGTGAATTATCATTATCGGTTTGATAACTCTGTTCCTCTTCCCGTTGGTCCTCGTCGTCATTACTCGCCATATCCCGTCGATTACATTCAATATTAAGAGTAACGTCATAATTATCGTCCACACTTACTGGTGTGTCCGCTATTAAGGATGCTTCCAAATCGGCATTCGCTGTCGGCGGCAATGTTAATGTTTTGATTATTTCATTGTTTGTTTTGATCTCTTCTTCTACGCTGCAACTACTACTGGCATTTGTTGTTGTAGTTGATGCCACTGACGGCAACGACGATAAAGTCGACATTGTTTTTGTGTTCAAAATATTGGCGCCAAAATTGAAATTTTGCTGATTAACTGTAAATTCTTCTACTCTATTAAAAAATTCATTCCTCTCATGTAATTTTATTGGTTGCATATCATCCAATCTATCTGAAGTTATTCTGGTCTGTTCATAGTTTTCCATCATTTTCCAGAAAATCAAAGCACTCTACTCGAGTGAGGTTCGCCAAATATACCAGCAGTCCCGAAAGTTAGTAAAAACAATACAAAACGAAAAAATAATAAGAAACTAAAATGTACGAAGTATATACTACTGTTGTCTCTTTCGCACTTTCACCCGTCTCTTTCCTTCCCTAGTATTTTTCGTATTTTATGACTTTCTACACAAATTCGTTTGGTACACACACAAAATTTTTTTCTCAACTCGGCTGATGTAAAAACAAAAAAATTCCACTTAATTTAAGTCCATAAAATTGGTTCTTGTCTATAAAATTTATTGCAAATATATATGGAAAATAACTTTTTTAACAATATCTCCACTTTACGTAGCTTTTATCTCCAATTTCCACAAAAACTTTCAACGACTTTTACGTCTACTATTCACAAGAATTTGTGTGACGTTAATGGAAAAAAGATGGCCGTCGTAGATGTCCATTCGACGTAGTTGTTTTATTTGGTAGTAGTTGTATATGTAGTTAATGACTAATACATTTCTTCTTGTGTTACGATTGCTTGAATGCGATTACACAACCAATTAGAAAATGTGAACAGAATTCTCTTAAGTGACCGTTAAACTGTATGCAATTTATTTTTTATTTAAAAATATTGGAGGATTTTTTATGAAAATTATATATTATTTAAAAGATGTTATTTAAAATGCAGCTCTGTCGTGTGACGTGATCTAGGCGTTTGAAAAAATGGCTGACCGTGTGAAGAGTTGCCATGCTGTTTGACAATTTGAAACGGCTTTTTAATAAATTTAACTTTGTTTCTGGGCGGTATGAAATGCATTAGTTTAAAAATTTCAAAACAAACAAACAATTAATATTGTCGTTGAAGTAATATAATGTTTTCGACTTATAAATTAAGCAATTTTTTTCTTTTCTAAATGTGTTTAAAATCTATTTAAAGGTTTTCCGATTGATAACAAAAAATTGCTGAATTCAAATGTTATATTTTCTTCTCCAAACTTAATTCCTAGTTCCCATACGCCGACCGCTACCTTCGGTATACTAGGAACTGTTATATCAAAATTGTTGGTATATTCGAAGTGTATATTCTAAAAAGTGAAAGTCCTAATACACTAGATTGCTTTCTTCAAAGAATTTGAGGACATCTTTGAAATGTTGTTATCCGGGTTAAAACTTTTAAGAAAAATGCATGTAAAGAAAGCAGTAAGAATTTCTATAGAATTTAGAATCACAACACTGACATTCTAAAGAATTTACTTTTTTAAAATAACCGTTAATTTTTAAATATTATTAATTTCTTATGTAGTTTAGTTAATTTTGAAATCCCGGTAACTCTGACTAATTGCTAAATTTGAATTACAAATTAGCGAAATTATCCAAAATAAAATTAAAGGAGCTGTTAAATATTTGTCAATAATATTCTTTTGCTGTTATTTTTCTATTATTGAATATAATTTCTTATTTAACACTTTGACTGCCGTATGTACAACCGGTGCTCACAATATTTTTAATATGAGGCCATGTGTACTGTACTGTTGTACATATGTATACTTTGTTGATTATATATAGATCGGTCTGTTAAAAAACATAGTTTTCCTGCATTGGAACCTTTGTAGCAGAACATTTTTTCTCTATAAAATTTGTTAAGTCTCTGTTCAAATAAGACGAAATTTTCAGATTGTGTTTTGTTTGGGCCTCTTAAGGATGACTCTTCTTTTATATAAGGGCAGTCAACGTGTTAATAAAACAATTAATACATCATCTAGCAAATGACAGTTGAAAAAATAGTACCAAAAGTAATGTTCAAAAAAAGTACCTTTTCTAGCGTAGGATAGTGGCAACTCTGCTACAGATGACATGGGAGTGTTTGTCATTGTTCTTGCCATTGCATAGGAAGGTAATAGGGACGTTTTTTTAAGCCAATTGAAGCGAAATTTTCTTTTTGTACGAATTTAGGATAGATTTTTTTTCGATTAATTGTATCAATAAAAAAACATCAATAAAGTGCATTAAAATTAATAAATTGTGAAAACTATGGATAATTTGGATCTGTACGCAATTCTTGGTGTAACAAAAAATTCAACAGATGCAGAAATCAAAAAGGTAAATATTTATTTATTAATGAAAAATTTTCCAAAAAAAGAAAACGAGTGTAATTGAGTTGGGAAATGTAAGTAAAAATACATAATGTCAAAGGTGCATAAAGAGAGTGTGAAAGAGAGAAAGACGTTAAAAGCCGCAAGGAAAACAAAAAAATCAATTAAATAGTATAAGTTTTGAATGGATGAAATTCGGAAACGATTAATATTTTATTTATTCATTATGCTAGTTTTGTTATTTTGTTATATATATTTTGTTCTTGTGAAATTCGTATGAATTTATAAAGTGGGAGAAACATATGCATATGTTCAAATTACTGTGTGTGTGTGTGTGTGTGTGCGTGCGTGCATCGGCGTTAGTGATGTCAACCAGGGTTGTCAGATCTGGCGATTTCTCGTCAAACGTGGCAATTTTGAAAGTTAATTGGTGTCCTAATATTCGGCTTGGCAACATAGCGACTTTTTGGCGATTTTGTTGGCTGTTTTATCAAAAAGTACGAAAAATTGAAATTGTTATCTTGGTATTTTTATGTATTAAATTTGTAAACATGGTCATATTAATGTGTCGATTATAGATGGCAGCTGAATTTCAATTGTTTTCTCGGCAATGAGAAAATTGTGGTTGCCTATATGGAACTGAATTTAATATATTTTTAGGTTCCAGTTTACTTACATAATACAATTTTTGGTACGAAAAAAGCTCTAAACTTGACAAATGTGTAAATAAATGAATGTATTTACTTGAAAAAGTTTTACATATGCGCCTCAGTGCTATGAAGTATATCATATCATTAAAAATGTCTACTTCTCCTCTCTAAATCCACTGAAAAGCTTAAAATCGGATAGTATTCCACTTAATTAAGTCTATAAGTATATGAAGTTACGAAAAACCGTTTTTTTTTACCATTGACTAAAGATTTTGGAGATGTTTAGAAAATTTAAAAAAATTGAATCCTGTTGTACTCGGATACCGTTTATTAGAAAAACAGTATAATTTTTCAGGTATTTTATCTTCGTTTTTTGTCGCATAGTGTAATTTAATTCTAATACAAGAAATTTAAGAATTCGGAACAAATTATTTTTAACTTGTTTTAAAATTTTTTTGCATTATTTTAAGAAATATACATTTAATTGCCAAAATGTAAAAAAGATAATTTGGCGATTTTGGCGATTTTTGAAATTGAATTTGGCGGAAAAGCTTATACAAGATCTGACAACCCTGATGTCAACTGAGAGTTTTTGAAACGGGTTTTGAGATTTAAACATTTTTCATTGTTCAAAAAATTTTGAAATCTGCGATTATATAAATTTAGCTGTAACTATATTGGGAAAAGAGATGTGTTGATTTTTCGGCCCTTTTTAAATAATAATATGATATCCTAATGTGAGGTGTTTGTTAACGATTAAAAAATTTTTCGCTGATTTTGAAATCATCATCATTTCCATTAAAATTATGTTTAGTATTGTGTGAGAATTTTTTAGTATAGCTCTTGTGTTTTACATTTACGACCATATGCAAACAAATTTAATAAAGCTTGTTAAGCCTTTGTTAAGCAAAATTCCTTAATGTTGTATGCAAAAACGATTATCACCTTAAAATTTCTTTGTCAAACCTACATTAACTTTATGAATTTTAAAGTAGGTAGATACCTACTTCCAAACAAGTACTTGGTTTTGCACCCTACTGTATGTATATAAACTTATGCACCCACTTTATCATCCTCGGCCCAATTTACGAACCTTTTTCTTTTAAAACTATTTTTTTCTAATAAATTTTTTCATATAAGCACAATAAAATCATTTTTCCTTTAGCGATGTACACAAAATTAATCGTTATTCGGGTATTTCTTATTCCACCAATAAAATAAATTGTCTTAATTTTTTACGATATGAAGAATTTTCGCAATAAATATGTATAGCATTAAATAAAACATAAAAAGGTAATGAAAACAAACAGATTTATTGAAAAAATATGATTTTATATTAAATTAATAAAAATTTTTTTTTTTTTGGTTCGACTACTCGTATTTGTGGCATTCGTGTTTTTTGTGGCGCTGATACAAAAAAGATCTTGGTATTGCCAGCATGAAAACTTAAAATTAAGTAAAGCAATCATTAGCTAATGTAGGGTTTTTGCATTCGTTTTTTTAACAAATGTATGTTAGCTTAAAGTGTGGTAACTAACGTGCACTTCAAGTTCACTTATAGATGCTTTTTTGCATATAACCGTTAATCTTTAATAAATATAAATTGAAAGCGTTCTTTTAAGCATACGCTGTTTTTCGCTTCTTGGGACTTTGAAGTTGACAACTCTGGTTTCTGGTATTTAAAGAGAGATGTAAATAGAGAGCGGGAGAAGAAAATATATCAAAAAATAATAACAATTAGTGTTGCCATTGGACTACAATGAGGGGTTTTTTTAAGTACGAAATAAAGTTAAGTTACTACGAGTAACTACGGATTTTGAGTTTATAAATAATTTTAAATTTAATTTAGAAATAAATATAATTGCCAAGATAATTATATAAATATGAATAAAAAATACTTTCTTTTAAGAATTATCGGAAATTAGCTAAAGAATTTCATCCTGATAAAAATCCAGAGGCTGGTGATAAATTCAAAGAAATATCCTTCGCCTATGAAATTCTTTCTGATCCGGAAAAACGAAAAATATATGATCGTTATGGTATAAAAGGTCTACAAGAGGGAGCAGATGGCTTTAGTGATGCTGGTGAATTCTTTTCTCATTGGTTTCCCTTTAATATGAGTCGTGAAAACCGAGGAAATTCTCTGCAAGTTGTTGTTAAGTTAGAAGTTACCTTAGAGGAAATGTATAATGGAAATGTATCGAAAACATTTGAATACAAACGAACTTCATGCTGCCAACAGTGTAATGGCGAAGGCGGGCCTAAAGAAGCACAGGAAAAATGTAGTACATGCAATGGTGTGGGACGTACTGCTGGTTTTGTATTTATGGGTTTAACTCCAGTTGAAACGGTAAGGCAATACTCATTTTTTTAATATTAAATAAATGTATTTGATCATCTTAATTGATTTTAGATCTGCTCTGCTTGCGAAGGTAGTGGTAATATAATTCCTGAAAACTTACGTTGTACTACTTGTCATGGCAAGGGTCTAGTCGAAGAGAATGTTAAGAATAATATTGTTGTCGAGAAGGGTGCACCAAATATGGCAAAACATCATTTGCGTGCAGAAGGTAATCAGGACCGTCATGGAAATCGAGGCGAATTGGTTGTCGTTCTAATACAGGCCGAACATCCCTTGTTTAAGCGTCGCAACAATAATCTTATAATGCGTAATGTACATATTAATCTGGCACAGGCACTCTGTGGTGTAGTGCACTGTTTTAAACATTTAGACGGAAGGAATATATGCATAACAACAAAACCAGGCGAAGTAATACGTCAGGGGGAAGTAAAAGTAGTGCCAGGTGAGGGAATGCCATTGAATAATAATCCATTTGAACGTGGAGATCTTTTGATACCATTTGTTGTCGAATTTCCTGAAAATGGTTTTGCTAGTCCCGAGAAATTAAAAGAACTTGAAACTTTGCTACCGCCCAGAGAACCGTTCACAATGCCTATAGACGCTGAAGAAGTGCATTTGACCGATTTTAAACCACGCGATGAAAGTGATCGTCGGGGTGCTCAAGGCGGAATGGACGAAGATGATGAAGACGATGATGGTCCAACTTTCGAAAGGATCCAGTGTCAAACCAACTAAAAGAAAAACATATTTCGCAATATCAAGTCAAAGAAAAATATATTTTTTATGTTTTTCGAATTGTTTTCGTTTGTATAACTATAGAAGAGATTTAAAAAAGAAAATAAAAATATGAAAACGCTTTTAGAGCTTAAAGCTTTATATAATTTTATTTAACGTGTAACTTATTTATATTTCCATTACAATTACAAATTCAAATTTTTATTTTATTTAGATTAAAAAAAGCAACGATATCGTTTGCCTTAAAATTATAGGTTCTTTAGTGTCCTAATTTTTCGTTATTTAATAAAATTAAATTAAAATTATTTTTTAGTTTTTAGTTTACACACAATTCTATACTTATAATAACTAAGAATTAATTAAAATAAATACCCTTAAATATTAAACCAACTACACACATACATACATACATACATATATATATATATATATATATATATATATATATATATATATATATATATATATAAACAAAAGTAAAAGATAACATTTATATAATAGACAAAAAAGAAGAGAGAAAAACAAAATAATAAAGAATTATCAAAAATTATTAAAATAATTGAATTAAACACATATTTTTATTTATTTTTATTTGAAAGAAAGATATGTGATACCCCTTTAGGCTTTGGATAAAAATATGTTCATGAATTAATTCACCTACTTCGGTAGTGTATAAGTGAAGATGGCAGCGTTGGTTAAGGGCGCTTGACACGAAGCGCGTGAAATTCATATCAATTATGTTCTTTTTCAACTTTTGACTCTTTATTGCATCTTCATTATACCAGTGGCAGTTAATATATTTTTTGTTACAAGATCTTTGCTGTCATTTAGACTTCATTTTTCTCATCTTCGTCTGTGCAGATGTGAAACGTGGTAAGTAACTAAGTGCATAAATGTTAGATTTTTTTAATGAGTTATTAAAAGTGCCACTTGAAACTACTAAAAAGTTTATTATTACGTACTCGATATATTATGATCATATGCAATTGATTACCATTAAATTATTAAAAATTATAATAATTATGGGTTTTTCTATAAAAAGTCCTCGACAGACGTAATTTAGCAATCTGTATTACAAAAAACAATGATTTATCCATATGAAAATTACTTCAGACATTTTGAAGTCAAGTCAAAGAAAAGATTTATTTGATTGAAAATTGTTTTTCATCAGATCATAATTACAATTTTCTTATTACGAATATTGATTTCCATGGTCGATATAAATATACGCTCATAATGTGAGTAATGCAGCTGTTGTTGTTATTGTAGTAGTGGTGGCAACATTAGCTTCTAGTTGATCTTGAGCCAATTTGCTAAAGGCAAACACACGTACAAAAAATAATTGAGAAAAAAAAATATGAGCTAAACAGCCTAAAAGAGTCGCAAATAGCATATGGTGGAGTATGTTGTTTTTGGTACATTTCAAAACCATGAAAAAAAAATTAAAATTGTAATCAATGGCAATGATTGTAAATGATTTTGATTTAATGCTTTTTTTAAATCTTTCGGTAAAAGCTTAATAACATTTAAACAGCAATTATTTGCATATTACTTTACAAAAATCTTTAATACGGTATTCCTCTCGCAGGCTAACAAAGAAAACCTAGATATAGCTGACAGCGCTGGCTTATTCTTGTTTTATTTCCGGTTTTTATTTTCACTACTCTAAATCATCGACAGGCAAAGAGCTGCTGTTCTCTTTTGTTTTCACACTTACGTTCTCACACGCATAGCCAAAACGAAGCAAAAAATAAACAAAGAGAAGTAAAAAAATACAGTGCAAAGTGGCCTGAGTGAGAGAATCTCAAATTACTATCACAATTGCAAAATGCAATTATTCAGTTTGCCTGACGCCAGCGTCGCCGTTGTGACACTAAACTTTGGTGTCTAAACTTTAGTGTCTAAACTTTAGCGCCTAAAGTATCACTTTTGACCCTTTTTCATGCCATGACACTTTTTATGACCCTTTTTTTAATTTATCCCATTGTATTATTTTAACAAAATATATGCCTCTTTTTGGCTCTTTTTGAAAAATAGTAAAAGTTTCACAACTCCTCACGAAAATTCTCAGTACACTTAATGGACAAATGAGTATTACATTCCCAAATATTTAATTATTTTAACTTATGTATAAAAACTTATGTATATTGAAATATGAACTTATGTATATTGACAAATTTTATAGTAAAGTTGTTTTGAGCGATGAAAGTAGGAGTATTATATTTAAGTGCGACGAAAACAAAACGTTTAAAAAAAACTAGTAGTTCCGACATTAAAACTTGATACTCACGATAGAGCATGCATGTAGATAGTTACGCTATGGTTTAGCTTTACATATTGGCGGCTGGGGTTGGCATTGGAATATGATTCGAGGCAATCTGTGAATAAAATGGGTGTTTTTGGAAGCTAGTATTTCCAACAAAGCAATAATTCAAAGCATACACCGAGCTTTGTAAAGAGCTGGTTATTATACAAAGATTCCAAACGGCTTTATTCCACTTATAAGTTACCTGACATAAGCCCAGCAGACAATTTATTTGATAAATTGGATCACCTAGTACAAAACAAGTGCAATTAAATATAAAAAAGGCTCTAAGACTGGTCTTGCTAAAGGATGGAACAATAATTCCAGTGAAACTACAAAAAAAATTGTAATTTAAGTGAAAAGCAAATTTAATGAATAAATATGGCTCTATAATATATAAATTAACAATAAAACAATTTTAATACATTTTTTTGTGATAATTAGTTACCTAATACTGTAGAGTATGAATGTTTTGATCGTACATATATGTATTAAAAAATGCTGTTTTGATTGCCGTTCGTAAAGTTTTGTGGCATAGTGTATATACATATACTTTTATGAGTAAGTGATCGAACATAAACGAACATAAAGTAGCAAAAAAACTGGGGTAAAAATGTAGATGTAATATATATTAAGTCAAGACAATCCATTCAGTGGTGCAACAACCTTAGTGATTTAATTATTCCCAACAGAATTGTAGGTAAGGCTGAATTGCAAAGCGACAAAATACTTTGTAGGGATAGGGTTTTACTTCTGTGTCGATACAAACAAAGTAAACTACATTGTTCGTTGCTTTGTAAAAAAAAACTTTGTACAGTTTTACATTTAGAAATTCTTTTTGATGCAGTCAGCACATTTCCCATGAAACAATCCTTTTTTTTTTTTTTTGGAGGCAAATTCATCCTCATTTTGTAAACAATTTTGTTTCCATTCGAAAGTCTATTATTATTTCAATTTAAACAAATTTATTTCAATTTGTAAATAAAAAGCATCGCCAAAATGTATACTACACAGTTTGCTTTTGTTTGCGCAGTTAATTCTTTTACAATATATTTAGGAATGGATGGCTTTGTTAAAGTTTACATGGTTGCGCTTAGGAACGAACGATATTGTTTCGTTGCATTGCAAATGACGTTTTGGAACTCAGCCTAATTAGGATATATTGGGTTTTTGCTGGTAGTTTGTAAGGTAGAAAAGTATTGAACAGTTCAAAGCACAGTTTTTTTTTATTAACTCCACCGATTTAGAATCACTTTTGTAGTGAATGAGTTGGGTCTATCAGGGTAGCAAAGTAAATTTTATAATCGATGATAGGAAAGAAATCTAATGATTTTACTCTAAACTAATCTTTATTGGAACTACGATGTCACATTATCATACAGTTGCCTAGATAATTCCTTTTATGCATCGGGACTGGCGTACTTTCCCTGCATTTTGTAGAATTTCATACAGTCGTTCCTGTTGTTCCGTAAACATCTTCTTAAAAAATAAGTTTTGCTTTGATTATGCTCGTTCCTTTTTGTTAATAATTTTTTATTTACGTTCTAAACTTATAGTGAAATACAAAAATTTAGCTTCACTTGAAGTGCATTGAAATGTCTTGTTTCATAATAAACATCATTATCACTTACAACATTGTGTTGGTACTTCTATTCTATCTATTTTTGCGGTGTATGTGATCTTGTTCTTGTTGTTACTTCTGCACTCTCTCGCTCTCTCGCTCTCTCGCTCTCTATAGAAAAGGTAAAACAACCAAGCAAATTTTATTACTATCCTTGACCTGATTCTAAGAAATTACAAAAGCAAACTAATAAAATGTGAGAAAAACAACAACAAAAGCAAAATAAAGTGAAGAAAAAAGAGAAAAAACAATAACGACATCACAGGGGTATGTGTGTGTGTGTGTGTGTGTGTGTGTAAGTATTTTATAAGAAACAGACGGTCAAGTGGGGGTTGCTATAAATTTGTTGTTTTAAAAACGAAACCGACAAGAGCATGTTTGAGTTTAATTTAGTTTTTAAAACAATTTTTGTTTTTACTCACTCAGGTTATTAAATTTCTTTTAACATATTTTCTTCTTAATGTTGTCAGTTGTTGGAAAGAAACGAGCAGGAGGAAAAGGCAATTCTTATGCTTGGTGTTTAATATATATCACTTGCAATCGTTGCTGTAAAAGATGAAATGATATTTGAAAACATGTGTCTACACTGTGGTTTATAACAAAACACAGTATTTGAAATAAGAAGAAAAGATGTACGCATGTGTACTCTCGTTATATATTTTCTCATTGTTTTTGTTTTAGAGTGTGTCTGAGTTTGTATGTGTGTATAAAATATACGTATGTATGTCTGAATGTATGTATATTTTAACTGCTATTTATTTAATCTAATACGTTTATTGAATTTTTAATTAAATTTTTTGCGCTTTTTTTTAAATGTGGTTTTTATTGAAGTGCAACTTGAAAATGGTAACTTAGCAAACCACTAGTGGCAGTCAGGAGGCTGAATTGAGTTCTACAATTTCAAGTTTTTTGTTTTGATTCTATAAATTGAAAATATTGAACAAAAAGATACAATACAATTACTGTATGAAAATTTCATTCTAAATACTAAACGTTTCTGTGTTTATAATACACAAATTTGAAACGAGGTGATTTCGTCATTGAGTTTCAGTTAAGGTCAATGTTGCACCATTTAATTTAAGCTTAAGGCGGTGTTACTAACTCAGTGCCAACATGTTTTCACTCAAGTTTCATACGATAGGTACGATTATAAATATGTTTGTATGTATGTACATATATTTACTTAAACAACAGTGTTTTAAAATCGTTTTTGTTGTTCTTTTATTGTCAACGTTTCTGTATCTAATTGAACGAATGAAATCTTTGCCAAAAGGCTGTATGTAATAGTGGAAGGTGAAGCACGAGTAATTGAGTCATCGAAGAATATTTTATTTTATTATTATTTTTTTGTTATTATTTTTCAATAGCTCTTTTTAAAAATTGTTCTTTCAATTGAGGCGACTGAATCATATTGAAGAGAATTTTTTAATTGTGAAAAACAAAACAATTGGAACGTCTATTAAATTATCCATGCAATTTTTTGGGTTATCCTTTTTGTAAAATAAGACAAGTGTTTAAAGTAATTCCGTTGGCTGTTTAACTCTTAATACATAGAATTCGCTCAACAAAATCCTCTTAACTGGAATTCATCGTTAAAAACAAATATTCACAAGACCCGGTTTATAATTTTCGTTATCATCAATTGCATATATTCTGGGAGGGGTTTTACACATGGTACTTACAAGCAAGGCTTATATTTTTTTAATTGAAGACACGGGATAGGGTGGCGTATGCATAATATTGTTTTCTCGATTTATTATAGAACTAAATATTACTCATACTTATCCAATATACCATAGACAGAGTACAAATGTCAAAGAAAATGGCAAAGTTTTTTAGTCATCATTTGTATAAAAATTATAATATGTCGCATTATTTTTACTATATGTGGCTATGGCTGGTGTAGTCTTATTCGGTTTTTAATAATAATGATATGAATTAAGCTATGATATAAAACGTACATATGATAAAGATCAGAAATTTGAAAGTGAAGCCTCAAAAGGCATAGCAGCGTACGATACTGGGGGATAACACCACCGAATATTAAGAACTTTTTGTCTCGATAGCATTTTTAATTAAAATAAGAGGATAATGTTCTAACCGAATGCCAACCACTGTGTGAGTACGCACACAGAGATAAATATACATATACTGACAAAAAGTGCGTGTCATTAACACATGTAGTTATAATTGTTTTCATTTTTTATTTCATAATAAAGAAACCTTTGAACATGGAACACGATTCAACATCAAAACGAGTATCTTGGAAAAAATATCTAAAAATATCTTCAACTTACTATACGTACTATATTGATTAATGGTTTTGGCATTTCTTTTTATTAGTATTGTTGTTGTTGTTCTTGCTGCGTGTGGTTTCGTCCATCAAGAAGATTTGTTTTCAGTTTACTGGGTATCATTCAAACGGCAGAGGTAGAAGTGGTAAAAATGAAAATGTGTTTTTTGAAGAGGAAAATTGTTTTAACTTTAAAAGTTTTGCATATTTTAAATATCTATCGTTTTCGGGCTTGAAGCTAAGAGTTTCAATATACATACATATGTATGTATGTATGTTTATTCATATTTTTAAACAAAAAACGTTATTTTACAAACGAAATCATAATCAGTTTCCTGCTGTGATTTTTAAAATCGCAGTTGTTTGTTGAAATTAAGAAGAAAATTGAAAAGAAAATATTTTTAGGCGCAATTGGTGTCTGTTATAACAATTTAAAAATGCAAAAAAAAAACATACGAAAATATGCGTAGCATCGATGCGAAAGTGATACAATTGTACCCTTTTTTTAGCACTCTTTATAAGTCAAAAGTACAATAGCACCCCAATGACTAACTTAGCACTATTTTTAAATTGCACATTCGTATCAAAATAGTATAAAAGCCAAAGAGAGACAGAGACCGTTTCGACTGTCTCCAACCTAATCCATACGAAGCATTTCCTGAAGTCATCTAATTCGTTCTACTACAATTAAGAAAAGAGTTAGCAAACAAGAATTGTATCATAAATTATCCTTTTAAATTTGATATCATCAACTAAGAGTCTTTTGTCTACCTTTTTAAATTCAACATTAATTGTTAATTTCATTCACATTAAGTATTTAGCACAAATAAGCTTTCATCGCCTTTTTGTTAAGTTTTTGAAAAATTGAAATTAAAAAAAAAAATAATTTTAATTACAATTGGACTGAACAAAATACATTTTTTCATGAAAGTTAGTACAATTTGTAAAAGTTTTTTCCATCCCTGATGGGTGTAATGATGATAAGCAAGCATTAATCTCTTTATTTGGTATAAATGTAAAGAGTGCATAAAAATGCGCGTGATTTTTTAAAAAAGTTCTAAAAGAGTTCTTTTTATTTAAGATTCTCTTCATGCATATGTTCGAGAGCATTAATTGTAAGAACCAGAGATGCGAAAGTTAGTACGCTTGTACAGTAGCAGCCCAAAGGATAATTTAGCATTATTTCATATTATTTCTTACTTTAGTCACCTAATACTAACTAAATAGCTAACAGAAAAAATAATCACAGCTGCATAAGCTTTTTATTATTGTCTTTCTTTTTTCAATTATCAATTATATGCACTACTCTAAGTGATGAAGTATAAAACTTAATACTATTTTGATGAATAGTATTTCATAACTCGAAATAAAAATGAAAAAGTGAAAGAAAACTATTAAATTACTCATAATTGTCACAACTAAAATTAGTACCTTCAAGTTAAGGTACTATTTAAGGTAGTTACCTTCAAGGCGACTAAAGTAAGATAAAAACAGACATAACGGTAGAAAAGACATTGATGAAAACAATATTTTTGTGGTTGTTAGAGATGTAATCTGTAAAAAAAGAATTGGTAAATTTTGAACTGTGAATGTTAATGATGTATTATGCGATATAGATACAGAGCATGTACAAATGAATTTTTATTTAAGCTTCTAGTTAATTTTTAACTAAAAATAAAATAAATTTAGTACAATCGAACTGAAAAAAGTACACTTTTTCATGAAAGCTGGTACAATATGAAAATCTTATTATCAACACTGGTAAGAACTTTTAATAAGACTCTCTTAAGTTTTACTCAAGGTACGTACTCACACAAATAGAAAAAACTCTCTTAATTGGTGATTATTGAGAAGCTGTGAAATAAAAATTGTTTTTTCGAATTTTATTTTAGTATGAAATCGTTTAATGGAAGAGGTGCATAGCAAATGATAAAATGATGAGCGTTTTTTTAAATTATTATTTAAAACAATGTACCATACACTTAGATTTAATATTTAGCTTAGTGAACCACAAATTTTTGCACATGTTTTTTTATTTAATCATTAAATTCATTCGAATATTTTCGTATTTGAGTATTAGATAATGTTTGCAATTAATTCGTTCCGTCTTTTTTTAAAATGGCTGACTCTTGTTTTTAAGAATATTACATAATGTTCGTTAAGACTTACTGTATGATACCCTTCTACAGTTTTTACATTTTTAAATGATAAGTTATATCATATATAGCGAATTCTGTCAGTGCAATTTTTGACCAACTGAATTTTTGTTTGCTTGAGTAGATTACGGCCATATATTTAACAATTTTTGTACAGCGGTAAACAATCATAAATACCTACATAACTTTGTTAAGAATTTAATGCCAAAGTACCGCAAGACTCTGTTCTTTCTCCTACTCTTTTTTTTAATATTTCTTAACGACTTTCTTCTTCTCACTTCTAATCCTATCTACTCTTGTGCGGATGACAGCAACATTTGTCACTCATATTCTTTTGAAGGTTGGTGAAGGCCTGGTGAAGAGTCTCTGAGTGGGGTCATACGAACAGGATCGATTTTAATGCACGCAGGACTCAATGTTATTTTTTAACACACAGCTGTGGTGGTGTGCTGTCATCTGTGCCAATTGAGGAATCAGATGCTCTTGATGTTCTGGGACTGATCCCATATTTCAAGTGTCGAAAGAAGCATTCAAGTGTCTTGATTTTTTAAGACGGTGCAAGAAATACTTCACTCCATATGATCCCCTTAATATTTACAAAACCTATATCCGACCCAAAATGGAATACAACTCTCATGTATGGGCCGGTGCTTCAAAATCTATTTTGGAGCTTCTCGACCGCGTACAGGAGAGGGCGAATATGCTCATCAATGGCGGCAGGGTAGCCAACTCTATCGATTCATTGGAGCATCGTTGCAATGTGGCGTGTGTTTCATTGTTCTATCGGTACTATAACGGAATGTGTTCTAACGAAATTAGGGAATTAATTCCCAAAAATCATATATTTTTACGTAGTAGTCGTATTTCTCGTAGAGCGCATCCCTTTGTAGTTGATTGTCCAGTAAATCGCACAACGCAGAGAGAATTCGTTCTTTGGTCACACTGTTCGGTTGTGGAATAATTTTCCAGCGAAAGTATTTCCTGCAACTTACGACATGAGTATATTTAAATCTAAGGTCCATAAATACTACTCCCTCTGTCCTCCCTCCCATAACCTATTTTCTAGTACCAGCACAATGTACTGCATGAATACGGGCCATCCCCTGGGTGCTGGTCTTATATATATTGATGTTATATCGATGTTATATCGATTTATCATAAAATATATCGATGTTTTCTTTGCATTGATTGTATTTACAAAAAGTTTTATTATATTAAAAAGGGAGTGTGGTTACAAAATGTGTAATTACATTTCAAATATTATAAAATATATACATACGTACATATGGGATCCTTGAAAAAGTTGGGTGTTAAATTTTATCAAAAATAATAATAAAACACTTTTTTCTTATGCTTGAAACGAGCTTTATTAAACCAAATAAGTACCGTTTTAATCGATTACCTTTTGCCACTTTTGGGATAGAGCTATTATTGCATTAGTGTAGAATTTCTGGATTTTTGAGCGTACAATTAATCCAATTGTGTTGAATTTACACTATTGTGTTCCGCAGAGATCGAAAGAAATGATAACCTGAAGGTGCAAGGTCCGAGCTATATGCTGGATGCATCAAAACTACCCATCTAAGCTCTTTATTTATTAGTGTTGTCATTATGAAACGCAAAATATTTTCTGTTGATCAATTCTGGCCATTTTAATTTAACTGCTTGCTTTAATCGCAATAACTGTTGACAGTAGAGATGGTATAAGCTCATAATGAGATATTCCCATCTTGGCTTTGCCATGGTCTGTGAAGTTTCATCTTGCTTCGTCCATGATTGTTCTGCATATTATAATTGTACGTGATCCACTTCTCATCGCTCATGATCATTCGTTCCAGTTTAGCACAAATGGAAATTTTGTCTATGGCATTTTTCACTGTTAAATTATGTGGCGCCCAAACATCAAGCGTCTCTGTGTATCTGGCTTTCTTCAAATAGTTGATAACTGTTTGTTGATGAATACTTAGTTCCATAGCAATGCCCAAGCTGCTTATGTGCGTCTTTTTGAATTATTTGAATGACTTCAGTGACTTATTTACTGATTGGTCCACCAGAGCGAGTGCACTTTTAGCATTAAAATTTGTGTTCTTGTTGTTTTTTATTTACAGCATCGTCTTCGTAAACTTCTCAGCCTACGACGTACTCTTGCCATTTCCATAATATTGTACAAAATTGCACAAAATATAATGGTAATGTTCTGAATTTGTACTCATAATGTTGCCGGATGTAATTAATATTACCAGAGATATTACGATTTAGAGCCGTCTACCGACAATTTATAACCGAACTTTTTCGACCACTTAATGTATCCCAGTATTTTTTTTTCAATACTTTTTAGAAATAAATGTTTGCATAATATTTTGCCACTCAGCTCTTTGTTGAGTCATCACATGCATCAATTGCGAAAATAGTCTTTCTCACTGTTTCAATGTTCCCATTGTAAGTTAGTTATTTAAAGGCGATTATTCATATAGTCATTCCAAACTTCTAATCAATTTTCGTTCAGTTTTCCAGTCAAAAGTTCTGAGATAAACTGAAAGTTCATTAGACTAAAAGTTCAGTACGTGGTATGCTTACTTATATTAGACTTTTCAGAATTAGATTCAATATTATCAAATCAATGTTATTTGCATTAAATAATAATGAGCCAAACTTGTAAAAAAAACTCACAAATAAAAACTATTTGGCTTTGGAAATTCTTTCTCGCAAAAAAAAAAATGACGGAAATAATGGAAAAACACCGAAAATACAGATATTAGAGTCATACCTCTGGAGTTTTGGTCAGTTCAAATAAACTTGCAACAAAAATTACAGACCGATAATATATTTGCTGCTTTAATCTGAAATTATTGTTTGTTGTTGTGGTGTAAAAAAGTTGATAATGATATTTGACTTGGCTTAGGCTTTAAAGTATTTGTATTAAGTTTTTTAATTTTGATGCATCGAATAAAAAGCATTGATATTTCATCGATGTTGATCAGTTAAAAAAAAAACATTGAATTGTTTCGATGTATCGATGTATTTTGTTTAGTTGTAAAGGTGTATTCGAAAGAAAACTGTCCAAAATCATCAACTGGTTGCACCCTTTAAGACCATAGAATGTAGTCTGCAGAATATTATCGAATTCATTTTAAAATTGTGACTTGTGTCTCGATAACACGGGTTTTGTATTTATTTATTTTTTTTTGGCAAACAGACATGTTCAAAGTATAATCTCTGTTGATCAGCATGATTTTATTCAAACTCAAAAATTGTGTGAGTAGTGGAAATATACATGATGCCTCATCATATCTTCTATTCTTTCCACAACTGTAAAAACTCCAAACATATAATTTGTGTTTAAATTTAAAAGCAAACAAAAGAAACAATTTGACATGGTTGATTGCGAAATGTACTTAAATGATGCGTTTTTGTTGCTCTATATTTTCAATACTGTTGCGAATTACCAAATATGTATGTGTATGCGAGTATATATGTGGTTGAAAGTTAATGGCTGCGTGTGTGCCTGTGTAATTATGATTGTATTTCTTCAATATTTTAATCGTTGCCCTCTTTGGGAAACTCAGATTTTTTTATTTCTTCAATCGTTTTCCAGAACACATTGCATAAATGCACTCATTGAACGAAGATGTAGAAACGCACACACAATGCATTTCTGTTTATTTTTATTTTTCTTAGACTATTTTGTTGTTGTTATACGAGCATGTTCTAATTTAATATCGCAGTAAACGTCACCCACTTGTCGACCGACATCCCATCCACTGCAAATTGTATGTTCGCCTTAAAATGTTCATAATTGTTGTAAATAATGTGTGTGCGTGGCTATGTGTGTGTGTAAAATTGCTGTTGTTGTTGTTGCTATTCTTACTGCTTATGCCGTCTGCAATGTTTGTGATTTTAGTAGTAGTATTGCCTTCGTTCATGGTTAAAGGCTGCTGTGCTGACTGATTCGGGTGGCGGTGTGTGTTTGATATTACGAAGTGGTTTTTGTATGTGATAGCTTTTGTTGTTCGATTTTTCAAATGATATTGATGATGTTTATTTTGGCATATGTTAAAGATTTGTTGTTGTTGTTATTCATAAAATTTACTTAATATGCCTGCCTGTCCTCATCCATTTACCAAACGAAAATTGAATCTAGTAATGAGAGTAAATGCCAAACTAAAAACATGACATGACGAATGTTTGTTTGTATGTGTATATGCGACTATTTATATACTATTTGTGTATGTATGTCAGTATGTTTCTTTTTTGCACTCTCCTTATCGTTGTTTTTTTCTATAGGCAGTATTATAACGCTGTATATTTTGTAATGGTATTGTTGTTGTTGTTGTTGTTGTTAGTGTTGTTGGTCTTGTCTTTCTGTTTTGTAATACTCGTACGTATTTTGATTCTTGAACTCTTTCCGAGTGTTACTCGAAAATTCTTGTTTTAATTTTGTTTTGTTTTTTTTTAATCAGAATAATCAGATATTAATTTGAATATTTAAAAGCTTTTGTTTTGTATATACGTATTTATAGGATTGTTTTTAGTTTGTCAATTGGTTAGTTCACTCTACCCTAGCCAAAGATGGAGGCTGAACATGCGTTAGGGTTGATACGGTTAACTGCTAGGGCGTCGTAAGTATCTGACTTAGCGGTGATATGGCAGATATGACTACTCTACTAATCTTAATTGGTATATTAAAGAGGTCGACCTTATGACCTAATAGGGTCTGAATGAGAAGTCTCCAATATAATGACTTTTATAGAAATTGATGGGATGAGATGGACTGTTTACCTCCCATTGTTACTTTCTCTGTTTAAGAAAGGAAATATTCAGACAGTTATTCAGTTTATACGGTTATGCAGAGACACAATTTTTCGAAAGGTATAACAATTGTCTTAACTGTTTCTAAACCTTTTTGCTGACAGTGCTTAGCTAGTGTCACACAGACATTGAATTAGTTTAGTACTCAAGTGGGAGAACTTTCCCTGGTGAAATACAAAAAATTAAAATCTCTTTTGAAAGCCGATTAATTTATTAAAAACACTTTCCTGCTTTAGATTTTAACATGAGAAATAAAATGAGAGCAGTTTTTAGATAATTTAAGAAAGAATTGCTTAAACAATAGTACATTTGTTAATGATTTTTATTCAGATTAATTTTTGAAATAATATTCAAGGTTTAGATTTGAAATCCAAGCGGTAGTTTGAAAACAAATACCATAAATCATAAAAAGAATAATTAAAACATTTCATTCAATTGTTGCTTTCAATTTATAAATAATTTGTTGTTTTTATTGTTAAATATTGCAATTGCTACTGCTGTAAATGTTATGTTTTGCTCATTTTATTCTTTCCGACTGACATCTTGACTGATTGGCATGAGAGTGAAAATATTTATTATTATTTTTTAATTTCTACAGTGTTTTTATTTTATTGTTTTTTATGTATGTACATATATACATACAGTTGGGAGCAAAACAGACTGCCTGTTTTGAAGTTGAACCAAAAAGTTTCTGTAAAATATAGATACGCAATCAAATAAAACAAAACTTCTCACAACTATGCACTGTTAAGTTCTTTAAAAAAACATCACCAAAAAATATTATACCATATTTAAATAGCAAAATAAGTACCCAAATACATGCTGAGTTTTAAACTTTTCGCTTAAATAGAGTGGAACTTATATTTTTAATACTCTTCTATTTTCGAATGATCCCCGACCACCCACTTACCGCGGAGGGCTCGTCTCCGTGGTGGAAGGATACGTACACACTAAGTAATGGCAATGAAACACAAACCAGCTACAGAACTTCATCACAAGCTGAACATTACATACTTCTCCGTAAAGCATTTCGATAGGAAACGTAAATGTTTTGCGTTTGACACGAAATAAGCCATAAAAGAACTTTGGGTTTGCAGCAAAGTTCGATCTGACGCTATCAATGTAAGCCATATTACAATAATGAATCATCCTACTAAATTCAGCAAGTGTTCTCATGTAGAGCATATACATAATTAGTATTAGAACCCGATATCGCAAACTTCTTAAACAACCGTGATTTTCTATTTTTCAGTTATGCCAGTTTAGCAGAATTCCATGCAGGCCCAAAGCGATCCGAACGATGGTATACAAATGGAATACACTCATCAAAGCATTGGAATAATACCTCATAAAATCTATTTATAATCGTATCAAGAGAACAAGAGTTATATCGACTAGTAAACAGAAGAGAGCACTGAATTCAAATGACTAAAGTCAGTAGGGCTAAAATCAAAATGACGTCTCATATCCAATAAACGCTTCACCCCCTAAGATAAACAAAAATCTAATTCCATATGCAGTAACAACGTTGGGTGATAAACATCATCAGGGACAGATATAGCAGCCATACGAAATAAAGAAGAAATACTTGGGTCCTCAATAAATACAAGAACAAAAATCCTACCAATAGTTATCAACACATAATTCACCTGAAAAAGCCCAAGATGGGACTGAAAAGAGCGGTATCAAAGAGCCGAATGACTGTGAAAAGTTTCAAGAGATATGTGGCAGATTAAAGCCATCAAGGACCACCATCAACCCATCCCGCTCCTAACTCTAGAAACCATTACCATAAGGTGGGAGTGAAGCAGACGGTATCAGCGAGCCGAATTGCGGCGCAAAGTTCAAAGAGATATGTGGCAGATTAAAGTCACCCAGGACCACCATAAACCCCCATTCCGCTCCATTGAATCCCTAACACCAGAAGCCAGATTAAAATGAGGCACATAGATACGCAACTCAGAACGCAATCTAAGACAAACAAATTTAATATCACAAGAACAGTTGAAATCACTATACATTATTTCAGAATCGAGGAGCATAGCATAGGACAGTATCTTTCTCTCCTTTATCCTTAGTCCTAGTCTACTAGCGTGCACACCAGCCACCAGGATTTGTAGACTGCGGACGCTCTCGATCGTCCAGGGGACAAATTTGTCTCGATACACAGCAGGAAGGTTCAGTATTCCAACTTTGTTGTGTCTTGTCCCACAAGTATCGCAGCACCAGAAGTCTGCAAAAAGAAAGTGGCCTTCCAACCAGGTGAACAGTCTTTTCTTTGCCAAGGAAGAGAGCCTTCCCTAGTTTATCCGTCCGCCACACAATTCCCACAGTTCCGCTTGAAAGGCACCAATAAGCCAAATCTCCTTATTTTTTGAGGCGCTTTGAAAGCATTTACACATACTGGTTCCATTCCTATTATATTCGTTGCCACAGCTCCAGTATATTCCTCGAAGCCCAATTTTATTATTCCAAGCGTTTTTTAATATTGTCCGAAAATTCACCATTGGATTGAAATTGGGGCTTTATGGTGGCCAATCAATTGCCTGAGTTTGTTGTTGTGACTGGCATTCTTAATCAATTTTTTTTATTACTAAAAGATGACTTCTTCTTTGGAGTAACGCTTCATGTCTCTAAAAAGAGTTCCTTGACACAAAAACGTGCTATAGAACTATTAAATAAGGACACCAGTAAATAGATCACGATTTGATATCTTCCTCATAAAAGAGGCTATAAAGCAGCAATAAAAAGGAAAAAAAAAAACGGTTTTCATCGCCAAAAACATAAATTCACGACTAAAATTTAAGAAAAATAAAGGAACTAGAGCTTTATAGACTGGAAAAGAGTGATTTGGTCCGAGAAGGTAATTATTAGTCGTTTTCAATTGAACAAAATAAGCTTTTAGTCTGTGCCAGAGACTAACAGAAAGCATGTAAGAGCATCACATAAAGCCAACTATCAAGTATAGAAAAGTTAGTTTGATGATGTGAGAATGCTTTACTTGGTGACGGACGGCCCACTTGTTAATATTAATAATGTTATGAAGAAAGTAGACTGAAGAAAGTGCCAAAATTCGTAGTCATGAGCTTTTAAACATTCCTTACTTCAGGCTTCAAGCAGATGAGAATGAAGGTTTGCTGCTGTTGTTATTGGATCGGTTTAAAGTACTTCTGCCGGTATATTATCCTCTCCTAGTGCTTTGTTTTACTTTAACATTGAATTGGCATTTTAGTATAATTTTTTCCATGTGTGAAGACTTGTCGTTTACCTTCGTAGGTGTGATAGAGATAAAGTGTCTTCGCCTTCCTAGTATCAGTGCAATATAATTTTTTTGCCTTTTTTTTCCACAAAAAATACATTCAAATTAAAAATGAAATTACAAAAATGTACAAAAAATAAATTGTTTATAAACTGACTACAAACATATATTCTTATATAAGTATGTACATACATACATACTCGTATATATGTATATCCTTGTCTCTGTTTTCATGTCTAAGCAAAGCAAAAACATGGCATTTATATTTTCGTTTCCTGTTTTATTTTGATTTGATTGTGTGAGTGTTTGTGTGCTTGTAAAAATTCTGCTCATTTATAGAATTGCTATGAAATTTTAACTCTGGCTATTGGCCAACAACTATTTATTTTCTCATCATACGATTTTCTAAAGGGTCCGCCAAATAATTTGTTTTTTTTTTAAATGCTATAAAAAAAACTACTGAATATTTTCTCAAATTTCTTTTTTTATTTGAAAATACAATCCTTCCGGTTAATAATGGAAAATAATTTCATTCAAATGACTGCCTCGGCTGACCATGCAGTAGCCTACACGATCGGTCGAATTTGTGTGCAGCTGTATTTCACCAATGGCTTCACGAATATTGTCCTTTAAAGCGTCAATTGTCTCTGGCTTGTTGGCGTAACACTTATCTTTGACGGCACCCCACAAATAATAGTCCCACGGTGTCAAATCGCAGCTCCGAGGTGGCCAAACGACATCAGCTCTGCGGCTAATAGTGCGATCTTCAAAAACAAGGCGCAAGACATCAAGTGTAGCTTCGGCTGTGTGGCACGTAGCGCCGTCATGTTGAAACCAAATGTTGCTAATATACTCCTCTTCAATTTTTGTGAACAAAAATTCGTTCAACATGGCCCGATAACGATCGCCATTGTTTGTAACGACCACTTCTTGCTCATTTTCGAAGAAAAATGGACCAAAATCCGCACCAAACAGTGACTCGTCTTGGGTGCATCGGCTTTTCAACGTATGCATGCGGGTTTTCTGTGCCCCAAATACGAAAATTTTGCTTGTTTACATACCCGCCACGAATCCGTATGCAGTTTTCGTACACATTCTGCAACATTACCATGATTTTCAAAGTAATGTCGCAATATTTCCCAGCGCTGTTCAAGCGTATACACAACCATATTCGTTCAGCGGAAGGATAAAACTAATTATCTGTCAAATCAGACATGAGCTAAGTGTTACCATTCACGAAATAAGCACTAGTTGAAAAAAACGTTAGTTGGCGGACCCTTTATTCGAATTGTTGTAATTGATTTTAGTTTTATTTTGTTATAAAGACTTCTTTTATTATTGAAAGTTTTCTTTTTTTCTCTTTCTTCCGTAAACAATAATATAAATTTAATTCGAAAATAAAAGAAAACCAATTGAATATATTGAATTTTGATTTTAATTCGACTTTTTATTCCAATGTCCAATGTCCAAGGTCACTGAAATACGAATATGATGCTCCTTTAAAGGATTATTACACTACAAAAGACATCGTTTTTGTTGTTATTGTATTATTCAACATTCACATGGTTCACATGGCTTGATGATCTTCAAAAAAAACGAAACAATTTTTTTTTCAAAAATAATTAATCATTTACTTGGGGAATATTAAAATAAAGTCGTGTCAACAGATCTTGTTGGTGTAAAATCCCCATGTAAATAGTGATGCTGTTGCTAAAGATCAATATAAAGGCGATTATGATGTAAAAAAAATCATTAAAAAAATTATAACTCAACCAGCAAACAAATAATGTCTTCAACTAAAATTTAACAACCAGTTGTTGTGTATTTCCTTCTTTTTGTTTTATATTCATATCGTTTCATAATGTTAATGAAGTGTTAAAAGTTTGATTTTTTTTTTTTTTTTTGGTTTAGCAAAGACTTTTGCATTCATAAATAATATACCGATTTACAGAGAAACTTTACTTTTTGTACGCTCACCACCACCTGTCTGTTAAAACACCTTCAGACGTATGAACGCCAGCCAGCGTTTCTCAATTAAAAATCCATAATTTTTTATTTCAATGGGTATCGTTTGTCTTTATGGGCCCTCATAACAGGGCATCATAAATATTTAAAATGCATTCAGAAAGTGATACATTATGCAGAAGCACAAATATGCATTTTTAAACATTTACTCGTATGTATGTATGTATGTATATATGTGTGTATGTGTATAATAAAATATATTCCAGCGTTATTTACGCAGTGTCGGTCATATAAGTTTTATTATACGAATAATACCGGTGATATAAAATCAAATCGAAATGGGAGCGCTCTTTTAATATTAATGGAGGAAAAATTAAAAAAAATTTTTTGCTTCAATTGGCAAAGTAAACCAACTTCATTTGTATTAGAAAGTTGTGAGAAGAAAATCAAGAGGTTTGAGTATTTATATGATGTCAGACATTCAGTCAGCCTTAAAGGATCGATTGTTATGAACTGTCTGATATCTCTCAATGAACTTGGTACACATTACAAGGTTAAGCTATGTTGGATCACAGTTTATGAAGGCCACTCTGGAAAGAAAAACAACGGGCATGAACTATCCTTTGGTATTTGGACTGAAATAAGTGCTCAACAAGAGCTAACTTAGAGTAGTATCTGGTGTATTTACCGGTCATAGTGATTTTAGACACCATCAACATACATCTTAGGAATTGTCGAAATCAAAGAGTGTAGATTCTGCACAGTGTACATTGAGACATTCACGCACAGTATCATAGAAGTTATATCTCTAACTCTTATATCTTTAACTGAATCCAAAATACTGGTTCTGGGTGCAAATGTTTTGTTCTTAAGAAAAGCCTATTCAAGGCTAAGGCATTTTTAATCGAACGAAACGTATAGAAGTCAGAAAAGGCAATGTTCATGAACATACCGTGAATGGAGCAGAACTTTCCTTCCAATATTTGACGAATAGTTTTTAATCGATGACAGGTAATGATGAAAACAAGAAATTAATGACCGAAACTAACACGAAAACAATTTTTTTACTAACATTTTTACAGCATTTTTATATTAAAACGTTTGAAAGAGTGAAACAACAAGAGAAAAAGTGAAACAACAATTGTCCCAGAGTTATATTTTGTGACGATTGACAGCATAAAAAATAATATTTTTGTGAACACTAGCAAAATTAAAAGAAATAAATTGAGATAAAAATATTGTATGTACTACACATTGTGTAAAAAAAAACTGATAAAAGGACAAGTCATTGTAACAAGGTTGGAGGAAATTGAATCATATGTAAGTATCCAGTACTTTTAAGATTGCTTTTAATTTAAATAAAAATAAATATTCTTATCAGGTCGTGCCAAAACTAGAAATGATGGCTCAATCGAAATTCTCTACAAAATACAAGATAGCTATCAGTCTGTTTGTTGCATGACTGGGGAGATGCATGGCAAACCCCTTGATGAACTCGCATGCATGCTGCCCTTGATGCCACTTGCGGATGGAAAGAAAAAGTTGAAACCGCCAGATTTTACTCAGGTAATGGTAACAAGCACATATTAATACTTTATTATCCTTCTTTACAGATAACATTCGAGCAATGTTGGCAGACGACCTGCATTAGGCAAGCACGTGTTCTTCAACAAGACTGAAAGGTATTCAAATAGGTACATCTATAATGACGTAACAATTAGTAACTTATATACTTGCGCATATAATTACTATCATTAATATATCTTTTCCACAACTTTCAGAACTTTTTCAACTGTATGGACCCATTCAAAACGTGAGTAAGAAAATTGAATGATGTGCATTGTATAGTTAATTAATTACAAATACATTTTTAATTTACTAAATTATTAGTATAAAAAATAATAAATCGTCTTTTATTACAAAAAATGTACACCCATCAGTTTTGACGGGTTTATACATCAAATATGACAAGTCAACTTTGACTAACATTTATATCATCTTTGCTAAGTAAACAGCACTAGAGTGAGAAGCTCAGATATATGTTTTATAGTCGTTAGAATTAATAAGTTAGAGAAGGTTGAAATATCACGTGTACGCAAATGATTCGGTAATTTTTTTCATTTTACCTTTAATTTCTATTACAAAGCCAGTCAATTGACCGGTCAAATGACTGTCACTGTTATTGTAGATTACTCTCTCTCTCTCTCTCTCTCTCTACTGCGTAGTTTTGATGAAGCAAAGTACCATATCATAATTTTTTAACTTTTACGTCTGTCAGAAACACTTAAAGAAATTCAGTCGCTTTGTTAGAAAATTAAAAACTAAAAAAAAGAAAAAATATTGGCTTTTATTTTACTGATCGAGCCTATTTTTGTTGGCGATGAGAAATGGTAAGGCTGTGACCATATGAGTAAAATATTTTTGTTTTTTTAATGAGGAACAAGCCTAATGGCATATCCGAAAAGTATTTAGAATTACACTAAAAGTGAGAAAATCTTCATTGCATTCATAGGTTTTAAGAAAGTTCTCATACATACATACATATCGAGTTTTCACTCTATTTATCATATAATAGAGTAATCCCTCCCGCGTTGTTTGGAACCGTTGTTTTGTACCTGCTTTTTTACTGATGTGGATAGATAAAGAATGCTTTAACGGTTACCATATATTTTTTAAATGATGGTTTGTATTGACTGCCGAGTTATTTAAACCAAATTCTTAAATTTTAACTCTAATTATTCGCAAGATATACAAAAATCATTATTTAAGTTGATGTGAGGTACCATGCACACTTTTTCGATTCCGCCCACTTTCTAGCTGACGGTTTGTAATATCTTACAAGTCATTTAGAACCTTCCATTCTAATCGTTCTTTAGATATACAAAAATCAATATTTAATTTGAGTGGGAGATGCCACACCAACTTATTCAATTTCACCATACTTCGACTGATGATATGTATTGCCTACGAATTTATTTAGACCAAATTCAGAACCTTCCACTACTGCCATTCCAAAGATATACAAAAATCAATGCATTGTCCACGACGTTGTTTGCACCAAATTAAGAAACTTTTACTATTACAGTCTACTATTAAATAACAATTAATGCTTGTGCTGTGTCACGCTCATTTATCTAATAACGCCCACTTTTGGAGTGATGGTTTGTACTATCTAAGAAGTCAATTAGAACAAATTCAGAACCCTTGATATACAAAAATTCTCTCAAATTCTCTTGATATACAAAAATCAATATTTAATTTGTATGGGAGTATCGATTGATGCTGTGTATTAACTACTAAGTTATTTAGACTAAATTCATTAACTTCTACTATTACCGTTCCAAAGATATACAAAAATCAATATTTACTTTGTATGGGAGTATCGATTGATGCTGTGTATTAACTACTAAGTTATTTAGACCAAATTCAGAACCTTCCACTATTACCGTTCCAAAGATATACAAAAATCAATATTTACTTTGTATTGAAGGTGCTACTCCTACTTATCCAATTCGGCCCAATTTTTGACTGATGATTTTTAATGACCACAAAGTTATTTGGACAAAATTTAGAGACTCTTACTATTACCGTTTTAAATATATGGACATATAAATAAACATTTTATATGGGCGTTGCACGGCCTAGTTGAACAATAATGAAGCTACACTCCAAATGAAAGCTTTCTACATACATAAGCTTTTTATATACACATTTTGAAAATATTTTCCAGCTCACGCAAAGCTTGAATGCTGTTACAAATTTCGTTTTCAAGTAAAACTTATGCAATACAAAGGGGTTCACTATGATGTCAATAACTCGCAAACCAATGGACGGACAAAAACCGCGTATACATAAAAACCTTGGTATTGACTTCACTTTTCGTTTTATGGAGTGTATTATTATTCGATCGTACTAAAGTTGACATCATCGGCATCGCCATCGCCATCGCCATCGCCATCGCCATCGCCATCGCCATCGCCATCGCCATCGCTATCGCCATCGCCATCGCCATCGCCGTCGCCATCGCCATCGCCATCGCCATCGCCATCGCCATCGCCATCACCAGCACCACCGTCATTGCGACTTATGTACGAGTATTTGCTTTTAAAGGTTTTTCTTTCATATTTTTTTCTTTTTTATTGTTTGTTTTGTAGTTGCAATTGCAGATATTAAAAGTGAAACTTCTTGACGAATGACTGCAACTGAAAATAAAACTTGGTTTTATTTATTTTTCTTATTTTTGTTAGTGTTGTTGTTGTCTTGTGCAAAAAATAAAACAAATTGAATGCAAAAAAAAGGAAAAGAATAATATTAAATAAGACATTAAAATACGGAGACAAGATGTTATGTGTGGTGGAAAAAAGAAAAAAAGAAAATAAATGCAGAGGTGAGTAGTGGAGGAGAAGGTAGAGCAGTAGCACGACTGCTGACCCATTTTACTTCAGCTGTGTCATTGTTTGATTTCATGTTAAATAAAACACTTGAAATATTATGATTATTATTATTATCATTCTCTTTTGTTGTTGTTGCTGCTGTAGTTATTTAAACATGATTTATGAAAAACCACAAACTTCAAAAACAGAAACAACAACAATTCTTTTAACGATGTAATGCTAAAAAAAAACTACAAATTGAAGGCAATGCTCTCGTATTAAAACTAAAAAAAAAACTCAACAATGTGATAAGGAATGTGATAAAGAATAAAATTATTCGATTTCCGAAAAGTGATCAAACAGATTTTCTCTTGATTTTTCTACACAAACCAGTAATTTTCCTAATTTGACTAAAAAAAAACATAAAAATCCAATAGTCTGGGATATTAATTTAATATTGGCTGCGTTTTGAAGCTACATAACAGAATTAAATCAAATTGTTCAATTAAAGGGATTTTCAATCAGATCCTTGTTTTTCAAAACAAAATAACACAAAACAATTCACATTTTTATTGTGTAGAATTGGCACATTAGGTGGCGCAAAAGTATTATTAGCGATCTGAGATCGCTACGTACGTTGACTAAAAATGTCTCGAACTTTAACCGACATTTTCATACTGGATTTTTATTATTTGAATGAAATGTTCGAGTGAAATGAAATTGTAACAAATGCCAAATCTTCTATTATTTATATGTCATTCTTCCCACTATCGCTGGAAAATGTATAAAATCTATCTTATCACTCTCGCTGGTTAATTTATAACAAAATGGGCTCCAATCATTCTACTATTGCTGTTTAATTTATAAGAAATTTGTGTCCAATTTTTCTACACTTGCTGCTCAACTTATAACAAAACGGGCTCCAATCTTTCTAATATCAGTCATTAATTTATGGAAAAACACTCTTCAATCAGCTGCAATAAAACATATTTTCTTTTCTTTTTAAAATTGATTTGAATAGAAAGAAAAGACGGTCTTAGCTTTCCGGATCTTATTAATAAAATATTCATGTAATTATCGTAATAATTAAATTAAAAAAAACGTTCTTTTAATTAAAAAAAGAAAAAGTGCAACAATTTATGCATAATGTTGATGGGCAGAAAAAAATAAAAAAATTAAAAATGAAAAATAGAAATAATGATGAATCAAAAAAATTCTTATAATTCCAGAGATGGATCACTTGATTAGCAAAGTGATTAAAAAGACAAAAATGCCTGCTCGCAATCCAAATTAAGCAACACGTTGAACAGTATAAAACAAAGTACACAGTTATGATGATGGTTCAGGCGTTAATGATGATTATGATAATGAAGATTTAACACTTGTCTTCGAAAGACATCATCAGTCTATAAAACACATACATACTATAACTAACACAAGACATTCCAAGTCTTTGTGCCAGTGGGGTAGAGGGTATTCTTTATTGTTGTGATGACTGGCTGACTAAGAAAAATGCCATAAAAAAATTTAAAATTAATAAGACGGAATAAAAAAAAAAAAAAAAAAAATGGAAAGAAAAAAAATTGCAAATAAATAAATTTATTATTATGCAACAAACACAATGATGATGATGACGATCATCATCATCGTCTGTTTAAAGCAGCAACAGCAGCAATAGCTGCTTCAACAATTTAATAAACTGAACTATGTGTTCAATTACAGATACGCATACTCTCTCTGGGTTAATCATGAATTTTTTGTTTTTTTTTTCTTCTGTACTTTTGTAAAATTATTTTAATTTTTCTTACGCGTTTAGGAATTTGGATTATGTTACAGGATTTCAGGGATTAACACAAATCAAATAGAAATTAATTTGCGATTATCTATTGGAATAGTGGAAATTCTTAAATAGAAAACTTGAAACAAGTTTTTCTGAAGCCAAATACTCCGAAGAGTCACTCGTACACTGCAAAGCACATTTCATTTTATGAAACATATTAACTACGTATGTATGTATTGGAGACGATGACTTGGTAGATGAGAAATTAATTTGATTTTAAAATTTAAATTGAAATTTAATTGTATAAAAAGGGGGAGGGGACTCTTGTCATTTTTCTAAGCAATTTACTTATAATTCTCTTTCTAATTATAGGTTCAGATTAAGTGTTTGCAACTTTGAAAGATTGTTGCAAATGATTGCATGTTTTTGTGTATTGGGGTTGTAAGCATTGATTTTAGATACAGTCTAAGTCCTACTTCGGTATACATACATATGCACATGGACATTTATTAGGAATTTTATAACCTTTTAGGAGTAGTGAGAATTCGTAATTTTTTTTATTGAAACATACATGTGAGAATATCAGTGAACATGAATATGAATAATGAAAAAAAACATTTCCGAGTTAAGATATAAATTTTTGTGGCGTTATTGTTGCAATAGTATTTAAAATTTTGGTCTTGAGATGGTCTAAAGTAGAACGCTTGTTAGCTATAGAACCATATTATGATGTTTCCAGTCGTAGAAACTTATTGTATTAGGCAAAGTCAACTTTTAATCTTTAAAAGTTGGGCAATGATAAAGTAAATGTTAAGAAGTAGCTGATATGGCTTCCGCAATCACCGCATGTTTTACATGTACTCTTCTTGACAGTTTCGATTCTTACTGTGTTCTTCGACTATCCTTTTATCCTATTCTCTTACTTCGACTATCCACATTTCGCCAAATTCTTCTGGTTTCCTAACAAGTGGATTTATTTATGAACAATTTTCGATGTGCTATGTGTGAAAATTGGTCGGAATATTGCTTAGTTCAGTCTACTGTCCTAGAACTTTAGAACTCTTTGTGGAAAATTCTTCAGCTATTATAAGAAAACTGATAGGGTTGATCGTTATAAAGAATTTTTAGCACGTTAAACATTCGTTTTATTTGAAACAAATAACTCATCAACTATTTGATCAATTTTCGAACCATCCGTGCCTTAGAAAATATTATTTTAATCGAAAAGTTTTCGGCATAACTCATGTGTGGTGGTCACATTGTTCCGATTTGAGTTTTTTTTTTTTTTTTTTTTTTTGTTAAGTTGGTACATCTGTTATTGATATTTTCGCTAAATCTTAGCGTTTTAGCTTGTCATTTGCAAAAGCAATGTAGCCAAGAGCAAATCTATCTCTATGTGTGTTTATGTTTTTTTATAATTTTAGAAACAGCTGCTGGTTTTTTAACTCGGTTGAATAGATAGAAGTAACAGGGAGCGAAATCATTTGCATTTTCGTCAAAATATTTCGTATAGTGATAGCACTGTGCGACGGTGCGTTATCATGGTGCAACATCCACGAGTTTTCTGCCCATAATTCTGGTCTCTTTCGGCGAATTGCTTCACGTAAACGTCTCATAAGGCTCAAATAATACTCTTTGTTTGCAGTCTGGCCTTCTAGCAAAAATTCGTGATGCACTACATTGTTGTAATCCACGATAACCATGATCATGATTTATATCATGTGCCTTTGATTGAAACACACACGACGTTTTCTGACTAAATTTGAAGATCTTACTATACCAATAGTTTACAGGTAAAGAACTTTGTATCTTTTTGTCCGAATTCACTTTTGTGCAGAGATTACTCAAGTATGAAATAAAGCCTGTAAATCTTCTCCGTAGCGGCCTTAGGCTGTGCTTCAGGTTACACTGGAACTTACAATTTACCACTTACAGGGTACAAACTACAGACCTGCTAGCCTGTTTTAAAATAAGATTTTGCCTAATGTTACATCATAGCATTTACTGGTGACCAGTCACATCTAAAGAATGAAGAATTAGTTTATAGACTAGGTATAGTCTACCGTTCGAAGAGGTATGAAGTGTCTTTAGATTAAGAGCTTAGATGTCCCTATTGTTAAGGGTTAGATGTCAATATATTTCTTTAAATACTATGACCTTGAAATTTATTTTTAATTTTTTTAAACATTTGTTTTTTTTCGTTCTGTGACATTTTTCGAAAAAGTTATTAAAAAAGTGGTCACTCTTGTCTTATGACTTTCGAATGGAAATTTGAGTAAAAATCTTTAAATGAAATAGAATTCAATCTCTTATCGGCTTAAAGTATCTGGAAATGTATTTCAATGGGAATTTCTGTTGTTCATTATTTATTATTGTTGCAGTTGTTGTTGTAGTATTTAATTGTATTGTTTTTACAATTGAATGGCATTAAAATGTCAATTGTCAGGTTAAATTAACATGAATAATTTGAAAGAAAAAGAGAAAAATAATAACAACAACGGCAACAACAACTACAATAATTGTAATTAAATAACATTTAAACTTAAACAAAGTGGAAAGAAATCCAAAATCAACAGCAACAACAACAATAATAAACAAAACAAAAAAACAAAACAAAATTATACACAATTTTCAAGTTCAAAGTATTTAAAAGTAATTTGTAATTGAAACACGTGAGAATTTTACAACAACAATAGAACAAAACACAGAAAATGGTTATACACAATTACATACACACATACATACAAACATACTCGTACATACATATATATGTACTTGTCAATACACAAATATCTATACATTTCTGTAGATTTTGTGTGTGAGTGTAATTAACGTGTACACTACTTGTACATATTCTTCTATTCTAAACAGGCAGCTCACTCTTTACACACTCGTCTTCATAACAACCACATTATGTCAGTCAGTCAGTCAGATAGCATGGCTAGTATTTCGTGTTCTATAATTTCGTAGGAGTATTTGTAATTCGAATACTTTTTTTTAATTAGAAATTTAACAATTAAGTTTAGCTTGCAGATATGTTTGTATTTGTTTGTGTATTAAGTACAATAAAAAGTTGATAGAATACAGTTGCTGCAAATATGTATATTGCGTACATTTGAATTGATATTGTTAAATGGGAAAATAACTTAAGTGCGAGCTACAACGCTTGTACTTTACAATTATAAGGAAATTACATATAAAGTATTATTATTATCATTATCATATGGACCAGTCGCTATTGCAAGACACTGCGACCCAAAAGATCTATTATGCCTCTTTACATACATAAAAGTAACACTTAGAGCAGAATTTAATGACATTGCTTGCAGTCGGTACCATTTATAGCTACAATTTTATCCCGTTATTATAAATTCTTTTATTTTCGTCTTTCATATTAATCTCTTGTGTCCTTAACATTACCGACTTCTAATAGACAGAAAGTGTAAGGCGTTCATCTAAACGTAAAATGTGTTTAATTGATGGAAATTACAGGGGAAATCACTCTTTGTTGCAACAGGCCTTGCAAGTTTCGCAGACGTAGCAAACATTGAATATCTGCTACATTTTACTACTTTACAAAAAAAAAAATTACATGAAAGTGACATTTTCCCCTTCACTTATGCATATTTGCTACACAAAAAAGCATTATAAGTTTGCTATACTTAAGCAGTCATGTTTTTTTATATTTTGTTTACATACCCCAAACACTTAAACCAGTTTTTACACGGCAGACAAATTACAAATGATACCTTGTAAAAAAGTATGTAAAGACAGGGTTAGGTGTAAAATAAATAGAATATTGTAAAATATATTTTCTTTTTTTGACAAAATTTTCAAAAAGTATTCAATATTTATTTGTTTTAATATTTAGCATATGTGCTAAATTGCAGACTTAACACATGCTTAGCATAGACCAACTTGGATTTTTCTATTGTCACCATTGTGTTACTGGCACGTTCTGTCACTCGATTCTGTTGTGGTGTGACATTAGGGTTGACAGACGTCGTTGATTTCGCTTGACTTACAAGTATTTTTACAGCTGGTCAAGAATCAAGAAAAATGTTGGTATTGGTGGCGTGGTATACTGGTTAGAGCGCACGCATAACAACTCAAACGACCCAGGTTCGAACCTCAGCATAGGAAATGACGAAGAAAAATTTAATTGTGGTTTCGAATGTTTAATAGAGAGGCTTCAATTTCTCTTCAAGAATCAAGAAAAATGATGGTTATAGTGGCGTGGTATAGTGGTTAGAGCGCACGCATAACAACTCAAACGACCCAGGTTCGAACCTCAGCATAGGAAATGACGAAGAAAAATTTAATTGTGGTTTCGAATGTTTAAGGCTTCAACCTTCAACTTCTCTTCAGACAACTCCATTTAAAAAATAAAAAAATTAAAGAAGAATCACCCCTGATCTTCCCGCATACTTCGGGCGATGATGACAAACATCAGACGAGAATGATCAGGAAAACACAATGCTAAAGTAAAGACCATCAACAATTAGCAAGGATCTTCACCACTACGCAAAATCATATGGGGGAAGCTGCAGTGGATTAATCATCTACTTAGCTTGAAAGATCAAACTGATTGAAGAAACTGAAACAAAGCAATGGGTGCTTTGTTGAAACAAAGCAATGGGTGCTTTGTGGAAAGCCAATATGCCCCCTAGAGCAGTGACGGAAAAAAGGATTTTTTTAAGTTTTTCTTACACAAAGTTTTGTAAAAAGCTATTAAACAAGTTATTAAATTAATAACATGAAGCGTTTTCGGCAGGGTTGGCAAAAACCAGGTTTTTTTTTGCTTCCAAATTTCTATTTCTATTTCGACAATATTTTTTATTTGTCAGTAAAATTGGTTGTTTTAGTATTTATAATGCAAGTTTGTTTTCTTGCTGGGATCAAGACTGCATTGTGTACTATGAACGGCTAAACTCGGTGAATGGAAGAGACTGCAATTATTTCGTTAGAATTAGAAGAGTTCTGCATAGATTGAAATAAATTACAATCTAAATGTGCAAGGTCTGGGTTATATGGTGGATGAATCAAAAGTTTCCAGCCAAGCTCTCTGCCGGGTCTCAAAGATGTGTATTGTCTGACGTTGTCTTGATGGAAGACAACACCTTTGCTGTTGATCAATTCTGGCTGTTTTCATTGAATTGCTTGCTTCAAACTTGTTAATTGATGACAGCATATGTCACAATCAACCGTTTGGCCAGGCTGTAGAAGCTGGTAATGACCAATTACCTTTCAATGCCACCACAGAACGAACTCCCATCTTTCTACTATGGCTGCTTATGGCTGCTTAATTTATATCAAAACGAGCTCCCACCTTTCTACTATGACTGCTTAATTTATTCTATAATGGGCTCCCACCTTTCTACTATGACTGCTTAATTTATTCTAAAATGGGCTTCCATCTCTCTGCTTATCGCTGCTTAATTTACACCAAAACGAATTCCATCTTTCTCCTATGGCTCCTAATGGTTGCTTAATTTAAACAACAATGGACACCGATCTTTCTACTATCGCCACTTAAATGGGCAAAATAGGCTCCTATATTTTTACTATGACTGCTTATGGCTGCTTAATTTATACCAAAACGGGCTCCCATCTTTCAACATGGGCTCTCATCCTTCTACTAACGCTTCTTAATTTTTATCAATACGGACTCGCTTCTTTCTACTATGGCTGTTTAGTTTATAACAAAATGGGCTCTCTTGTTTGCCTATCATCAATGTTCAATATTTCAATCAATTTTGAATGCTTACTCATAGTCAATAAAGCACAAGATGACATCTTTTTTGATGTCGCGGTAGTTTTGAACAAAAGCCTGTGCGGAAAACAAAGCTTCTTCCAAATTGAGTTCGATCGATATGTTCTTCTTATTTTTTTACACAATTTTCTTCACAAAGCCTTCAGATATAATACATTCGCAGGTTTTTTATTCATGTTTAATAACTTTTTAAAATTTAATTTTTAAAAGTGGACTCACACATACAACCAATTCAAAGCCAATTCCTTTTTTTACTTTGATAGAACAAGTATCAGCTTTGTGCTGCTTACAAGCACACGCTCAAGGAAAAACGTATTCATTGTGGTTAATGCCACACCCAGCATCATTACCTTTCTTGGTTTTGTCAACGTCTGCGAAGCTTCACCTTACCTTATCTATTGTCTTTTGCGAACGTTATTTTCGAACCTGATCCACTTTTCATTGCCCATAATCATTCGGACTTCAAACAAGCTATAATACTGAATGATACAATTGATATTACCAGAGATATTAAATTTTATAGCCATTTACCGACAATTTGTAACCAAAGTTTTTCAAATACCCAATATTTTAGACTTTTTTCTATAAATGTTAAGAATTTTGTAATATTGAATCTGGCAACTCTATGTGAGGTTGATATTCTCCTTGTCCAAAACTGAATTAAAATCAGAATTAACGAATTCTCCGTGGCGATAGATCCTTACCAACTTTATTTTGAAATTGGTTTGACATTCGATCATATCCTTAAAGGTCTTGAACTTCTCAAAGATGTCGGCTTTTGCCGTATATGTCATCAAAAATTTATTTAAGACTGCAATTTTTATACATCTTCTATTTTCGTACTGTCTTACTTAAACTTACATAATTCGTATCTTTACTTAGTTTGCCTAAAAACCAACGACAGCACCAAAAGATAAATTCTACTCTTAATGTAGTCACTCCGTGTTCATCTAATGTGCCATTTCCTGTGTCAGAAAAAAGAAATCTGAGAAAGAAGAACAAAAAAAAAGAGAAGAAAAATGTTTTTATAACTCGAATTGAAGTGTGGCAAAATGCTTAAATATTTTTTTCGTAGATTTTTTTCGCCTTAACCCATGTACAATGGGATGGTATACTCTAATGTGGGAAGAAAAAAATTGAAATTCTGTAAAAACAAAATTATAAAGAGATTGTGGCAAAAATTCATTTCACGTTGTATTGCAACTTTTACTTGTAATCGTGACAGCACAAGTCGAACGTTTAGATTTTTCAAAAAAAGGTAATCAATCCAGAGACAGTCACGATGTACGAAATTGGTATGATGGAGAATGTTGAATGAAATTACGAGAATTACTGGAGAAATGTAGGCATACGAACCAAAATCAATGTGTGTTTGTTTGTATGTATGCATGTATATATGTATGTTTGAAGTCTTTAGACGGCTAAATAACTAAACCGATTTTCTTGAAATTTTCACTGTATCCTAGAAGGAGACATAGGCTACATTTTTTTTCGTTAGGGTCAGGGAGAGAGGTACCACCCATACAAACCAAATATTAATAATCACATATCTAAATAACTATATCAGCCAGAGTCATACAACTTTGCCCCAATTACTTTCGTATGAAACTGATTTATTAGAAAAAATGTCGGGCGGGTATAATCAGGGGGAGAGGTATACCCTATACAAAGCAAATTTTACAAATTATCTTAATCTGAAAAACTATTATAGTGACAGTCTTCAAATTTTGTTCCAATCACTTTTCTATGAAACTAATTTACGGGAATGAATATAGGGCAGATATAATCAGGGACAGAGGTACCCCCCATATAAAGCAAATATTTTCGATTACTATTACACTGATTGCTATAAAATACTACTCGTATATACAAATAAATGTGTGTTTGTTTGCAGAAGGTAAACAGCTAAAACGCAGGTCCCCCAGTCTTTCTGGAAGGAACTATAGGCTATTTCAAATGTTTTAATATGGACTGGAAGGGTACAAAATGGAGAAAAAGGGTAAAAACTAAGATGGGAGTAGCGAAGCACGCCGGGTTTTATCTAGTTTTCTATAAATATTTGAATATGAAAAAGCAATTCGCTTGATGTATTCTATTATTTAACTGTTAGAATACACCAGAGAGCAGAGAGCAGTTAGAATGGTGATTTCTTTAAATAAACATGCACCAAAGATGGCTGTTGTGTGACTGTCGGCCAAGAAAGCCGAGAAAGGTTAAATTAATTAGCAGTAAAGAAGTTTAATGTCGATTTTTGATGTGAAACTCTTCATAATTGCAAGGTAACTTAACATTTTGAAAAGCAGATTGTGGCATAAGGTATGTTATTGTCGGCTTTGTTTGAAATCAAGTAGTTAACTTAACTTTCTATTTAAAAAAGTGACCTAATTAGGACAGTCTTTAGCTATAGTTTAAGTAAATTTGTTTAATAAGTTTCTGTCTTCAATTTTTTTTTACGATTTTTATTTGTCTTCAATCGAAATTGATAACGAAACTTGTTTTCTTATTTTTTCTCTTTTGCTAATAATACAATATAAGCAGCCCACAGTGCCATTGCTTAAGCAAGCAACGTCGGAGGATTTCCTTCGTCTGTTGTTACGAATTTAAGATTAAAGTGGATTGAAATGCAATACTTTTATTCTGTGGCAAAGCTAAATTGAAGTTCTTATTCTGTTTACTCGTTTTTCGCTTCATAGTTAGTTGTTACTTGACTTGCGGATGAATTTGTCTTCTTTCTTCTTTTGCTGCTTTAAGTTGATTGCAACAATACGTTGCAAGTATTTTGTATATACGAGTACGTATGTATACAACGTGGCCTAGTTATTGAGGTTTTTTCTCTGTCGTTGACTCCTTAACGGGTTTCATAATATTAATGTGATGAATATTAAATTGCTTTTACATTTAAACACTTCTACTCGTAATGTCGACTATCTGGCACAGTGTGGTCGTATTAGCTTTTTTAGAGCTAAAGTAAGCTTAATTTAGTTGGATTTAGTTTTGCAATTTTTTATTTAGCTTTTAGCCTTTTTTTTTGTTTTTGTGAAAATGTATTCAGTGTTTTCTGGCCTTTCTGAAATGCAAATAGAGAAGTATAATAGAGCAAACTCATTCTTATGTGGCAACCGTATGAAATCGTTGTAATAAATAATAAAGCGTCCGCCAAATAATTTCTTTTTTAAATGCTATAAAAAAAACTACTGAATATTTTCTCAAATTTCTTTTTTTATTTGAAAGTAAAATCCTTCCGGTTAATAATGGAAAATAATTTCATTCAAATGGCTGCCTTGGCTGGCCATGCAGTAGCCTACACGATCGGTTCAATTTTTGCAGCTGTATTTCACCAATGGCTTCACGAATATTGTCCTTTAAAGCGTCAATTGTCTCTGGCTTGTTGGCGTAACACTTATCTTTGACGGCACCCCACAAACGGTGTCAAATCGCAGCTCCGAGGTGGCCAAACGACATCAGCTCTGCGGCTGATAATGCGATCTTCAAAAACAAGGCGTAAAACATCGAACGTAGCGCCGTCCTGTTGAAACCAAATGTTGCTAATATCCTCCTCTTCAATTTTTGTGAACAAAAATTCGTTCAACATGGCCCGATAACGATCGCCATTGACTGTAACGGCCACTCCTTGCTCATTTTCGAAGACAAATGGCCCAATTATGCCTCTGGACCAAAATCCGCACCAAACAGTGACTCGTCTTGGGTGTATCGACTTTTCAATGTATACGTGCGGGTTTTCTGTGCCCCAAATGCGACAATTTTGCTTGTTTACATGCCCGCCAAGATCAAAATGAGCTTCATCTGAGAAGATGATTTTTTGGCAAAATCGGCATTTTATGTAAGCCGATCGCAGGCCCAGTTTCTCAGCGCTGTTCAAGCGTTTTGGAAAAAAGAGAAACTAATGTGGAGAATGTAAAGAGAATAAAAACTCTGGGAAAAAGCAAGATCGAAATCCCTTGATACTAAGAGCCACCTCACCAGCCAGCTGATTCTCGACACACATCCCTCCAGGTCACAAATTCTGGCGGACGCAATCTCACTAAGGACACTGAAAAAGCCCTAATCTAGCAACCTGATTCTGCGTTTCTGGAGTGCAAGGCAAAGACACAGAATGCGTTTTACTGTCTCAGGCTTCCCTTGATTACCTGCCACACAATATTAGTTCAGATTACTAACGGGTCTATTTACCGGACACTGTGGTCTTAGATATGTCAGTGTATTTTAGTAAATGTTGAGGATTATTGCCATCTGAACATGTACTGTGTGAGTGTCTAGCGATCTCGGCCCGAAGCATTAGGTGCCTGGAGTAGGCTGTGCTGACTTCAAGTGAAGCATTTCTTTTCTCACTAAACATGATATTGGCTTTATTCCCAGCCTCAATCTAATGTAGTGAACTTATGGGGCTGCACAAAGGATCCTTCGGGTCGACGACAACTTTGACCCTGACCAACATAACATAATATAACAGCTGGAAGAATAATTTGTTTACTTCATCTAAAAATCTGGTCACACTGTTCTGACAGTTGTTTTTATTTTTTCTTCTTTATTCTCTCTCTCAGTTTTTTTTAGTTTTTATTTCTCACCGTTGTTTGCTGCAAAATACTCTAATAAATGCATACAAGTTGCATATATAATATTGAAAAAAATTGAAACGATAAAGAGGCCTATGTAAGAAATTTTTTTATATCATTTTCATGTTGATTAGTCTTTAAGAAGTCAAATATACATTGATCGTAGCAGATACTCATGTAAGTAGACTTGCATAATAGTTAGTTGGCAAATACTGATTGTTTGTAAGGAAGACGATAATTTTCTATGTGAAATAAAAAAAGTAAAGAATAAAATTAAAAGGTATAAGGATTACCAGTAGCGTTAAATAGCAATAGGAAGAAAGAAAAAGAATTTCCATTTTAACAGAAAAATTATAAAAAGCTTTGCTAAAAATTAAGTTTCACTTGAGTAATTTCTTAAAAAAAATTTTTTATTTTATTTCAGTTCTGGAGATAAAAATTTGTTGTTTTTTAATAAATTATTTCTTATTTTTTTCTAATACATATGAATGTATGTATGTATGTAATATAAAAAACAATTGCGACCCTGAAGATATTCTCATCATGTAATTATAATATAATGCTATTGTTGTTGCTGTTATTTTTGTAATTATTACAAGATGTTTTCTTTGTAAACGGAACAGAACAGATTACTGGTTATTTACCAGCAGCAGTCAGGCAAATGTAGCCAATCAAACAATTTGAACTTTAGACACTGATGTGGAGGTAAAAACACTTCTTCACGTTAACGCTCAAGTTAAGAATTTAAAATTGTTCTCATATCTATGAAAGATAAACAATTTAGTTGTAATAACATTTGAATTTGCAAGGAATTTATTGCTTTTATTCTAGAATCCGGATGTGAAATTGTTTGCTAAATGCTTTTATTTAAAAATGATTTTTATTTCCTATGTAAATAAATTCGTTCCATTTTGGCTTAAACCCACTCCTCAATCAATTTTCAAATAAAACTTCAAAGAAATATGATGTTTTTTATATGGGAAACTAGATAAAACCCGGCGTGCTTCGCTACCCCCATTTTAATTATTATCTTAAATGTTATCTTAGTTATATTTTGCCCCATTCCGGTCGAAATCCAATAATAAACATAAGTTGACTTAATGAGCTACTCCCCATTGCAGTAAAAAGGAAATGCTATGTGCATTACAAAAGTTTTTAAATTTGTTTTCAACTTTTATTTTCAATATAAGTATCAGCACTACTAGAAATAGCCCACAAAGAGGTGTCCTATCGCACTTAATGTGGAGTCTAGTTGTTAATGAACTTTTAGGAACATTATCTATGGCGGGCATGGACTGTTAGGGCTATGCAGACGACATAGTTCTGATAGCAAGGTGTAAGTTAGAGGATACCTTGTGTAAAATCATACAGAGGGGACTTAGAATAGTGAATCGATGGTGTATGACGGAGGGGTTAAATATTAACCCGGGCAAAACCATGGTGGTACCATTCACTAGGAAAAATAAACTTCCTGAGTGGAGAAAATAC
This sequence comes from Wohlfahrtia magnifica, assembly GCA_023159175.1. Classification (NCBI taxonomy): domain Eukaryota; kingdom Metazoa; phylum Arthropoda; class Insecta; order Diptera; family Sarcophagidae; genus Wohlfahrtia; species Wohlfahrtia magnifica. The sequence continues at coordinate 2,200,422 of JAKWBJ010000537.1, forward strand.
CACCAAGAAAGGAGGTTGAATATCTAAGACTAATACTGGAAGGTAAGCTGAAGCAGAAAGCTCAGATTGCGACATATGGAACCGTTGCATGGGCGACAGTAAAGAGTTTGGGGACAACCCAGGCAGAGATTAATAAGGTACAAAGATTAGCGTGCGTAAGCATAACTAGGGCAATGAGAACTTGTCCCACAGCTGCTTTCGAGGTTCTATTGAACCTTAGTCCGCTGTATTTGGCATAGGAATCATGATCATGAGATGAGTTGGGTACGAGGTTATGCGGGGGTGGTCGATTACTCTCTCCCTGGCTGTCCTGTGGACAGGAGTATGAAAATCTACGTCTTTGGCAAATGCTTGAGGACAAGACTGAGTAATAGGAGTGAGTCTATACTGTTTTAGAGAAGGGATCCTTTGTAATACACGGATGGGTCAAAGACGGAAAGTGGTACAGGCGCTGGAGGGTTTGGCCCTAGGAGGGAATATTCGTAACCTATAGGAAAACTCACCAGCATATTAAAATCGAAAGTTTATGCAATTGAGATATGTACTCAATTTAACCTGGAGAGGAAATATAGAGGACAGGACATAGCCATACTATCTGATAGTCAGGCCGCCATTCGAGCACTTGGCTCCTATGAGGTTGACTCAAGGTTGGTTTGGGAATGTTTGGGTAAACTGAACCAGCTGGGCAGGAAGAATAGGGTCAGCTTATGCTGGCTCCCGGGTTATGTAGGAATTCCGGTAAATTAAAGGGCCGATGAAATGTCTAGAAAGGAAGCTTTCACTCCACTGGTGGGTCCAGAACTTTTTTGTGGACTGGGAGGGGGGCCTGAAAGGGAATACTCAACAAAAATGAGGATAACGAGAGGCGGGTATTCTTCTCTGGCCGTTCGGGTCTAAGAAGATCTAAATTTTGTTGGGTAGCTATAACAGGAGAAGATTTGAGGATGCTGACCAAGCTATTGACCGGTCATTGCAGAATCAATGATTGAAATGGGATTGGTCTCAAGCCCAATGTTCAGATTCTGTGTTGATGAAATCGAATCATAAAAGCTCATACTGGGTTTATGTGAGTTATTGATGTACTCTAGGAGGAACTATCTATGTAGAGAGTTTTCGAGGTTGGTACCAAGAGGCATCCTGAATTTAGTAAGATATACGAAGTTTAGGGATATATTATAGTACTTTTGTACCTAACTGATGATAATAATACAACTTTTATTAATTTTTATTTTAGTTTGACTGTGTTTTTCTTTTCAAATTGAAACGTTTAAATATATTGCCAATTTTAAGCAGCGTTGTCAGTGAACAAAACAAAAAAATAGATAAAACGTGACTAATGTCCAATAAATTGGTCATTTGTCGACTTATTTATGTAACAAATTAATTAATTAACAATTATAAAATAAAATTCGAAATAAAAATAAAATAAATAACGTAATTTAATTAATATTTCAAGGTACTTTGATTAAACCAGTGATTAATGTTCTACTTGACGTTCAGAACACAAATTAGTACCATTAGCTATGCATTAATTAGTACTTTGGTTGATAATAAAGACCTTAAGGTCAATAAAATTACTTCTTAATGTTTTTGTTTTGTTTTGTTTTTATTTTTCTTTCTTTATATATACAATAAAATTTTACTTATCGTTCTCAAGTTTTATAATTTATTTTCTTTTTGCTTTATCTTGTCTTTCTAGTCTTCAAATGAAATCTTTTTAATTAAGTGCCGACCATTTAACGTTTGTCTTCAAGATTTTCTCTACAACTCTTTCATTCTAGTCTGTCTATTCGTTATATATTTTTTTTCTTTTAAGAACCCTCTTTCACCTCTAATGAGTTTTAGGGAGCAAAAGGTGAATACTGTGTTAAGTAAAGTCTAATTGAAACAATATGATACTCCTTGTGTAGTTATAGTTGCACTTGCTTTATTTGGAACGAGAAAATTAAATCCATTTGAGTGACATTTTTGCCTTGGGGGCATACGAAGAGCGCTCGTGCTCAGATCAAAGATGTTCTTTCATATTCTCATACTCTAATGCTGCAGTTAAATGTTAAACAGCAGCAGTCGTTGAAACTCAAACCAGAAGAAGATGCAACAGAAGAAATGATTTTGTGCAACAGCAATAATACAAAATGTCTTTAAATTTCCACTTTAAAGTTACCTATAAAGACAACTTCTTGCTTGTAAAACAAACAACACAAGAAAATACTCGTAATAATGTCGGCAACAATGAAAACGGGTGGATACTATCAATGAATAAGTCTAATCAATGTTTCTGTAAAGAGAAGTGCGAATATTTGTAGGGAGTTTAGCTACTTATGTATTTACAATTCACTATGATTTTCACTTTGACATGCTCTACGGATTGTTTTGACAGGCACGAGTAATTGTGCCAACATTCTGTATAAAATCTCATCGTGGTCTGGTGACTATTCGTTTCTGGCCACAAAAACTATTAAGGGATATGTTTATTTTTTATTTTTAATACAACACTGCTAAAATTAACTACTATTACTGGACCATTGAAAATTTCTGAGAAAGCTTCGTCTAATAGTTTGTTGTTTACGTTCAGGTCGTCATGCCAGAATTATTCCATAGAATCCATGGAATTATTTTGAACGACAGAAGAATGAATGTTTTAAAAATGGCTAAGACTATATCCATCCATCTCAACCAGGGTTGGCAAAAACCCGGGTTTTATTGGGTTTTATAACTGCTTCCAAATTCCGTTGAAGTCGACAATATTTTTTATTTGCTTATACAATCACGTTATTTGAGTATTTATAGTGCAATTTTGCACTCTTGATGGGGTTAAGGCGACATTGTGTACTATGAGCTACTAAAACTCGGTGATCGAAGCAGACTGCAATTACTTCGCTTGAATTATAAATTATGAGAAAAACGACCGGAATATAAAAAAGACATGATTAAGTCATTCTATTGCATGATACACCCGACCTCATGTCGCAAAAGTTTCAAAACAATTATGAGAAACGATCAAATGCCGCATCTGCCGTATTCTCCGAACATTGCTCCGTCGGCTATTGCGACAGATACAATATACTCACACCTCTTTATACGGTCTTGCTTTACATGGCATTTCGCTATAACGGCGTGTTTATATTACGGAACATTTTCGCTTTTTAGCGCAAATTAACTCATTCTACGGGTAAAAAACCGTGGATTCTCCGTTTTTTTTTTAATGTAAGGGAAGCAACTGCAACATGTATTCATCTCGTTTAAAGGCATTTCGATTTACGGCCTACATTTTCAGAAACTATCTTGGCCGTATAAAGAGGCATGAGTTTATCTTTTAACATGTCACCGAATCATTTCCTTTGAAGAAATACAAAATAAAGTTGGAGCGCCTTAAAAGACGAGAACTTTTTCTGAGACGGGATTTGGAAATTGGCTAAGAGGTGTAGAAAAAATGAAAGCAGTGATTTGATAAATTTGTTATTTCATTACCTTTTTGAGGTTCAAAACGGAACAAATAAATTTGTAGTCCCAATACGTAAATTACATCAATTTTTTTGTCAATAAACTACGAAAACCTTAAAATAAAAAAAACCCACCCGGGTTTCTTTAAATATGATACCCAATGAAACCTGGGTGGGCTTAATTGGGTTACCCAGTGGGTTGCCAACTCTGATCTCAACTGTATGTGTATCAAAAAGAAAATTACGAGCGAAATTTTGCGACGCGATCATTCGCACTTGATAATAAACGCAAGCGTGTGATTCATAGCTACCCACCGGAGACCAAAGAACATTAAAAATATTGTGACACGATTGCTGGAGGAGAATAATATTTAGAGTTTTTTTTTCAGTAAGACCAGCACTCAGGGGATAGCCCTACTCAGGCAGTGCATTGTGCTGGTACTAGGAAAATAGTTTGCGGGAAGGAGGATAGATAGAGTAGTGTCTGTGGACGTTCGATTTAAATTTGCTCATGTCGTAAGTGGCAGGAAAGACATTCGCAGGAAGATTGTTCCACAAACGAATAGTGCGACCAAAGAACGAATTCTTCCTATAATGCGTTCTACGATTTACTGGAAATCAACTAGAAAGGGATGAGCTCTACGAAAAATACGAGTACTACGTACAAATATATGATTACTAGGAATTATTTCCTTAATTTCGTCAGAATACATTCCGTTATAGTACCGATCGAACAATGAAACACACACCACTTTGCCACGATGCTCTAATGAATCGATAGAATTGGCTACCCTATCGCCATTAATAAGAACCTTCGCCCTCTCCTGTACGCGGTCGAGAAGCTCCAAAATAGACTTTGAAGCACCGGCCCATACATGAGAGTTGTATTTAAATTTGGGTCGGATATACGAGGGCGGATTGACATTGAAGCTACCTAGCGTTAGATGGCAGCACACACTCAAAAACTTTTTCATTCTTAGAAATTACGATCTGTCAAACGTCAGCTGTTAAAATTTTAGCCAAATTCATCGATTAGTTTGTTTGTTGTAGTCGTTTGAAGTAAGCAACTTTTGTGTTTCTTGGAAAATGGGAAAAAGTGAATTTCGTGTAGTGATTAAACACTGTTATAATATATTGGATTGCTGAATTTAAACGGAGCCGACCAAGCACTGCAATAATTCCATCAACAGAAGGGCCAAAAGAGGTGGTTACTGAAGAAAATACCAAGAAAATCCTCGATATCGTTATGAATGATCGCCGAGTCAAAATACGTGAGATTGCTGAAATGGTAAACATATCATATGAACGTGTGTTCAACATGGGTGCCGCGTTTGCTCAATGTTGAACAAAAACGAGTACGACAGATCACTTCACAGCAGTGTTTGGACATGATAAAGCATAATCCTGCTGATTTTTGGCGTAGATTAATAACTGTTGATGAAACGTGGGTCCTCCACTACACACCTGAAACCAAAAATTAATAGAAGCAATGGGTGGAAGCTAGTGGAAGTGCTCCGAAGAAGGCGAAGACAGCGAAATCGGCTGGCAAGGTTATGGCCACTGTATTTTGGGATGCACACGGAATATTGCTCATCGATTATCTTGAAAAGGGATTCACAATCACAGGAGAGTATTATCGTGCATTATTGGATCAATTGTTTGATGCAATTAAGGTAAAACGACCACATTTAAACAAGAAAAAATTGCTCCTTCTTCAAGACAACGCCCCGGTTCACACAGAATTAGATACGATGCTAAAACTACGAGAAATCCACTTCGAATTGGTTGATCATCCACCTTATAGTCCAGATTTAGTTCCTAGTGACTTTTTCCTGTTTCTAAATTTGAAAAAATGGCTCGCAGGAAAAAGATTCATCTCAAACGAAGAAGTGATTACCGAAACTAAAGCGTATTTTGAGGAGTTCCCAAAATCGTATAAAAAAGTTGGAAAATCGTCTTACTAAGTGCATTGAGCTAAAAGAAGACTATGTTGAGAAATGAATGGTTTTTGAAAAAATGTTTTTTTCCTACTTCGGTAGCTTCAATATCAATCGGCCCTCGTAGGTCTTGTAAATATTAAGAAGATCAGATGGAGTGAAGTAATTCTTACACCGTCTTAAGAAGCCGAGATACTTGAATGCTTCTTTCGACACTCGAAATATGTGCTCGTTCCAACGAACGAGCTGATTCCTCAATATCAACATTACCCATAGATACAAATGACAACACACCACCACGTCTGTATGTCAGAAAACAACATTGGGTTTTGTGATAGATAGGCGTTAAGCAAAAACAAGACAATGTATACACACATGTGTAGTCACTATTGCAAAAGTTCACAAACTGGCCTACGAAATACTTCCCCAAAGAGCTTACTCTCCAGATTTAGGCCTTTGCGATTACTTTATTACTTTCGTTTCTAAAGTGTTAAGAAAATACATTTAAGACAAACGAACAAGGCTTAATTGCTTATTTTTTCATTAAAAATATCGCTGGTTAATCTCTTTTTTAATATTAATTTAAAAACAATATAACATAACTTAAGGCTTTTTATTATAAAGTAGGAATATAGTATCGCAGGATTCAAATCATAATTTTAAAGATAAAACATTTTGTTTTTTATCACACTAAACGTCTTGTAGTTTCCAGTTAAATGAACAAATAAAACAAAATCTGTTTCTTTATTAATGATTTCTATTCAAATTGAATTGAAACAGTTTTTCTTTGTCTTTTTAACACTATAATCCGAAGTTAATTTATTTTATTAATTTCTTATTTCAAGAAATATGACGACCTGTTTTGCGGTAATGATTGATTTGCATATGCAATCACATTTCCTAGTTTTGTTTTGAAGATTCAATTTTTATTGCCGTTTTTGTAAACTTTTTACTTATCGTTGTATCTGCACTCGCATAGAAATTTATTAGAATTTTAAAACGAAAAAGACGAAAAAGAAATTAAAAAAATAGCAGGAAGTCAATAAATTTATTCCCGTTGCTGTAGTTGTCGTTGTCATTGTCGTTGTCGTTGTCTCTGCTGCTGCTTTTCTTGATAATGAAGATGTGCTGCTGGAACAAAGACGGCAGTCATACATAGTTGTGACGACTACGGTACAGCATCGTCAATCTCAACATGATTTTTGAATCGAATTTTCTTTGTTGGTGGTTTTTTTTTGACTTGCAAGGCGAGTCGAGGCAAGGCAAACAGGAATCTTGAATAGTTTATTTTTCTATTTATAATTCTTTTTTATTTTTATTTTTCTAGCGCTTACTTACCATTGTTTTTATGGGTCAACTCAGAAATTTTGAAGTACGAACACAAGTACATACATAAGAATGAATAACTTAAAAGTAACACAGCCAGCCAGTCAGCCGGTTAACTTAGCCAACGAGCCATACAAACATTTATCCGTCTATTTATTTAAACACCATCACCACTAACCACTAGCTTTGCATACCACAATGTTTCTTCTTTAGATGCCGATGTCAAGCGACAGCTTGATGGTCTGTCTACAAGAACAAATGTACATACATATGTATGTAAAATATATAAAATTTTTTTAGAGACCGACTATAGACATTCCTAGATATTGAAATATTGTAAAGGGGAAACAATGATTTCGCATGCGAATGCGTTTGTTGCCCATATGATGTTAGAAAATATCTTTTTTTCGATGCATGACTGAAATAATAATTATTTATTTATTTATTATATACAATATTGGCTTTAATTATATAGTAGAGTGACAAAAAAAAAATAATCATTATTGCTTGCCAATGTGAAAATATCAACCGCAAATTCGTTCAGTCGCTTGTTTTGTTTTCATTGTCAAAAATTGTTATGTTTGGTTGTGAAACGAAAAGTGACATTTAATGTCAAAATTGTACTTGTGCCATCAGGTGGCAAGTTCACCTGAAGTAGGGATCTGGTAATAACAATAACAAGTAAGAGTAAAACAAGTGCGACTATTTAATACTCTATACTATAATCAAAACGTAGTATACTTCCACCTATTGAATGGTTTCAAGGACCTCATATGTATCGATGTTAACTAAAATTTGCGAGTTAACACGAGTTAAGAGGTTTTGGAACTTTGTGGACGTGAACTACTATGTGGGGGTTGGGCCTAAGTATGAAGTAATTTTAATCACACATTTCGACGATTTGTAGGACATACAGATTTATTTGTAACAAATTTGAGTTCAATGAAGAACTGAAGTAAGAAGTTAGCAGATGACTACTAATGTAACACCAGAAGTAATTTCTCTGACACCGTGTGCTTAACTGAAGCTGAACTCGGTAATGTTCCTAAATCATGTTTTTTCGTGTGAACTCTATGGCAGTGGGTTGCAAACCTACCTTGGCCTACTACGACGAGTTTCTCTTGGAAGCTACTGGATGATTGATTTATGTGCGGCGTTACAAAGTCATTATATGATGCAACATCACTTTTGAGTGCCAATGACAACTCATGTAAAACATAAGGAAACACAATTTAATCAATTTAAACTCTGCTTTGGGATATAACCTAAAACAACATTGAATAGAACTGGCTTAGATGATAAAAAAAACTTATGACGACCGTGAAGGAAAACAGTTTGATACTGCTTTTAGTACAAGCTGTGTTTGAACATGAAATAAAAACCCATGAGAGAAATGTGACGGAAGAGTGACATCAAGGTTTGCTTAGTTTTTGTTTTATTTTTAATTCTATTCCCAAGAGTTATCTAAAGGGTCTGCCATATAACGTTTTTTTTTCAAATAGTGCTTTTTTCGCGAATTGTAACACTTACAAGTAGCTCATGTCTGATTTGACAGATAATTAGTTTTATCCTTCCGCTGAACGGATATGGTTGTGGTTACGCTTCGCTAAGTGGGCCTGCGATCGACTTACAGAAGATGCCAATTTTGCCAAAAACATCATCTTTTCAGATGAAGCTCATTTTGATCTTGGCGGGTATGTAAACAAGCAAAATTGTTGCATTTGGGGCACAGAAAATCCGCATGCATACCTTGAAAAGCCGATACACCCAAAACGAGTCACTGTTTGGTGAAGATTTTGGTGCAGAGGCATAATTGGGCCATTTTTCTTCGAAAATGAGCAAGGAGTGGCCGTTACAGTCCATGGCGATCGTTACCGGGCATTTTGAACGAATTTTTGTTCACAAAAATTGAAGAGGAGGGTATTAGCAACATTTGGTTTCAACAGGACGGCGCTACGTGCTACACAGCCGAAGCTACACTCGATGTTTTGCGCCCTGTTTTTGAAGATGGCATTATCAGCCGCAGAGCTGATGTCGTTTGGCCACCTCGGAGCTGCGATTTGTCACCGTTGGACTATTATTTGTGGGGTGCCGTCAAAGATAAGTGTTATGCCAACAAGCCAGAGACAATTGACGCTTTAAAGGACAATATTCGTGAAGTCATTGGTGAAATACAGCTGCACACAGTCGATAATGTGCTTAAAAATTGGACCGATCGTGTCGGCTACTGCATGGCCAGCCGAGGCAGCCATTTGAATGAAATTATTTTCCATTTTTAACCGGAGGGATTGTACTTTCAAATAAAAGAAGAAATTTGAGAAAATATTCAGTAGTTTTTTTATAGCATTTTCAACAAAAAAAAAAAAAATTATTTGGCGGACCCTTTACTTATGAAACATTTTTTATATTCAAATCAATTATAGTCTTTAATAGCCAGTGTAGGGTGACATAAACTAAAATGATATCAAATTGAATAGGCAAATGCAGATATGGGACAGCGTGTTTGGGTTTAGAGAAAGGGGGGGTGAGTGTGTAATTTCATACAGTGATGGCGCCCCTACAAAATATAAAACAACAACAACAAAAAAATACAAATTTAAAAACAGAATCGGAATGTGTAACTAGAATTTCATTTATTTTTGTTGGTGGAAAATTTTTGAGGTTTCGAATTCATTCGTTTGAACTTTAAAATGAAGAACACACACAGCAAAAAAAAAAAATAAAAAATAAAAATTAAAAAAAAATTATAAATAAAATCAAATTGCATTCTAAACAATCTTTATCAAATTATATTTGACTTTTTTTCGTTCTTATTTATTTATGTTTAAATTAATATTTGATTTATTAGTCATGCCACAAATAGTAATCAATTTGTTCCTCATCTTTTTGTTCTTTTTGTTGTTGTTGCAGTTTAATGGGAATAAATTGAAATTTTATTATTTCGTCGACAGAAAAAGGGTGTGAGCAAGTGAATGTTTTTGTAAATTTAATTACAACAACTACATTAAAAGCAGCAACAACATGTATGTAAGTAATTATTATTAAATTATATAAGAAATTATCGATCATAGATTGAAACAAAAACATACAAGTTTCAAATAAGTGGTGGTACAGTATGCAACAAAATTAAACGAATTTTATGTAAACAAGCGAACAAATTGGCGACTTTTGGATCAATTTTTGAAAATGTATTTACAAAACATATGGTTTCTACATATTAAATACGAAATAAATGTGGAAAAACACATGTTTTCTAATACAAGGAGTTGTTATTTCTACATATACAGTAGGGAGATCGAATACGGTTTTTTAAAATGTCCGTTTTTCCAATACCGAATAAACCGGTTATTTTAACACGAATAACCGGTTAATTTAACATGTATAATTCTTATAGGTTTTTATATTTTTCAGTGCAAATATACTCTTCGCTTAAGTATTTTTTGACAACCTTAAAGGTCGCACAAATAACGTGAAAACCATGGTAGATCCAAAAAGATATGCACACTTGAGCAACAATAACTTTTTCTCATTTTCTGAAAATAACTATTAATTTTTTATTTATATATGGAAAATGTTGATCAACTAGAGTCATTGAAAGGGATCTATAAACGCCAACTCCGAACGGCAGATGTTATACGAGTAGATAGTAAAGTTTTTCAAACGTAAATAGTCAAAATCAGTGAGGTGATACCGCTGTTAATAATCTCCAGATGGTGTGGCCAATAACTGAACTAAGATTTTTCTGGTTGGTAGGCCTAACATACCACAGTGGCACACACTGTTGAATACATGATGCATGCACAAGTCCTCTGAGGTGTTTAAACATTTGAAAATGGATGGAAAGGTTTCTTCGACACCAGAAATTAGGAACCACCTTAAATATGTTTATGAGATTGCAGCTATTGTGCAGCAAGGAAAACTTGATTCTATAACAAGTAGACTGTAGGCGCTGGCAAATAGAACTCTTACAAAAAATGCTGTAAAAAATGAATCACTGGATGAAATATTAGGACATTGCGGTCCGTTATGGCCCTAAAAAAGCCGAACGCTGTTCTAGCATTCTTACTTGCTAGAAACTATAACATGGAACAAAAATTTATCAATATTATTTGCTAATACAACTTGAATTGATAAAAATTTTATTTAAATAACCGAACAGATTAACCGGTTATTAAATTTATAATCGAATTATTCGAAAACCGGTTTTTAAAAAAGTCAAATAATCGATCTCCCTAATATACAGCCAATAAAGGCTTTCCTTATTTTTTTTATATAAGACCAGCACCCAGGGGATGGCCCCTACTCATGTAGTGCATTGTGCTGGTACTAGGAAAATAGGTTATTGGAAGGAGGACAGAGGGAGTAGTGTTTATGGACGTTAGATTTAAATTTACTCATGTCGTAAGTGGCAGGAAATACTTTCGCTGGAAGATTATTCCACAGCCGAACAGTGCGACCAAAGAACGAATTCTCCCTGTAATGCGTTGTGCGATTTACTGGACAATCAACTACAAAGGCATGCGCTCTACGAGAAATACGAGTACTACGTAAAAATATATGATTTTTGGGAATTAATTCCTTAATTTCGTTAGAACACATTCCGTTATAGTACCGATAGAACAATGAAACACACGCCACATTGCGACGGTGCTCCAATGAATCGACAGAGTTGGCTACCCTACCGTCATTGATGAGCATCTTCGGCTTCTCCTGTACGTGGTCGAGAAGCTCCAAAATAGACTTTGAAGCACCGGCCCCTACATGAGAGTTGTATATCATTTTGGGACGGATATAGGTCTTGTAAATATTAAGGAGATCAGATGGGGTGAAGTATTTCTTGCACCGTCTCATAAAACCAAGGTACTTGTTTGCTTCTTTCGACACTTGAAATATGTGATCATTCCAACGAACGTCACAGTGAATTCTCATGCCCAGAACATCAAGAGCATCTGATTCCTCAATATCTACATTACCCATTGACACAGGTGACAGCACACCACCACGCCTGTGTGTTAAAAAACAACATTGAGTCTTACGTGCATTAAAATCGACCCTGTTCGCACGACCCCACTCGGAGACCTTCACCAGGTCACTTGTGAGTGTGACGTTCATATTCATCTTTCTTACCCCAACCTCCAAAAGGCTCGGTCTACGATCAAAGGAATATAAGTGACAAATGTTGCTGTCATCCGCAAAAGAGTAGATAGGATTAGAAGTGAGAAGAAGAAAGTCGTTAAGAAATATTAGAAAAAGAGTAGGAGAAAGAACAGATCCTTGCGGTACCCCTGAGTTTACTCTGAACTCGTCGGATGAGACCCCATCTATAACCACTCCTATAGAGCGATCTCTGAGAAAGCTCGATATAAATCGAAAGAAGGCTTTCCTTATGGTTTTCTTAAGTTGCTTATCGCTTTGGGTTAATCGACTGAGATAAAGTAGAAATCCTTTTATCAATCTCAGTGGATGGCCATTACTTCTACTTATTTTACGCACTGCATCATTCTTAGTTTTTATTTATTTCTTGCTCTGCTCTATGCCTCTCCTCAGTTGTACTTTATTCTTTTTGTCTTCCATTGTAATTGTGCTACAGGAAAAAGACAAGATGTTGTGGTTAAAATTTGAAATCGGCTTGGACGTTTGAGAGTTAGGCTGCCACTATATAGTGTACATATACTCAATCGAAAATTACGGCACCCTTCCGCTCATATCTACTAAAAGCATTGCTTCATAAACTTCAGTAGTCATATCTAGGGAGATCGATTATTTGACATAATAATAAATAACCGGTAAACCGGTTCTTTTATTAAAATAAAATTCTTCTCAATTCTTGTTGCATTCGCAAATAAAGTTGATCAATTTTTATACCATGTTGTAGTTTCTAGCAAGTATGCTAGAACAACGTTTGGCTTTGTTATGGAAATTTCTTCCTCGACCACACAACTTCCTAATATTTCATCCAGTGCTACATTTTTTACAGCGTATTTTGTAAGAGTTTTATTTGCCAGCGCCTGTAGACCACTTGGTATAGAATGAAGTTTTCCTTGCTGCACAATAACGGCAATCTTATAGACATATTTAAGGTGGTTAACAATTCCTGGTGCCGGAGAGCTCAATATTTAAGGACAGCTTTCAGCTCAATGTTTAAGGACATTCAATATATCTAGAAATATCTATCCTCTCCACTGTGGTATGTTATGCATGCACCACGTATTTAATGGCGTGTGCCACTGTGATATGTTAGGTGAGATACTCGCCTACCAACCCAGAAACCCCTCAGTTCAATCCCACCTCACCTCACAACATTGCTAGCGATTGGTTATGAGCATTTAAGCTGTGAAAAACTTCGCTAACTCATACATCTACCGTTCGTAACCAGCGTTTGTAGGTCACTTTCAATGAGTCTAAGGTTCAAAGTTCAAGGTTCAAGGTTGTCTTTTGTATAAAAATAAGAAGTTATGTATTAAATTTAGACAAATACTTAAACGATGAGCATATCTCTATATATACAGAAATGACGTGTATCTTCGTGATCGCTAAACTCAAAAACTACTGGACCGATTTTGACCAAACTTAATATACATGTTCTGTGATGTTTGAAGTTCGTCCGACAGATGGCACAATAATTTATTATTTATTTTGTGTTTTTGCACCGTAACTCAAGAACTACTGCACTATGCTGTGTTTCGTTGCAGTGGCGTTAATTAGCCTGATACCGACTGAAACCTAACATTTTTTTGTGAAAAAAAGTATATTAAAAAAAGTACAAAATATCTGTCACTCTTTTTTAAACTCTATTTGCGCAATAAGCCTATTTTATGTTTTGCTAAAGGCGTTAGGTGCTTGATCGGCGTTAAGTATCCCGACACCGTTTCATACATAACTTCTTTTCGTGAAAAGTTCGTGGGTGTCAAACGAAAAACGAACTTATTAAATTGAAGACTAATTTATTCAAATGAAATATTACATGCATTTTAATAAATTAACCCAAGGCGTTAGTGAAAGTAAATTAATTGTATTATTGAAAGTGATTGAAAAAAGTAAATAAGCAACAGGTAAGACAATAAAGGGCAACCTTTCTATCCCAACAATAACAAAAAAAAAATGTCATAAGAAACGTATATTGCAGTACAAAATGCCACGCTCACGTGCAAATATTGGTCGCCGTACATGACACACAAATTATATGAGAGTACTGCGCTCACAGCAGACACAAGAGAAGCACGCAGAAGACAACGAACTAGCCAGAAATCGAAAGTTAGTTTTATACCAAAATTATTCACAAGAAACAGTAAAACATAAAAGAAACGCGGAGCGGTCCCAGCTATCAAAAATATATAATTCCATTTGAACAATAACTGCTATGTCGATTTAGTGCACCTTTCATTCTTCTTCTAAATATCAATCAGACATGACTTTGCATGCAAACCAGACTTACAGTGAAAATAAAATGCGAAGGCAAAACAACGTTTGCCCGGGTCTGCTAGTTTGCAATAAAAAATATAAAAATTATACAAATTTAAATTAACCGGTTATTCGTGTTAAAATAACCGGTTTATCCGATATTCAAAAATTTTACATAAATATAAAAAAACCGTATTCGACAAAACTAAAAAAACCGGCCGATTAATAACCGTTCGATCTCCCTCGTCATATCAAAATTTATGACGATTTTGATTGATTTACTTAAAAAAAAAGAAAATGTCTTGAGCCACCACCGTGTATATCTACTATAGATTTAGAATTCGATGATATTGACACAAGCTAGTAAGGCTTAATCATGATTATCTAACGCCCACACTTCTGGTAAATACATTAATAAATACAGGCATGAGGTTGTAACCCTGCTTAAATAATTCACAAATAAATTCAAGTGTTTGTAGGTGTTTCGTGAGAAAAAAACTCAGAACAGAAACTATTTAATATTGAAATTAATACAAACAACAACAACAACAATGAAAAAAAAACATTTGAAAATAAAAACAACAATACTAAGCTCTGATCATTATCATTATCATCATTAAAAATGATTAATTAATAAAATGTTTTAAACATTGGAACAGAGCAGTCTTTGTTTTACAGCATAAATCTGTGATCGGTCGGTTTACTCCAAAAGATGAAATTTAACCAAGAATTGATTTAATTTTTACACATAAGACATGTCTGGTGGTTACAACGGAAACACTTGTTGTTCTGAATTTGATTATTAAGTCATTAGAATGTATTTCCTCTTTGATTCTTAAATAATTACAAGCATTTCCTTAATGAATCATATTGGTTTTATTCTTGCCGTAGGTGGCAACTTATAATTGCCACATGTTCACATAACAACTCGACTGCATAAAAATTATCATAAAAAACGATACTAAATCAGAGTCAGAATCATGATAATTATGACGATGATGATAATGATGAATCACAATCATGACAAATGGCTATAATTCCAAGTATTTTCAAATAACTTGTTATTGTTTTTGCTTTTGTTTTTGTGTTTGTGTTTGCTGTAAAAAGAAAAATGATTTGTTTTTTCAAAGTCTGTAAGATTTACTAAGAAATTATTTCGCCATTACAAGTGCCTGTTAAATACTTTACTGATTAAGAGAAAATATTTTGTTTTGTTTTAATAATTTTTCGCTAAAATCTTGTTTAAGACCACACCTATTGAACCTACCCCAGCATCGACCCCGTAAAACAATTTTCCCTTCTCTAAGAATAACAATTAAGACAAGCACATGAATATGAACAAATAAACCTCCCTTTTGGTTTCCAGTAAATGCACCTGTCATTTCGATACAGTGGGGCAAAAAATGTTTAAAAGCTTAAATAGAAAAAGAATAAGTTTGACTTCATAAATGATTCAGAGTTAAAAATTTGTCAAATGATAAACCGAAAACTCGAAAATTCAAATGACAAAACATATTGGACTAAACAATAACACAGTGCGACAAAAATGAACGAAGTTGAAATTTCTGGGAAATGATACTACTTTTCTCGCAGGCGCTGTCGAGTAGAACAAGAATCTGTTTCTCGAATTTTCAAAACACCTTCAAAATCGCGAGTTACGGGTAAAAAATCGGTTTTTAAGATCTTCATGCACTTATAAGCTAATAACTTAGCTTTTGAAAGAGGAGAAATTATTCTTTTAAATGACATATATGTCGTTCAAGTGTGTGCCGCAGTGGCATGCTAGGTAATACACCCGCCTATCAACCAGAAGGTCGTCGGTTCAATACCAGGCCAGACCATCTTAAGAAAAAAGAAAAAGTTTTTCGACAGTGGTATCACCTCATAACATTAGCTAGTAACTGGTTATGAGTATTATTTACTACTGAAAACTTGTCTAATGCATATGCCGTTCGAGCCGGCGTTAAGCTGTAGGTCCCTCTCAACCAATTTAAAAATAGAATCGGATACAGTGTTCATTGACTGAGAGAAGTCTCCATGCTCCTTCATGGAATGTTATGGGGATTAATATATAACATATGTTGTTTAAGTAGCCTTGAAGAATCTGGGTGTATTCCTCAAGCAAACACATTTTTCATCAAATTTTTTCCACATTTTTCAAGTTAAGATGCGTTTTTGTGCATTATTTTACACAAGAACCATACTATTTATGAAGTAATTAATGAATTATATTAAATTACGAATAAAATGAGACTTACGGTTTAGAAATGCGTTGCAAATTCGTAATACAAAGCGATTTCAGCAATGCGATATCATAAGTTGCCTTCAAAAAAATCTTAACAACTTGGAATTTTGTTTATAACTAAACACACTTCTTTGATAAATTCATAAATATACTATTTAGGTAAACAATATAAAGGGTCCGCCAAATAATTTGTTTTTTTTTTTAAAATGCTATAAAAAAAACTACTGAATATTTTCTCAAATTTATTTTTTTATTTGAAAGTAAAATCCTTCCGTTTAATAATGGAAAATAATTTCATTCAAATAGCTGCAGCTTGGCTGGCCATGCAGTAGCCTACACGATCGGTCCAATGTTGAAGCACATTATCGATTGTGTGCAGCTGTATTTCACCAATGGCTTCACGAATATTGTCCTTTAACGCGTCAATTTTCTCTGGCTTGTTGGCGTAACACTTATCTTTAACGGCATCCAACAAATCGCAGCTCCGAGGTGACCAAACGACATTAGCTTTGCAGCTGATAATGCGATCTTCAAAAACAGGGCGCAAAACATCGAGTGTAGCTTCGGCTGTGTGGCACGTAGCGCCGTCCTGTTGAAACCAAATGTTGCTAATATCCTCCTCTTCAATTTTTGTGCACAAAAATTCGTTCAACATGGCCCGATAACGATAGCCATTGACTGTAACGGCCACTCCATGCTCATTTTTGAAGAAAAATGGCTCAATTATGCCTCTGGACCAAAATCCGCACCAAACAGTGACTCGTCTTGGGTGTATCGGCTTTTCAATGTATGCGTGCGGGTTTTCTGTGCCCCAAATGCGATAATTTTGCTTGTTTACATACCCGCCAAGATCAAAATGAGCTTCATCTGAAAAGATGATTTTTTTTTGGCAAAATCAGCATCTTCTGTAAGTCGATCGCAGGTCCAGATTCCCCACGTTGTTCAAGCGTATACACAACCATATTCGTTCAGCGGAAGGATAAAACTAATTACCTGTCAAATCAGACATGAGCTAAGTGTTACCATTCACGAAATAAGCACTAGTTGAAAAAAAACGTTAGATGGCGGACCCTATATATATATAATTAAAATAGTGTGTAAAAACAGTCTAAACTAGAAAAACTGTAGAAAAAATTTGATAAAAAAATATGTTTCCTTGATATATATATCGATTCCAAGAGGTTACCTAATAAATTATATATTATTCAAAAGGTCAATTTCTCCCATCTTCAAATCCTTAAAAACGCTTTACACTAAGGTAAGCCATAAACTCAAGATATTGGAGGTGTTTCGAAAGTTTCTAAACCAGATTATTTTTGTATTTCATGGCGCCTATCAGTAACATAATATCATTTCCCAGTTATGCCATCTTCGTTCTTTTTTGTCGAATAGTGCTATTAATAAAGGTTGAATTTGCTACAAGATCATAGCGGTAAACATATAAGTATGCGCTTGTGCTGTCAAATAGCTTAGAATAATATATGTATGCTGGCAATTGGCTTGCTGTGAATGACACCGCGTGTATTTAAAAAACAGTTGTCATGGTCTTTTTGCCCGACATATCTATCCAAGTAGCCTTTTTTGTTACACGTCCATTAAAATAAGCCTACTGCTTAGATTGTTCACAGTTCTTTGTATGTATTGTGAATTTTAAAAACTTATAGTCGTGCACCGTGTAGAATGGGATGTACCCACTCGTTTAAAAAGACCACAACCCCAGCCATCTAACACATTTTCATTCTCCTGTCGTCCATTATCATACAATGTAATTTATTGACCATTTCTAAGGTGACAACTTCTTCTGAGTTTCCTAATTGTACTGCTCTTTGAAGTTATCAATGATTTTCTTACGTAAAAAAGAATATTTAATCAACATTTTATTTTATTTCTGGCAGTAGCCTGTAAAGTTGTCAGTGGTATTTTTCTTAGCCACTGTGCAGATGAATTCGTTCATATGAAAACGACTAAATAAGAAGTTTTTGTATTTGTTCTTCGGAATTATTCAAATTTTTATTCGTTATTTTCGCTGTTGTTTTCATTCTTGCGACGTATTGTACTTAAAATCATAGTATGTAACAACTTGACTATTACATATACTCTACTATGCACATACATATATTTGTTCTCATCATTATTATCATTATTTTGATTATTAGCTCTATTATGGGTATTACTATTACATGTTGGTCAACAAAATGAAAAATAATAAGAATATTTAACAAAACTAACAGCAACAACAATAAATAATAATAAAAATAATAAAAAAATTTGTTATTGTTTTTATTTTTAATTATGTAAATAACATACAATTATTTTATTTTCTTTCTTAATGAGAAAACAAAAAACAACAAAATCTCGTTAAAATTGTATTTATTTGGTTCGTTATTTCCATGTGTTTATGCATGTGTAAGTGTAAATGAGTCAATTTTCGTCGTGTAATATTTTTCCGCATATTCTCGTGTGTCGAAAACCAGTTTTTTTTTTTTTAACCAAACCACCACAACTCACCGACACTATGGCAAATGTATATGCATATGTATGTATGGATGTGCTGGTCCATAACGACGATCTTAAGAGAACAAGATTTTTTATTGTTATTGTTGTTATAGTTGTAAATGAGAGATTCTCAATGTATTCGATAACTGATATCAAGTTCAAGGTTAAATTTAAAATGCATATTTGAAAACACGTGTATGGATGTATGTGTATGTGTGAGCATATGCAATGAAAAGAAAATTAAAAAAAAAAAATAATAATAACTTTAGCTCGTGTAAACCAAGCAATCAGCCAACCAGTTAGCACGCCAACCCAATCAACCACTAAGCCAACATTTGCTTTCAATTGGACAAAGTGTGTCTGATTAAAAAATCGTTAGACATAACAAAAGTCACAACAGACTGACCAACTGACTCAGTGCCAGTTGTATTATTCATAACCAAGCTTTTTTCAGTACAATTTAAGACCGTTTGTACAACAACTACTGTACAAACAAAGATTACAAGTTTTTTTTTTTTTTGATTTTTGTTTGATTCATTGTTTAGTTCTTCTTGCAATTCAGCATCATTTGCATAATTTAAGTTGTTAGTTGGTCAGCTATTAAGCTATTAATTAAATAATTATTTAATTTTAATTTAATTACACGTTGCTTACAATTTTCTTTGTAAATTTCTTTTTAGATCGAAAAATTGATTAGTTTGACTTGAAAATTTATTGTAAAATTAGTTTTTGTTTTCAGTTAAATTCAGAGTTGCAAGTTAATCTTTTAATGTATTTTGCATACTGTTATTAATTACTGTCAATCTAAATTGAATTTCCATCTCGAAAAATAAAAGCCATATTAAATTTAAAATTAAAAAATTCAAATTAATTCAGGGAGTAAAATAAGGCAGGTTGGGCTATTTGATACCTTACAGGTTTATTGGCAAAAGTACACCAATTTAAAAAATTGTCATATTAAAGCATTTGGCCAAATCAAAAGAGGTTAATTTTGATGATGGTCTATAGACAATTTTGAAATTTTGTTTATCTAAAAGTACACAAAATATTTTCAAATTAAATCATTGCTACATTAAACGAAAAAAATTAATTTCTTTTCGTAGAAAGTCATGATCTAAAGTGACCTAAAGAGACCATTTGGATGTAGAAAGTTATTGATGAAATTTAAATCGTTCAGGAATTGGAATCGGCCGTTTTAATGTATTCGATGTTCTGAAGTTTTTTTTGTTGTTCGTCATTACAAAATATTTGTTAAAATGATTTTAAACTAAATAGGGGAAAAACCGAATTAAATTTATTAAACACTAAAAACAGAAACCTGTTGATCTGATTTCCAATTGGTTTTTATTTCCACTAAAACTATTTTTACAAAATTTATAATTATAGGCTTTTGGATAATTTCGAGGTCTTGTATGTGTAAAAGGGGTAATATATTGGCAAACATTTGTTTGCAAGCATCGCATATAGCCAATCGCATACATGGATAACTTACTTTTCCTTGAATGCGAATGGTTATTGCAATGATTGCCAGTGTATCACCCCTTTAAAATTGAATTTGAATTCTGGCAACACTCTTTAAAATACTTGTATGTGTGCTTTTTATACACGAGCATACAAATTACATACACACATACACATACGTTGCTCAAAGGCCGACAAAGTTTGTCGGTTTGCCATTCGGCGCTACATAAATTCCAATTAACGTTTTGATGCGATTTACACGCGCTTTTTGAATGCTTCACATTTTCCCCATTTTTATTTTGTCGCTTTTTTTGTGTTTTAAATAAAATAAGTTTGTTGTCGTTATTGTGTTATAATGTTGCTGCTTTTGTTGTTGTAATTTACTTTTTTTTTGTTATAATTTTTGGCATTTTGTCTTGCAACAAAAAAATCATTTTTTTTATTGTCCTTTGTCGTCGTCAGAGTCATCATCATTGTTGTTGGTGTTGTAAGTCTTGTGATAATATTTATGATTTTATGTATACCAATTGTTGTTGTTGTTGTTTTTTTTTTAATAGCTGAAGTGATGATGACGTTGATGACAACATCTTTATTTCAGTTCTCAGTCAAAGTAGTCGCTAATGGTTGGTAGTAGTGATTGTAAACGGTGAATACTGAATTGAGTAAGAGTTTGTGTGGTGGATTTTTTCTCTGTGCTAGAGTTGAACTGTTTTGTTTGTGTACGTGTGTGTGAGTAGAAAACATAGTCGGGTAAAAAAAAGTTGAAAAAGTGACTGATGTAGACGGTGTTGATGATGATGTTGTTGATGCTGATACCGTGTTGTTCGTTTATCATTTACGGTTATTAAAACGATTCGGCTTGTTTTGTTGTTTTTTGATTCTGTTTTTAAGCCATTAGCAGACGTTTAAGCCAGTTTCGTTGATGTTCGTGTTTTTTTTTTGAGTTTTTAGATAATATATGTACGTGTGTGTGTGGCTGAAAGAAGTTTTTTTTTTTTAGTTAAAAAAAATTCCCTGAATTTAATACATGAACTAAAGCTGAAGTATGTGCCTGCCTCTGCTGCTTACAGTTGCAGTTGGTGTAGTGGTACTTCATAAATATTTAAATTTTATCACTTCTATGAATTCCTTGAATAGTTTATTGTATTTAAGCCATTTCTTGTTTGTTTTTTATTTTGTTTTTATTTAATATTCATGTCGCATGGATTGATTTTTAAGTCTTTTTGGTTTTTAACAAGAACTATACTCAAACATTTAACAACATAAATGTTGTTATTGCTGTTGTTGTTGTTTGATATGAAGTGTAAGCTTTCAAATCCGAAATAAATGTGTTAAATAAAACACTTTTAATTTCAATAGGTCAACATCGGAATATTTTCATGGCATGAAATTGAAAGAATAATATTTGTTTACTCATCAAATAACCGACCGTTCCATTTAAATTATTAAATATTTATTTATACGATAAAGTTATAATCTCAGATAACCCAAATATATGACCAAAAAGATGACTTTTTAAGGGGATTGATTAATATTTGAGAAACATGTCCTCGGCTTTGCATTATGGGATTTTTTTTCAAAGAACTTGTTTGTTTTTAAATAAATATTTAATTAATTTCAAATACCAAAGAATAATCAAAAAAAGAAGAAATTAATGAAATTTTAATTTTTTTAACACTTACAAGCCCGTCAAAACAAGTTTGATTGTGTCACAAAAACAAAAATGATTGCTTAAATGCAATTGAACCAAAAGTTGAATGAACCTAACATTTCTTGTATTTTTAAGCAAAAAATTCAATATTTTTTCACTTCTTTAATCAGATTTTTATTCACTGAAAGAGCAATAACTCGATTAAACATTAAAGTGGCAGGTATACACTGTTAAAAATTAAATCCCAATACCAAAGTTATTCCAATACAAAATACCAAATATCGGGTGGCCCATTTATAAATAAAAATGATTTGAAATTTTGCCAAATTTATTTATTTGTTGCGAAGTACAATTGTTCCGGTTAGAAATGTAATATTTTTTCATTCATATGGCTGTCGGGGCTGGCCTCACAGTACCCCATTCGATCGGAACAATTTTCGAGAACTTTTTCGAGTGTATGGGGTCGTATACCGGCAATGGCATCACGAATGTTGGTCAAATGCTCAATTGTCTCTGGTTTGTCGGCAAAACACATGTCTTTAACGGCGCCCAACAGAGAATAGTCCCACGGTGTTAAATCGCAGCTTCTTGGCGGCCAATTGACATCTCCATTTCAGATAATTAAGCGGCCATCAAATGTTTAAAGCAATAAATCGATTGTGGCGTGAGATGTGTGGCAAGTTGCACCATCCTGCTGAAACCAAACATTGTTCACTTCAATACCATGAAGAGTGGGTACAAAAAAATCGGTTAACATGGTGCGATAACATCATTCATTTCAAAGAAACAGTCACCAGTAATGGGTGCATTGGCTTCGGTAAGACCACGTTTGGCAATTTTGCTTATTAACGTACCCACCAAAATAAAAATGAGATTTTTTTGTTTTTTTTGTTTTGGAAATAGATTTCCAATAAATACCACCGTTGCTTAAGCTTAAATCGATTCATTTCGTTGAGTGGAAATAATATACTGAATTTTGTGACAGAATAGAATGACATAAGTATTGCTAGATGCGAAATAAGCGCTGGTTCAAATTTAAGCCGATATATGGCCCACCCGATACCAGCAGTAACTAAATAAGTGAATGAAATTGAAGAGAATTTTTTTTTTTTTGATACCTTTTTAGGTAAAATTATATAAACGTGACTTAACGTAACATAACATTGCACAATATTTACCATTAACTTTCGTCGATTAGTGTTGCCATAGCCAGCTGTTGTTGTTAATGAGCTATTTATGATTTCGAATAGCTGCTTACAGTTATGGCTATAGCGTTACGTTATGTTACGTATTATGTTGATGAATTTTTTTGTTTGTTTTTACTACTTTTTTTCGATTTTTCTATTTTTCTATTTTATTATTATTAACTTTTGGTTGCTGTTGATCTTTTCAATTTGCACTTGTTTGTGCAGTTTTTGGAATATTTTATTATTCCAACCAAGACCAAACTAAACCATACCACCACCACACAATTTCAATTCAATTCTTTTCATTTCATTTTAAATCTCTTGTTTTTTTAAATTCATTTTTGAATGTTTATGGGAATTGAAGAGCCAGAAAAGAAGAGCTTGCCGGCCTTGAATTTGTGTTAATTTATAACTTCTTCTTAAATGTTTACTTCAACTCGTATACACACATTCACACAGAAAGAAAGAGGAATTCTTTGTTTAGATTTAAATTGGTAACAAGAAAAAAAGAAAAAAAAGAAAAAAAAAATCAAAACAGTGGCGCTATTTAAATAAACAACATAGCCATCAATACACTTACAGTGATCTAAATAATTTAATGGACATTTGAGACAAGAGATTTAAAAATTATATGCATACATAGATACATACATACTAAAAGTGATATTAAAAGTTTAGTTTAAAACTAATGATCTGTGATGGATAAATATGAATAAAAGTTAAGTGTAATTTACTGGCACTATATAGGCCTCATAATTGCACCCTAACTATGAACATATTTACTTAATTGCTTCAAAAGAATCTTATTTATTAGGCCCTCGATAGTTTATTTATTTGCTTTTTCTATACAATCTGCTCTCTGCTCCTTTGCTGCCTGTTTGCTGTTCCGTTTCAATTGTTGTATTTAATTTTGCATTTACAGAAATGGGTCAATATGAGATGAATGAATGAGTAGATTTAAATGTGAATTTGGCACTTGAATTTTGTTAAATAAACTTTAATTTTCGTATGCATTTGGCCACAAAAATTGTGTAAGTGACAGTGTGTGTGTGTGTGTGTGTGTGTGGATATGTTTTCATATTTGATTTTGAATAAGTACTCGTAACTCTCTAATGCACAAACAGTGTCAGTGAGACCTCAATTACACGGTGTGTGTGCGTAGCGTAAAAGAGTGCATTAAATGAACAAACATTTCATATTCGTTTGTTTATTCGCTTGTTTGTACTGTTTATTCGATTATTTATTTGTGGCTGTTGTTGATGAGATTGTTTTGCTTTGTTTTTGTTTTTGCTTTTTTTCTGAACAACAAATAAATACAAGTAGCAGGCTTTTAAGGCATACAAACAGATGCAAAATGAACTCAACTCTTACGAAATAATTTTTTTATGATACGAAATTAAGACGAAAAATTTAAATTTTTTGACAAGGATTTTCTTCAGTCTCAACTTAAACATGTTGTTCGATTCTTACTCTAGGGAGCATATTGGCTTTCCACAAAGCATCTATTGCTTTGTTTCAGTTTCTTTAATCAATTTGATATTTCAAGCTAAGTAGATGATTAATCCATCCGCTGTAGCTTCTTCCATATGATTTTTTTTGTGCAGCGGTGAAGATCCTTGCTAATTGGTGGTGATCTTTACTTTAGCATTGCAATTTTTTCCCAGTAGGTGGCGTGTTTATACTGATCATTCTTCTGATGTTTGTCATCATCGCCAGAGGTATGCGAGAAGGTTCAGGGTTTTTTTTTTTAGATCGAGTTGTCCTCTGCTGTGGCTCGAACCTGGGTCGTTTGTGCTGTTATGCGTGCACTATAACCACTTTGAAGGCTTTGCTTACTCCGCCCCTAATAATTATAACTTGTAATTTAAAATACGAGTAAATAAATAATAAAAACAAAAAATAAAGAACAAAAAAAACAATACTTTGAAGTAAAAAGTTGAAAAACATTAAAAATTTATCTTCCAGATAAGAAAATATGTTGCCCGCCAAAAGGCGAACTTGCCTGTTAAGTCAAAGAAATATTTTTACCAAAGAAGGATTTTTAATATGTTTTATTTAAACATTTTGCTTATTTTGTGTGGTAACTTTGGAAACATTTTTTGTTATTTGATAAGCAGAAACTTAGTTTACATAGTTTCGTGCAAAACATTTGTGGTTCGGATTTACACTCTCCATTTTGCACATTCTTTTACCGCTCCGGTTCAAAACATCAGGCATATGTCCAACTTTATCAAAGCGGATGTCATTTGGTGAATTATAAGATTTCTTTTCTTTCTTTGCTTGTAAGCTTTTGTTTTGAGGTTTTTCCACAGGTTTTTTGACGGAAGTATTTGCATAATATCATAGTACATCTGCCACTACGGACATCTGGTAATTTTAAATGAAAGATATCGTTGCAATCATGAATGAATGCGTTTAAAAAGGAGATATGAATTCAATAATGACATATCAATTGGATAATAAAATTAAGGTAAAGTCTCCATATTCATTCTAGTATGCTATCATCCTAGTAAGCTGCTTATTATATCATCGCCACCCATATGACAATTGTATTCTTTGATTATATTTGGGTCTGGTCTAATTCAACATAGAATTTACTTTGCCGATCAACGATTGTTTGTCGCTAATTTCGGTTTTAAATGGTTTAATACTAGCATAAGTTGATAATAACCGCACACATTTTGCGTCCTGCCACTGCACACAAGAAAGTACGAAGCCAAAAATGCGGCCAACAAACTCGTTGGAATATTTTAAGAGGCAATTATATTTGGAACTGATAAATTTTTATTAAAAAAGAGAAAAAGGTTTATCAAAAGAGAAAACAATTTATAGGTATGCATAACGAAATAGCAGCCGGCAGGGTCCGCCTTTATGCGGAGTCCAATTTTGACCAATAAAAAGCTAGGTAGGTAGGAGGAAAAGCGGTACCGAAAGTACTCCACCCAGAGACCACAGAAGGAACCTTTCAACTGATAAGAAGAAGAGTGAAGAGAAGAATTAGAAAACAAATAGAGAGGAAAGGCAGAGAAGGAAATAGGAGAAGAAGAAGAAGAAGGAGAAGAAGAAGAAGAAGAAGAGGGTCAGAAGAGGTATACAGAAAAAAGAGACGGATGCCCAAAAGAGGACCAGGCAGCACCTAACGAGCCAGCTGAGACATGACAGAAAGCCCTCCAAGTCGCAAATCCTGGCCGACGCAATGTCACCAAGGCCATCGAAAGAGTCCCAGCCAAACAACCTGAGCCGGGCAGTGACAGAGGATGTATTCTACAGTCTCCGGCTCCCCTGTATAGCCGCAAACTCGGCAGAAAATAGGGGAGCCTGCTGCCCAAAACCCAGTCCTCGCCCTCAGAGCACAAAGCCTATCAGAATCCTAATAGATTCCCTCCTCAGATTGAAGACCCATTCCGTCCTAGAGCGATCAGGTCGCGGCCACAGCCTGGATACCCTACAGTCTCCTCTACTCCTCCTTCACGACTCCTCCGCTTTACGACGGGCCCAGCTATCAATTAAGCACCCAAAGAAACCAAGCGGTGGTTTCACCGAAATAAAAAGCTAAGTTTTACAAAAAAATTGGATAAACAAAACACTGAATGCAAAATAAAGATACTTATCTATGTACACATATAAAAATAAATTTATTTTTCATAAATTTTTAATAAAAGTTTTTTTTTTGTTTTAAAGTTTCGCTTAAATCACAAATAATTATTTTGCACAATTTATCTAGAAATTAAACTTTACGGATCGAAATACTAAAAACCAAGAGACAAATGCATGTTGTTATTTGTCATAATAAGTAAATTGTTGATTTCTCTGCACAAGTTTAGAACATTTACAACAAAAATAAGTGTAATTTTAGTAATGGGACTAAATTTTTAATTGTTTCGTTTTTGAGCTCAAAAAAAGATAATGAAACAACAAATTTATCAAATCACTGGTTACATTTTTTCCCCACCTCTGAGCCAATTTGCAATTCCCGTCTCTGAAAAACTTCTTGCCTTTTAAGGCGGTCCAATTTTGAAGCCCATTTTGTATGCCTTCAAAGGGAGTCATTCGGTGACATGCTAAAAGATAAACTCATACTCATCATAGGCCTTATACGGCCTAGATAGTTTCTGAAAATGTAGGCCATAAATGAAAAAGCCTTTAAACGAGATGAATATGTGTTGCGTTTGCTTCCCTTATAATTTTTATTAAAAAACGCATAATCCACGGCTAGTTAGCCTTAGAACGAGGTAATTTGCGCTTAAAGAGAATATATTCCGTAATTCAAACAGACCCTTATAGCAAAATTTCATACAAAGAAAGCTCGTATAAATAGCAGTGTGAGCAGTGTTCAGAGAATACGGCGGTTGCGGCATTTGATCGCTTCTAATAATTGTTTTGAAACTTTTTCCACATGTAGTCGGGTGTTATTATGCAAAAGAATAACTTAATCATGTCGGTTGTTTTTCTCATAATGCTTAATTCAAGCGAAGTAATTGCAGTCTGCTTCGATCACCGAGTTTTAGCAGCCTATAGTACACAATGACGCCTTGATCCCACCAAGAGTGCAAAATTGCACCAGAAATACTACAAAAAATATTGTCGACTTGAACGAAATTTAAAAGCAGTTATAAAACCAAAACAATCAAAAGACCCATGAAAACCCGGTGTGTTGGGCTAAAAAAAAGCGAGATATGCCAACCATGCCTAAAATGCTGGCAAGCCCATAAATTTTGTGTGAATTCTACGAACCAAAACCAAAAATTTATTACTATTACAGTTATAAAACCCAATAAAACCCCCCCCCCCAAAAAAAAAAAAACAATCAAAAGACCCATTAAAACCCGGTGTGTTGGGCTAAAAAAACCCGAGATATGCCAACCCTGCCTAGAATGCTGGCAGGCCCATAAATTTTGTGTGTATTCTGCGAACCAAAACCAAAAAGGTAATTTTTGTTTTCTACTCTTACCTAGTTAAAGTTGAATTTCTTCCGCAACTAGTGCTTATTTCGTGAATGGCAACACTTAGCTTATGTCTGATTTGACAGATAATTAGTTTTATCCTTCCGCTGAACGAATATGGTTGTGTATACGCTTGAACAACGCTGGGAAATATTGCGGCATTACTTTGAAAATCATGGTAATGTTGGAGAATCAAAAATCATCTTTACAGATGAAGTTTATTTTGATCTTGGCGGGTATGTAAACAGGCAAAATTGTCGCATTTGGGGCACAGAAAACCCGCACGCATACATTGAAAAGCCGATACACCCAAGACGAGAAACTGTTTGGAGCGGATTTTGGTTCAGAGGCATAATTGGGCCATTTTTCTTCGAAAATGAGCAAGGAGTGGCCGTTACAGTCAATGGCGATCGTTATCGGGCCATGTTGAACGAATTTTTGTTCACAAAAATTGAAGAGGAGGATATTAACAACATTTGGTTTCAACAGGACGGCGCTACGTTCGATGTTTTGCGCCATGTTTTTGAAGATCGCATTATCAGCCGCAGAGCTGATGTTGTCTGGCCACCTCGGAGCTGCGATTTGACACCCTTGGATTATTATTTGTGGGGTGCCGTCAAAGATAAGTGTTACGCCAACAAGCCAGAGAGAATTGACGCTTTAAAGGACAATATTCGTGAAGCCATTGGTGAAATACAGCTGCACACAATCGATAATGTGCTTAAAAATTGGACCGATCGTGTAGGCTACTACATGGCCAGCCGAGACAGCCATTTAAATGAAATTATTTTCCATTATTAACCGGAAGAACTGTACTTTCAAATAAAAAAAGAAATTTGAGAAAATATTCAGTAGTTTTTTTTTATAGCATTTTCAAAAACAAAAAAAATTTATTTGGCGGACCCTTTACATAAATGGAATATGGTTTGTTCGGATACTTCAAACTTGAAAACGACTGAACCAAATTGGATTCTTCCTGCTGCGAATTTGTTGGTAATTGCTAAGCGAAGGTTTAGGAAAAGGAAAGTCGAAAATGTGCAACAAATGGCGCTGTCGGTGGTATTTGAATAAGGTTTGGCATCTAGATTCAGTGCACATATTCTAATTCGTTCAGCAAATATAAATGGGATTTGATAAGTGGGTATGGTGCCTCTAATATCTTGGTATAAATGACTTCGTAGTTAACCAAATCATCAGATAATAAGTGGGCGCAAAATAATCGGATAAGCGGGCATGATACGTACGAGTACCTTCCATACAAATAAAAATTGATGTTTTTTTATATCTTGAGCGGAATTTTCTGGATTTAGTCTAAATGTCTCGGCGGTCAACACGAATCATCAGTTAAAAATTAGGCGGAATTGGCTAAGTGTGTGAGACATAAGTATTTCATAGATAATAAGAAGTCATTGTTTTTTATTGAGGCTTTAAATCAATAAATAATCACTCTGAGAAAGTATACAAGCCATTGTTGTCCTTAAATAGTTGTCCACTACTGTACATGTATGTATATGTAGACTACCGGGCAAAGCTACCCGGATGGGTAAATCTAGTTTAGAAAAAAGTTTTATTTTACACAAGTCTTTATACAAGAGTCACTTGTTGTAAAATTATCAAAATTTGTAGAAACAATAATAGAATTTACGTTTTGCAATTTGAAGGATAAGAGGAGGACATTTCCTTTATTTAAAAGAGGTTTTATTGATAAAAATAAATGGTATATAAGAATAAGGCTTGAAAAACAAATATTTTTTTTAAAATGTATTAAAATAATATTTGTAATACAATTTTAAAAAGTGTTTTTTTTCTAATTCGCTTAAATTCGCTTTTTTTTGCTCAAAAATATTAAAACCAAAAACAGAACAAATAATTTTGCAAATTTTTATTACAAAATACTGTTTCTGTTTCTGTTTCTGATTCGTTTTGTTTTTCTTCTCCTGTTTTTTTTTTTGTGGTTTTGGCTGACTGACTCTTTGTTAAATGTCGAAGATTATCTTGAAATTTTTATCTTTTTTGTTGTTATTGTTGTTGTTTTTGTTTTGTAACGAAATGAAAGAATAAAAGAATTCATTATTCTGGCGCTTTAAATAGTTGCGTCTGTTGTTGTTTGCTGTTGATTTTCTGTTGCTTAATAATCATGTTTTAGATACTCGTTATTTAGATGCTGTACTCGTTTAAGTGCAGGGTTTTCAATTACTGCTGCATGGACATGAAATTATGATTTGAAATGATGACATTTATCGCTTAACTTTCCTAAAGAACTTTCTGAAGGTTAAAGTATTGTAAACTCTCTGGCATTAGATACCATGAAATATCACTCCAAGTCTAGGATAGATTTTCCTTACAGTTGAGATCTAAAGCACAACCCCCAACTCGCAAACATGCCAAGTTTGGTGAACCCTATTTCGTAATCAATTTCTGTAAATTATTCTCTTTTAGAACCATATGTCTGCTCGTCTTGTACGTCGATCTATTTAGTCTGCTTGTATTTGTAATGACTTGCATGTGCCGTTTTTCTTCTGGGCGTACTTATATGACATGTGTGCGAATGTTTGCTTCTGCGTAAAAATATCGGCCTTCAGTCCAATTAAAATCGCATTGTAAATTCTAAATAAAAAAAAGAAGAAAACATACTCTTCTGTTACGAATTGATTCGTTTTTAGTCATTCATTTATGTTTTCATATCATTGAAAGATCAGTTGCATAAGCAACTGATTGCGGTGCCTCCAAACTGGGTCAATTGTTAAATGAAAAAATGTAAAAAAAAAAATAAATTTTTTTTTGTTTCTTTTCGCACAGTAATACGTTTTCCATAAAATTAAAAGAAAATATTGCAGACTCTTGAGAAATAAAAATGTGGAGCAAAATATTTTGCTGTAAATAAAGGCCCTGTTAGAGATTAGTATCTTTGTTAGAAGAGAAGCAAGAGAGATACAGGTTAGGTTAGGAGAGAGTGACAGCCTAGTTGAGTCATAGCGATCCGTTATGATACCACACATAAAGCGAAGCCCCTGTGCTAACTGCCAAGTACTGATTAACTGGTCTTAACAGCCAGCCAGACGTCTCACATAGAAGCACAATCCTGCAAATTAAGTCGGAAACCAGCCAGATAGTCTAATGAACCTGGATATTAGACTGCATCAATGGTTGATAGTTCCGATAAGCTATCGAAAAAGAGCAGACCAAGTGTGAGCGCAATCTACGTCTAGCTAGAGACGGACTTTGGCAAATGAAGTGGGCCTCTTTCTCAGTCGATCTAAAGCACCATTTGAGCGTGCCTACCCATAATGTGAGGATAGACACACTAGAGGATCCAATTTTAACAACAGATTGGAAGCATGGAAGTAAGATTCACCTCTGCCCAGGATCTATCAGCTTCCAATAAGTACTTTTGCTTAATAGACGGCTTAATAAAGGATAGTGGTACACCAAGGGTTATGTGACTGTCCGGTAGGTGTGTACCCGCCTTAGCAAGCTCATCAGCTACACAATTACCCGAAATGTTCCTGTGACCAGGGACCCAAATTAGATGGGGCATTACTACAGTTCCTAACCACCATAGAGCTGAAAGCTACACCCAAAAGAGATTTAATAGTTGCTTCGCTATCAGAGAAGTTACATATATCAGCCGTGTGAACACCGCCCCTTCGAACTAATACCGTAGCACATGGTAGATAGCCATCACTTTGGCCTGAAAATAGTAGCAATAGTCCGGAAAATTGAGAGACACTCAGAGGTTAAGCTTTTCGGAAAAAATTCAAATGCGCACCCTGTTCCATCATTTAGAGCCGTTAGTATAGACCTTTACCACATCGCCGGAGATGACCGAGCCAGATGCCCAGTCATCTCTGCTAGGGATCACTGTAGCCAACCAAGCATGACAAAAAGGTTTTTGTATGGGTGGTGTGCAACGCATCTCCAGACCTTATCCAGGAGCCTGACGTTGCAGTGTCGCCAAGACAGTCTCCCAAAAGCCCGCTCCGTAGAGAAAATAAATAAATAATATCATCTCGCACCCACTACTCCTCTACAGCAGTTGGTGGCACAAGCTGCCATACGAGCTCTCTCGGCCAAGTTAGCCTTTCAACTTACCTTGGGGTGGTATCTTATATCTCCTAGTGAAGAGCATAATATCTGTCTTACAAGGGTACACACTAAGTTCAAGCTCCTTGCACCAAGTAAATACAATGCCCAGGGCAAAATAATGCTTGCCCGAGAGTGTCTAATACTGCGATGTCGATATCGTTCACATAAGCGATAACTCTATCACCAATAGATAGAGAAAGATAGGAAGAGATATAGAGATAAAAAATTTGTAAAAAATTATTAGCTGTCACGCTCATAATTTTATTTTTTAAATACATCCCACATATAAAGGAAATTAAACCAAAAAAATTCAAAAGTCACCATAAAAAATGAAAAAAAAAGAAATAAAGAGAAGTAATTAATAATTGCACTCAATTAAAATACGGACATGGTTTGGAATTTAATTATTTTTCAAAAATTTATTTGGATTTTATTCAATTAGCCACTGCCTTTTATTGCTTTTTATACTCGTACCTCCCCATTTTTGTTGTTGTTTTGTATATCGAAAATTTGGAAAAGGAAAAGACCTAAAAATAAAACAAAGAAACCGAACCAATCTTTATACAGTAGGCAACAAGTGTTAAAGGAATTTTTATTTTTTTCATTTAGTTTTTCTAACATGAGATCATGTCTTGTTCAACGCAACACACAAAAGAATCAGAATTTTTGAACAAATTTGTATAAACACACAGCCATTGAAACAAATGAATTCATTGTGTATCGGTTCAGTTCAGTTCAGTTCAATTGAATATCACAATTCAATTTATTGCCCAACCATAGAAGGCAAAACGTTTTGGTTTCTACAAATTGCTACGTTTTTTGCTTAACAAAAATTTTATTTGAATTCTCTTTTTATTGTTGTTGTTGTTGTTGTTGTTTTTTTTTTTTTGCAAAAGACAATATCAAAGTCTTAACAGCAGCAGACATTGTTGCACATTTGTCATAAAAGGCAAACAAAAAAAAGAAACAATTTTTTATGGCCAAAACACAAAATAAATCATTTTAGCGTTTTCGTTTATAACGATTTTCTATATTTTTTTATTTTTTATTATTTCAGTTTTATTTGCTTATTTTAATAAGCAAAAACACTAAGAGAAGATGAAACTTCGGACTTGAATTGTTGATGCCTCGAAAACGAATTTCAAACACACTATAATGGCTATGGAGTTTAAAAAGAAGCTCTATTTAAACGAATTTCGGGAATATATTTCAATTTCCATTACGTTTGTCCTGCACTATAAGAGGGAGAGAAAGAATAATGTCTCCCCTACCTCCCCTACTCCTTGTTTGTTGTCTCGTGCTGTGTTCGTTCAACTTCATACAAGGAATTATGCAAAAAAAAAAAAAAAAAAAAAAAAAATTGATTTCTGTTTTAGCACTTAAGTCTAAGAAAGGGATTTGCTTATACTCATACAAGTTTAACATTATAAAGTCCATGCTCGGTTATGGTCACAGAAAGTGTTGCCATTTTTATTTTTGTTGCCATTTTATTTAAAGCCTAATTATTGCGGCCGTTTGGCTGATATTGTTTTTCATTGTTAATAAATAATATTTCTTTTTACAATTAATTAAACATCCGATGATTTTGCCCACAATCTTCTTCTGTACTTCTCGGTAAGCAAATGTCATACATGAAGGCTGATAATCGATGCGAGAATTATACTGTATGCTTCACCTCTATGGGCCGTCCCTGTGAAGGTGGTAAAATCAACTCAGTATCAAATTAGGTGGCACTGAGGGTGTGTTGTGCTCACAAGCCATTGTTGTCATATTGATAGTGAGCTTACATACATGCAGACGATGTAACGATGACAACAGTTTAATCGAGAACTATGAGATATGACAAAGAGTATAATCTGGATACTGCGTCCCATGGGATCTATTGTGCCCCTTCCGATCTATAGTTTGTGTAGCAGATCTGCTGCCTTCCTAAGGAACCCCAGAAAATCTGAAAAAAATAAAAAAATAATAAAAATAAATAAAAATCGTGTATTTTTTTTCAATTTTTTTCCGTGTATGTTTGATATTTGGAATTTTTTATCCGTGTATGCTTTATATAGCGAATTTTTTTTGCACATATCGAAGTAAAATCTTGTTTTTTCTCATTTTCTCAGTGTATTTAAATAAATAATCACATTGTCAGGGGTTCTCAGCCAATTTTGTCACTGTACCTGGTCAAAAATATGTAGGCCAAAATTAATTTTTTTTTTTTACTTTTTTCCGTTGTTGTTGGGCTTAGAATCATGATGTCAAGTGTTCATAGTCATTTTTTGAGCACAATCTATCCAAAAATGTATAAAAATCGTATATTTTTTTTTTCAATTTTTTTCCGTGTATGTTTTAGTTTGCACATCAAAATCCTCCAGTTCATATTTTTTACAAAATTTAGCCAAGACACACACCAAATAGCACATTTTTCTTATATAAGAGCCCCACATACACATAATATGTGTACCGCTGTCTCTGATGACTGTGAGCACAGTCTACAAACATCCATATCTGTGTTCGCCATCCTAGAGTGGCGAAATCCCCTTTGAGCTTTCCAGTGTTCTAAGCATCTGGCAATTTCCCAATCTTTGACTAGATCGAGGATGGTAGTAAGTAGTGCTGCACGGCAAGGTTCCGGACCGATTTAAGGTGTAATGGAAATTTTTCTGGCCAATGCATCCATTTATCCCACAGTGTTCAGGTACTCAAAACAATTGGACCTTATTTCCAAGCGAAAGCTTTTGTAACGTATCGTAGCACTATTTAACCTGTCTAGATGTCATACAGTTCGAGCCTATGCCTTTTAGGCAACTTGGCTGTCAAAGAGCTGATCAGGTTAATCTCCGCACAAATAGCAATGTCCATGTTATCAGCTTGGAAGACACTCAACGGTCCATGAACACCAGCACCGAAACAGTTATTTATTTTGGAGCCATCGGTATACCAGTTTAGATCAAACTCACTCCGAACTAAGGCTTCATTAGACCAACAATTCTGGTCCAAACCCTGAATCTCCTGCCAACGCACAGATCCAAATGCATAATATCCAGGATCGAAGATGGTTCTTCAACCAGCCCGCGTAAAATGGGCAGACTAGACTACCCGAACATTTCGAAATCCCTTGGCGAATAACTTTGCCGCCGAATATGCCGCCACCCTTATCACATAGATGTTAAGCGGTGTTAAATCAATCATGGCCTCCAAAGTCACTGTTGGACACGTTCTCATTGCCCCAGTTATACCGTGGCAGGCGTGCCTCTGTACTCTGCCGAATTTACTAATGGTTGTAGCTTGCTCAGCCTTTATTCACTAAGCTATCACCGCATAAGTGATAATGAGTCGAATGAAATCGGTATATAGCCATAGTGTCATTCTCTGCGAAAGATCCCGTGTCATTCCGTAGGAGGAGCGACAACTGTAATGCAGATTGAATGAGGTGTCCATTTCCATGGAGAAATAATTCACGGCCTTTGGGATGTTTCAGCATCATATTCTTTCGATGATATTATCTTGTCAAAAAGAGTACACTGTCAATGAAAAAAGTCAGCGTACACCCTTTGAACAATTTAATGTTTAACGCTGACTCTCGTCACCATCGTTTATCCAAATTTGCAATTTGTGTAACTTTCCTCGAGTTTTTCTTTATTTATTTTTTATTCATTCAGCAGTTTTTTTATATACCCAATAGGCATTAAAAGCCCCATATGTTTGGATTGATTTTATTTTTAGAATTTTCGCAATTTTTAAAATCATTTCTGGATAGCTCTTAAACTTGGATCACACGTTTGACGCAATGCACTAATTATTGGTCAGACAATCGTGTGACGGCTCAATAGGCAATCATGCGGTATATTATTGTGTTTTTCTGTGACAATCGAAGTGGACAATATGTACCAATATTTACATTTTTGAGACAATTTTAATACTCTGCGGCAATAAAGCACCAAACACATTGTGTCATATTGGTGCATTTGCGGCAATCGTTGATCCCAGCTTTATATTAATTTGATTACTTCTACAAAGTCTCAGTTTACAAAAACAAATGATTAATTTGTCAAAAGTGCTAAACTACTTACACAATATTTAGAGTTTTTCTTTTATTGCATGTACAGAAAACAACAACTTTACCCCCCCTTTTTGTTGTTTTGTTCTAAAATCTCCAAATAATTTTAAATGGTCTCAGTTTTATTTTTGAATCATATAATACTTTTAAATGTGTGTGTGTGTGTGTGTGTGTGTGAGTCCGATTCGTTTGCTTCTCATTTCTGGTTAATTTCCTTTTGTTTGTTGACAATTGTTTACTACAATCTTGTTGTCTTCGATGTACATACATACACACATATATAATATATTCGTACATATATGACACATACGTAACTATTCATTTTTAAATAATTTTTCTTTTTTAACAATTTTTGGTTTTGCGCTGTTCTTATTTGTTATTTAGTTTTTATTCTTTATTTTGATTTTGATTACTTTTTAATAATTATTGCATCATTACTGCAGCATTAATGCTTGTGTGTGTTCATTTGTTAATGATTTGTTCGTTCAGTCATTTGTTCAATTTTAATTACTGAAAAAGAGAGACTATGACATCAGCGGCATAAGATTGTTGCTGCCCAAAAAAAGTCTCAATCTTTGTTGCTGTTTTCCTTCCGATCAAATATCGCCTATTAATTTTGTGTCTAATTATTGTCAAACAATAACAATAAGTCATCACTACTGTCTGTCTGTTGCTGTCATCGTTCATTTTAAAAGTGTGACATTAAATTTTTTTTTTTTGAATCATTAAATACATAAGTAAAAATCAATATTTCAAATCACTTCCCTTTTTTTAATTTATTTTTTTTTACAGCAACAATAACAAACCAGAAATTAATTTGATTGCCTTAAAATTAGTTGCAATTTAAGAACTTCAACAATCTCAGCAATTAAGATGACATTTAAGATACAAAAGGTTCTCTTCTGAAGTTTTAAAGCATTTTTATGCGCTACACCATTATAGGCGGTAAAGGGGTATATTGTGTTTGCGATGATATTTGTAACACTTTAAAAAGCGTTCCCTGATCGGTCTTTAAATACATATACAAACATACATACATACACATTATGTTCTATTAATTATGACTTTTTGGAACAGCTACCCGGTGGCGACATTGTCACTATGGTTTTTTTCATCGATGTATTATCGTCATAATATCAGTTTGATTTCGAAATTTGTATAAGATTACAATTACAATGACAACGTCATTGTATGTCATCATACTAAAGAAAGCTGAAATTAAGTGACATTGTCTGTTATGTGTAGATTACATTCTGTAATTTAGTGACATTGTCTGTTATGAGTCGACTTCATGCTGAATGATGTAAGATTTTGTCTGCTACACCTCTCCGTTAACGAATGAAGCACTAATGATTCCCGATGATATTGTCTGTTAGTACTCACCAATAAACGGACGTCTACAAACACAATCAACTTTTGTCATTTATGATAATTTGGACAATTACTTTAAAAAGTCATGTATGACACCAAAGTAAATTAATCGTCACTCATCGATGTTTTACCATTTTTAGCGTTTGTCACAATGATTCACTATGACTTTCGTCACCGTGTAGAGCATGTTCATCTACTCGTGTGTATGTATGCTTGTATGTATGTATGACTTTGTAATTTAGGAACAAATTAAAATCAAGAAGAAATTTACATAAAAAATTAATTTTCTGGCTCAAAGACAATCCCTAATGCTTTTATTAAATTCGGTGAATAATTTTGCCACATTTTTCATGTGAACGTACTTATTTTCATCGTTTTTGTTTGTTTTTTTATTCAAATCGAAAGTAAATCAAAAATTTATATGGACATATTAATGAAATCTGTAGTTTAAGAGGGTAGAGTATCTTATACAGTTGGGACTGTCCCTAAGTAATTTCCTTACTTGTTATCAATTAGATTAAACATGTTATCACAACCACTCGCATCAGATCAACAATAATAAAACAAAATACTCGTATTTCTCATTAATTAAATAATTTAACGATTTTGATTGTTATACTTGTGATTTGGTTTCACAGTCATTTGTTATGAATTTAAAAGAAATTAAAAACAAGTAATAAATGTATACTTACATAGACTACATACACATATGTTATGTATATCGATGGCTTTATTTAGAAAGGTCGCATCTCGATTTTTTTTACATGGCAGGAGAAGCTATAAAAACTCAATAAAATCGAAAAAATCTGCAATGCAAGATAAAAAATAACGCAATTCGTAATAGCGTATAAATCTGAAATTTTCAAAGATAGATCAGAACATTTTCTAAGGAGATACGCCTTTTCTGTATTATGCCAACGATGTGTACAATTCATGTCTAATAATTTAAATTTTATTACAAATTTTTAATCAAGTTCTAAAGTTCTGTATATACATATGTACTTATGTATGTATGTATGTCTGTATGTATTGTCCGGCAGTAGAGCACTAACTAATTTATCATTAAATAATTTCTGATACTGTAGGGCATAAAATTCAACGACAGCAGCAGCAGTAGATTCACCACTAACAGCAAAACCCATGACTAAAAAGTGTATTTTTAACCTCCTTTTTTAAATTACGCAACAAATACTTAAACAAACTACAGATTGCATGAAATTACAGCGAAAGAGAGAGCAAAACGGGTGAGTGAAGAAATAAAAAGAGGAAATGACAGCAGAGAATCAGGAGTGTAGAGTTCAAAAAAGTCTCTTTAATTATCACAGCTTAAGTACTTTACAACACTCTGCAACTCCCCGACACCCGTTTACCACTGCTGCCCTAATAATGGTCTGCATGCAAAATTGAAATTTTAAGAAAACCGTGATTTTTGTTTTTGTTGTTTTTCTACTGATATTCTAATTGTTTCTAATGGCTGTGTTGTTGTCGTTGTTTTATTTTTATAATTTTTTGTTTGTTTCATATTTTCTTGTCGTTCTTCACTTTGTTCTTAATGGTTTATGGGCTGTCACGGTCATATAACGACGACTACGACGGCGACGATAGCAGCAAAAACAACAACAAGAGCACTAGTAACGTCTTATTTGTTGTGTTTCTATCGTTTTGCATGAAGACGATAATTATGGTGATGATGGCGGTGGTGATGGTTGGTATTGTTATTTTACACACTACTCGTTGCAATTGCTATGGAAAACAAAGAAGCTGCTAATGATGCTCTCTTCTCACACCACTCACTCACTGGTATTTAAAATATAATTTTACATTTGTGTGTATGTGTGTGTGTGTATGAGCGCATATTTTTAAGTTTGTTTAGCGATTATGATCGACGACTTCGTTGTCGTTTCTGTGCATTTTGTATTTCAGTTTTTCTTTTTTTCCCTTTTCTCACTTTTCTTTAACTTTCTTGGTTATTGTTGTTGTGTGTGTTTCGAATTTATTTAAATGGTTCTCCTGAAATTTTCCCTGTTTGTGTTGATATAAATAAAAAGGTGTGAGAGAGACGTTGGTTGGTGTTGCTTTGAATGGTCATAGAAATGCTTGGTTCTAAGTTGGTTTAACTTGAATTTGTTGGTGTTGTAAGTGTGTGAGTGTGTTACTCTTTGTTGACTGACTGACTGCCGACTGACTTGATGATTATTGCTTTTGTTGTTGTTTTTTAATTTGTTTATTTGATTATTTGTTTTTGCTCATTTGCTTACTTTGGATTGTGTCAATGGCCTTGAAAATTATTTTTCTATTTTTTCGCTGTTATTTTTTCTTCTTTATTTTCTTCTATTTACATCTCTAGAACAGCAACTGCAGTCATATAACTAACTGCACAGTGGAGCAGTTTACAAAATATTTAGATTTGTTAGAGAAAAAACTCTGGCTTTTTAAAAATGGTGTTTGCGTTGAGGAAAAATTATAACAAAGTTATCGAACTAGTTCTCGCTTCCGTGCGAAGCTTTAACACGTAGTAGATCAGAAATGTGGTTATACTATATTTGAATCACAAAAGTCAAACTAAGTTAATCGGTATTATATTTATAAGGTGAGTGTTGATATACAGATTGCACTTGATCCCACTGTGGTGTATTACTACTCGTATTTAATTGTGTTTATGTGTTTTGGATTAAAAATAATATTTTCCATGATATTTCTGTATTTTCTTGTTGTCATTGTTATTGTTTCATTTGATTTAATTTGTTGTTATTGTTGTTGTTTTTTCTAACTCGTTGCTGCTGTTATAGTTGAGTTATTTCCTCAATGATTTGTTATTTTTTTATTTGCATTTTTATTATTATAATTGTTGTTGCTACTGTTGCTGTTGTTGTTTCTTTAATATACTATGTACGCGAGTATTACAATATTTTTATTTGCATTTCTTAAGATTAGAAAATCTTACAATTCGTTTTTAGTTTTCTTTTTTTTTCTTCTTAGAATAGAAGAACGTTTTTTTTTTCAAATGCACAGGCATAAGAATAAAAATATTCCCTGCTAGGCCAGCAAGCAAACAGCCTGCTTTCTATCATTCTACTCGTTGGGTTTGTATTGACTGAGTGACATACTGACTGACTGACTGACTGACTAACAGGCTGCTTTAATTGTTATTGCTAATGTCGTTGTTGTTGGGTTTTTCTATTATGCCTTGCTGATTAACAATAAAGACTACTACTGATTGTGCTACAAACTGCAAAGAACTTAAAAATAATTAAAAAGGAAAAAAACAAAACATGAGGCAGAACTTGAAACAGAAACGGCCGACACAAATTGTTCGGCGTCAAAAGATTATTTCGAAATGCCTGCATACAAATGCATTTTTAAGACTTGGAATTCTATATTTATTTGTTTTTTTTTTTCAGTACCTACATACATACATATGTACGTATATACGTATGTATTTATTTTCTATTTACATATATATTTATTTGAATTTTTAAGGTTCTACAATAGAATCAACAACAACTACTTACGTATGTAAACATATATTAACTCATATAGAAATTGTTTTCAAGGACATATTTTTATTTCAATTTTATTTTATTTGTGGTCTTATTATCGCTTATATTGTGATTATAATTTTAATTTACACATTATGTTGGCAACTTGTGTAGAGTTATTGTAGCAGCAGCAACATAAAGCAAACAACAACAATTTAAGTACGAAAAAACTGTACTAAAGCTGTTAGTATATTGGATAATAGATAGGTATCTAGAAATTGGTTGCCCATAAGAAACACGAAGATCCCGTCTACTAAAAATGAATTTTTGTCTAATTATTTAGGGTGTTAGTGGTTACCTCTTATGATTTTAGCTATTTCCGCAGAATATTTAAGCATTTGTTTTTCTAATTCAGCATTTTATTTAACGCCACTATTTGCTTATGAAAATCCAAGCAATTGATTTCCATTTTCAGTTTCTTTTTGAAGTCGAATGACGTCTTATTATTTTTTTTTGCTTTTAAAAAATCTTTAATCGTAAGACTGTTTTTATTACAATACAAGTAGTTTCTAATGGAATTTAATTGTTTGCCAGTATCATTGTTTGCGAATATCATTATTGTATTAAGGAAAAAATATGTTTTTTATTCTATATTTTCAACTGCATTAATGGAGTGTGTGGTGATGTTGTTGTCTACATACAGACAAACATACGTACATATTGCTGTTACCGAAATGAAGTGATTCATATCGCCTTGTCAAGTTCAAGGTTAAAATTAGTTTTTTTTTTCGTTTTCTTTTTTTTTCATGTATTTTAACCGCTAATTAGAGCTGATGCTACTTTTTTCGTATTTTAATACCATTAACATGTTGTTGTTGCAAAAGTTTTTAATATGATTTGATAGCGTTTCATGTTTTTGCGTGTTTCTTTTTTGTTGTTGTATATTTTTTGTTTTGACAGTTAAACCCTCGATCTGCCAGTGTATCACTGGTGGAAAAAAAGAAAAAAATATTGCATGCAATTTGAAAAAAAGACAAAAACAAAATTGAAAATATTGTTATGTCAACTGTAAACGAAGAGAATAAAAACTGAAATAAAATTAAACAGAAATTAAGTAGATACTAATTTATGATTTTTGTATATTTTGTTTTTGCTGTGAAAACAAGAAAATGTAATATAGGGTCCGCCAAATAATTTTATTTTTTTGAAAATGCTATAAAAAATCTACTGAATATTTTCTCAAATTTCTTTTTCTATTTGAAAGTACAATCCTTCCGGTTAATAATGGAAAATAATTTGATTCAAATGACTGCCTCGGCTGGCCATGCAGTAGCTTACACGATCGGTCCAATTTTTAAGCACATTATCGGTTGTGTGCAGCTGTATTTCACCAATAGCTTCACGAATATTGTTCTTTAATATTTTAATATTGTCTTTTAAAGCGTCGGTTGTCTCTGGCTTGTTGGCGTAACACCGTAACACTTATCTTCGGCGGCACCACACAAATAGTAGTCCAACGGTGTCAAATCGCAACTCCAAGGTGGCCAAACGACATCAGCCCTGCGGCTGAATATGTGATCTCCAAAAATAGGGCGCAGAACATTGAATGTAGCTTCGGCTGTGTGGCACGTAGCGCCGTCCTGTTGAAACCAAATGTTGCTAATATCCTCTTCTTCAATTTTTGTGAGCAAAAAAATTCGTTCAAAATGGCCCGATAACGATCGCCATTGACTGAACGGCCACTCCTTGCTCATTTTCGAAGAAAAATGGCCCAATTATGCCTCTGGACCAAAATACGCACCAAGCAGTGCATAGTCTTGGGTGCATCGGCTTTTCAATGTATGCGTGCGGGTTTTCTGTACCCCAAATGCGACAGTTTTGCTTGTTTACATACCCACCAAGATCAAAATGATCTTCATCTGAACACATCGCACACATTCTGCAACATTACCATGATTTTCAAAGTAATGTCGCAATATTTCCCAGCGTTGTTCAAGCGTATACACAACCATATTCGTTCAGCGAAAGGATAAAACTAATTATCTGTCAAATCAGACATGAGCTAAGTGTTACCATTCACGAAATAAGCACTAGTTGAAAAAAAACGTTAGATGGCGGACCCTTTATAGAACAAGAAATTTTGGTAACAATTTATTTGATAGTACCAGTCATTTTATTCGTTACAAATTTCTATTAAGACTGTAGTGACTAAAAGGGACCGTTTGAATCTCTCAAACAATAATATTTCAAAAAGGCCATCATGCCGGATTTATATGTATGCTCGTTAAAATCAAATGACTAAATGACATTGAACGTTCAAAGAATAAATGTACGTGAGATAACTGAGGCTGTAGGCACATCAACCAAGTGGATTAAATACATTCTGCATGAATATTTGAATACAGCAAACAAACTATGCCGCAAAATAAACGAAACGTTCATTATAAACATTGTAATTCCAAACAAAATTCAATAAAGTTTGTGGAATAAAAAAATTCTTTTTCTGTTAAAAAATAAATAAATAAAAAACAGCGCTGTTACTGTAAAATACCGGAATCAAAATAAAGAAATTACTCGGACTGTGCCTATTTTTAACAAGTTGGACAGATGACAATACATTATGCAGTCGAAATAATAAAGGAGATGCCCTTACCGTCAACAGGTTTCGTTAATGAGTGATATTAACCAACTTTCTACGATCACAGTTCAAGAACCTCAAAATAATCGAGCTGTGTTCTCAAAAATAGGGTGCTAGGCTAAGGAAAAATTTTCTTTACTTTGTTATCTCATATAAAAATTTTCCAGAGAGGCCAACAGTGTTGTCAATTTAGCGCTTTTCGTGCTATATTTAGCATGTTTTAACAACCGAAGAAGAGCAGTTTTTCTCTTCAGCAGTTTTTAAAAAAATGCGCTACATTAACGCTTTTCTAATTGCATTTTGTTGTTGTTAGAAATAGAAAGTCACTAAATTTAATAAACTCACAGAATCATACAAACTATGGACTTAAAATGCTTCGTGCTGTAAGAATTACGTAACTCCAAATAATATTTGCTCAAAAAATTATAAAAATTGTGTTTTTGAAACGTATTTCAAATCTAAGGTCACATTCTTCAAGAACTATACTACTATCCTGAAGCAGAAAGCTAGAAATTTTAATTATGTAATTACAGTATTAAACGTGTAAGTTGCTATTATTATACCCTTAACTAATGTCAAGGGGATCATAGGGCCATAACAAGTTCTTTCCATTAACGCCGATCTAAAGCCAATGAAATCTGGCTCCAAGTCATTCTATGGGAAGTGGCTTCTCTTTTAATCTATCTTCGCTAGGAATGGGCTGGCCTTTTAATTCCTCTGCTTTCCTGTAAGTTCCATGCAATAGCCTTAGTTTGGTTTCCTCAGAGTATGCCCATTTCCTTCGCACAATTTTTTTCATTAGAGGAACTTGGTGTGATCTTGTTTCTGGCCTGAATATTTTCAAAATATGCAGTAGACACCAGTTTTGAATGGAA
Organism: Wohlfahrtia magnifica; assembly: GCA_023159175.1. Lineage (NCBI taxonomy): Eukaryota > Metazoa > Arthropoda > Insecta > Diptera > Sarcophagidae > Wohlfahrtia > Wohlfahrtia magnifica. Next base: position 2,245,012 of record JAKWBJ010000537.1, read on the forward strand.
TAGATATTAATTACAGTCGCATTCCATAACTCGCAACCATATAAACTTAGATTTCACACATGAGTTAAATATGTTCTCTTTTGTTATTGAAGATCAAAAAGTTCCCGGAATTTATTCAAAAAATTAAAAATACAAGTTTATTCATCTAAATTTATGTTGTCCCCTTCAAAATAATCCCAATCGACTACAACACGCTTATGCCAGCGCTTGAACCAATTCTTGAAGCAGTTTTTATATTCGGTTTTCTGCGATTTTTCCATTATTTCCTCTCTGTTGCTAAAAAACGTGTTCCGTAATGGTTTTTTAATTCGATTGAACACAAAGAAGTCGCAGGGAGCCAAATCAGGTAAATTCTGTAGCTGTTGGATGGTATTTATTGCATTTTTCGGCATAAAACTTCGAATGATGGCATTGTGCGTAGGTGCGTTATCATGGTGCAAAATCCACTTTCGGCGAATTGCTTCACCTAAACATAACGCCAAAATAATACTCTTTGTTTACTGTCTGGCTTTCTGGCAAAATTCATAATGCACTACACCGTTGTAATCCATGAAAACCGTGAACATTGCCTTCTTTTATGACTGAAAACGACGTGGTTTTTTGATCTCGGCTCATTTGGTGAACACTATTCACTTGGCTGTTGTCTGGATTGCGTGTCGTACTTATAAACCCACGTCTCGTCTCCACTAATGATCCTTTTGATGAATGTGTAATAGGAGTCAGCCTCGTAAATCATGTCTTTTCCGACCTTAACACGGTCTCTTTTTTGCATGAAATTGCTTTGCTGCTATACGACTGAATCCCAAACCATTAACATTAATGTGTTGGTCGCATCTATAGCCAATGTCCCCCGCTATCTCTCTGATGGTTATTATCGTTTATTGATCAACAATTCCTTTACTTTATCAATGTTTTCGTCGGTTTTCGATGTTGATGGTCTGCCACTGCGTTCATCATCTTCGATTGACTCACAACCACTTTTGGAACACTCGTGCTACCGCCAAACGACCGTTTTCCTTAGAGAATTGTTGCCGAAATACTTTTTCAACATTTCCAACGTTCGCGCACCAATAAAACCGTTTTTACGCAAAATTTAATACAAGTTTGTTGTTGTAAATTTAAATCCATTTCTAAAATTGTAAAAACTCGCCAACACACATAGAGATAAAGGTACTCTTGGCTACGTAGCTTTTGCAAATGTCTAGCTATGACCTAAGATTTAGCTGGAATATCAACAACAGATGTGTCAACTTAACAAAAAAAAAAAAAAAAAGAAATTAAATCAAAATATGTGAAGAACGCCCTATAGCATTCAGTCGGCTAAGTTTCAATCTGTTCCGAATATCAGCACTGTAACCGCCGGGCGTAGTGAGGATATTGCCGAGATAGCAAAAAGACGGAGTATCTCCTAAATTTCTGTTTCCAATTCAAAAGGTCGTTGTTTTTAGCGTTGATTCGCATGATTTTGATTTTAGCGATGTTCATCCTCAAGCCTATTCTGTATGCTTTCGTCTGTACTGAATCCAGTTTCATTGCATGTCGCAATGTCTGTGAGTCACGGGATAGATGTCGTCTGCGTAATCCAGGTCTTCCCACTTTGTGTAAAGTTTCCAGATTATACAACGTGTGTTGCAAACGTTAAACAGCAGTGTGGAAAAAACACATCCGTGTCTAACACCAGCTCTTGTTGTTATTTTGTTCTTGTTACGAGTATATTCCAAATAGTTTTTAATTTTATTTTTTAAGCAATCGTTCAAATTATTAAAAAGCAAATCTTTGTAAAAATTGCATTTTGATTAATAATTTTTTTTAATAATTTCAGTATATTTTTCTATTTTTAAATATTATTAAGGCTTTTTACAGCGCGTTTTGGTTACAAACAGTTACATAAATTATAATTTAGCGCTTTTTAGTCACTTTTGGGCAGGATTCTGCGCGTGTTGATGATAACAAGTTGGCAACACTGTATGCCAATCCAGTAGAACGAGAGCAAGATGTAAAATCGGCAAGTTATGCAAAAAAACGCCATAAATCGCGTTATTTCTTTAGTTTGTGCAAATTTTTTTCTGCCGTCCTTATGTGGTGATCCTTTACTATTTAACCGCATAATATTCATATAACAAAGTTGAATCAATTATTTCATAAATTTCTTTTTTGTTTTTTAAAATTTTCCTTTTTTTTATCACGGAATCAAGGCACATTTGTTCTTTTTTGTTTCCAAATCCCTTGAAATTCTTTTAAAATGTCTATTCACGATCAATAGGAGAGAGAGAGAGAGAGAGAAAAAAGTTAAATTCTTGGTTTTCTGGGCACATAAAGTGTTTTAATAGTTTGTTGGTTTGCTGCTGCCACTGGCGTTTCCCCAGTTGTTTTTTGCTGCTGCTTTAATTTCGTAATTTTTCCATTGAAATGCATTAAAATTCACAAAATGCACAGCTAGACAACCCCATATATTGCGTCTTATTGTCTTGGGCAGAAAGAAAAAAAATTAGAAAAAAAATCGTTAAAAATTCTAAACGATCAGTGGTGCTGTGCCGGTCTGTGCTGGGCTGTAAAATTCTCTGTAAATCTTGTTCTCTTTCGAGTATTATTTCTATTCTATACTATTTTTTGCTTTTATTTCTAATATAAGATATAAAAAATAGAACAAAATAAAATAAAATAGAAACCGCTGGCTAAAGACGTAAAAAACAACCAGAAATAGAAAAAAAAAAGCAAAAAATGCACTGCTACTGCTGACAGCCTACAAAGAGCCTAAAGAGTTTCATCAGCCACCAGCTCATGTAATGAATTACATGATAATGATTGTAATGATAATAATGTGATTGTTGTTGCTGTTGTTAACTACAACTGCCTCTTGTCACCACTGTTTGTTAGCAAGCAGCGGTGCAACAAGAGGAGAAGTCTTTGTAAAAACCATCTTCAACGTGTTTGGCTTTTAAGCGTTTGGGTTGTGCTTTTTCAATTCATTACGAAACTATTCTCGTTTCGATCGTTTCAATTCGATCAACTCAACTGCATTGGAATTGAGTCGAAATGGAAATGAAATCGATGGCAGGCAGTGTAATTATAAATTATTTGCGGTTTAACTTCTATGGCCATCTCAATTGTTGTTTTTGTTGTTGTTTTCTATTAGCAGCGTGTAAATATTTATGGCACCATAAGTTTTTCTAATGAACATTTAATAACAAAAAAAAACAAAATTCTTATTGACTGAATCGTCGTCATCATCGTGTGTGTTTATTTACTTAGAACCTGTTGTCTTCTTCTGGTAATTGTGGCCTCTACGTATATGGCTTCCTGATGCATTTAAGCCAATCTCTTAAATATTTAAAACCATTTGTGGTTTTATTCATATCGATTTAACTGCATAAAGTTTCCTTTTCCGTAATTAGATTTTAAATCATTTTATTTCTGTATAAAGACATGTATTATATTACTGATGATGGTTACGTAACGTTAAAAAAAAAAATTCATCATACGCAGTGTAGGACTAGTGATCATAATATGTAATTGTGATTACAAAGGGAGATAAAGGAACAGATCCAAAGGAAAAAAGTAAAGCTAAAGAATCCTTTATAACTTATTTACTTCTTTATATTTAAAAATAGAACATACTGGATGGGGGTAGCAGTTCGTTGCCGATATCAAGTGTGCACTGTGCTCGGTTTTGAAGGAACAACTATTTTGTTTGTATTTAAAATCAATACTGTATCTGCTAAACAGCTTTGGGTAATATGCGCTAGCGATCGTTTTACCTTGTGCGCTGTTGTATAGTAGATAAGACACCCGTCTAACAGCGGTATCGTCCATAACACTAGCTGGTAAGTATATAACTGATTATGAGTATCACTACTATGGGAAATATCTGTAGGTAATTCGCAATGAATCTCATTATAAAGGGTCCGCCAAATAATTTTTTTTTGAAAATGCTATAAAAGAAACTACTGAATATTTTCTCAAATTTCTTTTTTTCTTTGAAAGTAGAATCCTTCCGGTTAATAATGGAAATTAATTTCATTCAAATGGCTGCCTCGGCTGGCCATGCAGTAGCCTACACGATCGGTTCAATTTTTAAGCACATTATCGATTGTGTGCAGCTGTATTTTACCAATGGCTTCACGAATATTGTCCTTTAAAGCGTCAATTGTCTCTGGCTTGTAGGCTTAACACTTATTTTTGACGGCACCTCACAAATAAGAGTCCAACGGTGTCAAATCGCAGCTCCGAGGTGGGCAAACGACATCAGCTCTGCGGCTGATAATGCGATCTTCAAAAACAGGGCGCAAAACATCGAGTGTAGCTTCGGCTGTGTGGCACGTAGCGCCGTCCTGTTGAAACCAAATCTTGCTAATATCCTCCTCTTAAATTTTTGTGAACAAAAATTCGTTCAACATGGCCCGATAACGATCGCCATTGACTGTAACGGCCACTTCTTGCTCATTTTCGAAGAAAAATGCCCCAATTATGCCTTTACCCAAAATCAGCACCAAACAGTGACTCGTCTTGGGTGTATCGGCTTTTTAATGTATGCGTGCGGGTTTTCTGTGCCCCAAATGCGACAATTTTGCTTGCTTACATACCCGCCAAGATCAAAATGAGCTTCATCTGAATACATCGCACACATTCTGCAACATTACCATGATTTTAAAAGTAGTGTCGCAATATTTCTCAGCGTTGTTCAAGCGTATACACAACCATACTCGTTCAGCGGAAGGATAAAACTAATTATCTGTCAAATCAGACATGAGCAAGTGTTAGCATTCACGAAATAAGCACTAGTTGAAAAGAAAACGTTAGATGGCGGACCCGATAGAATCGAGTGTATCTCATTGACTGAGAGAAGTCTCCGTGTTCTTCCATGGTATGTTATGGAAATGATTATCGTTTTCAAAATTTTCTGTTTGTTTCTCCGTCACTTCTCTAGGAAGCATATTGACTTTCCACAATGCATCCACTGCTTTGTTTCAGTTTCTTTAATCAATTTGTTCTTTTTAAGCTAAGTAGGTGATTAATCCGCTGTAGCTTCTTCCATATGATTTTTGCGTAGTGGTGAAGATCCCTGGTAATTGGTGGTCATCTTAACTTTAGCGTTAATTCTTTCCCAGTAGGTTGCGTGTTTTTCCTGATCATTTGTCTGACGTCTGTCATCATCGCCAGGGGTATTCGAAGAAGGTCAGGGTGGCTTCTTCTTTACTTTTTAGATGGAGTTGTCTGGAGGGAAGTTGAAGCCTCTTTTTTAAGCCTCTTTTTTCGTCATGTCCTCCGCTGGGTCTCGAACCTGAGTTGTTTGTGTTGTTATGCGTGCGCTCTAACTACTACACCTGGCCACTCCTCACCGTTTTCTAGATACTCGAAGTAAAAATCAACGACAGATCCACTTTAACTTTGGTGTATATCTTTCTAGTAGTAACCCCCTATTCTTTGGTTTCTGATGCAATGGTGTGGTACAGTTTGGTATGGTTTTAAGACTTCACACGTTTGCGTTTACGGTCAAGTGTGGCCAAAGCTCGAATAACTTTTTACAACGCAAATATTTGGCTGAAGATATCTGCAGCTTTAGCCACCACACATACTTTTATTCTCTATTCCAAGGATTCTATGGAATATTTTTGATGTGACGACTTATTTTTTGGGGAATTTTGGTGTCATTTGTACCAGTGCGGTTACAGTTAGAGCCAGTAAATCATTTAAATTGATAATGCGTGATCCCCAGTAGAGTTTATTAAACCTAACTTTCGGTACACAAAATAGATTTTCAGCTTTCGATTCGAATTTATCGAATTCGATCCGAAAGCAATATAGAAATGGATAATTGCCCTTGCGTGTACTTACCATAAGATCAGTAGCCTGACTGGGAATTATATAATGTTCCAAACACGTCGATCTATCGTAATGCGATTCTTCTCCAATCTCTAACACCAACTTGCTTGTTCATTCCTCCAGATTTTTGATCTTCTTCTTCTGCAACTTCCTTCGGGAGCAGTTTCGAAGCATTTCCTTGATGGAGTAATTTGATACGCCGAACGATATCATTCGATAGCGATACTCCCCGTTGACCCAGACAGGTCCATATATTTTTTATTAAGAATTTTTCTCTCAAACACTCTAATAACAGCTTCGTCTGCTTAAGTAAGTACTCACGCTTCAGCACCTTAAAAACACAGTTAGTATAAGAGTTTTAAAAAGTGTTATTATCGCCAATCGAAAAAGGGTTTTCTTCAAAAACTGCTTGTTTAGTCTAAAATTGTATTTATTGGCAAGAATGGTTCTGCGTTTTATCTCCAAACTGATGTTTGTTCTTTTTGTGGCGGTGCCGAGAATGACGAACTCATTTACTACCTCAAAGTTATAGCGTTGGTGGCTATAAGTCATGTAATGACCCAAACACCTCAACTCTTTGTTCGTTGATATCATAAACTTTGTTTTATACTCATTTACTGTCAAATCTTACGCCGAGACTCTTTTTCAATGCTAGAAAATAGGGCAGTTATCTCTAGTGCTTTACGCCCAATGATATCGATATCATCGGTATATGCAAGTAGCATGTGTTTTCTGGTGTAGATTGTGCCTGTTGTATTAACCGCAGCGTCATGTATGATGTTGAATAAATCACAGGTTAGGCTATCCTCTTGTCTGAAGCCTTTTTTGGTATCGAACGTTTCCAGCAGGTCCTTCCCAATTTTAACTGATAATCTTGTACTAGTTAAAGTTATTATGCATAATCTAATAAGTCTTGTAGTTATACCAAAGCCAGATAAGGCCTTGAAGTCCTTAATACGTATCGGGCTGTCAAAGGTAGCCTTGAACAGTGTTCCCATATTTATTTTTAGAAAAACTGAAAGCTTAGAAGAAATAACTGATTTTCAGTTGTGGTTTTCGGTTTTGTAAACCGGAAACGAGTGATATTGAAATCGAGTAAATTTTCTAAGGACAAATAAAACTTAAATACGCCAATTATTTTAAACTTTTAATAATCAGCGGAGTTATTTGAAAGATATTTAAATAAATTTATAAGAAAAAATGTCAAAATCTCTTCTGATTTAAAAATTGTTGCAATTTGAAGTTTCATTGGATTTTAACTTTACTCGATTTCGGTTTGCAGAACATGCCAGATAATTCATTTCATAGGGTGTTTTTTATTCACAATAAATTAAAAGTGATGTACAAAAATGATATGATATAATGACACTGTGCTCGAATTTAAGTCTTTTTTCCGACAAGCGCAGCCCACAGTGGGTATACCGAATTCGAGTTCGCTGAATCTAGTGGTGCTGACCGTTTATTAGGTTAGCTCTTGTTTTCAAAATATTTCCCGTTATTTCGAAAACGGTGAGGTTACACGGCATATGTTCGGGTAACCACAACCGGCTCAGTTTATTGCATAAACTATAAAATCCGGAACTCCGCAATGACATAGCCTTTAAGTAAAGCTAAAACATTTTTTACGCTGCGTAGACGATTTAAAAATATAAATTTTTGTTTTGCAAAAGAACAGTGAAATCGCATTATTGCGTAAAAATCTACGAATGAGTGATATTTTATAAGTTTTATTTACGTAGTATGTAAAAAAAGAAAAACGAAACTTTTTTGGGCCTAAATGTGAGTATCTATCATACAGTGTGTGAATTCGCTTTTTCTTTATGATCAATGGCCAACAAAAAGAAGAATAATTACATGTCGCATTAAAAAAGGGTACAAGTAAACCACACCACAGTTATTGTAAATGAAATGTAAATGAAATTGTAATTAAAATAATAAAACTGAAAGTAAAAACCGGAAACGTTAAAAACTGTAGAATCTGCTCAATTAACAGAAAAACTGATATTTTAAACAAAAAACTTCAGGCCCAGAAGTCGACAAACGGATGGTAGGTGTCAATTTTATTCTCCTTAGTCTTCCTCAGGATCTGTGGTAATGTGAATATATGGTCGATGGTTGATTTACAAGGTCTAAAGCCATATTGGTAGTGTTCAGTCATTTCGCCGACTTAACATTTCAATCGTTCACATATTACATTCGACAAAATTTTGTATGAAATGCGCCCCTGTAGCTGTTTTTTCTCCTTTCTTATGCACAGGCCGTAATGCATTAAGACTCCAATCATGGGTATGCGTTCACTCAGCCATACGGCACCAACAAGTTGATGCATGCTGCTCAACCGCGGGTAGACCGTCAGTACCTGCAGCCTTAGCCGAAATATTGCCCTTTCAATCTTATTTTTTTGACGAGAATAGATTTTTCGAGTGTATGAATGTTGGGTCGATTGGCGATTACTGTGCAGAGCTAATTAAACACAAACATTTTGAAAATTCTACATTATTAAGAACAAATTAATGGGCTTTTTAAGTGACTCTAAAATACAAATTTTCACATGATTTATTGCAAAACTCCAGCATTTATGTACTCGTATATAGTATACATATGTATTTCGAATGATGGCGTAGATATTAAATAAACGTTAAATAACCATTAAATGGCTTGAAATATCAAAGTTTTAAAAATATTTGGCCTGTTTAGTCATCAGTTTTGAGAAGCCTAAAGACAGACCTGAAGTCAATAACCCACAAATATATGGTATTTTTTCTTCTTTTAATTACTTTTTTAAATTTTAACAGCAATAAAATGTATTTTAAACATCATTTTACAAGAACCAAACATTTCTGTTTGAAACATTGTTGCCAAATCTCTGTCAAAAAATACAGAAAAAAGGTAGCTTTTAAGGTAATTTTGAAATCTCGTGCCTAAGCCTTTAAAGGCTTCAACGAGTGAATAATAATAATAAATTTAATTTGAAATCAACATAATTTTGTTGATTTCCAATAGTGAGTGAGTGTTGGAGAGCATCCTTTCTTTTTTTTTATAAAAAAACAAAATGAAATTTAAAGTTTTTTTTTTTACTTTTTTTGTTTAAATTTCTGTTGGTTTGTGAGAGTTCATGAGTGGTTTGTTCCACAATAATCATCCAAAAATATTAAAAATGCATAAGTATATACAATAAAAGAACACAATACACACATCTCATATACATAACATACTACTTATAAACTTGAATAAAGAAACGAAAAAAGGGAGGAGAATTGTGGGGGGTGATATGGGTTATAAATAAGTGTTAATAGCTTGGCTTAAATTTAACCTTGAATTTGGTTAATAACGTCTTTAACATCTTTTGACTCTTTTTTTTTTTGGTTTTATTTGTGCGAAAATAAACGTATGAATTTGTTGTTATTGTTAATGTGTTTTTTAATATGCATTTTAAAAAACAACAACAAAAAGAACGGCAACAGTAATAAGAAATATTGGTTTCTTTATTATTAAGAAGTTTGTTTTAAATTTTCGTTATGGCTTGAATTCTTGTTTGTTTTTTGCTTTTGTGTTGAAAAAAGAAAAAAAAAGAAAAAATAATTTGAAGAAAAAAATGCGCAAAAAGTCAGTAGTAGGTAGGGTTGATTGTCTCTCTTTCTTATGATTTTTACTGATGATGATGATGATGATGAACTTTGCAAATTGACAAAATCACGCAAATTGAACCAGGTTTTAATATTTCTTTTTTGTTTTGCAACATTTCCAAAAAAGTATTTTTTTTTTTAAAGAAACAATGCTTTGCTTTGAAATTTAATAAAAATTTATTTATTTAAGACGTAATACTGGCATCAAATTGGCCAATAAAATTTATGGTTGAAAGTTATAAAAATACGACAAAATCATCCACTGGATTTTGTTTGCTTTTTTTGAAACTATAAATCAGTTTGGAAGAAATAGACAAGAAAATCTCTCGCTTTAAATCAATAAAGCCATTGAAAATGGCTTTAAAGTCGTTCTGAGTGGTTGTCTCTGAGTCTTTCTGCTTATCACTCCGTTGTCATGGTTAGTAGATGGATGTGATTTCGAGGTTGTCTATTGGCTGATTGGTTTGGGTTGGTTGGTTGGTTGGTTGCTTCGTTGTATGTTGCAGTGGAAAATAATACTTTAATGTTAGTTGCTGTTGTTGTTGTTGTTGTTGTTGTGTTGGTGTTTGTATAGAATTGCCAAGACTGACTATATTGTTGTAGAATCTTTACTTGACCTTGGCAGTGAAGCATATTAAATGACTCATTTGCAATGGCAATAGAAACGCTAGAAATAGATACAGAATTTTAAAATTCAATTTGAATCGCTTTAAAACAATACTTTTTATACAACACTTTTGTATGGCAATTGTAACTGTGAGAATTTGCTGGTAATTTTTTTATTTTTTATTATTAGTTTTTGTTCAGAAACAATAAATCCTAAAATTACTAATTTCCTGTTTGGTATTTGAATTTTGTTGAAGAAAAGAGAAAAAGAGAAAAACATATTTACAAATTACAACACACTCACAGAAATAAACGATAATGTAAGAGTTCCATTAATATTTGTGTCATGTGAGTTTTACACGGAGCGTAAAAGAAAGGCGAACAACTTATAGAACTTTAAGTTGCAATAAAACAACGATGGATTATTCGATTGACATGAATTTTATTTATCCGAGAGATAATCTTGTGGCATTACATTTTGAATATGATTTCTGGCATATGACCGCCACGGCTGGTGCGGATGTAGTCCTATCTGGGCGTCCAATTTTCGATGAATTTTTCCAACATTTGTGGCCGTATATCGGCGAATGTTGTCTTCCAAATGGTCAAGCGTTTGTGGCTTTACCACCACATAGTCCCGCAGAAAGTAGTCTAGCGGTGTTAAGTCACAAGATCTTGGAGGCCAATTCACAGGTCCAAAACGAGAAATTAGGCGGTCACCAAACGTGTCTTTCAATAAATCTATTGTGGCACGAGCTGTGTGACATGTTGCGCCCTCTTGTTGAAACCACATCTCCTGGACATCATGGTTGTTATATTCAGGAATGAGAAAGTTAGTAATCATGGCTCTATACCGATCACCATTGACTGTAACGTTCTGGCCACCATTGTTTTTGAAAAAGTACGGACCAATGATTCCACCAGCCCATAAAGCGCACCAAACAGTCAGTTTTTCCACATACATTTGAGGATTATCTTCACTCTAAGTCCGGCAGTTTTGTTTGTTGACGTAGCCATTCAACCAAAAGTGCGCTTCATCGCTAAAGAAAATTCGCTTATGAAAATCGGGAACAATGGTAATCTCTCTCTTGCAATATTTACAAGTGGTGTTCAGGCGTGAGTCTATTCACGATGAATTGCGAAACCAAACTGATAATAAATCACTTGACAGCTGTTAAATCGGTCGCCATCTTGAAAAGTAATGTCAACTTAAAGATCTATACCTCTATAAAAAACACCCTTTAGAATTTCACTAAAATATGAATTTTGCCGTGTTATGGGTTGTCATTATGGCTTTAGTGTGCACAAAATTCGCGAGAAGAAAACACAGCTACTGCTACAATCTGCTTTATTTTAAAGGTGAATTATGTTGACGCGACAAATAAAATAACGTCTTTAGACAAAGTTTAATCACTGGATATGTTATGTTCGACTAGGCATGAATACAATCGTTTTAAGAAACATAAGAACTGCGTTTGTCCATCACATACATAATTCTAAAAATCTGCTGAACCAGGTGTTAAATATTAAAAATAAAAGCCTTATTACAACCGTGTTTTTATTAAGACTGTTATGAAAATTATTCAAAATTTTTACCATTTTTATTTTAACAATTTTTTAATTTTTCTGGTACCCCTTCCATTCTTTTGCATTTCGGGTTCCTGTATAGAAGCCCAACGCGGGAAAGAGGTTTCCATATCTTTCCGATGGAGCTATTTGCGCGCACAACCACCTTGCGTAATTAGTGAATGAACCTATTCACATATCGTGTATAGATGGGCACCAAAATAACACCCTCGACCTTTTCCTCACCACACACCCTGAAAAGTCTGTAGTTGAGGTCCTTGCACCTCTCGGAAATTCGGATCACTGTACTATTTCTGCCTCTTTCCCGTTCTCCACTCTCTGCAACGCTTCACATACAGCTACGAAGCGCTTGGTTTTCAATTACGGGAGCTTAACGATTTCTATGGGCATTTCAATTGGAAACTTTGTTTCTTTGATTCTAACGTGAATGCCATGGCTGAAATGGTTGTCAATATAATAAAGCTAGGGATGGATAATTTCATCCCATCCAGAATGCTTCCGATTAAATCAGGTAATAAATCATTTGTCATTCATATTCTTTTGATCGTAGGCCGAGCTTTTGGAGATTGGGGCGAAAAGGTGGAATATGAACGACACACTTACAAACGACCTACCGAAAATTTCTGAGTAGGGTCGCGCGAACAGCGTCGACTTTAATGCGCGCAAGGCCCAATTTTGTTTTCTGACACACAGACGTGGTGGTGTGTTGTCATTTGTATCTATGGGTAATGTACTCGTAGATATTGAGGAATCAGATGCTCTTGATGTTCTGGGCATGAGAATTAACTGTGGCGTTCGTTGGAACGAGCACATATTTCGAGTGTCGAAAGAAGCATTCAAGTGTCTCGGCTTCTTAAGAAGGTGTAAGAATTACTTCACTCCATCTGATCTTCTTAATATTTACAAGACCTATATCCGACACAAATTGAAATAAAACTCTCATGTATGGGCCGGTGCTTCAAAGTCTATTTTGGAGCTCCTCAACCGCGTACAGGAGAAGGCGAAGATTCTTATTAATGACGGTAGGATAGCAAACTCTATCGATTCATTAGAGCATCGTCGCAATGTGTACAGTACTATAAAGGATTGTGTTCTGACGAAATTAAGGAATTAATTCCTGAAAATCATATGTTTTTACGTAGTACTCGTATTTCTCGTAGAACTCAACCCTTTGTAGTTGATTGTCCAGTAAATCGCACAACGTATTATAGGGAGAATTCGTCGTTTGATCGCACTATTCGTTTGGGGAACAATCTTCCTGCGAATGTCTTTCCTGCCACTTACGACATGAGCAAATTTAAATCGAACGAGCAGACACTACTCTATCTATCCTCCTTCCCACAACCTATTTTCCTAGTACCAGCACAATGCTCTGCATGAGTAGGGGTTATCCCCTGAGTGCTGGTATTATTGGAAAAAAGTATTATTAGATTCACTTCCAGCTGCTAAATTCCACTTACTTTGTTTTTGTTGCTTTCATTTCTCTTTTGACCGAAGCCCTGTATCTTTCAATTGCCCTGAGTTTTGGATAGTTTGGTGGATCTGCTACTCGAGGCACCAAAATTACATTATTATTTGCGTACCAGGCTAGTTTATGCCAAAAGAAAGTGAAAACTTTGTGCTGCCTAACAAAAGGCTTAAGTCGCTTCTTCAAACATTCTTTGATGTAAATTTCCGAATTTATTGTACCTGTGGTCACGAAACACTTGTTTCTTTCGCCACAAGTGCAGATAACTTGCCATACCAAAAATTTTCAAAAGAAATTCAATTTGATTTTTTGACTTAAATTTGTCATCCACATTCCCCCTTGTGTCTGTAATGTAAAATTCTTGGCCAGGAAGCTATGAGAAGTTAGCCAAAATATAGGTTCCGTCGCCTATAATGCAGCAATTGAATTTGTAAAAAAAAATCTTCTTTAATTTATTTGCACGCTATTTTGCTTCAGTATATTTTACAGCAATGCTGTCTGGAACTTTTTGGACTTGAAAAGATTTCAGGCCAGCTTCCAAGCAAAACCATCTTTCTACCTGAAATATTGGGATTTTTCTTCAACATGCCAACGATTTTGTTCACTTTAATCCGGTTAAAGATGTCCATTTTTGCTGGAACCAGCCTTTCGAGTGATCTCCAAGTACTCCTTATAGTTCTTTAAAATTTTAGCACAATTTTTTGGCCATTTTCTGGCCAACTTTTATTTCCATAGCTAATTTTTATATGTCCATTAAGGGTGGTCTTTTCCAATTCGCTTGCCATTTTCAATCGAATAAAAGCCTCTGGCGAAAAAATTGTAGGTGTAAAATTTTCTTACATTAAATTCAAATCCTACTTAAAAAAATTTTTTAATTTGAATGAATTGAAAAATGTGATGGAGAATTTTTTCGAACGTAGTCCTTACAATACATAAATCATTATCGCGACATTCTAAGTGAAACAAGGGAAACTTCTCTCAATCAATGAGTTGCACTCAATTATAAACTACAGTTTAATGCCGGCTTCGAGCGGCTGATGGATTAGTTAGAGAAGTTTTTCTTAACGTAAATACATATAATCAGACGCTATGAGGTGATACCGCTGTTGAAAATTGTCAGATGGTTTGGCCTGGTATTGAACTGAGCACCTCTTGGTTGGTAGGCGGGTGTCTTACTTGTCATACCACAGTATGAATTAATAAGCATGCAGAAATTCGCATTTAGCTTTAAAGTACAGTCACCGAATGATATCGCTTGTCTAGAACATAAACGGATGCAAATTTGTCAAGTTAAAGTCAGTTGTCAAGTACGATTTGTACAGTATTCGGCAACCAACTAAAATTTTTTTAAATTCCTGAGAAATTTTTTCAGCGCACAGTTCGTTCAAAATATCCTAAGCATTTAATGCCTTTCAAGTTGTATAACAGCTTATTCAATAAGTCCGTAGGATAAGTAGGAAATTTTTTTTTTTACAAAATTCGATCTTTTTATTAGAGAGTGATACAACGAGTATAGAACTTGCAATTTTTTCGATGCCACTTATATAGTACGATTTCTTTCTCGTCAAAATAGGCCTCAGTTTCAACGATTACTTCATCGTCGGACCTAAATTTCTTTCCATCAAGCATTCTCTTGAGATCTGAACAGGAAATAAGCGTTGGGCGAATACGGTTGATGTGGGAGCAATTCGAAGCTCAATTCACTTAGTTTTTCCATTGTTTTGAATCATCAACTCTTCCTTGTTTTTGGTTTATAATCACTTTGTGAATTTTCGTTGATGTTTTCTGGAGTAGCAGCCTCATATGAGCGTCTACAGCGCTCTGCATCATTTGTGTTGGTACGACCACGTTTAAATTCAGCAATCCACTTCTCTACCATTTGTCTCCATGGCGCAGAGTTCGGATAATGTTTATCAAGCCATTGTTTGGCTTCCACTGCATGTTGCTCATCAAAAAGCAATGCTTTTTGAAAACTCGAAATTCACTTTTTTTTCATTTTTTGTCAATAAAAAAAGTGGCTTCACAAAAAATGCTATAACTCACGGATCAATAGTCAAATTGCTGTCAAATTTATACACATACCGTTTGAAGATTAGTACTAAATAAAAATCATATGAAACAAATTCTAGTTACGCCATCTATGTGTTATCCTACGGACTTATTGAATGACATGATATATTTTTTTTAATTTTTTGTTTTGCTTATTAGTTTTACTTGGGCCACTGTGGTATGATAGGTAAGACAGCCGCCTACAAACCAGAAGGTCCTCGTTTCAATACCAGGCCAGACCATCTGAAAAAGAATTTTTTTTTTAACAGCTGTATCACCTCATACCATTAGCTAGTAACTGGTTATGAGTATATTACTACTATTGAAAACTTCTCTAATGCATTTGCCGTTCGTAGTCGGCGTTTAACTGTAGGTCCCTTTCAATGAGTCTTAAAATAGAACCGAATGCAGCTCATTGACTGAGAGAAGTCTTAATGTTCTTTCATGGAATGTTATGATATTATTCCCATATATATGTATATATAAAGGGTCCGCCATCTAACGTTTTTTTTTCAACTAGTGCTTATTTCGTTAATGGTAACACTTACCTCATGTCTGATTTAACAGATAATTAGTTTTATCCTTTCGCTGAACGAATATGGTTGTGTATACGCTTGAACAACGCTGGGAAATATTGCGACATTACTTTGAAAATCATGGTAATGTTGCAGAATCAAAAATCATCAAATCTTTTCAGATGAAGCTCATTTTGATCTTAGCGGGTATGTAAACAAGCAATCCGCACAGAAAATCCGCACGCATACATTCAAAAGCCGATACACCCAAGACGAGTCACTGTTTGGTGCGGATTTTGGTCCAGAAGCATAATTGGGCCATTTTTCTTCGAAAATGAGCAAGGGGTGGCCGTTACAGTCAATGGCGATCGTTATCGGGCGATGTTGAACGAATTTTTGTTAACAAAAATTAAAGAGAGGATATTAGCAAGATTTGGTTTCAACAGGACGGCGCTGCGTGCCACACAGCCGAAGCAACACTCAATGTTTTGCGCCCTGTTTTTAAAGATCGCATTATCAGCCGCAGAGCTGATGTAGTTTGGCCACCTCGGAGCTGCGATTTGACACCGATGGACTATTATTTGTGGGGTGCTGTCAAACATAAGTGTTATGCCAAAAAGCCAATTGACGCTTTAGAGGACAATATTCGTGAAGCCATTATATGCAGTAGTTTTTTTATAGCATTTAAAAAATAAATAAATTATTTGGCGGACCCTATATTGTTACGAGAATAAAAACGCATAAATGTAGGATTTTGGTTTATTTTGTGTGACCCTGTCAATGCCATACTTATTTGCGTATCTGGCAGCATTGCCAATTAGATCATCTCTGGCTAGCAGAGTTTTCATGTTTAATATTAACGTATAGAGGATATGAGATCATTTGAGACATTTCCGGAACTTTCCAAACTGTTGGCAATTGGGTACATACATAAATAGACTGCTTTGCCTACGCAATTCAGTTATCGTTTGGCTGTCAATAAACAAAGTTATGTAAAAGCGGAAATAAAAGTGTTGTATAAACGAATATTAAATGTTGTATTAAGATAAACAGTATAAAAGGTATAGAGGAATAAATAAGAACTGTAAAACAACAAAATAATAAAAAGGTTAAAACCTAACAATATAATATATACGAGTATTAGTTTTAAATTTTTTTTTTTTATTTTTCCTTTACTCCTTTGGGGAGCATGTATTGGCTTTCCACAAAGCATCAATTGATTTGTTTCAGTTTCATTAATCTAGCGGCTCGCCCCCATATGATTGTGTTGTGGTGAAGATTCTTGCTAAGTGGTAGTGATGATTCTTACTTAGCATTGTAGTTAACGCCAGAGGTAAACTGGAAGGTAAATTCTTTCGCAATATCCTATGTTGGGGATTCGACCCTAAGCCGCTGGTGCTGTATGCGTGCGCTCTAACAACTACATTACACTACGCCACCCCTAATAGTTTTTCATTATCTCATTTTTGATTAAAATTTTTCTCCATGTACATTATGCAGTGCATTTCTATACAGATTTTGTTGGTGTTTTTTTATTTATCTCTTAATCAATTTTCATTTGTTCATTTCATTCTTTTCAAAATCAACCATGCAAAACTTGTTTTGTTGCCGTTTTGAATAAATTTTTAATAAATAAACAAGTTAAACAATCGAAAATGGAAAAAAAAGCGAATATTCAAATAAATTATTCATTAATTGTCAAAACTAAACCACCCACTACTACTCGTTGAAGTGGAATTTGATTTAAAGCTGCGATGCGGTTGCTGTTTGTGCATCCATCATTGCCATCAGCATCAACATCATTTTATCCCAATTATTTTTTTTTTATCGATCTTCAGTAGCATTTATTGTCACCGTCATCATAATCGTCATAATTATCATAATTATTGTAAAATCATTATTTGCTTTGAATTTGATTTTTAGAAACAACATCTGAAAATCTACTACCACTGCATTCAGAAGCTTCTTAAATATAATATTGCTTTTATTCAAAATTTTATTGACAATGAAATGGCAATGATGACAATGACAGTGACAGTAATGATAATCATTAATACTTTAACTATTGTTTATTTGAGAAGTTTTATTTTTATCTTTTTTTTTGTTGCTAATTTTTTAACTTCGCATTTGATTGTGTCATGTCAACGATTACAATTTTTTTTTTTTGCAAGTTCAAGGTCTTCTTTATTTCATGCATTTCAATAGAATTTTTATTTTTTTTCTAAAAAATTTTAATCATTCTCTGAGGATGCTGTTGTTAAAAAAGGTAATAATTTAAATTGAAATACAAAACCAATATTTTTTTGTTGCAAACTTTTTTTTTTTTTTTAGGAAACCTACTCATTTCTGAAATTTTAGCCTTTGGCTTGCAGTTTTTATTCTTTGAATATCGTACCTGAAAATGATTTCTGGTGAATTCACTATGCATCCAATAACTCTTTCGCACACTTTACAACTCCACATCATTGGATATAAACAATATTCAGCCTTCTGCTACTCATGGCAATTACAATGAACTCTCTAGTCATACTTGAAGAAAGTCTCGAATGCAACCACGTGCTATAGATTGTCATATAAAAATTGTGAAATTGTTGTACATGCCACGCCTTTTCCGTAAGAGAACGTGTTAGCATATTTATTTTTATATTTATAAAACTTATCTTAACATGTGTATTATGTATTTATGACAATTTTTTTATGAGTTTTTAACAAGTCTGATATTTATAGATTTAAATGCATAATTTCAAAATATTGCATAAAATACTCATAATGCCTCAAAATATTGCATAAATCCTTATCAGCAGATATTTTCATACACTTTCCCTTTTATTCCATTCATTCATTTATTCCAAGCGTTTGTTTGTTTTTCTTTGAATTGCCACTTGACAATGACGACGATGATGGCGATGATAATGATGACACACCTTTGCATGCCTTGCATTATAGTACACTGTGCACGGTATTTTAAATACGAAACCAAGATTCTATATGATTTTTTGTTTGGTTTTTGCATACAATTCATAAAAAAAATTAATTCATTGTACGGGTATTGTAAAGCATGGTATTAAATTGGTGTGTCAATGCATTTTGCATTGCATTGCCTCGGTTTTTTTCTTTTTTTTATTCATTTCAAGTGCATTCATTATGTATGCGCATGCGTAACATTTTGCCACATAATCACCATCAGCCATCCAACGATCGTCCGTCCATTCATCCTCTCAGTCAAATCATCATCATTGCACGTTCGTGTTTTTAGTGACTGAAAAGTCATAAAATAAACCAATTCAGTCGCTTAAAGAGAGAGACTATATTTGTAATGAAGTTCGTTTTTTTTTATTGAATAAATATTTACAAAAGATCGCATCTTTTTTGCTTTCTGTTTCATTTGCAATCATATTTTTTTATTTTTATTTATTTTTGTATGAAAATAAAAACGTAATATTTATATTTGTACTTAAAATTAATTTTTTATTTTTATATGGGTCAATATGCTTTTATTTTTAAGGACTCATACATTAAATACTAAAAAGAATTTAGTTAAGAATTTTAACAAAGAATAGAAAAAAAATATTAGTTAATAAATAATATTTTTAAAAAATTTATAAAAATCTTTTAAATTTATTTCTTGGAAGCATAGACGCATGAAAAAAAATCTCTTTTTGTATAATTTTGAATTCCAAATGTGTAAAGTAAATGCCATGTCTACTTAAAATTACGGAAAAAAATTTTATAAAATAATAGGTTTGTTTCTAAATTACAATACTGCTCCAACACTTACAATACTGCTCCTGTCAACAGCTAAATATTAAACGAAGGATAAGCTTGATAAATGCTATCTGAACTTTGCGCCATAAATTTCGATGGTGAAAAAGTAGTTTACGAACTTCGTTGTTGCCCTACAAGCACGGAAGATGCAAAACATTCTGGACGCCCACTTGAGGTTTGTGTACCCCAAGGGCGATAGATTCTGCAAGCCGCAGGCATCTTATATAACTCAGTCATTTAAGTTTTGGGTGATCACTTGGTTATGAGAAAACTTTACGGAAAATAGGCGCCTCATTGGCTAATAATCGACTTTGTGTTACACCTTCGCATAAGTGTTTGTCGTTATTCAATCTCAATATGAACAAGGTTTTGCTAAGTATCGTAATCGCAGTCGAAGCGTGGACCCACCACAACACACCAGAGATCAAACAACAGTCAGAACAGTGAGTTTCTCAGGGTGAATAAAGATGGGTAATGGTGTACATTTTTTGGGTTTCATGCGGTGTAATTATTATGAACGCTTATTGATGCGATTTAATGTGGATTAAAAAAAAAACGACCTTATTTGGTCAAAAAGAATTCTTTCTCACCCGGACAATGCAAGAGTGCACACAGGAGCAGTTTCCATGCAAAAATCCAGGAATTAGGCTACGAATTGGTCGCTTATTATTTCTTGTTTCCAAGTCTGAAGAAGAATACTCATCTAATCAATTATGTATTGGCCGTTGCTGTTTACCACATTTCCTCATCTCTCGACCAATTTGTCGTTTCTTTCCACTAAAATATGGTTTGGCCTTGTCAATGGGGTATTTTCAGTTGACGCTTCTTGTTAATTGTGACATTCATTTGGAGTAATTCCCAGTACACTATGCCCTCCCAGTCCAATTATACGCTGATCATGGTATTCTTTCGATGGAGTTGACCCTTGACCTTGGCGAAACGTCTGGAGCCATGCATTGTTCTCGTTGCTTTATATTTCTTCGTAGGCCCTCAATTCAGTACAAAAAGTGCTGTTTATGACCGAGTGTTGCTCGCTGGCGATAGCTTCCAGGCACCCAGTTTTACGTAGAATACCATTGAATAAAGATAGTTGAGAATGGCTTGGCAACCGTCCTCCTTTATATTAAAACTAAAATAAGAACTCATCAACCCAATCCTCAAATCAATCTGTATATATAAAAATCAATGTGTGTTTGTATGTATATATATATTTGTGTATATATGTGTGTTTAAAGTATATAGACAGCTAAACGGCTGAACGGATGTCTGGAAGGAGGCATAGGCTACATTTTTCTTCGATAGGATCAGGGGGAAAGGTACCTCCCATACAAACCGAATATTAATAATCGCATATCTAAAGAACTATATCAGTCAGTGTAATAAAACTTTGCCCCAATTAGTTTCGTTTGAAACTGATTTATTGAAAAAATGAAGGGCAGATAAAATCAGGGGGAGAGGTATACCCCGTACAAAGCAAATTTTACAAATTATCGTTTATTTTTAAAAAACTATTATAGTGACAGTCTTCAAATTTTTTTCCAATATTTTTTCTATGAAACTAATTTACTAGAACAAATGTGGGTCACATGTAATCACGGAAAGACGCACCACCCATATAAAGCTAAAACGCAGATCCTACAATCTTTCTGGAATGAAAGATTTCAAATGCTTGCATATGGACCGGAATGGTACAAAATGGAGAAAAGGGTAGAATATTTAGCTAAGGTAGTAATTAAGATGGTGGTAGCGAAGCACGCCGGGTTTTATCAGTTTCTTGTTTTTCTCAATAACTTTTTTTTACATTCAAATCTTACATTTTTCTTAAGAGTTTTGTATTTGACGCATGAACAGAGCTATTAAAAAATACTTTTAATTAAAATTCAATTAAAAAAATTATTGTTTAAAAAAAAGGTGTAAATTTTATTAATTGGTAGCAGTTTTTCTAAAAACAAACTCTAAAGCAGCAAATTGAACAGTATTTGTGTTGTTTGAATTGATAAATTTTATCATTAATCAATAGATTAAATTTTTTTTTTCTGCATTTTAACTAAAAATTTGACTAAAAAAAGACAAAAAAAAACAACAGAAAAAGTTGAATGAACTTTTCGCAGTCTTTGTGGTGCGTCCGTCTAATGCATTTGAACAGACCGAAACGCTACACAAAACAACAGAACGTGAATATAATAATATTGTTGCTGCTTTCATTGTTGTCGTTAGGTGTCTAATTTTAATCATATTGTTAGCATTGTTGTTGTAGTTTGCATTAATTATCAAAAAAATATTTATTTATTTATTAAAAATCATTATAAAGCTTTTTTTTACACATAAGTATTTTGACAGACTGTTCCATAGCTCGTTTTCTCCAACAAAAGTGCTTACAATTCATCAAATAGATTAGCGTTTAAATATACGACTGGATATTGCAAGAAACATATGTATGATCGATGCATCTATAAGATGTTCACTATGTGCACAAAACTTTTTTCGTGTGACTGGACTTAAGCCGGTCTGTATGTAGAATATATAATAACTTATTTTGAAGTTCTGCGAGTTTACATAATTTTTGTTGAATAACAAAATTTTCGACTGCTTTTATTATATGCATTCACCTGTGAATTGATAATAATATGGTACAGGACAACGTTTTACAATAATTTGATATTGTCGGGTTGTGTATCTGTGCCGGCAATTATGACTATTGGAAGCCTTATTCTACGTGTAATGAACTGTTCATTGTCAGAATGCATTGTCGTCTCAGAAATTTAGGTATTTTTTTGTACTTTATTTACAGCGGTTGGTAATAAAATTAACAAGTTCCAATCGATCCTAAAAGGAGCATAAAGCTTTAATAAATTCCCTGAATAAATATCTGCCTTCACTTCTCTTAAACTCTTGCCGCAACCGTTCAACTCGACCTCAATTTGTCGTTTCCTCTTCTTCTGCTCCCCTGTGGATTCCAATAAATGGCAATTCTGCTAATAACATTCGGATTCCTGACGAATCCACGTGACCAATCCACCAATATTTGCGCCTATTTGTCTCAATCGTCAATGGTTTTTTTTTCTGTTATGCGCCAAAGCGAATGATTAGATACAATTATAGGTCAGAAAATGTCCAGAACAGCGGTTCACGAAGTCTTGTAATTTTTTTATATCGCGAGTATGCTGCCACTCGCGATACATTTCGCAACCATACAAAAGGGATCCACCCTTTTGTTACATTGGTATTAAATATTCGTACGTAACGATAATGTGGATGATTTTCAGATTGATCTTAGATGGCCAAATGCGTGATACACTTTCTGCAAGGAGTTCTCAATAAACTCGCTTGAACCTCCGTTTGCGGATATAATACTGACCAGGTGGCAGACTTAACGAACATCCTCAATTACTTCACTACCAATAACTAATAATACTCGGGACGTCGCATTAATACGGAGAATTTTGGTATCCGTGACATTTATCTTCAAACCTGTCACTTTCGCTGCATTACGTTACGTAAATTTGTAGCAAGACCTGGAAAGCTGTGAGCCAGGCGACAGATGTCATCGATGTCGTTTTGCAGTCCTCATGTTATCCTTCTGCCATCGAAGAGGGCTTTCTCAAGGATCATGTCCAGAACTATATTAAGTAGCAGTGGCCTTCAATTCCTACTTCTATCGGTCCGCGTAATAGTTTGCCATATCTAACTCTGTATGATACATTCCCTTGCATGCCAGCGCACTTAATATCATTTCATGCTTCAGTCTGTCAAAGGACTTTTCGAAATCTATGAAGCAAAGATATAGAGGTGAGCGCTACTCCACTGACTGTTCTGTAATGATACGGAGAGTATTGACTTGGTCTATAGTGGACTTTTGTAGCCTGAAACCAGCTTGTTCTAGTCCTAATATTGGTGTTATTCTTTCGGAAATTCTCTAGGAAATGAGCGATAACTTTGTTGGTTATGCACAGTAGCGTAATACTGCGTCAGTTAGGAGGGCTTGTAAGATCTCGCTTTTTCGGTGTATTAAACACTACACCCTCAGCAATTTCACCAGATAGTTTGCCGTCCTCCCAAAGGGGACCAGATCTTAATAGCTCTGCAGCTATTCCATCTACACCTGAAGTTTTGCTATTCTTGAGGCTGCTAATGGAGCACGTAATCTTCTCGAGGGTTGGACATACAGACGAGATGTGCATGTCCTCCACATGCGACTCGCATGCGCATTAGTACCGCGCATTAGACTCTTAAATAGTCGGCTAGTTTCAATAAGAGGTTTGCTAAAGGCATCAAAACCGAAACTTAAGTAATGTTTGCTACAATTCAAGCCGAGTGAACAAATTTGTATGTAAATATACAGCTATTTGCAGTGTAATTCTTTAATATTTTGCTGCTAAAAAAGTTGTTCCATTTCTTTTCGAAACAATAATCTCAACCCGTTTATATGTGATTACAGATAATCAGGTTAAATTTTTTGTTTTTCGATTAATCCCCCAAATAGTTTGGATTTAAGAACTTGTGGAATTTGTTGAAAACTCTTGTTATAGGGATAGAAATTATTATGGTTTAAGAGACACCATGTTGTCGAGCTCTTTTGGCACAGTTTAGGACTTTAGGACATTATTTAACAAACAAATAAAAGTCAATAAACAAAAGAGCATGTCATTGTCCGCTCAGCCGAACTGATTAAATAAACGAATAAAATATGATATTTTAGGGATTTTCTTTTGTTTTTCTTCTTTCTGTACTCAAATGACATTTAATTAAAGATTTATTTGCTTGAAAATAAAAAAAGTGGCGACAGTAGCAACATACGATTTTTGTATGTTGCAGCCAGTATACTTAAAAAAAAAACGCGACAACATCCAGCTGTTGTTGGTTGCAATAATTATTTCCCAACTGAGAGGTGAGTGAATGTCTCTTAGCTTGCTGGTGGTGGCAGAATTCCAACAGATGTATAATGTCGACTTATTGTATTCGATTCGACGTCAAGAAACACCTTCAAAATAATGACAACTGGGCCTACTGCGTGTGTGTGTGTGTGTGTGTGTGTACATACAAGTACTGTTGTAACAACCGCACGGTGTACAAACTTGACAAAAAATCTGAGAACCGGGAGACAGACATACGGACGTGAAATAACAAATTAAATTAAAAAAAGAAAAAAAAATTAATCATTTTCTTGTCACCATTCAAAAATAATAAAGAATCCAAAGAACTGAATCGTTAAAAACAACAAAATGGCCATAAAGTAGATGAATTAATTTGTTAAAGAAAATTATAAAATAAAGACCCGCTATTTGTTGCTGTTGTTGTTGTTGTTGTTGTTGTATTTGTGACTGTAAATCCATCAGATTTTTATTTAATGTTCTTTAAAAAGGTATAATTTATAAATTCATTTCATTTCATTTCATTTCATTCTACATTTCATGCCGTCTTTTTTTATTCGATTTTTTTTGCTTCTTCTTTAAACAACAGATGTTATACGCTTTCCCTTAGCCGAGTCAGGGGTTGAGGCAGGCGGCTATTTTTCACGCGATAAATTTCAAAATGAGTGGGTAAAATATTTGCATTTTATTTTTTATTAAACATTCTTGTGGAGACATTGAAATGATCATCATTTACGTTTAATGTGCAACTCATTATCACTTATTGAGTATATCGTTGGTGGCAGTGGGCAACTTTTGCAAATATTTCATATAAAAAAACCCATAATTCTTGAGAATATTTTTATATACTTTATGAGCCCATTTTAAATTAGATGGTCTGGAGGATATGAGAAAAATGAAAGTCATTTAAATTTTCATCAAAGTATGTATGTATGTATGTGTTTACAGCATGTATTTATAGTAAGAAGAAGATTAAAACTATAAAATATAACAAAACTAGATTTCACTCAATCTTCTTAAAAAGTTCGTAGAGAAGCGATATTTTTTTCTATTTATACAGACACATACATACAAATAGTGATCATCTGCCCAGCTGTGTTTCACATTCTCACTTGGCCGTCACTTGCAATGAAAGTGAAAAAACAATGCATGTGTCGTCCATCTCATTCACAGAGAAGAATAAGAAGAAGCTTTTCACAATTTTCCTTCCAGTAAATAATCGGGCATTTCGCATCTGTACTTGGCGATGAAAATTGCAAATAAAATTGAAATAAAAAATAAATCCTCCCACTTGTGTCTTTCTTTTAGGCCTTAAATAATGATCTTGTCATTTAATGATATTTTGACGGAAGTTTTATTTTTTGTCTCTTTATTTTTATTATTATTATTATTATTGTTGTTGTTGTTGTTTTCTGTTGTTCTTATTGTAGATATTTTCATGGGTGTTTCTTTTTTTCTTCTACCTAATGAAGGTTGTTGCAGATGCTGACACTTAAGAGGACATTTTTGTGTCACAAAGACAAATTACAAGTTAAAGGGTGATTAAACTTTGTATGCGAGGTTGTCATGAATGTTTCTTGTCTTTTAAACAAACAAAAATTGAAATTAAATGTAAATGTGAAATCAACAAAATATAATTCCTTTATTGTCGGCAAGTATTATAGGGGTAATGCAGGTAGAAATAGTTGTTTTTTCTGAAAATAATTCTTTTTTAATAAATTTCATCAATGTTTAGTATGTGTATCGTGTGTTTTTTTATGGTTATAAAATTGTAAATCAGAATAAAACCAAGAAATATATTTGTAATACTAAAGAACGAGGCTTTATTGGATAGAACATTTGATGGCATTAATTTATGATTCCGAGCATATGGCGGCCGCGACTGACTTTTCGCGGCATTTGCGGCTGTAGTTCGCCAACAACTCTTCGAATGATGATTGCTAGCTGTTCAATTGTTTCTGGTATATCGACGTAGACAAGTGACTTTACATAACCCCAAAGAAAATAGTACACTGGGATTAAATCACACGATCTTGATGGACAATTAATTGGAACATTACGTGAAACCAGTCCTTCATCAAAAGTTTCTTTGAGTAAATGACTTGTGACGCGCGCTGTGTGACATGTAGCTCCATCCTGTTGAAACTACATGTCAGCAAGATTAATGCCAGTTAATTGAGGTGCGAAAAAATTTCTAATCATAACGCTATACCTTTCGCCATTGACAGTAACATACTGACCATCATCGGTTTTGAAGACATATATGGCAATGACTTCGCCAGTTTATAAAACGCACCAAACAGTAATTTTCTGTTGATGTAGTGGTGTTTTCTTGGTGTTTCCAAAAATGTCCTTCATCAAAGAACAAAATTTTGAAAAAAAAAATTCAATTAAAAAATTGCAATAATTTGCAAGCGTTGCTCTGATGTAAGTCTATCCATCATGAAATGTCAAATCTAACTAAACAAAAAACAAATATCCGCTATGAAATCGGATATCAAATCAAGCAGTGTAGCCAACTCAAAGTTATAAACCTCTAAAAACACCCGATATAAATAATGGTTTGAATTTGAATTTGAAATGGTTAGAATTTAGTAATTGTCAGCTTTGTCATGATTAATGGGTCTGTTATCTTAGATTTTATGTAACTGATTCGTCAAAATGTATGCTAAGGCAAGTGTAGACAAAAAATTGAGTTAAATTTGCTTATAATCTTTTTCGAATTGATACTCACTTTTATACAAATTACAGACTTAGCTGACAGAATTGATGATTAGTAGTCATCATGGTCTTTGAAAGCATAAGAACATATTCTCTTTGCAGATAACCACTACCTATTGAACCCAGAGGAATTCAAGCCGATGTAAAGAAAACATGCATTAAAAGCAGTCTCTTAAGAAGGTCTTATTTGCTAGGCCTTAGAGAAATTGCAATAATTTTGATTGGTCAACTCTGAGAGAGATCTGAAAGTAAATATCTATACAAACAAAATATATTTTATTATTATGAGTCACCTAAGTTTAGTCTCATTTTGTTGAGTGTCGAGTTTGTATTTATCAGCAGTTTACATAGGTTTTCTATTAAAACTGGCGCCAAATTGTCGTGCTCTGAATCGAATGATTTTGGTCGAAATTTTGATATTTCAGTATTAAAGTAAGTACATATTAATGACCAAGGTATGCTTAGGTTATGCAGAAATCACTTCCTGCAGTTACTGAATGCTGGAAGCAGTAGTCTGGAAATATCAGAAGAAGAATCAGAGGATCCAAGCACTGATTTGTCACAGAATTGCTATACATACCACTACCTGATTATAGTGAGGTACGAATAGCTATATTGCGGTTAAAGAACAACAAAGCCGACAGACTGCCGGCTGAGCGAAGAGTTGGAAGAACGCATAAACCAGCTGCTTTGTAAAATATGGTCAAATGCATGCCAAGTGATTGGAGATTTAGTGTGTTTTCTGCAGTTTATAAGAAGGGTAAACCTGCCATCTGCGCAAACCACCGCAGAATTAGTCTGAAGATCTTATCAAACGTATTGTGCGAGAGGCTGAATTCAACCAACTGATTAGGCCCTATAAGTGTGGCTTCAGCTCTGGTAAATCCACCATCGACCAGATTTTTACAATACGTCAAATCCTGGAGAAGAGCCGTGAGAAGAACATTGATACACACCATCTATTTGTTGACAATAAAGCCGCCTTCGACAGCACAGATAGGAATTGCCTCTCCCAGCTAAACTTATACGCCCATGTATGGCCGTTGAGCCCCACTGAAAGCTCCGTCAGAATTGGGAAGGACATGTCGGACATGTTGTTACTAAACGAGGTTTTAGACAAGGCGATTCCCTGTCATGTGACTTCTTCAAACTTTAACTGGAGAAAATTATTCGTGCCGCCCGGTTGAATCGCCAGGGCACCATTTTCTCCAAGAGCATCATGCTGCTGGCATACGTCGATGACATTGACATTGTTGTTCTTAATACCATATCCTTAGGTCATATCTTCTGCGTACTTTAGTCTAGAAAGGGAAGTGTGTAAAGTAGGTCTCGTGGTGAATAAAGACAAGACTAAATATCTTGGACAGAGCGTCATTGTTGAGAACCACAAATTTGAAGTAGTGCAGGATTTTGTCTATCTTGGTGCCAGATCAAACGGAGAAACCCTCTTGCCTATAGATGCTACTTTGGGCTCAGTAGATAACTGAGGAGCAGAGCACTCTCTAGACGAACCAAACTCTCGCTCTACAAAACGCTTATCATACCGTTCTTGCTATATGGCGCAGAAGCATGGACACTGTCGAAAAACGATGAAAATGCTTTAGAAGCGTTCGAGAGGAAATTAATATGGAAAATCTTCGGCGATGAGTACCGCATACGTTAGAACAGCGAGCTGTATGAGCTATACAGGGACGTGGATATAGTAAAGCAGGCAGGCTGTTGATACGGTACCCCGAGACGGAAAGCGGGGAAGGGGACGACCAAAAAAACTTCATTGCATAACCCGACGGCCTTGAAAATCTCAATCGGACGCCAGCTAGCGTAGCATAGATCCAACTGGCGTGCTTTTCTGAACTCGACCAAAACCGACAGTAAGAAAGTAACATATTAATGGAATCACCGAAACAATATCTTTGGCCTCTAATTTTCTTATACAAACTATTGAGTTTCTCTCTTAAATGTTATTGAAATTTAAAAAGTATATACAAATTATACTGACTTACGAACAGTACTCTTCAATTAATTATAATTTTTGCTATTTTTTTTGTCAAAAAAAAAAATTACAATTTTTTTCATTGCAAATTGTTTTAATTAATAAATTATTTGCACATTTAAATTTTCGCGCTCTATAAAACAATTAGAACCAAATGCATTTGAAAAAAACAAACAAAAAATAATAAAAAATGTAAAACTGAATGAATGAATAATTGAATAAAAATATGTATGTATGTATGTATGTATGTATATCGGTCAGTTAATGGGTGCGTCAGTTTATTTTGTCAGTTGCGGTTATTTTTTAAATTTTTGTTTTTCTAAAAGGTCATTGTCATTTATATAGAGATTCTAATTCTAATTCTAATTTAATTTATTCTCTTTTTCATAAATGTTCTGCTTAAACATGAGATTAAAATGATATAATGAGGGCTGTTGTATGAGATAAGAGCAGTATTATGTATAGTATTCTGCATCAGATAGTGGGTGTCGGGTATAAAATAATGGCAATAACAGTAATGCCAAATTTTGAAAGATAATTTAAAATTTATAAGAAATTATTTTTACTTTTTTTTTGCAATTTAATTTCTTATTTTATTTTATTTTTTTTAATTTTATATTTAAGTCATGTATTTTAGTTTTATCAAATATGTTTGATTTGTATGTGATAATTTGTAATTTTATTATGATTTTATATTAATTTAAGTCCAAATTTTATTATTTACATATTTTTATTTTTTTATATTTCGTTTTATAACTGACCGACTAAAATATTAAAAAAAAAATTTCATTTTCATTTAACCTTGAATTTTAAGCTATTTAACGCACTGTTTATGTTCTAAACTCTTGTCTCGATGTCCATAATATTTCGTTTATTTTTATTTTTTCGTATTCTGTATTTGATTTTATTGCTTTTTGCCTTTATTTTGTTTTGCTTACAACCTACTTACCTTTGGACAGTATAATAGGTTAACAGTGTTGATGGGTAACAGTTCATTTTCGTATTGTAAAGTCATTAATCTTATACTTAAGCGTTAAGTTGGTCGATAATTAATCTATTGTATCAAATTTTAACATCTTTTAACTGTTCTTCCATTGTAAGAGTGGTACGTACATGACTCTTAGTTTGACAAACCCTGACTATTAATATCTTATATGTACTAAGACAAGTTACTTCTAACCATACTTAATCGTTTTGTTTGTATTTAACAAAAATTTAATTATTTTTTAAGAATTTGCTCTGTCTTTTAAAATTATTATTATTATTTTTTATTTTATGCATTAAATCCGATCTGAAAAAGTTTTTATATTATTTGTCTTGCCTACCATACTGTTATTAAGCCTAGAACTAAAGGCTGGGCAAATTTGAGGTTAGGAAGTAAATTTGCTTAAAAACACATTTTTTTTTTGACAAATTCAGTTTTATTCATACCAATATAAAATAGAAATAAGGGAATTAATAATGGAATATGACGTCGGGCAAATGTCTACATCTAGCACTTTTCACAAAATTTTTAACCACATTTTGCAATAAAGCTTTGCTTATCTCGTCGATGCAGCGCCGAATTTCATCTTTCGGAGTGTCAGTTGTTTGTGGTTTGTTCACGTAAACCCGGTCTTTCATATAGAGAAAAAAACGAGGTGGCCAATTGACATCGCCACATCGAGAAATTACGCGACCGGGAAATTTCCATCCTGCTGAAACGAAAGGTCACTGATGTCAACATTAGCGAATTTTTAACACACAGACGTGGTGGTGTGTTGTCATCTGTGTCAATGGGTAATGTGAATATTGAATCAGATTCTCTTGATGTTCTGGGCATGAGAATTCACTGTGACGTTCGTTGGAATGATCACATATTTCAAGTGTTGAAAGAAGCATTCAAGTGCCTTGGTTTTTTAAGACGGTGCAAGAAGTACTTCACTCCATCTGATCTCCTTAATATATACAAGAACTATACCCGACCCAAGATGGAACTCTCATGTATGGGCCGGTGCTTCAAATTTATTTTGGAGCTTCTCGACCGCGTATAGGAGAGGGCAAAGATGCTCATTAATGACGGTAGGGTAGCCAGCTCTATCGATTCATTAGAGCACCATCGCAATGTGGCGTGTATTTCATTGTTCTATCGCTACTTTAACGGAATGTGTTCTGACGAAATTAAGGAATTAATTCCTGAAAATCATATGTTTTCATATAGTACTTGTATTTCTCGTAGAGCACATCCATTTGTAGTTGATTGTCCAGTGAATCGCAGAACGCATTATAGGGACAATTCGTTCTTCGGTCGCACTGTTCGGCTGTGAAACAATCTTCCAGTAAAAGTATTCCTTGCCACTTACGATATAAGTAAATTTAAATCTAATGCCCATAAACCACAACTTATTTTCCTAGTACCAGCACAGTGCACTGCATGAGTAGGGGCCATTCCCTGGGTGCTGGTGTTATGTAAAAAAAAATTTTTGACCACAAAAAATCGGTTATCATGGCGTGGTAGCGCAGAGAATTCTCGGTGACGGCCTTCACTTGCTCATTAAAAAAAAAAAAAAAATACGGGCCGATGATGTCGCCTAACTACAAACCACATTATACGGTAACTTTCCTTGGATGTAATGGTTATTCGAGGACTGTTTGTGGATTGTGTGAGACCCATATATGACAATTTTGTTTGTTTACATAACCGCCTAATTGAAAATGGGCCTCATCACTAAAGATGATTTTGTTGAAAAATACGTTGTTTTCGTTCACTTTTTCAAACAGTAAATTTTCACAATTAAAATTCTAAAAAATAGTTAAAAAATCTCAATATTTTACTAAATAAGTGTTAAAGGTTGACAGCTCAATTCTTGACATTTCATCTTTTGACAGCCAATTTACTTCCTAACCTCAAATTTTCCCACCCTTTAGAACTTATGTATGTACGATGTTTCATAGCTCTATACATACTAACATCCCTATGACCTTTTATGAAGACTTTTTTATAGTCAGAGTAGCACAGCATTAAAATATTCCTCCTAATGTACTAAGTATCGGGTGATTTTTTAGTAACTTTCTGTTTGGCAACTGTTATTTTCAGCTCAGCTGTTTTCGTGTAACATGTTACTGTCAAACGAGTTCAGTTTGATCTATAATTTAATCATAAATCGACTTACAAACGAACAACGCTTGCAAATTTTTGAATTTTATTATTAAAATTCAGACTCGGCTAAGAAAGTGAATCATACACTTCCCCCATTTTTTGGTCAGCTTAGACGACCTTCTGAGCCGGCTATTCGGAATCTTGGGAATACATTTTGCACCCGCTTTACATTATTGGACATTAAACCACCAACACGCATACGTAGAGTGCGGGCAGAGGAAAATATCGTAGCTGTATCCGCCAGTGTTGTTGATGACCGTGAATTATTGATTCAGCGCTGTTCGCAGCAATTGGGTCTCTCTTACTCTACTACGTGGAAAATTTTGCTGAAGGATTTAGACGTAAAATACAACTGGTGCAAGAATTGTATTTACCCGACCTACCTAAACGGCTAAATGGGCGCTGGTAAAGTTGGTTGATGATTCACTTTTTTTTATTGGATAATTAGTTGAATGGATACGTGCGCAAGCCAAAGAAGAGTAGCCAGAAGCATTGCAAGAACTGGCAATGCATCCCGAAAAATGCACTGTTTGGTGTTGATTATGGATCAGTGGCATCATTGTACTCTTTCGTACTCCTTTAAAGACGATGAAGGCAGGAAGGTTACTGTGAATGGCGAGCGTTACCGTGCGATGATTGATTTTTTTTTTTTTTAACCACAATGGAAGCGCTAGACTTGGCTGACATGTGGTTTCAACAAGACGGTGCCACATCCCACACAGCGCACGAAACAATGGCCCAATTGAGATGCGAGTTCGGTAAACAGTATATTTCACGTTTGTGGCCGGTCAATTCGCCACCTAGATCGTGCGAGTACGCCTCTAGAATATGTTTTGTTTGGAGCTATATTCAGAGACAAGCCCGTAATGGTAGACGTACTGGAAGCCATTATTGGAAAATTTATTCGTGAGATACCGGCTGCCGATATGCTGGAGAGAGTATGCTGAAATTGGACCCAACGTATGAACCATTTGAGGTGTAACTGCGATTAATATTTATATGAAATCATCTTCAAATATTAAATTATAAAGACCGTTCTATCGACTCAAAAAAAGATTTAATACATTTCCAAAATTTTATGTTCCTTTTTAAATCAACGCTCTTAAAAAATCACCCGCTACTTACACAACGTTTTTAGCAATGCTTATAATTACAACAACACTACAAAATTCAAGAAAAAGCATAAGCAACATAAGTAGCAAACAAATGTTTTAACAAGTATCCCAGCAAACAATTTTATTTAATTTTTCTAACATACTTTTACCCTAAGACAATCATAAGTTTACTCCAAAACTACTAAGGACTACTCCAGGTAAGTAAGCCTCCTATCATAGTCTTTTACTAAAACTATAATAGTCTTCTAATTCTACCACTTTCTTATGCCTATAAAAAGTCCAATTTTGAGACTTTTGAGACCTTAAAAAATATCAGTCTTGTACTCAGACCACCATAGTGTTTCAATAGGAAATCCTAACCCCTGTTTTTGTAATACAAGTGTCTTCTGCTTGCCTTACCAAAAGCAGGGACTAACATTACAAAGTTTTTTTTTTAAGACTGCTATAGCATCATATTGAAGCTTTCATAGTTTTTATACGAAATCTCTTAATAGTTTGTATTTCGGCAATTATCTTAGCTTGTTATTGGAAAACAATCTTATATTTTGGCAGAGTACATACATACATAACGACAGCAGATGCATTAGTTAGAGAAGTGTTTCATAACGTAAATACCCATAACCAGTCGCAATCTTATGAGGTGACACTGCCGTTGAAAATTATCAGATGGTCTGGCCTGGGATTGAGTCGAAAACCTCTTAGTTGGTAGACGGATATCTATACAGTTAAAGTACATCAGTGTAATACTAGTAAATATGGAGTTTTGTACTGACACCACTTTAGTGTTATACTAAACCTGTTGTAAACTTCTTTTTGTATTAAATTAGTCTTTTACTGAGAGACAGTCTTATATTGCTCTACAAAGTTAGTTCGAAATCTTCTTAGCGCTGGATTTTTAAAATATTTTATTGTCCAGCGTTTTCCATTTTTTTTAGCAATTCTATCCCTTGAAGCTTCTCAAAATAAACATTTACAGCTGCATCTTCTTTCGAGGTAATCCGTTTGCCAGCAAGGACAAATTTTTAGATTTGGGAACAGTCAGAGAGAGCTACATCAGGAGAATAGTGTGCGTGGTTCAGCAATTCGTATTTCGATTCGTTGAATTTTGCCATTGTTATGAGTAAAACTATCTTGTGGGATGGTGCATTGTCTTGATGAAAAATTATTTTTTTGTCTTGTAAGCCAGGTCGCTTATATCGAATTTTCAAATTCAATTGATCCAATAAGTTACAACAATATTCCGCATTTATTTTTTTTCCTTTTTGAAGATAGCCGATCAATAAAATGCCTTTGTAATTCCAGAAAACTGTTGCCATGACCTTACCACCCGATTGAACTGTTTTTACCTTCTTTGTTGCTCTTCCACAAGCTTCAGTCCATTGTTTGAATTGTTCTTTTGTCTCTGGCGTATAGTTATGGATCCATATTTCATTAAAAGTTATGAAACGGCGCTTAAAATCCATTTTATTTCGCTTAAGTCGATTCAAACGAGCTTGAGACATTTTCATTCCAATGCGTTTTTGTTCAACTGTTAACAAATGCGGTACCTGTCTTGTAGAAAGCTTTTTCATCTGTAATTCTTGAGGCACAATAAAATGCACTTGATAATTTGAGATGTCTATGGCATGATGCGCTTTAGCTATAACTTCTGACGTTCTTCAATGCTTGTACGATTTGTTGAATGTGAAGGAGCACTTTTACCAAACACATTGACGAAGTTCTAATTTTTACATTATGAAGAATCACTGAAGTTCATTTTTTGAGCACCTGTTACTATACGATTGCGTTGACATATCTAAATGACGGATAGAAGTTTCCATTATACAAAGCGGTATAAACAGCAAAAAGCTTATTCCGCCATTTCTCTCAGGCTAAGAACATTTTGTACTGCCCTCTTATGTATGTATATGGTCCAGTATTAAGATGATCGTTTTCTTTTCTAACATAGTTTTTTTTTCTGAAACCACTTGTCTCATCTTGTCTCAAAAAAACATCGTCTACTTATAACATAATTCAAATGCAAGACATAGTAACTCCTATACTATAGCGTACATCCATATTCGTTTTCTGCTTACAAATTTCCAAAAATTCACACACAGTGTGATTACTCGGCTATAATTTTGATTTTATTTATGCGATATTTGATTTTTAAATTTATTTCTTTTGAAATAGTGACGCATGAGTCTCTTTCTGCATAAATTAATTTAATAGACCTCCGCCAATGTCGCACGCGGAATTAGCTACGTGTGGTATAAAACAAAAACAAAACAACAACAACAACAACAACAACAGTGGCAGAAGAAGTTATTGATAGACAGGCAGTGTTTATGAGTCTCTGCGCTTAGTTATGAATGAGCAGCATATGAAGATTATCTGTTCATTAATGTTGTTATTGTTTTTTTTATTTTATTTTTTTATTTTTGTGCTTTTTTTTCTTGACGACAAATTTAAATTTTGACAAGTTTTTGTTTTGGTTTTGACTGTTTTCTTTTTCTTTTTCATTATTTTGATCTACAAATCTAAACTGTTTGTTTTTGTTGTTGTTGCTATTATTATTGTTATTTTTTTGTTATTTGTTTTAATTGTTTAGTTTATTTAATTTTTATTTCAATTTTATTTATTTAGATTTGTCTGCCTCCGATTAGCAGGTGTTTTAATTAAAAATTCAAATAAAATTGTGGAAGTAGTAGCAGCAGTCGTAATAAAAGTTTAGTTGTTAAAAACAAAATTATTCAATGAATACGTTGTTAAATTATAAAGTATACGAAAAGTGTATATATTTTTTTTGGTTATATTTTTTCAAAACTTTTAAGAATTCACACCAAATTTGCAGAATTTCCTAAACTTTATTTTATATTTTGAATTACAAATTCAATCGGTTTTGTCTGGCCACCAAATAGTCAGATTTCTCGCTGGATACCCACATACATACATACATACAATTGGTAATTAATTGTTTTATTTGTCTTAAAAGTGTTTAAATATATTTGAAATGGCCTTAATTTCATGAACCATTAAAACGTTGTTGAACATTATAAGGAAAAGAAAACTGGAAATTGTAATTTAATTGATTTTATTGTAGTGGTTGGAAGATTTCCTGTATGACTTAAAGACCACGACAGGACCGTGGGTTTTACATTATATAGGTTCTGACACTTCTAATGTAGTGGTTTTTTTTGAATGAGATTTCGTCTTACTTATTTCACTCACTTCGGGCTTATGAATGCTGGTACTTTCTTTATGACACGAAGGTTTCTTTTCTTAAAGTTTTTTAGTTTTTGATTTCTTATCTTTTTGATAATCAGTTCATAACTTTTCTGAAGCATCGTCGGACATCTCCGATGAATGTGGTTCCTCCAAAGCAGGTTCAGCAGCATGCTGCAAAATAGCAGATCAAGACATTGCTTTTGTAAATTCAGTGGACTTGGATTCTTTGATTTGTTCAATTTCTGCTTACGACTCATGAGCCTCTCTAGTTTGTTTATGGTCTAAATCGTTAACATTGCCGGCTTGATTTTGATGCTTTGGATGTGCCTTCTGTCTTTTATTGGATATTTTTTTTTCTTTCTTCCGCTCAGCATTTGTTTTTTCATTTGCTGTTTACTCAAAAGCTTTCTGCTCTTCATCAATCGGCTCTGCAGCTTGTTGAAGTACAGATGACCAGCATTTACTTGCCACCTTTGGCAAACCCTTCTTAATAAGGGCTGTGGCTCCATTGTAGTCGATATTATGTATCAGATTGGCTACTGTCTTTGTAAAGGGAAAAAACAAAATTGGAAATTCCGTACGATATTATCATTTACAATAATATCTTATACACTGATAACTGGTTTTGAGTCATTAGAAGCCTTTAGAATTATTGTCTTTTTTTCCGTCATACTTCTAGGAAGCATATTGGCTTTCCACATAGACCATATTGGCATCCATTACTTTGTTTCATTTTCACTAATAAAGTTGATTTTCAAGCTATGTAGTTGATTAATCTACTGCAGCTCGCCTGCATGTGATTATTGTGTGTAGTGGAGTGAAGATCCTTGCTAAGGGGTAAGTCAGTTTCTAACGTTGGCATTTGCAGCGCTGTTACACCCCACGCTGCTCGAGGTACGGTGGATATTATGGCCACCAACGCTCTCCACCCATGATAATCACAAATGAGTACTAAATTCAAAGGCGCGTTGTTAGGACACTAACCTTTACACCTTGGTGAGGCGTTCGAGATCATTCTAAACTGCTGCCGTGATGTGGTTCACAGCACCCGGTTGAGAAGATGCAGCACTACACTGAGCTCATTCTCTGCCTACGTTTTAGCTTTAGAACCACAGCCACCACGAAGCTGCCACAACGGGGCCTACCAAAAGGCAGGCAGAGACCGAAGTTTCTGGGTCTCTTGACTCCCGTGGCACCAGAATACTTCTGGTCAGGCTTAGTAGCTCGTGTTTATGCGTTCACGTGCTACCTCCAGTTTCGGCCACATAATGGTAGAGCTGTAAAACAATCGATAGTACTATCGATAGTTTTGTTTTTGACTGACCATCAATAGGTTTTTTTTCACTATCGATACCATCGTCTAATTCTAAGAGTAAAAACGGAGGCCACTAAATGTAATCAAAGGCACATTTGCAAAAAATTTTTCGACGCTGGTTGTTTGCCATCCGCAAACTTTTTTAGTTATATAGGGACACAGTTTGACAGTTTCTTAAATTTCTATTTATTAAATTCAAATAAAGTAAAAGTATGAACTGTAACTAAAATATGTCGGTAAATACGATTTTGTAATTGATCCAAACAATTTAATCTTCATTTCGTCAGGCCATAGTATGTTGTTCTAACTATTACAGTGCAGGAGTTGTTGAGAAATAATACATTTCGAAGACTCCTACCTATAAGTCTAGCTTCCATAAGTTTTTTTTCTTATTGTGCTACTTGAAACAGGGAATGAAATAGGGATTAATCTTTGAAGTACGAATTAAAAGTTTATCAAGACTGACAGTTGTTCTACGCTTTCTTTCCATAGTCTCTGCAGTTTTATTTCATTGGATTGCATTAAGCACTTTATGTTTGGAGTTATTCATGGTCTAACCAATTTCCGTTATATATAAGGATTTCTCTTGCTTAAAAAACTTCAGTACATCAAATTTTGTGACTTACTAGAGAAAATAAAGTGTCCCTATTATTTCCTTCAACATTGTATATTTATTATCAGTCTTAACCATTCAATTAAATTTTATATTTTTGTTGCCACAAGTAGCACTTAAAAGAATCCGATAGTATTGATAATACTATCGATTGTTTTGCAGCTCTACCATTATGTGGCCGAAACTGGAGGTAGCACGTGCACCAATAAACACGTGCTACTAAGCCTGACCAGAAGTATTCTGGTGTCAGGTGAGTCAAGAGCCCTAGAAACTTCGGGCCCTGCCTGACTTTTGGTAGGCCCCGTTGTGGGAACTTCGTGGTGGCTGTGGTTTTAAAGCTAAACTATCGAAACTATCGAGTGGGCCCACTATCTATAGTTTTACAGCTCTATATAATGGCTCCGGACTGATCGCCGGTAAGTGGTGGTGATTCTCGATCCTTGATAAGTGGTGCTGGTCCTTAGTTTAGCATTGATGTTGTTTGTCATGTTTGAGGGAGATTAAAAGTCTCTTTATTAAACACTCGAAACCACAAACAAATTATTTTTTGTCATGTCTTTTGCTGGGATTCAAACCTGGGTCTTTGTTGCTGTGTTCCTGCACTCTAACCACTACACCACACCACCCCTAGAATAATTGTCGTAATATTTTATTATTGTATGATCACTCACTTACATTCGTCCGAAGTCCATTCGAAAACTTGTAAATGCTGTTGACTTGGACTTTTATTTACTTTTAATTTTATTTTTGTTTTTGTACTTTTTATGGTCTTTGGTACGTACACACAAGTACTTTTTGTGTAAACCTTTGTTTATGGATATGTATATGGCAGTAATGATCATGACTGTGATAATTATAATGACGTTCTTGCAAACCAGCAATACCAAGAAGTAAAAGCTCTTTTGTGACTAAAATCGTCAAAAATCATTTACACCTTGGTAACTTAGCTAATTTGATGATGATGATGATGTAATGTAGGGTGTAGCTTTTGAAATATTTATTTTCCTCTTTTCGCTACATTATTTATAGTTGTAATTGCAACTGTATGTATAAATCGCATTTAAAATTGACCTTGAACTTGATATTAGTTACCGACTTATTTGTATGGAACGAAAGACGTTGATTTTTTTTTTTTTACAGAAACCAAACCAACAAACCGAAACTGGTTTTACGTTTGTTTAGTCGCGCTCAGACTTGGGCAAGTCGACTAACAAACAAACAAACGTACTTTTTCTAATGACGGCTAAAATAAATACCAGGTAAGTTAAGCTATTTGTTCATTTGTCTATCAGTCTGTGTGTCTGTCTGTCTGTCTGTTAGTGGGTCTATCTTTCTGACCGACATTTGTCAATTTGACTGAGTGAGTGATTGAAGTGAAGCAAATTGTTTGATTGAATAAATAGATTTCGTTGTTTGCCCATAAATAAACGCTGACAGAAGAGATATGAATGCAAAATGCCCGCAATGATAATTTATTGACAATATACACATAAGGAACAGTTTGTAAAAGAATGTAGACATTTTTTGATAAGTAAAAAAAATTTTAAAATAATATCTAACTAAGACTCTTTAAGTTTTCAAATAATGAGCTAAGAATTGTTGTGAGTTCTGTGTCGATAAATACATCTAAAATGCAATACAGTTGCTTGCATTGGAGTAAATTTCTTTTAAATAAAAATCAATGTAAATATTCTTTTAAATCTTTGCTTTGTGTAAGAGAAACAGCAACAGCAGCAGCAACATTTGAAAAATGGCAGTGGATATTTTAAGCTTTGCTTCTTTTTTGTTCTTCTTTCAAATGCGATTTATTTTGGCTTTTAAATAATGAAGATCATCATGATAATGATGATAATCGAGTTGATGACGTTGTTGTTAAATTGACGACAATAGCAGTTATTGTTTATATTTTGCCTTTTTTTAAAGTCTTTAATAAAGAATTTTTAGTGTTTATAAGAGTTTAAATAGCGGGTGAGCAAATTTGAGGTTAGGAAGTAAATTGGCTTAAAAACACAATTTTTTTTGACAATTTCAGTTTTATAAAATTCAGTTTTATAATTAACGATTATTAATTAACGATTATTATTGTTATTATTAATTAACGATTATCTGGAAACTCGAATCTTTTATTAGATAGACAATCTGGCTTTGTGAAAGGCAGGAGCTGCATAACAGCTCTCACAGACGTAGTTGAAAATCTGAGAACTAATCTTCATAAAGGCATGGTGTCCTTTCTAGTACTGCTTGATTACAGTAAAGCTTTCGATACAGTTGACCATGTAATTCTATTGATGAAGCTGGAAAATTTTTTTTTCTTTTTATCAACCTCGTGCAAACTCTTGCACAGCTATCTTACCGGACGATTTCAGGCAGTTTAATTAAAAGGTCAATATTCTGAATTTCTAAATGTGAACAGAGGTGTGCCACAGGGTTCAATACTTGGGTCTCTGTTATTCTGCCTATATATTTATGATTTACCTGATATTATTAGACACTGTAATGTAAAACTATATGCCGAAGATGTCCTAATTTATAATAGCAGTAGAGCAAATAATATTCATTTATATGTATACAGAATAAACAGCGATTTAGTGATGATTAATAACTTCGACCAACGAGTTATGCATCAATTATTCTAAATCGAGGTGTATTTCCATAAAAAATAGTAATATGATCCTTGGTGTTGATATTCGAATAAAATTAGACAATGATGTGATTGAGTTTGTAAGTACTTGCAAAAACTCAGGTATTAGATTTAACGATAGGCTGTCTTCGTCTAATCATACGTCGGCTGTTGTTGGTCGTATATATGGCATGCTCAGAAATTTTTGGGCTGTAAAGTACTCAACCCCACTTTCAATAAGGATGCTGCTTGCGGAAACGTACCTGTTACCCGTCCTTCTATACGGATGTGAGATATATGCCAACTGTTCCAGCAGCGACTTCAACAAACTCAAGATTGCGTACAATAACATAACAAGATACATTTACAACAAGGGCCATCGGGAATAAATTTCCTACTTTTCTTATCAGATCTATCAAATGACCTCTTGATAATCTTATGAAATTTAGGAGCATTATTTTCTGCATAAAATTTTAATTACTCGGCAACCAAATTATCTTTTTGAAGTCCTAAGATTTGAAAGATCAATACGAGGCAGAAAATTAATTCAAATAAAACATAAAAGAGCCTTCCAAGAGCGCCAGTTCTTTATATTCACCACTTATCCTTGGAACTAACTAGAGAATCAGATTCAGACATTTAGAAACTCATATAAAGTTTAATATATAAAATATAAAACAGAAATATAATATAATATGAAATAGAAATATGGGAATTAATAATGGAATATGATGTCGGGCAAATGTCCACATCTAGCACGTCAGCAGACGTCCGCTTTTTTTACTAAATTTTTAACCACATTTTGTAACAAACCTTTGCTTATCTCGTCAATGCAGCGCCGAATTTTATCTTTCAGAGTGTCAGTTGTTTGTGATTTGTTCAAATGGCCCCAGAGAAAATTATCCAGCGGCGTTAAAACACAAATACGAGGCGGACATTGGATATCGCGTAATCGAGAAATTAAGCGACTGGGAAATTTCTCATGCAATAACTGAATTGTTTGGCTGGTTGTGTTGCTTGTGGCGCCATCCTGCTGAAACCAAAGGTCACTGATGTCAACATTAGCCAATTGTGGCCACAAAAAATTGGTTATCATGGCTTGATAGTGCAGAGAATTCACGGTGACGGTGTTTCCTCGCTCATTTTCGAAAAAATACGGGACGATGTTGCCGCTTTACCACAAACCACGCCATACGGTCACTTTCTTTGGATGAATCCCATATGCGACAATTTTGTTTGTCTAGAGATGATTTTGTTGAAAAATGCGTTGTTTTCGTTCAGTTTTTCGAACAGTAAATTATCACAATTACAATTCTTTGTTCAAGATTGTAGCGTTCCATAGTTAAAATTTCCCAATTTTTTACTAAGTAACTGTCAAGGGTTGACAACTCAATTCTTGACATTTTATCATTTGACAGCCAATTTACTTCCTAACCTCAAATTTGCCCACCCTGTGTATACGTATGTATACAAAGTATATGGAAATAATTATATTCATAATAATAAAATTATTATAAAACAGAAATAGTTATTATTATTGTTTTTTAATAGTTCTTAATTCACATTTTTACTCAGAGTCTCAAAAGGCAGCTTCTTTATTTGTTTTAAGTCTTTATTTTTTATTATTAAATAATTTTATTTAAATTATCCGGCAATATAAAAACAAAACACTCATCATATACACACATAGTTGTTACTATTGTTAGTGTTGTTGGTATTATTTCACTATAATTAACTTGTTTCAAAACGTTGACTTAAACTGGGGATTTTTTCACTTCTTTAGTGGGTAATTACATACCGATTAGCATTTGTTTTTTTTTGTCTTTAATTCTTTAAATCTTTTTTCTCTTCCCTTATATTATATTTATTTCGAATATTTATTCTTAGATTTCCATTGAATATTTTTCTGTTTTTTATTATTTATTTATAATTTATAAATAATACAAATAATAATAGAAAGAATTAAATTTAAATAAGCGATTTAAAGACTTACACGAATAGTATGAATGAATATGTAAATTATCCGAGTATTTCTTTAATTATTCTCTGTTTTCAGTATTACAAGAATTAATTACAAATAATTCCCCCATTCCGAGTTTAAGCTTAAACTGTTGGTTCAGGGTTGTTGTTCTTGTTTTTGTTTTTGTTTTTGTTTTTTTAACAGACGATGGCAGCTGGTTAATTGTTATATGAGTGGTAATTTTATAATAAATTTAAATGTTTTAGAAAGATGTGCTGATATTCATAATTTTATCCTTAATTACTTATTAAATAGGTGGCATGGTGTAATTGTTAAAGCGCTTGCATACAAAACCTGAGGCAGCTCATCTCGACGATGACATGATTTTGAATTTTAAGCACTTCGGAAGCTTCTTTCTGCTCTAGATCATCCACCCAAGACGACCCGTGACCACCTTCGAAAAAAGAATGCCAGACATCACTTACAAGTAGAAAAAGCCAGCATAAATCAGGTGACGCCACCTCCCAGGAGAATAAGCTTGAAGTCTATGATATGCCAAAAATTCATCGCCACCACAACAGCCAACGACAAATGGCAGCAGCATCATTCATTCTAGACCTGCTACAGTAGACGGAGTACTCGTACTTGTTGGAAGACAAAGAAGCTGAAACAAGACAAAGATGCTTTGTAGAAGTCAGAGCCTTTCAAGAGGAATAACAAAAAAAAAAAAAAAAACAAATTAATAAATTATAAACGATTCAACAAAATATTAATAAGACTCTAAATTTCTATGGCGTATATCAATTGCTTACAAGTTTTTTATTTACACTTTTAAACATACAATACAAAATATTACCCTAACTTTTGAACCACGCTAGCTGTTAGGGCCTACGTTGGGATAAAACGTATACCGTTTTATTTTACCTATACGTACTAAAAAATTCTACAAATATTGTTCTAAATTCAAACTTAAAATCAGGTTTACATACCAGGTACATACATATTTCTAATTGTCTAATTCAGGTTAAATATTGCCATTTAGTTTGAGGTATAGTGCTGTCGATTTTTATCTTC
This sequence comes from Wohlfahrtia magnifica, assembly GCA_023159175.1. NCBI lineage: Eukaryota > Metazoa > Arthropoda > Insecta > Diptera > Sarcophagidae > Wohlfahrtia > Wohlfahrtia magnifica. Next base: position 2,289,079 of record JAKWBJ010000537.1, read on the forward strand.
ACGAAACGTCGCTTAATTTGGGCATTCGTCGAGGATATGTTGTACAGTTAAGTGGCATGAACAGTGTGTGCAGGAAGAAGGTGAGTTTCATTGTAGAAGATTACTATGGGTTATCAGTGTGTTGCCTATTCTCAGTCATACGTACGAGTAGTATGTGATTTTCTTTCTTGATAATTCCAGTCGGTAGACGGCTTTCATACAATCAGGATTGAAGGTAAAATAATGGTGTTGAAAATGGGACCAATCTTCAATTTTTTTGGTACGAAGATGTTTGTTTATCAGCTTATGTATGTATAGATTTATTTGGTGATGCGCTTAAAATTAGGCAGGGTTTTGAAGCAGCGTCTTTGGCCGCTTGATCGGCGAATTCATTGCCTGGAATGCCCATATGCCTAGGCACCCAAATTAATTGGAGTTTCTTTTTATGTTCTATTAGTATATCCCTAATTGGGCTGATAATAGGGTTATCGTTGTATATATTTTTAATTGCCGAGAGTACCGACCGAGTACTGTCTGTACAAATAACAAACTGTCCTTTGTTATTCGATACAAATTCTGCAGCTTTTAGCATCGCGACTTCTTCTGCTGTGTAAATAGAGAAACTGCTGTTATTAATGTACCGCATTGTTGCACTACCGCAAATGTTGTTCTATGGTTGATTTTGGATCCATCAGTAAATAAGGAATTTCAGTTGATCATGCGGCTTTTGTTAAACTGTTCAATGAATAATTGTTTAAAACATTCATTGCAGTTGTGTTCTTTGGGATAAGTGTTTAGGTGTGCTATTAGGGAGTATAATTTACGGAGATTAATTTAGGCCTTAACTTAAAATAGTGAAAAAAATCTAGGACGTCAAACTTTTGAGATACACTGATGTAAAAAGTAATAAAGACACTAATGTGGTATTTTGATATTTGATAAGAAAGTACGTAAAATCAGACAATTGCCCATAAATAAATAATTTTACTTAGTTTTAGTTAATATAGTAAACTTCAGCAACAAGACACTTCATGGCATTTACGAAAAAGTTATAAAAAAGAAATAATTTAGTAATAGACATGCACTAATCTCAGTTTTAATGGTGATCTAGAGAGATTAATATTTTGTCGAGGCTTCGTGGTTGTTTAGAACTGCCAAACATCGTCTGAACATAAAGTACATAAGATTTTGACCTACTGAATCCGGTATACTGTACCACATAGTCTGAATTAATTCCTAAAACTCGTAATAATTTGTGGGCCATATTCGTTTGATGCCTGTTTTCACCACATTACAGAAATTTCCTATCGCAAATCTGAAGACTGTATGGGCCAGTCTAATACAGTGAAATTGTTATCTTCGAACCCTTTCTTAGAACACTGTAGCAGGGTTGGCAACCCACTAGGTTATTGGGTATTATAACTAAAAAACCTGGGTGGGTTTTCATAGTTTATTTACAACAAAAATAGGTGTAATTTACGTATTCGGACTATAAATTATTTGTTCTGTTTTTGAACTCAAACAGATAATGAAATAACAAATTTATCAAATCACTGCCTACATCTTTTCTTCACTTCTAAGCCAATTTCCCAATCCCGTCTCGAAAAAACTTCTCGTCTTTTAAGGTGCTCCAACTTTGAAACCGATTTTGTATTTCTTCAAAGGAAATGATTCCGTTATATGTTGAAAGGTAAATTCATATCTCCTTATAGTTTCTGAAAATGTAGGCCGTAAATCGAAATGCCTTTAAACGAGATGAATATGTGTTGTATTTGCTTCCCTTACACTTAAAAAAAACCAAGAATCCACTTTTTTTAACCGTAGAACGTGCTAAATTGTGCTTAAAGCGAATGTGTTTCATAATACAAACAGATCTTTATAGCAAAATAGCATGTAAAGAAAGCCTGTATAAAGAGGTGTGAGTATATTGTATTCGTTGCAGGAGCCGACGGAGCAATGTTAGGAGAATACGGCGGATACGACATTGGATTGTTATTATTTTGAAACTTGCGGCATGAGGTCGAGTGTTATTATGTCTGTCTTTATATTCCGGTCGTTTTTCTCGTGACGTACAATCCAAACAAAGTAATTGCAGTCTACTTCGATCACCCGGTTTTAGCAGTTTATAGTACACAATGACGCCTTGATCTCCCATCAAGAGAGCAAAATTGCATTACAAATACTAAAACAACGTGATTGTATAAACAAACAGAAATTCTGTCGACTTGAACGATATGTTGAAGCATTTATAAAAACTAATAAAACCATATCCCATCCTTTCGAAATTTTAAAGTAAATCAGCAAAAATATTTTCGCAATTTATAGTTTTTCAATATCCTAAAAATTTTCTAACAACACGTATTATAGATCGTTTATCAGGCAGGTCGTTTATCGTTGTCTAAGGGATTTTCAAATATAAAAATATTCCTACCGGTTTTGTCTTATCCAAAGTCTTCACAAAAAGCTTATCTATAATAAAAATGTGACGTAAACGTGGACAGAGAAAAAGGAATAATTTACCACCACAGGTGTCCTTCGTAAGATATATGGATGTTTCATTCAGTGGACAAACAAAAATTTGATTTTTATAATCTTGTGTAATCAAAGGGAAATGGATGTAAGTTTAGTTTTAAAGGCTTGTCGACATAAAAAGCTTATGGCGTTTTATTTTCTGACAAATAATGTTGCACTTCGTTTCTTTTTTGCGGTAAAACGTCGTCAAAAATTGAGAGATATCCTTGTATTAATTTGTTTAGAAAAGGAACACAAAAACGTAAAGGCAATACAGTGCATTAGACACATAAGTCGAATGCTGGCGTAATTAAAAATAAAAATATCATTTCTGTCTTTATAACTGAAATCAATTCATTATTTTTTTTTTCAGTTAAATACGCCTTGTGTAAGTTAAACAGTGAAAGCATCTTTACAATTTTTTAAAGGTTAAGCCCCTGTGAATTAAATAATAAAAAATGCTCATTTGATAACAGCAATAAATGCAATTTTTCTTTATTTCACAATAATTTCGTTTGCAAAACGTTTAAAGCATGTGGGTTGTATTTGACTATATTGACCATAAATAAAGGGAAAAATTGCAAAAAAAAAAAACTAAGAAATCATTTGGATGACAAAATCATTGCATTTGCTTTATTATACGAGAGTTGTACTTAAAAAGGTTCGGTTATGAAACAAAGGCCTAAATTGAAAAACAGCTAAACAGCAACGAAAAATACAATAATAAAAAGAAAACAAAAACGTTATTAGTCATTTCAACACAAATTCTTGTTAGAAAAACATCATCTCATATTAATATTAATTGACTATTGGCTGCCGTTGTTATGTATTTGAAATGGCAAGAAAACAAAATGCGACGTAATTTAAGAAATTTTGCCTTTTTTGTTTTCTTGACGCCATAACAACTTGATCACTTGCGAAAGTGTTAAAAAACCATAAAATCAAAAAAAGATATTTTTTTACTAAATACTGATATGAAGTAAATACTCGTATATATTCGAATAGAATAAGAACCACGTCACTATGGACTTAAATGAGTCATAACTCACAGTTGAAATGGTTGTTTATGTGATTTTTATGATTCAAAGAAGCCAAGAAGTAATAATAAATGCAAATAAATTTATTTCTAATAAACAATTGATATCTTGCCAAAGGGGGTAAATAAAACGTGAAACAAACAATTTCTAAGAATTTGTTATTGATTTTATGGCACAGGTACACAACAATACCAGAGTATCGAGTTTGCCACAACAAAACATGGTTCAGCATTAATTAATTCGATAGTACATTAGTAAACAAATGTTTTGTAAAAAAAATATTGCAGTTGCCTTCCTTAGAAATGAATTCAAGACGGTATTTTCTGGGTAAATTTTTCAAAAGAATTTTTACTTTCGAAATAAACGTATGCAATTTGTACGAAACATTGTTCAGATAAAATTGCGTGGTAACAGGTCAAGAAATGAAAATAAAAGTGTTGTCTTTTTTAATGCAGACTTTAGATGGCATACACTGGTGCATATTCCTATAAACGCACTTAAGTTTTTTCTGTATTTTTGTTATATCTTTGTTGTTCTCATCCAAAAGCAAAATTTAACTATTTTAATGAGAGATAACTTAACGGTACTTTTTAAAAGTAAACAATTTTTTTTTCTTATTTTTGTTTTTTGCCTTAATTATGCGATCAAATGTTCTTGGTGCTATTTTAAGTGGAAGATTCGTATAAACGCACACTCGAAATTTGTTTTTAAAAAAGTGACCAAAAATAAAATATTATCAATTTTAGTTTTTTTTTCAAGCAAAGGTACGTTTCTAACTTTTCCTATTTTAATCAATATATTTCATCACTTTTAAAGATGCCTAAGGGAACTTTTTTGTCCGATCAAGAAAAGATTCAAATTAAATTTTTTCACGACCAAGGATGCTCTAATAGAGAAATTGGACGTAAAATCGGTCGTTCGGAAAGTGTGGTGCGAAATTTATTTAAGAAAAGTCAAAATTATGGAGTTCGCAAATCAGCAAATGGTAATACAAAACTAACAAAAAGACAACTTAATATAATAAAACAAGAAGCAACCCGCGACAAATTGAATTCCACACAAATAAGGATTAAATTAAATCTTCCTGTGATGAAAACATAAAATGGAAAAAGCCGAAATGTAAACCAATGCTAAAAAAACAACATAAAGAAAATCGTCTAAAATTCGCAAGAAAATATATGAAATGGACAGATGAGTGTAAAAAAGTAATTTTCTCTGACGAAAAAAGATTTAATTTAGACGGTCCAGACTCATACTCATGCTATTGGCACGTAATTCGTAATTTCGGTGGTGGCAGTGTTATGGTTTGGGCAGCGTTTTCTGCAGTTGGCAAGTCGAAAATTTGTTTTGTTCCGACAAAAATGAATAGTTCGATTTATAACGAACTGTTGGAAGATTCTCTTCTCTCTTTTATGGACGAAAAAATGGATGAAGATTGCATTTTCCAACAAGATAATGCTGCAATCCATGTTTCTAAGCAATCGAAATCTTGGTTCAATGAACATGGCATTCCTTTGTTGGACTGGCCGGCTTGTAGTCCGGACTTAAACCCAATGGAAAACTTGTGGGGATACATGGCTTGTAAAGTTTATGCAAATAATGCCCAGAATGAAGGCATAAAGACTGTGACAGAGCTGAAACTAAGAATTAAACAAGTTTGGGAGGAAATTGATTCCGATCTGCTTAAAAAATTAGTGGAATCAATGCCAGACCGTATTTTTGAAACAATCCATAACAAAGGATCATCCACACATTATTAATAATGCTACAATGGCCCAAACATTAAAGTGCGTTTATAGGAAAATACCCTTAAAAATGGCTGTTAATATCGAAAATTAAGTAAAAAAAAATAATTAAAGTAGAAATGAATTTTTTTTTTTTGTAAACAATATTTTAAGTGAAGTCTTAACTAATTTAATACACAAATTAAAAGCCCCCTAAATATTTTCTTGTTTAATTTTTACCTTTTTTTTAAAAAAAAAGTAGTGTGCGTTTATAGGAATACGCTCCAGTGTAGATAGTATCTACATACAAAAAGTAGTTTTCATCATTAAACCCATTGACAACAGATTTTTCCTTAAACAAGTAATGAGTTTAACAAGTTTTTGTCACTTTTGTTACAGGCTCACATGACTCACTTGATGGTATTATGGAAAATTATAAAGAATCCTTAGAAATGTATTAAAATAATATACAAATTAATTGATACTAATTGGGTGTCTTTCTTATAAATTTTATTTGTTAATTAGTTTCCTTTTAATTAAACTGTAATTTGGTAATATAATGCGGACAGATGAAATTGGGCAAAGAAAACTTATAAATGAAATGAATGAATATTTAATTTGAAATATTTTCAATATTTGTTGTAATTTTGTTTTAGCAAAGTATTCTGAAGTTTATAGTTTAATATGAACTTTAATTATTGACTCAGATATGGAGCAAAAGTTGCATTACAATTATTTTTACTTCAAAAAAAAAAAAAAAAAAGAATCTCGAATCTCAATACTATGGAAGGTGAAAAAGATTATTTAAATATGAATCATAGGCAGCTGATCTTAAATTAACAATAATTTTTACAAAAAATACTCATAAATAATAATAATAAAAAAAAAATACCAACAATTTTTTATATTTTTTGCATTGAATAAAACATTTATTGTTGTACTACGTTTAGTGTACAATACAAGTAGTAACTATTGAATAAATGAATGAAATTTAATAAATTTACGCAATCGTTTTAAAATAATTAAATATAAATAATATCCATTTATAATACGAATGTTTGTATATAAACTGCGATTTTTACTATTTTTCTTTTAAGAATTTCTCAATAAGAACAACAACATTTAATTTTAAAATAATGACGCTTTGATTGTATAAATCAAAACAACACTTTTAAAAATGATACTGAACAAGATTTCTAAAATTTATTAATTTTTTAATCTTTATCTTCAAGAACGCAAGAGAGGAAAAAAATTATATTCGTATATAAATAGCATTAGAGATGGAAAATTACTATAAAAAAACAATATTATTAAAAATTCGGGAAAGTTATTATAGTGAAGACTGTATTGCAGTATAATTTCCAAAAAGACTTACTTATAACGGGCCCGCCATCTAACGTGTTTTTTCAACTGGTGCTTATTTCGTGAATGGTAACACTTAGCTCATGTCTGATTTGGCAGATAATTAGTTTTATCCTTCCGCTGAACGAATATGGTTGTGTATACGCTTGTTTCGCTTCGCTAAGTGAGCCTGCGATCGACTTACAGAAGATGCCGATTTAGCCAAAAAAATCATCTTTTCAAATGAAGCTCATTTTGATCTTGGCGGGTATGTAAACAAGCAAAATTGTCGCATTTGGGGCACAGAAAACCTGCACGCATACATTGAAAAGCCGATACACCCAAGACGAGTCACTGTTTGATGCGGATTTTGGTCCAGAGGCATAAGTGGCCATTTTTCTTCGAATATAAGCAAGAAGTGGCCGTTACAGTCAATGGCGATCGTTATCGGGCCATGTTGAACGAATTTTCGTTCACAAAAATTGAAGAGGAGGATATTGGCAACATTTGGTTTCAACAGGACGGCGCTAGGTGCCAGGAGTACACTCGATGTTTTGCTTCCTGTTTTCAAAAAAAAAAAAAAAAAAAAAAAATTTACTTGGCGGACGCTTTATATTCCAAGAAGGAGGAAGATAATAGTAGACTGAGAAAATTCGCTACAGTAAAATGATGCTACACTAACACTATCTGATCTATGTTTTCTGAGGTTAATTGAGTAAACCATGTACTAAAATGGGCACTTTGCTAAATCATTGCTTCTTCTCGCAGCTGTTTACTTAAAAATGTACCGAGTTTTTTCTATTTTTTAATTGGGCATTAAAAGCCCATAATGAATAAATTTTCATCGAAATTTGCACACCATTTCTCAAATAAATTTCGTCATAATTCTTTCTATTAAAAATAAAATACTGTTACGAAAATAAAAATGCCTAAAAAGAAAATACACCACATTAGTGCCTTTGCGACTGTATTGTGGGATTTATTGTCTAGTGGTTTGTGTCAAGGTTGATAATATGCTATCCTGGTAATGCCGTATTGATTTGTGTATTTGACGGCATTGTAAATTCGACCATCTTTGGGTAACACAATCTTAAATGTTTAAAATTAACGGACATAAAATAGATGATCTAAGAGGTTTCGAGACATTTCCGAAACTTTTCAAACTGTAGGCAACTAGATATACATATAAGGAGACTGCTTTGCCTACATAGTGCAAGATAAATAACTTGCTGAATAAAGATAAACTGTATAAAAATATACTGAAGGAAAAAAAAACTGTAAACAAGAATAACGTGGTGTTAAAAAGGTTAAAACCTAACAATACATATTTTTTAAGGTACGAAGAACGTATCCATTCCAAACTTGTTCTTTGATTAATAAGAAGGCCAATTCCTGAATTATAAAGCTACATAAATACTTCACAGATTGAACTTAAAAAGTGATTTTAACCTTTTCGGGACTAAGTTTCATTTTGAAAACCGAAGTATTTATGATTAGAATTTTTGAATATTAATTTAAGCTCATTTACATATAATATATGAGATGTGGTGGCGTAGTGTAGTGGTTAGAGCGCAAGAATAACTGCGCAAGCGATCTAAGTTCGAGCTCCAGCAGAGGATGTAACTAAAAAATTTAATTGTGGTTTCGAGTGCTTAATAAAGAGGCTTCAACTTCCCTCCAGACAACTTAATCTAACAAAAACAAAAAAAAGAAGAAGCATTCTGTCCTTCTAGCTTACCTCTGCTGATGATCAAGAAAAAACGCTACCTACTGGGAAGATATTATATTGCTAAGTAAAGACCACCATCAATTAGCAAGGATATTCACCATTACACAATCATATGAAAGAGTCTACAATGGATTAATCAACAATTGAAAAATCAATTTGCTTAGTGAAACTGAAACAAAGCAATAGATGATGCTGCGTGGAAAGCCAATATGCTCCCTAGAGTGACGGAAAAAACAATATATGAGAATATTACTTATCTACTTTGGTAGAGGACAAAAATAATGTTTTTTTTTATTTTTTTATTTCTGGTAATTGGTTTCAATAAATATTTCCGCTTCGCTAACAAAATATCGCTCATACGTATGTTCTGACATATGTAGTAATGTGGTGGCACTGTTCTTTTTCCAAAAACAAAAATTTATATTTCGGAAATTATTGCGCAAATTAAAGAAAGTTTTAGACTTACTTAGATTTAATTTTATTGCGGAATTTCAAAAACAAGAGCTGACCTAAAAAACTTCTTAGCACCACTGGATTCAGCGTACTCGAATAAGGTCTACCCGTTGGGTGCCCCGCTTGTCGGTTTTTTTTAACTACCACAGTGTAGATAATAAAAAAAATTAATCAAGTTAAGCAGAGTAAAATCATTTGTTTTCTATATCTACCATCCCTAGTGGTGCGTATAGGCACCTAGACAAATTAATCATGCGGCAAACAAAGCTAGACAAATAATATAGTCATAGAACAAGCGCAACTTAAACTGCTAATGGACACTATAAACTCGGTACTATTATACTGGTGCAGGGTGTAGAGTACATCTTTAAAAGTTTGAAGCAGATGAACGATTTTATTAGCGGCGCATAGAACATCATTATTCAGATTGACATCGGCTTAACGGATAGTGTCCCAGAAGGCCGTAATTATATAATGAAGTAGAAGCTATTTAAGATTTAAGCCTACTGGAAACATAGATATTAAGTGGACACGAAGGCGATACAAAGGGAGACTATGCAGCAAAAACTGATTTATTGTTTAATAGGGGACAACGAGAGATGAATTTTAACCACGCCCAGATGTTATCATGGAACTCGTATTTTCGGAAATATACTTTACAGATTGGGAAGCTCAATGAACCGGTTTGCATGTATGGAGACTGAGACGGAGCCATCGACGAATTGAAACACAATTTTTTTTAATGTGAAATGCTAGCTATCCAGGCTGGAAAGCGAAATCGAAACCAGGGTAGCGATATACCCCAAGAATGAAAAAGATAGACCATGATAATCCGTCAGTAGTTCTCGCTTGGTTGGAAAAATTTCACACTCAAAGTAATCAGTCAATATTTACCGTTTCAAATTTCAATTTTGTTTTTTATTTATATTGTATTTGCATGTTAATCAGCCATAAATTATTATGCGAAACAAAATATCTATTCGGTTATTTCAATTGAATTAAGCGCCATCTGGTTGTGTGTCTTAAAAAAATTTTACATATTCATTCGATTCGATTTAAATAAAAATTTTTTATTTATAGCCACCGCCTCTACTCTAAAGAAAAATCGATGTTTTTTACTGCATTTGAAATTGTTTATGCAGATTGATTTTATTATTGAGGGTTTATAACTTTTTTATATTTTCATTTTCATTTATTTTTTGTATGATAATAAATAAATATTTTAAAATTTTGCTATAAGCTTAGATATTTTCTTACTGTTTTTTCAAGTAACAAAGTTTATGGGAGTGTTACAATTGCCTTTAATTTAAGGTCTTTGACAATGCTTTTGCATCGCTATCATATGCGAATTATTTAATATATTTTTTCAATAATTTTGATTTGACCTTAATACTCCAAAAGTAATTCTCTGTAATGGGGGATCCATTTATAAAACTGTTGCTTTGATCAACGTATTTAGGCCAGTGGAGTGATAAAATTTACATCTGGTTTGGTGTTGGTGTCTCGTCAGTTTCGGTTGCATTTTACGACGGCTCGTGCTAATGGTTATTGTTGTGTAACTCATCTCATTTGTTGGCTGTCAACCATGACGATTTAATCGATCATTATTTGCAAAAAAAAAAAAAATCAACAAAATATACAACAACGTACCATATTTTATTAAAAATATTCTCCTCTCCTCTTTTTAGTACTTTTTTCGCTATTTTTTGCATCATCATGTGCATTATGTGATGGCATGTAAATTTTTTTTTATTTGTTTAAATGAAATATGCAATTTTAGTACGTGGATTCAAATAAATGTGTGTGTATGCCTGTGTGTGTGTGAGTGCGTATAAAACGTTCATGAACGTGGCCAGTACAGGGATGGTAAACTTGATATATTATATAGATTTACGACTACTTATAACAAACGTTGCCGAATAGTAGATCTTTTTTCATTGCTTAGGGTTTTTAAGCATACAAATATTTTCTAATTCTAAATTCCAATTAATTTTAAAGTGCTAGTGAGTGATTCATTTAAGATTTCATTTCGACATTTCGACATTTCGATATTAAGTCTTAGAACTCAGTAAATTTCTTTTGGTGTAACTAAAAACTTTAAAATTCCTAGTTCCCATTCCTGCACACCAAGTGCTAGAAACAGACAAGTGGTAGGGATGAAAACTTGTATGTGAAATGCAAACAGAGTGAGAGCGAGAGAAAAGAAGATAAAAATTCATAACTACGAAGATATTTGCTGGTTTCGCTCGAGTGAAAATTTGCTATTTTTTCATGGTCAACTTTTATTAGTAAAAAAAAAACTGAAAAAAATACAATAAAATAAAAATGTGTTGTAATATGAAAAGAAAAAAACTTGTAAATTTTTATTCAAGTTAAATCGATGAGTGATTTAATACTTTGCCTATCACATAAACAGCCACGTGCTGCATCTTAAACGGATCTTCAGTAACGAATATTTCTGGGGATCCCTCTAGTTTTTTGTAATATATTTTGTTTATTATTAAAGACTCTTTCTTAGTATATACTCCTACTGGCCTCATGGTCATTGCTATAGTAAAAATGAAAAATTTTCTATTAATTGAGCAAAACTTAAGTTTTGACTTAAGGTCCATTACAAATTGAACGCATTAGGAACCTTAAAACACAATCAAGCAAAAAAATTATTGCATTTCTAATTCTACAATAATTACAGGAAAATAAAGACTAAAATTTACAATTTCTCATTAGTTTTTTATAGAAAAAACAAAAAAAAAATAAATAAAAACGAATTAAATTTCAATAATTGTTTATTTTCAACTTGGGAAATTATCTATTTGGTCTTCAGATATTTAATCAACAACAATTAATCAAGTGTTTGTACTTGAGAATTCTATTCTAAAAAATATAAAAAATAGTTGCTGTTAATGATGATGTCGTAGAAGATTGTTGTTGTCTTTCGTTATTGACGATATACAGACAATCTACGTCATTTGTTTTTATTTTTGCAAATAAGAAAAAGCTAATTTCGTGTTTTAAACTAAACTTTGGTTACATTAAACCAACTGGTTTGAAAATGTTTTTTTTTTGTTTTTTGTTTAATTACGATTAAGAAATCTATGATTGAAAAGTTTTTGTAATATTTTGTATAATATTTTGTATATTTCTTTCAAAAGAATAATCATCAATTAAGAGAAAAATGAAAGAAAAAGAACTCAACTGCTGCCATATCATAAGCAGAATGGAACCACTTTTAGAATCTGTGACAAAAATTAAATAAATAAATAAATATCGAGAAAAGTATTTTCTTATGCTTTCGATATTTGTCAGAACCGAATTAGCTGAGTACGAGTAGTCCTGTGTTTAATGATATTTGTTATTAAACGTTTTCAACAGAATAACGACTAAAACAACAACAACGGCAAAATAGACAGAAGTGGCGCAATATTTGCAGAAACCTCTACACTGAAAGGTAGATGAGGCCCAGAATAAGTAGTCATTATGTACTACCTACCACCCTATTCTACAAGTATTTCATGGTTTTATAAAATTCCATTAAATTATTATTGATTTGTTTTTATTTTTTACTTACATTCGAGTATTTGTTCTGAAAAAGAACTGCTTGACTTTCAGCGAGTACTTCAAGAGCTCTTTTATCGATAAAAACAGTGTTAAAATAATCATCATCGTCATCATCATCATTTGGCAGTAGTGGACAAAAAAAAAAAAAAAAATAAAAAATTATTTAAAAATTGAATGGAAGGTAATTGGGGGAAAAAAATTATATATTTTTTTAATTTTTACATTCGTTGTGCAATTTGAAGTGCAATGCAGACAAATTTGAAGTGATAGTCGACATTAATTGGAAATTAAAAAAAAAAAACGTTCGAAAACCATTGAAGGGGAAATAGCTTGAGCAATAAGTTAAACTAAATTCTTTCTTTTACGAAATAGAAGTTATAGCTCTAAAAAGTATTTAATTCCTCTATTTAATAAAAAAATAGTACATTTTATAGTTTTGCAATTAATTATACATTTTCCTTTTGTATTGGGTGTGGTAATTAAAAAGAGAAAAACATAACTTATTACTGTGGGCTTTAATTAATGCCTCATGTCATTCAAAGTCAACTTTCAAATAGAAAATCGTTACAGAATAACGTTTTCAAATGTAAATAAAATCGTATTCTAATAATGACATCTTTATAACAACAACGACAACAGTAAAACGACTAAGTTAAGTAATAATAATAAATTAAAACCAACAACAACAACTACAGTTACAACTACAACAATAATAATAATAATAATAACAAATGAAGGGTATAATGAAAATGCATTCATCGAATTGAATTCATTCCGTAATTTTGACTTTGAACTGAAACTACAATAAAAGCTGTCATTAGCGAAAGAGATACGAGAACTTGGCGGAATGAAAATTTATAAAATTTTTTATGTTGACGTAAAATGAATTTTTTGGTTAATTTTACTTAAAAGGTTTATAGAACAAAACAGACGGGTTGCCAAAAATGAGCACTTCACTTTGGTTTTTTATTTATTGAGCAAACTATTCCATAATTCTGAAAATGAAGCTCAAAATTTATAAAAATTACTTCAGAATGTGTATATATTTTATTTTAAAAGCGACTCACTGACTCTCTTCACCTCTAATACCAGTTGTTTTGGTTCTGTAGATCATACTATAGTTGGCTTTAATTGCCTCATGAACACTAAATTGAAAATTTATTTCTGAATTGAAATTATAAAACAAAAAATCGAAAAACAGAACAATTGTACAGAATTATTTGATTTCACAGAGATAAAATGAGAAAAAGTAGTAGCAGAGGAAGTTTGTAATGAGCAGCTGGGATGTTATTCAGAATATAACTCAAGTTCGTAAGAAAATTCGTTTGGCATTAAAATTACAAAAGTGATATGAAGTTTCATTGTAAACAGTAGCTATGGGATAGATGCGCTAGTTGTTTGCTTTTCGTGAGTTCTGTAATAAATTTTCATGTCGTGAACTTAAGTTTTTTAAAGATTCTTGCTCAAGACAAAAGACAACGATGACATTGATAAAATGACAATTTTTAATGGATGAATGGTAAATGAGGAGAAAATCGTTCTTTAATTACATGCAAATTGAGTTTTATTTCAATTTTTTTTTCCATTGAGACCAGTTCTCAGGGGCAAATAGCAAAATAGGTTGTGTGAAGGAGGAAAGAGGATATAGTCTTAATGGGCGTTCGACTTAAATTAAGATTTGTCGTAAGAGTCAGGGAAAAACTGTGCGACTATAGTAAGAATTCTCCCTATAACGCGTTGTGCGTTTTGCTGAACAATCAACTACAAAGGGATGCGCTCTACGAGAGATACGGGTGTTATGAGAGAATATGTGTTTGTTAGGTATTAATTCCTTTATTTCCTCAAAACACATTCTGTTATAGTACCAATAGAAAAATGAATCGGATGCCATATTGTAATGATGCTCTAATGAATCGATAGAGTTGGCTACTCTACCGTCGTTAATAAGCACCTTCACCCTCTTCTGTACGCGGCCCAGACAAAAGAGTAGTACTTTACTTTAGATCGGATATAGGTTTTGTAAGTATTAATAAGATAAAGTGGAGTAAATTACTTATTAAAACGTTTTAAGAAGCGAGGCACTTAAAGGTTTCTTTCGACACTCATGCCCAGAACATAAAAAGCAACTGACTGCTCAATATCTACATTACCCATGATTACATATGACTTCACACCATTACGTGTGTGCATTAAATTCAATCCTGTTCACGCGACCCAACTCAGAGATTTTCGCCAGTTTGCTCGTAAGCGTGTCGTTCATATTTCGCCTTTTCGCTGCAATCTCTAAAAGCTTCGGCCTACGATCAAAAGAATATGAATGACAAATGTTGCTGTCAACTGAAAAAGAATAGATAGGATTAGAAGTAAGCAGAAGAAAGTCGTTAAGTAGTATTAGAAATAGAGCCTTTCAATACCCCTGAATTTATCCTGATCTCTTCGAATGAGATTCCGTCTATAACCACTCTTATACCCATCTATAGCCACTCTTCATAAGAATTGAGAGAAGTGACTACCGACACCAAAAGCAATAGGTTTGGATATGAGAGCCTCTCACCAAATCGATGAATGAATCTATTCCACATTTGAGTGAGTAATGCCAGCAGAAAACCAGTAAAGCGATTCCTACTGAAACCATATTGGCGAATGCTCAGTAAATTGTTGGACTCTAAATACTTCACAAGGTGGTGATTAATCATATTCCCCAAAACTTTGGAAAGTGCCGAACAAACTTCTATTGGGCGGTAGTTTTCAAGGTTACTAGCCTCACCCTTTTTAAGGATTGACGTTACACTGGCAACCTTTCAGCAAGATGAAGAAACACTCTCATGATAAGACGCACTGAAAAGATTAGACAATGGATGTGCAATCGTCGAAGGACCAGCGCTGGAATGCCATTCGGCCCAGAAGATTTATTAATGTTGAGATTTGCAAGAAGCCTTTTAACTACAATTACTTACTTTATTATGTGGCTAAGCAACTTTGTGAGTCACAGGCTGAAGGTAAAATAGCTTGCCAACCGCTTCAATACTGTGCGTTTCTTTTCCAGTTGTTAATGCCTAGTTTTGAGAAGATTTGTTGCATTTGATCTTCCCAGGCGCGGTTCCGGCTGCTATTTTTACAATATCCATCGGAAGCATTTTTAAAAGTTATCTTCGCTTCTCGGAGTATAGCCATATATTGGGACAAATAGATTAGGGGCCAAAGAAGAAAGCACATTTCGTCTCATTATCTTGAGACTAACGTTGTTATGATGATGTTGTCATTTATGGCGGTACCAGGGTATATAAACTTTTTAACTACTACTTCGCATAATGGCTACAATCTCTTGAATTTCCATTTTGTTGACACCACCAACTTAGTTTTACTTTTGTTCGCTGTCAAGCAAATTTTTTTGCGATTATTTCTCCAGATTTGCCAAGGTCGCAGTGATCTCACTCGTAGACCGAGCCTTTTGGAGGTTGGGGTAAGAAGGATGAATATGAACGTCACACTCACAAGTGACCTGGTGAAGGTCTCTGAGTGGGGTCGTGCGAACAGGGTCGATTTTAATGCACGTAAGACTCAATGTTGTTTTTTAACACACAGGCGTGGTGGTGTGCTGTCATCTGTGCCAATGGGTAATGTGGATATTGAGGAATCAGATGCTCTTGATGTTCTGGGCATGAGAATTCACTGTGACGTTCGTTGGAATGATCACATATTTCAAGTGTCGAAAGAAGCATTCAAGTGCTTTGGTTTTTTGAGACGGTGCAAAAAATACTTCACCCCATCTGATCTCCTTAATATTTACAAGACCTATATCCGTCCCAAAATGGAATACAATTCTCATGTATGGGCCGGTGCTTCAAAGTTTATTTTGGAGCTTCTCGACCGCGTACAGGAGTGGGCGAAGATGCTCATCAATGACGGTAGGGTAGCCAACTCTATCGATTCATTGGAGCACCATCGCAATGTGGCGTGTGTTTCATTGTTCTATCGGTACTATAACGGAATGTGTTCTAACGAAATTAAGGCATTAATTCCCAAAAATCATATATTTTTACGTAGTACTCGTATTTCTCGTAGAGCGCATCCCTTTGTAGTAGATTGTCCAGTAAATCGCACAACGCATTATAGGGAGAATTCGTTCGGCTGTGGAATAATCTTCCAGCTAAAGTATTTCCTGCCACTTACGACATAAGTAAATTTAAATCTAACGTCCATAAACACTACTCCCTCTGTCCTCCTTCCAATAACCTATTTTCCTATTACCAGCACAATGCACTGCATGAGTAGGGGCCATCCCCTGGGTGCTGGTCTTATAAAAAAAAAAAAAAAAAATACAATCAATGATGTCAATGTTATCTAAAGATGGCAATAGCATGTGTGTCCTATTGAATACTGTTCCGGTTTATCACAATGTTAAACAGATCACACGACATGATGGTATCATCTTGTCTGAGTCCTTGTGTGATAACGAATGGGTCCAAGAATTGTTAACAAAGCTTTATTGCTGATCTTGTCTCAATTAAATGTTTTTATAACTTCTGACAAAGAAAGAGCAAAAAGAAAAAAAAAAGGAAAACAGGTGCCTAAGGTTGGTCATTTTTATTGCCTTTGTTGTTATTGTTACAATATGTTTTTGCTGACGTAATTCTTACAATACAAAGTTCTGTTCAATATACAATTCACAACTTTATTGTTTTTGTTTTACTCTAAAATGTGTAATTGTTTTTTGCTATTTTGTCATTAATTTTTTTTTTTTTTTTTTATTTGAAAATTTCTACTTTTGCTAATGGCTTTTTTTAGAAACCAAAAATGACGAGCCAGTTGGACTTGAATGTGCATTTAGAACATCAACAATAACAATAACAATACCAACAACAACAATCAAACCGACAATAGCAAACCGAAACAGCGCAAATATTTGTGGTTTAGAACAGAACATGCCTTAATTGCAAATAAAATAAAATTAAAAAAAAAAAAATAATCGAAAACAACAAAAATAACAACGAAAATTAATTTTTGTTTTTTTTTTGTCATCTGTTTTTGTGTGACTTTATGACAATTCAAATTCAATGAAAACAACAACAGCAACAAGAACAAATTTAACAAATAATTTTGTTTTCTTTTGCTATTTTCATTGTTTTTTTCTTCTTTTAAGCGGATTTGTTTTTGTCTTTTCCTACGTGCTTAACGTTAAAAAATAGAAAATAATAGAAAACACTTTTAATGAAGGGTTTTCAAACAATTTTATACAAGTTATGGTCAAGTTGTGGACATTATGTCATATTAACCATTTTATAAAACACATACTAAATATAAATGTACAGTGAACGAGGGTTGTTCCGAAAGTTCCGAAAAGGTCTAATTCAGATTTTTTATTTTTCATTTATGCCAATTGAAAAAATCATATTGCTTTCAAAGCGCCACTAATTCTGTTTCGATTTACCCAGTTTTTCCGAGTATTTACTTTATTTTGAAAACAAACTACGCCCTTCTTCAAGGCAGTCACTTTAGTGATTGCTAACATATGATTATATGGTTATATGGTTTAATAAATACACTAAAATGTATTTGAAAACAAGCTGTATCGACCCTCGTTTATTTTAAACACAACCAATACATTTTTTTATTCTACTTGATGACTCCACACTCAATCGGCGTAGAAACACGCACTCGTCGAAACGGTTTTTTTTTTTAGTTTTTAACCCAAATCATTTCTCATGCCTTGAATTATGTGATCTATTACGAATTTATGTATATGTAAAATGACCAACAATTGCCGCTATTTGTCAGCAAAATAAAAAACAAAAAAAAACAAAAATCCCCTTTAATAATAACATAAAAAAAATTTGGTTTTTTACTTTAATGTTTAATTAATTTTGTTGTTGTTCTTTCAATCTCAACAGTTCCTGGCGTTATATTGTCCATATTAATTGATTTCCAAAGTTTCGTTGTTTGGGGAAAAAACATTTCGAATAGAATACCAACAAAAGAAGCATTTCTTCAAGGTCATATTTTTTATACGGTCTCTCAATGAAGCAAGTTTACATTGTTATTCATTTTAGCATTAAGAACCTATTGAAATTATAATATTTCCTGCTTTTTAAGGAAGTTAAGTTAAGTATGTCTTATAAGGAAAGTTCAGTTCTTAAAACTACTTTTTTAATCTTTAAAATTCTTTGAGTTCAGCCCTTTTATATAAAAATTAATTCTAAGCACCTGTGTCAGCCCTTAATTTTTATTTTTTTTTGTAAACAAATTCATTTTCAATCAATCAATTATTTTACTATTATAGTGGGATACAGAGGGAGAGAGAGAGAGAGGGAGAGTGAGTACGAAACCACAATTTTAAATTAAAATATTTAAATGAAAATCCATTGTATTTATTAACTTTCCATCGTTATTCGATTATCATTAAATAAAATTCATTTTATTTGTTGTAATAAAATATTGCAAAACAAAAAAAAAAAAAAACAAAAAGAAATAAAGAACAACAATAAGCATTCATAACTAAGCCATTCAACAGGTGGCGATGGTGGTGGCTCATTTTTATGAACCACAAAACAAAAGCAAAAAAGTAAAAAGTACTTTTCATGCTTCTTTACATGATTGAGACGTTGAGTAAGTGCTCGCATAAAGGGTTATAATAAATAACAGAGTAATTGTTCTTTTTTTTTGTTTTCATTGTTTTCTCTTCTATTTTAACAATAATTCGTTCATTCATTCAGTGAAGCAATCAATCAATATTCACGTTTAAAATGTGAAATAAAAGTACGTTTTATATTGTTTGTTAATAAATATTCATGATTGTTGTTGTCGTCTTTTGCTTTGTGTTGTATTTTAATAAAGAACACCAAGATGACTAATTTCTTGCATATCTTAAAAAGAAAACAAAAAAACAAAAAAAAATTAAATTGCAACGACAATCGCTGTAGTGCAGGTGATAGAAACGCCTTTGTTTTTATTGAACTTAAACTTATATTAATAAAAATCATAAATGTTTTCATAAAAAATCAGTTCAAAATTCATATTTCATTTTTGAAATTATATCATCACGTTTCTAGACAGTGTTATTCAGAATCGTATACAGTTGGACTTTCAGCAAAGGGAAACAAATTAATTTACTTTCAAGTAAAAATTGATTAACAAAATAATTAACCATGTAACAGCTGCCTTTGGGCATATTTCATAACAGTTACAATGTTATTTATTATTTATTATTAGAAAAGGGCTGGACATAATAAAAATACTTTTTGGTTTTATTACAACTGAGATTTATGTCAGTTTTGTTTAAAAAAAAAGTTAAAATAATACATTTTTCTAAGTACGCATTTAAAAGAAAAATTATGAAGGAAAAAAACAGCATTATTTTTTCGGATATAATATCATCTGTGTGAATGGAAGGATGTTTCTCTAATGCCTCTTAAATAATTTAGCATTAGTTGACTATATTTTTATACTTAAAATGATTGAAGTGATTGTTCTCCAACTCTCAGGAGAAGTTATGGCTTTAAGTTCTAAGGGTACGACATATTTTTTAAATCACTAATGTCACTAAAATAATTTTGATATAATTTTTTTTACACTTTCTTTTATTTACGTTTGTGGCAATAAAGAGTTTGCAAGCTCCACAAGTTGCACGTTATAATATGTTAAAAGTACCACGTGTATAAGCAGTTTACTAACCAACCAACGATCTGATAAACGTCAACACCCGCGTTATTAATTAGTTGTCATTATGCCGAGTGCACTGTATAGTATATTAACTAGTTTTATCTATCCGGCGTTGCTCGGGAATACATGAATAAATGAGAGATAAATCCTCCTTTGTCTTTATCAAAAAAATGCTAAGACGACGCTTAAGGTCTCGATAATAAATATGAGGTATTAATTACTTGTTTCTCCTTTTAATCTATATTAGACCCACAAAGTGTGGAATTTATGCAGCACATTTTATATGATGATGAATTTTAGCAAACGCAAGACTGTGCTTTTAAAAGAAAAAATGCATGTCATTTCAGAAGAAAAATCACTAAGTTTGCCCATTTGCCACAATTCTAACTTCTTCCATGTTCAATTTTGAAAAAAGAAACATACCCCATTGCATTTTCGTTAACTGGACCTACATATTGTTAAGTTTTAACCTTTTTAAAACGTTTAAACTCTTTTTAATTGCGTCAAAATAAAATAAACACCACGTTGTTGTTCTTTTGCAGTTTTTATTTCCTTATTTATCTTGCACTTAATATTCGTTTATACAACACTTTTGTTTACGCCTAAAAACGACTTTACTTTAACGATAACTAAGTATATCGACGTAGGCAAAGCAACCTCTCTATTCGTATATACCTAATTTCCTACAGTATTGAAAATTTCGCAAATGTCTCAAACTCTCTCACATCCTCTATTTTATATCCGTTAATTTTAAACAAGTAAGATTGTGTTGCCCATAGATGGTCGAATTGGCAATACGGCATTACCAGGGTAACACATTCTCAACCTTCTTTTTAGGCATTTTTGTTTTCGTAACAATATGTATCTATGCTTCAAATTTCAACAAAATCCGTTTAGTTGTTTACATGTGATGAACAAACAAATCAAACAAACAGATAAACATACAAAAAAAAATGTATAATATACACACTTATGTACATATATCTGTGTCGATATGGAAGAGTAGTTTAAGTCGATTTAAGTAATTCTTACTTACCGACAGAAATTTATCATATTTAGAGCCAATCTCGGAAAAAATCGAACAGAATATACTTTTATTTATAAAACTCTAGTCGCATTCAATGTTCTCTTCTTCGTATTTTGTCTTTTATCATATAAATTTGAGTCGGTAAGCAAGAACAGCTTAAATCGACTTAAGCTAATCTTATATATCGAATATATGTATGAATTACCACGGTTCCAGAAAGGAACATTACTATTTTAGTCATTCTCGATTGAAATAATGTTCGGGTATAATATTTTGAGCATTTCTATATTTGCCTGTTAAGATGTTCCAGGAATAGGAAATTTCCAAAATATTTACTAAAAAAACTTAAATGTTGTAGTATTTAATTTTTACTTTCTGTCCCACTGTGAGATATGTGGTAGGGGTACACTTGTTTAACTGCTTCTTTTGTCAGGTAACTATCTTCTGCATCTGTATAGCTTCTTCTTCTTATTTAATAAGGAAATTGCAAAATCTTTTCTTATTGTGGTTGTTGTTGTTGTTTTAACTGAGTGTAGGTTTACTTTTTTCGTGCTGCCGTTGGCGGTTTATTAAAAAAATAATATAAATTTAGAAGGGCAGGCAAAAATTCTTTTCAAGTTCAACCAGTTTAAATGATTCTGTCAATCCTCTAAATAAGATGCTTTGAACATAAGGTAATTATTGAGAAATAAATATTCATTTATTGACTTGCTACAAATCAAAACAAAATAAGAAGGCTTAAAAGTAAATAAAAGAAGACTTAAAGACAGTCCACACCCTTTCTTTACATATTTCGGCAGGACTAATTGGGGATGACTTTCGGTCGTCTAAGATCAATTTGAAAATCATCCATTATTACCATTACGTACGAAAATTGTAGTACTCAGTGCGAATGTAAAGGCGACAAAACATGAAACTCCGCCACTTGCGGTAAGGGGAAGTTACAAGTTTACGTTTGCGTACGATCCTAGACATTTTCCGGCCGATGAATGTCTAATCATATGCTTTGGCGTAGAATGGCACAAGAAACAATATTGATTGAGATAAAGTGGCCCAAAAAGCAGTAGATTGGTTACACCGAATGATAGCAGAATTGTTACAGATTAGAATCCACATACATGGAGGAGACAAATTAATATCGACTTAATAAATGGCGGTAAGAGTTGGAGTTGGTCAAGGAATTTAGGATTGATTGGAACTTATAATTATTATTACTTCAAGCGAGCTATTAACTATTTTGGTTTTAAATTTTAGTCTAATATGTACGTATGGAAATATTTAGTATTTCAGAGAGTGGAAGAGAGGTGGAAAATATTTCAATATATCGTTTTAATGTTTTAACAATATACTCGTATTTAACAACGATTTAAAATACTTTTTATTCATTAAGTACAAGTGAGTGAGTGAGTGTATTTCATTTGTTTAACTAATTTGTATGCATTTGAAATTGCACTTGCAAGTGTAATATTGGATTTCGTTTTGCCAACCAAACAACCAACTACGAAGAGTAATGAATAGAAGTGGTAAGTGCTAAGGCTGCTTACTATTCGAAATAATGCATTGCTTTTTTTATTATTTATTAAATATTTATATTCGCATAGAGATGTTTATAACAAATACAACAATTGTCAAGTATAATTAATAATAAGAATACAAGTTAATGATAAAATGTTTGTTTCCAAATGACCTACAAAATTGAATCAGAATTGAAATCGTAATATTGAAATATTGGAATTGGAATAAACAAATGAAGGTTTATTTGCATTTTGCGGCTAATGCGATAAACAGCAATGATATCCTTCAATGTCAACACACACACAGATAACCATTGACTGATAATCAGGTAGATAAACAAAAAACAAAAAATAAATTTATAACTAAAACAAAAAGAATTTATGTTGAACAGTAATTACAGTGTTCGAAAGTAATTACGGTATTATAAAAATTAGTGTACAAGTTATGTTAGGCATTTCCATATGCAAAACATGAATACTGTACTGTAATAACCTAAAAGAAGTATACATTGTTTTGTAGATCTTCGTGCTTAAGGTTTTAAAGAGGCCTATTTTGTAAATGTAATGTACAGGTCAATGTATAATTAATTATATGAGAAGAATTGCTGAATAAGAATGAAACTATCAAGTGTGATGTAATTAAATTTGCCAATTTTTATGCCCAATGAATTTTAACAAAAAATTATCTTAAACAATAAATTCTAAAAAAATTGAATTTCATTAATTCGGTCACATGGATTTGGGTGTGATCTATACAAATGAACTTTTCATTGTTATTGCATTCATTTAGCATTGATTTCAGTTAATTAATTAACGAACACAGTTAAGTTATGCTTGAATTGATTACAACAATAGTTTGATGAGGGTATTTTGCAAAAGCAAAATGTGGAGGAAAATTTTAAAAAAAAGAATAAAAATAAACCCATATAAGGAAATATACTTAAGCACAGGTAAGAACCCTTTCTTGGTGGCATGGAATATATTCCTTTCATAATTCATAATTCATTTCTTAATGTGATTGTATTATGAATATCCCATTTTGCTGAATGACCTTCATTTATTACCTCTCAACTGTCACTGCATGTATTTGTGTTCTTAAAGATTATAAATCTTTTCTTATGGTTCTGTTTTTCTTTCATCTTTTTTTTTCTTCTTTTTTAAAGAGAGAATGTCACACACGAATTCAGGGACAATCTACGAGTATATTACCCATAACAGAGTAGAGTTGTAAGTAAGTACATATCGTTGTTGTTTGTTTTTGGTTTCACTTCTTGTATCCTGTGTGTGACAGTGACTAAAGATATTTAATCAAGGAATCAAGGTCATTACATTAAGCTCAAGATTTAGATTAAATAAAACAATGAAAAAAAAATTTAAAAAAAAAAAACTCTTCTACGCCACGTTGAACATCAATAGCCCATAAAGAACAGAAATTTCCATTTCTTAAGTAGGAAAGAAAAAAAAATTAAATTCTGGTTTTTTAAGGAGTTTTGTTTTTGTCTTTTAATGAAGATTTTTTGGTTTGCGTTGCCTTTTTTAATTTGTTTCAAGGGTTTTTTTTTTCTTTGGGTTTGCAGTTCTTAAAATCTTATTAAAGTTGGTTGATTTAATATTACTGTTGTTACTGTTGTTGTTGTTCTTATTAATAATGTTATATTGAGATCGACATGAAAGAGGAAAAAGCTGGTATAAGATTCTAGAGAAGAATTCCAAGTAGTTGACCTCCAAATTGAAATTTTAATACATTTTTTTCTCTGATTTTATTAACAAACACTGCCACCATCATTACCACTGTGTTGGCTGGTATCACACTACGTATGGCAGTGCCGCTACTGCTACCAGCACAGAATATTGTTGGTTGGAGTGTTTATTTCTTAAATAAAATACTTAAACATGTGCAAATTATGTATGTATGTATGTATGTACATATGTACTTGTTGTTGTCCATTTTTGTGATTTTATATTTTTATTTTATTATTATATTTTTATTTATTTTTTATTGTTAAGGTTAAAGTCATCACAAACACACGACCATCGCCTTCATCATCATCAACATTGTTGGTCAGCCGCTAGTTTGTTTAGTTGTTTTGGTCTGGTTTGCATCTTATGATGAGGATGTTCTTATAGGCGAGTTACAGAGATGTGAGGGAGTTCATACTTTATTATTTTGTTGTTGCTTTGTTAAATTGCAAAGTATTAAGTCAGTAAACTATCTTTAACGCTTTTATGGATGCTTTCTCACGCAGTAGTCGGATTATTGATTAACTACGTTATGGATGCTTTTCACAAAATACTTAAAGTGGTAATCTGTACAAGTTTGGATCAAAAAAAAAAGCTTTTGAAAATCACTTCAGAGTCATGGGTTGAGTAGCATCTGCCAAACGATTGGAACGATTTTCATGTATATGTACTTTTCTTTACTTTCTTTAAACTAACTGATATAGCCAAAGTACATACCACGCGTTAGTGCGCGTGTGAGCTTTAGACTTTAGAGCGAGTTACATAAAAAACATTTTTAACCCGTTGGCGTCAGAAAAGTGGTTAATTTTCAACTTTTTAAATCGTTGTGTATCAATTATCTGACAATAGAAAATAAACAAATGCGTGTAAAGCATTTTCCAATGTACTAATAGGATAACAAATAAAAAACAGCTGGGAACAGGGAATGTATTTTTAAGGCGTGTTGTGTAACCTGCAATTTTTCATGCGAGTTAATTTTTCAACGCACAATAGTTGACGAATACACAGTTAAGCGTTTAGAGGGTCAAATAATATCATTGTGTTGTGTGATCCGACTATCTCGCATCCATAGATAAAAAAGACTGAGTGCAGGAAGTTCCACAATTAGTGTCGACTAGTATCAGTTGTTGAAGAGCAAAATGCGAAAAACTCTAGCAGGGTTTATTTCTATCAAGTAAATAGATGAGGTTCGCATTGATAGATAGATGAGATTCCACATTGGCAGATGAGCTACCGATTCCTTACTGTCGTCCCCACAACAGTTTCTACATATAGCGTTGTTGGTTATTTCGACACGTTTTTCCAATATCCAGTACACAGTGCTGTCTGCCACAAACCGGAAAATATTTTCTCTTCAAAATTATATTGTATTATTAATAGCCATGCTTTCCTCGAGTTGAAGCACGTAAACGTTTCTTTACATTCCGCTTGTTTTAGAAACGACAGTCATAACCTTCGTTTGTTACCCGCATTTGATCATTGTTGTTGTTGTTTTTTTTTTTTAAATTTAAATTTAAAACTTTAAATTTGTTACTCAACTAAGGAATTAATCATTTTAAATGTCTGTCTTCTGTTTGTGTTGATTGTGATGGTCAAATAATGTGCGGAAGGTTTTTTGGTGGTTGCAGGCTGGTTAGTCAGTCAATTGTTTGCTTGGTGTGATGTGATATTTTTTTTTGGTGCATTTAAGTGTGTTTCGGTTTACGGATTCTTTTTCTCATATTAATACGTTAAACTACGTTTGATTACAACAACAAGAACCATAACAGCACTAAAAGAAGCAGCAACTTTTATTGTTTATAACCAACCACCTTTTTTGCTGGCCATTTCTGTCAACTGATTTTATGTTGCTTGTTTTAATGTTTTTGTTGTTGTTCATCATCTTCTTTTTTTTCTTCTTGTTACCAACAATATTAAATTGTTATCAACATTCCCATTCAAGTTGTTCTTTGTTTTGTTTTTGGTTTGATTCTATTTTGCTTTAATTTTTCTTCTTCTTGTTTTTATAAGAAATTCAACTTCCTGCTCTTAAATATTGAAAAAAAAAATAAAAAATAAAAAATAAATGTTTTTTAGAAAAGAAACATAAATTAAAAAAGCAGTTGAATAAAAGCAATAAAAATTAAATTAAAAGAAATCAAACCTGTTTTTATGCAATAAAACAACACTTCTTTGATTCATCTAAAAAAATGATTTTAAATTAAGAAAAAATAAGAGTGATGGTCGTTAGAGGAAGAAGAAGAAAAAGAAAAAAGAAGATTGACAAGCCCTCAGCCATATGTGAATATTTGTTGCAAATGAATTTTGAACAAACTACTGTTAATGCTGAAATTAATTATGAATTAATTGTGTGGTGCATACGAGTAACTTTTTGATTTAAATTTAATAGAATTTTAAGCCGTGTTTGGTCGTTCTTTCCTCATCCATTTATTAATGTTTTGCACTTTATTTATGTACACATGTACATAGTATGTATGTATGTTTGCATATATGTTTGTTTGTCTGTCTAGAAATCAAGGTTATCAGATAACTGTAAACTATATAATCATTTTGATAAAAAATGGAAAACAGTTGAAAACATTTTCTTATGCATAATTAATAAGAGAATTTAAAATTACAATTTTACTGGCTTTAAGCCAAATTTTCACATTAAAAAAAAAACTTAACGATTTCTATTAATTTAAAATGCAAAAAATACTGCTGCAACAACAAATTACATAAATTTATTATATTTTTGTATTCTCATAGTGCATTTTTTTTTTTTTTTTTTGTTAACTTTGATTCTGCGTTGCAATATAGCCGAAAACAATGATTGATTACATAGTATGCCTATTCGAAGGCTTAGACGGCTGTTTAATTTCAGATTTTGAATTCATTTAAATCCAATGCTGTATTTCCTTCACACTATGCCAGTTCTCAAATCTGGTCCTCTCTATCGTATTGTGTTTCTAAATAAATTCTACTGATACTCTGTTTTGCTCACCGAGGAGCTACCGCATTTGAAATTCAATTGAAATGCATTCGATATTACAAATGTTATTGTGAGTTTTAGTTTTTGGTATTGGTATTTGGCTTTGAATTATTATTGCTGTAGTTTATTGAGTGTTATATTGCCAAGCTCTTCATGAATTTCATTTATTTATTTATTTATTTTTAGTTTTTATTTTTTTACTTTATTTTAGTTTCCTGGTACGCAGTTGTCATCTTGTGGATGATTATCAAGTTCAGTTTGCTTTTTCTGTTTCAATGGAATTTCTATTGGATTGAAATCAAATCGAATTTATTAAAAAGAAATCTTAAAAAAGAAAACAACAACAATAATATTAAACAGAAATCATTCGTATTAATTAATGCAATAAAAAAATGAAAAAAAACACAAGAAAAATACAACAAATTAAATAGCAAAACGCAAGTGTTAATTTCAAATTCTAAAAATAGTCTTTATCAAATACATACATATGTAATAGAAAACAAAACAAAATAAAAAAATAAAAAAAAAAATAAAAACTTACTGAGATACGTTTGATTTACCAGGAAGCTTAAGAAATTATTGTTTTTTTTTTAATGGAGGAAATCGAAAAATTGTTGCCTCAATTTGTTTAATTTCTGTGGTTTCAAGTCTATGTAAACATTTCAATAGAATATTTTGAATATTTTGTCTTAGAAATGATAATGAGTTTTGATTACCTGTTTGAGTTAAACAGCAAAAATTGAAATTCACATGCAGTGAAACTTGGTATAACGCAGTGAAATTTGTTTTTTTTTCCAAACTATTTTACATGAAAATACTAAAAAAATTCTCTATTCAAGAAGGAAATAACAAATGAAACACTCTTATGTTTTATTCTTATTTTAGTAAACAATTTTGTAATTTTGGTTGTTTACGGAAATTTCGTATGCAGTCATCAATATTTTTTTCGACAGATGCTAAGCTGTCATCTATACCATCTATATATGAAGTAAGCGTCAGATACAAATCTCTCTATAGGGAGCATTAATTTTGAACGAGCCTTGTTTATTAAATCCACCCGGGTTTTATTGGGTCTTATATTAAAAAAAACCGGGTGGGTTTTTTATTTACAACAAAAATAGGTGTAATTTACGTATTGGGACTACAAATTTATTTGTTCCGTTTTTGAACCCAAACAGATAATGAAAAAACAAATTTATCAAAACACTGCTTATATCTTTTGTCCACTTCTGAGCCAATTTCCAAATCCCGTCTCGGAAAAACTTCTCATCTTTTCTTCATAGGAAATGATTCGGTGACATGTTAAAAGATAAACTCATATCTCCTTATACGTCCTACATAATTTCGGAAAATGTAGGCCGTAAATCGAAATGTCTTTAAACGAAATGAATATGTGTTGCGAAATGCCATGTAAAGAAAGCCTGTATAAAGAGGTGTGAGTATTTGACACTTTTGCTACATTAGGTTGGATGTTATCATGAAAAAGAATAATTTAATCATGACTGTCTTTATACTTATGCCGGCCATTTTTCTCATAGCGCACGATTCAAACGAAGTAATTGCAGTCTGTTTCAATCACCCAGTTTTAGCAGCTCGTAGTACACAATGACCAATAAAACCCATAAAAACCCATAAAAAACTCAATAAAACCCGGTAGGTTGGGTTTAAAAAAAAACTTGGGTTTCTGCCAACACTGTTCAGTATACATCATATTTTTTCATCGTGTTAAAGATGGCGACCAGAAACGTGTCTGTTGGGACCAGAAAGGTGTGGTGTACCACGAGCTCCTAAAACCTGGTGAGACTGTTATTACAGATCGCTACCGACAACAAATGATCAATTTGAACTATGCATTAATCGAAAAACCACCAGAATGAGCCACAAGACACGGCAAAGTAATTTTGCAGTATCACATTACAGCCGCAATCAAAGCATTAGGCTGGGCCCTGCTACTGCACCTGCCGTATTCAGCAGACTTGACTCCTTCCGACTACTATTATTTTTCATGGGACATGCATTGGCTGAGCAGCACTTCGATTCCTACGAGGAAGTCGAACATTGGGTGACTAATTGGTTTGCTTTAAAAGGCGAACAATTTTATTGGCATGGAATCCAAGAATTGCCCAAAAGGTCGGAAAAATGTGTAGCCAGCAATGACCAATACTTTGAATAAATTGTTTTTTACTTTCCCATTAAAAATCAGGGTTTAAAAAAAACCCACATTTCATACCGGTACACCTGGTATGTTGCGGTGTAAAATCCTGTGTCTCAAGAAATGCTTACAGTTTTTCGACAATTATTTTAGCTTCTTTAGCGGCTACAATATTTGCAATTTCTTCTTTTTGCTTCTCATTATTATCTTGTGGTTTTGTTACACTAGTAATGATATCATCACAGGTAAGGAATCCAGTAGAGTAAGACTGTCATCGAAATTCACAAAATCATCACACTCTTCTGTTAAATTAAAATGGTTTTTTGAAGTATGTAAGTCATTTATTCTTTTCTGTCTTGGTGGCAAACATTTTCTGGGTGCTCGACAAAGCCACAAGTAGCAAAACGGTTAACAATTTTTGATATTTGGATACTTTCTCATGCCTTGTGCGCCTTTCTTAGTCCTTGTAAAATTTGTATTAAACATTTGTCCCTTTAACAGATCGTTATCCACCACAATGGATACAGTGACGACACACCAACAAATAAAAAAAAACAAACATAAAAGAATTTTTATTACGAGTATGAAATTTTACGTCAGAGTAATAATAATAATCTATAATATATATGTAGCTATGTATGTATGTATGTAGTTATCTCTTTTTATGACAATTTGTTGAAAATTTATACGATTTTGTTTTCAGTTTATTTCTTATGACAGCTGATTTCCTCTTTACGACCTGTCATTTGTGTCATCATCATGATGCAACCACATTTAAACACCGTTGTTTAAAAAACGGGTCTTTCCCTTTTTGGTTTAAAATTTATTTATTTTTATTCTGTTTCGTTATATAGAGGCTTTTGAATAAATTTTTCGCTACATAGAGGTCTTATGGCTTAGAATTTCTTCGTTTAGTTTTATTTTTGTATGAAAAACTATGAAAGCAATAAAGGGGTTTTTTCAAGGGATTCAGAATAAATTTCTTACGTACAGTTAGTGTCATTAATATTCGGTTTTATTAAAGAGATATGTTTAACTGATTCGTCTTAAGCTAAATGTATATCTTTTTCAACATTTTTTTCTTTTCATTAGTTCACATTTGTATTTTTAGGTTTTATATAAAATTCAGTATTTTGTTGAATAACCCTTTTGTTTTATAACTTCACTTAGACGGTTTGACATGTTTTTTACTATTTTAGCTGTATAAGCTGCAGGAATACGATACCATTCTCCTTGAAGTCGCAATTTCAAGTCTTCAATGGATGTTATTTTGTAGTTGCGGATTCGCCGGTCCAGCTCATCCCATAAATTCTCAATCGGATTGAGGTCTGGGGATTGTGCAGGTGGATGGAGAACTTTAGGGCAATTATAGAGCAACCATTCTTGGTAGAATTTAAAAGAATCTAAAACGCCCAGCTTATTTGCACTTTCTTTCAGATTTTGACGGAGGATATTTAAATATGATTCCTTATTCATAATTCCACTGATAAAAACTAATTTTCCCCTCCTACTAGCTCCCATACAACCCCACACCATAACATGTCCATTTCCATGTTTTACGATTGGTTTTAAATTTTGTGGTTGTATTTCCTCATTTGGCTTCCGCCACACCATTACACGCCCATCGGATCCAAATACGTTATACTTGCTCCCGTCCGCAAATATAACTTCATCCCACCAAGTTTCAGGCTTCTTAATGTACTCCCTGGCAAAACTCAAACGAGCTTTTCGGTTGCGTAAATTAACCAATGGCTTACGACGCGCTACTCGGCCATGAAAACCTTTTTTTCTTATGGTTCTTCGTATAGTAGATGCAGATATTTTCTTTTTAAGCTCATTGAGCACCTCTGTGACTAATTTGGGAGCACTTAAGCGTGTATGAAGTGTATTCTTCCTTCATTTTTGTGCCTTCTGACAATGTCCCCAACTGTATTTGGCCAACTGCATTTGTATGGCCATGGCAATACGCGAAGATGGGAATATATCACAGCAACACATAATCAAGTCGCAGCTGGAGAAACAGGTAAAGATAGCTGCTAGAAGAGACAAAAATAACTTCCTGCAAGGTCTAGCAATAACCTCAGAAGAAGCAGCTGTACAGAATAACACGAGGAAACTACGCCAAATGATAGACTATCTCACGAATAGAAAGTGCGGCAGGAACCAAGCAATTACTGATCGCAGTAGCACAGTTATATCGAATATTGAAGCACAGATGTAAGGATGGAGAGAACATTTAGAGAAAATTAGCAGCATCACAGACATCACGGATGATATCGAAATATACCATAACAGTCCTGTACTAAATACATTGAACATAGCATGCAGGCCTTCTAGTTTGAATAAAATAAAAGAGGCAATAGTAGAGTTGAAGAATAATAAAGAAGTTGAATTACGGCCTCATATCACATCAGCATACAAGATACTAGCAGTCATGATATAGGAAAGACTTCAGGGAACATATTACGAGTCGAACAGGCAGGCTTCCGGCCAAATAGAATTTCAGAATTATTCAGAATTATTCAGAATTTCAGCAATCTCTTTGTACGTTTTACCTTTTTCATAATGGAAAATAACAAGTTTTCGCTGTTCTAAAGGAGTGTTTTTTCCTTTGAGCCCCATTTGTATAATTTGCAGTGAAGTAGAATTTTGGACAGACAAGAAAGGAGGTGTTATGCACTTTTATTAAAACGTATCTCTATATTGCTGGAAAAGTAGCTGAATAACATGTTTTCTTGCAAATAGCATAGAAATAGGGGAAAAACCAAATATTAATGGCGGTTAGTAAACAGGGTTAACAAACTTTGATCAATTTATCACGGTTGCAGGGTTACCATAGAGCCATTTTTTCCATATATTTGAATACTCATACTGACAACATTTATTTAAGTTTTTGCTATTCTTCCGATTACCTATACATTTCGCTAATGCCAGGGTGCTATTATCGATAAACTTAAAAACCGAATATTAATGACACTAACTGTACATTTTTTTGTCAGTTAACAAAGTATAAATCCTTCTATCCAGTTGCCAACAGGCCTAATAGTCTACAGGTTTTTTAGCTAAATTTTATATCAATCTGAGAGTGTCTGTGAATTATTGGATAAATGTGGCCTTTGTCCTGTGTTATATAGTATGTAAACAAAGAAAGTAAGCACATACACACACACACAAAACAAAGAATTAAATTTATTCTTGGAATTAAAATAGCAAAATATCATGATTATTTCAAAGCGTTTCATAATTCGTGTAAATGATTTTCATTATCAACAACCACATTCATTTCTTAAATCGTTTTCTTTATTATTATTTTGTTGTTGTTGCAATTTCTTGTCTTTATAATCTGCTTGTTTTATTGACATTCAATAAGAAGGAAATGCTTTCACAAGCTTAGCTTTTTTTCGATTTTCTAAACAAATCTGAGCCACCAGTCTCTGTTGATTTAGAAATTTCTACGTGAGCATTTCATGAAATCCATTATAGTTGTTGTTGTTGCTGTTGTTGTATATTAAATCTTTTAATTAAATAAATCACTAACCTTCAATTAACGTATTTATCACACCTCACTAACTCATAAATATCCACTGACTATAGTCATATGGATATGATTTAGTTGAAATTGTAAAAAAAGAAAAGCAAAATGGAAAAAAAATTAATCATTTGATTGTACTTTTTTGCTCTTTTTTGTTAGTTTACAATTATGACAAGTAATGATTTTGATAAAAACAAAACAAAAAAAAAAAACAAAAACGAAAAATTATGATCGATTTTTAAAATTTTTATCTTTATTGTGAATATTCTTTTAAAATATCGAAAGTGTGCCAATGTGCACAAAAGACATTTCGTTGCATTAACAAATTTAGCCTGCAATTCAGCTCTTGCGAATGCATTTAAAGCGAATAAATTATTACCGTAAAATATGAAACTCCAATCAACACGTTTTTTTCTTTTTTGTGTAAATGAATTCATAAAATAATTCCATGGAATATCAACCAGCCAATAAACATACCAGTTAGTCAGCCGGTCAGTCATTTATCATTCAACTGTCAGTGCATCATTATCTTGTAGTGACAAATTGTTGATTGTGATCATAACGATGATGACGATGGCAGCGATTATTATTGATTTTTGTCTTATGTGACAACAGCAACAACTACAACAACGATAATAATATTCATAAAGTAAAAGACATCAATGCGTGTATGAGTAAATATTTGTTTGACTATGAATTTATGAGAAATAATAATCGAATAAACGAATTTATTGATTTAAATATGATTACAGTGGCGGCTGTCATTTTATTGCATTTTATGATTTGTTCGAATGTTAATCATAAGTATTTGATAGAAAATATGCGATTTTTTATTTTTTAAGCAATAAATGTCAATGTTTTTTGGATCATAGTGCTTCAAATTGAAACTGAATTTAATACCCACAATATTTCTGATTTGTAAGAAGCAATCGTTAAAAAAGGCAGTTTGATGTTTCCACGACTCAGATTAGAAACCTTCAAAAACTATTGCTGCATTAATTATTATTGGGCTACCGTCGAAAGCAGATAACTCGGTTAGTTTTGGTGAAAATGGACAATAAAACCGAGTTTCGAGTGCCGAACGAATATTAATGTTTAAGTAAAAATTACCGACAAAATAATATTGTTGAGAGTGTTCATGTAGGAAAGTGGGTATTATGCTAGTTTATAAGCAAGCACGGGGATGGTGGGTTCGATTCACACCAGAGACGCTGATGTATTACACTACTGCGCTTGTAATAAATAAAATATAATTTAATGAATAAATTTAAAAAAGAAGAATGAAAGTGCTCGCGGTGACTGCGACTACAGGTATTTTAACAGGGCAATTACACCACGTGTTGCATGAATATTTTGATATAAAAAATTATCTGCATAGACTTGATCATAAACGCCACCATGTGACCATTTCAATGAGTGTTTGAAGAAGTGGACGAGGCAAGGATCTATTACAGTAAACCACAGACGTGTCATTCACATCGATTAACTTGAAAAGTGCAAAACACAGTTTTTTATTTCTAATTCAATTAGAAGTTTGTTCGATTTTATTCATTCGATATCATCGGCTGGGTGAGTAAACTCTTTCATCTTCATCCAGCTTTTCGTTCACCCCAACATTTGGCCATAATAAACCGGAAAGATGATAAAAATCCAACACTCACTGAGAATTATATTCTTATTCAACATTTTCTCTGGTTTTATAACAGATATGGACTTGTAACAGATTAGAGATAAACAATGTTATAATAAACGCCTATTTCGAGCGACTTTGAAGATCATATTACTTAGAGGGTTAAAAAAAAACACAAGAAATAAAACGATAGACGACCTGTAAACTACACGTCTATTAAAGTAGTAATAGCGTAACGCGCCAAATGTTAAGTATTAAGAACATCTTTTAAAAATAATCAAAAATACAAAAACAAACTGTTACAATCTGACGCGCGTGCAAACATACCATTGTCACAAATGTACCAATATAACACAATTGCAAATGTGCTTTATTGCCGCCCCAATTTATTCTGCGAAAAAAAAAATTTGTTAATTAAATATTGGTACGTATTGACTAATTTGATTGTCGCGCAAGAAAACAATAAATATTTTGCGCATATTGGCGTTCATAGGATTGCCGTACCAATAATTGATGCATTGCGACAATCATGTGACCCCAGCTGAAGAAAACATAAATTTGCTGAATTCACATAGTTTTGTATCCGTGTATCATGTATTAAACAAACGTTTTGGTTACTTGTTTGTGAACAACTATTGTATCAGTGTTTTAATGTATGAATATATTTCAAACGTCAAAAACCAAACAAGAAGATCAAAATCGGCATTCATAAGTTGATTTTCATAAACAACATGAAAAAACGCAAAAATGTATTACAATTAATTATTAATTACAATTAATTATTACATATACATTTTGTTGATTGGCATTCACATTACATTGATAGCAACCAATACAACTTTTTAAAAACACTTGGAAAAAAGTGTATGAGTCTATGAAATTTTTATATGAAAATTGCCAACAAAAAGCTTACAACTGTTGTATTGCAATACAATAAAACATTCTGTACAACGATATCAGGGGCTTTGCTTCAAGAAAGTTCGTTAAACAAATCCTTTATAACCCATATTAAATGCCGACATTTATGTTCGAAATATTTCTGCCATAGCATGAGTGAACGGGACTCTTACGTGATGAAAATTATTTTTTCATTATGATTTGTGATTTGTCGAGCAGTTCATTCGTAAAATTACATTTTCATCTCATTAATGCCTGATGAGTAAAATAAAAACTGTCACTCTGTGCTAGGGCTCATTTCGATTGTTGAACTGAATACGAGTATCAGTTTACTTTGTACTTTTAATTGTTCTGATGGTGCAGTTTTCGCAGCTTTTTTTCTCAATCCGTTTATTAAAAAACTCAAGAAAAAATATGCGAGAGAGCAAGCAAATAAATCTGTTGTGGGGATTGTTGATTATTATTTATGTTTAAATAAATGTTGTTGCCAACATCAATTAATATCATTATCAGCGTATGTTGTTGATGGCATTAATGGTTGCAAACGTTAGTAGTGGATGTCGCTATAAATCAGCACAGGTGATAATGAATAACAGCAACGAATGTCTGCCTGATTAAATGACTGAGTATATCTGATTGTATGACTGATGGACAAAAAGTCAGAGACAGACATATAGACAGACAGACAGATGGTAGATATAATGGCATATTTAATTCTGAATTTAATATGGAATTTTATTCTTTTTACGGTGATGTCTGATTATATGAAGATGTTAACAAAGCAACAATAACAGCAACATCATTATCATTATTATCGCCAACGACAAAAACGAGCATACATTGAAAGTAATTTATGCATTTGGCAATTGCATTCTGCAATTCATAATCCGCATGCAAATTTCTGCAATGATTAGTATTTTTCCTTTTTATTTTTCATATTTTTTTCTTTCTTTTATTTTATTTATTATTATTATTATTACAACAGTGACTATTTATTGGGTGTGTAAGTGATTTTTTCTTTTAATAATTATTCTGATGCTTCTTTTTAGTATCCAAGTCATTCGATCGTTCATCTTTATTTTATTCAAAAAAGCAAAGACGAAAAAATGATTTCTTGCATGGCATATTAATTATTGACTGTGGCGGTATCGGGACTATTCATCATTTTCATCATCATCATCATCAATATCGGCAACAGCAACGGCATCGTCAACGTTATCTTTATCGGCAGCAGAGACGACATTAACGCCATCAAAGCCATTATCAAATCACCGTAACAAACAATATGATGACTTTTATTGTTGTTGACGGTGGTTGGTGGTGGCATTATTGTTGTTGTTTTTGGTATATCTTATAAATTATTTTATTTCACTTTTTATTTTATTTTATTGTTTTATCTTTAAAAGCACTTTTGTCTTCGATTGTGGTTTATTTGTTTCGTCAATTCCTTATGAGACACTAGAGACCAACTATTCATATTCAGTAGCATTTTGCTTGGTTAGCTAGCTGGCTGGGACTGGATGACTGGCATATTAGTTTCGAATTCACTATTGTTTATAATACCGCCTGTCTGTATGTCCGTCCATTATCATCATCATCATCAGTTCCATCATCATGGTCAGTTGTCAGTCATTCAGGGTAGTGTGCGTTTTTGTTTGAAAATTATTCGTTCATTCTTTTTGGATGATGAAAAAAACGTGATTAGAATCGGGAAGTTTTTGTCAATTGCAAGTAGAACTCAAAAATTGATTGTATTTAAATAACGAATGGCACAAGTCAAGTTATGCCATGTTTTTAGTCAACTATGGCTTTCATCGATTGCATTTTTTTATATATATGGTATGTCGCAGAGCTTAAATCTTAGAAAAGAATTCCACTACAAACGGTGTGAATCAGTGCTTTCCATAAAAGAAGGATTTGATTTCATTTCATGACACAAAGTAGCCACGATCTCGTAACCAGTTAATAGGAATGTGCCTCGCTTACTCAGTGCCTCCACCGGCAATTTTATTGATTTTAAAAACCCATTTCTAAGCCAATGAGGACTTCTTTTATTACAACGAAATTTCACCAGAAGATTTTTGATGATTTGGAAGCATTCTCTGCCCACGGGACGCTAGGTTAGATTTTCTGTGTGCGAAAATGAATTCAACAGTGTACACAATACTTGTAAAGACTAAACTATAATTATTTTTTAAAAAGGATTCAGGGAAAAATTTTGAAATTTCCGCAACATAATACCACTGTGCGCAACAAAAACCAAACGCGCATGTTGTTGGCGTTGCCATATACGTATACTCCAAAATGCAGTTTAAAGCTTCTATGGCCCACCATATTTTGCGAAATTTTTGGAGCTAAAAGGCAATACAGCACTAATAGTGTCCGCTAAAATCTTGTGCGCAGTATGCTATAACGAATTTATACTTATTTTTAACAATGGAGGCTTAACTCATTATTACAGCGAAAAATTTTAATCATGAGGTATCCTACTTCACTTTTTTTAAGATCATTTGTTAGAGTGCAGCTTTCATTTTGCAACCTGCAAAAAATGAATTTTATCTGATAATTTAGAGTAAAATTGAGATATTCTTGTGAAACCTACTAAATTTTTATTGCACTAATGTTGCCTTCATAGAAATTTGTAAATTCACCGCTAAAATAAAAACTGCTAAAAAGGTAGTGAGGCTATAATATTGCTCTTGGGTGTAGCGTAGCACTTTACGTTTTTTTTCTTTCTAAAATTTTTTGCAAAGTTTCGTGTTACATCTTAAGCTTCTTTGGTATTATTGTTTATTATTATTCCCTCTCAAAAATGACTTCGAAGGAATCTGAAAAGTTTACTGAAACAATATTTACCACTGCCGAATGTCATGGCATGTTTTAGACACAAAACACCTTCAACAAAGTTTTATTTTACAAATTTCTTTGTAACTTTGGGACCATATATAAGTGTGTAATTGTGGCGACTACATTTCACAAACTGTACATTGTTGTCTTTTAAGCGCATACATACATACACAATGTTTGAAAACAAATGTTTGCCAATGTATCAGCGGTTTTAGGCAAATTTATATATTTCTTGGCGACAACAAACAGTTTAGTGATGTCAATACAATAAGATGCATGAAATAGACGTTTTGAAAACGCAATACATGAAATATAGACATACATTAAAAACGCGAAAAAAATGTATGTGGCACCACTGAAAAGGAATAGTCGTATATACATTTGTTGACATTTTTTGTAGCTATAGTCGTTAAAATAATTAAGTAGCTGCCCGGTGGCGTATTTGAGCGACATTATCACTATGATTTTTTTCATCGATATATCATCGTCATAATATCAGTTTGAAGTCGAAATTTGTATAAAATGAATAATAAATGAACAATTTCATTGATGAGCCCTTTCGACAGTGACACAATCAAAGGGAGTAATATATGACAACGTCAATGTATATTACCACACTGAAGAAAGCTGAAATTAAGCGACATTGCCTGTCATGTGTAGACTACTTGCTGGAATTTGGCGACATTGTCTATTATGAGTCGACTTCATGCTGAATGATGGTAGATTTTGTCTGCTACACATCTGCGTTAACGCATAAAGCATTAATGATTCCCGATGATGATGATGATTCATATATGACATCAAATTAAATTAATCGTCAGTAATCGATGTTTTACCATTTTCAGCGCTTGTCACGATGATTCACTGTGACTTGACTACATTTGTAGCCAGCGGATTCCGAAGTCGCGTGATCGATGGTCGGTAGCCATGTGTTTATAGCATGATTCCGAATTATTAATGCGGTTAATTACCTGGTTGTATTATGTGTGGTTTCTGTGGAAATAGGCTACATTTTTTTGTATTGAATCTGTAGTACTTTTCGTTAATAGTAAAGAGTTTACTAGCATTGTCTACTCAATTAGCAGCTACAAAAAATAAAAATTGAAATTTCGAACTTTAAAATCGCTCTCACCAGTAAGATTAACAGTATGCTGGCGACCATTAGCCCGATATCGTTTTAATATGCAAAGAAAAAAGAAAAAGAAATGAAATAAGAAAGATTCTAAGATTGTCACCAGTAATTTAAATAGAAGCATAGTGCGATTCTTCTTCTGTTTTTCATTTAAAGTGGAACATAAATCATTTGTGCCAGTAATTTGGCAGACATACTGTTACCCAACTAAATTTATTAACCTTAAATGTCTTTTGCGACAATGTCTGGTATGGAACTTATAAATTGATAAACTTTTAGTTTTATTTTTTGATTTTCAATTTCATATCGATCTTTTTTTCTTTCATTTGCTGTCTGCTCATATATTTTGGCTGGCCCTGCCCTGCCTAAGAAGCCACCTCCTACACAATTAAAAACCGATAGAAATTCTTTTCAAAAATGTTTCAAATGTTTCGTTTTTTCTTAAATCTTTCTTTGGATCTTTGTTGTTGCTTTTGTGATATATTGTAGGCATTCAATAGAATTTGTTTTGAGAATTTTTAAATGCTCAGCGCTACAGAGAAGAGACATGCAGATATTCTTTTATAAGACGATATCAGAGGCATCAAAATAGTACCTGATGGACTGACTGGCTGTTCTTTTTTAAATTATTTATCCATATGACGTGTTTGCACAAGTCTTTGCCTGAATTATTAATACGCTGTGACCATAAATTGCTGGGCTGTTGTTGTGTTTGTTGTTGTTGTAGTTTTGGAATTATTATTTCGTGTTTCAGTTTGAATTCGCTTCGTTTCTTTTGTTTGGCATTATTTTTTATTTCTTCTTCTTTTTTAAATTTTATTTATTTATTAGTCGGGGCTTTTGTTGTTGTTGTTGTTGTTGTTGTTGCTGTTGTTGCTGTTTGGTCAAGTTGGGCCCGTATGAATTTCTTAAGAAGAAGACAAGTAATTTGCATATTTAATGATTTTGTGCATATCGTTTGTTCTTATTCCTTTTAGAAGATCGTTTTTGGATTTTTTTTATTGATTTATAAATCGTTCGGCATAATTATTCATTCAAATGGCGCCCACAACATTGTTCAACATGACACATCATCAATGATGACACTTTTAATGCCATTGCCAGCCCATGGTTTTTATTATTTTTGATTGTGTCTGTCTAACTGTCTGTCTGTCTGTCTGCTTGTCTTTCTTTTATATCGAATTATATTCTTAACAAATTTATTTTGGATTAAAATCCAAAAACAAATGATTAATTATAACAGGAGTAGAATAACTTATATTTGTTAAGCAGGTATTCGATTAAATGCGTTAAGATAACGATAATTTGTTAATAATTAATAAAACCAAACAAAAATATTTATAAATAGACAGACCATTTCAATTTACCATAAAAAATAAAAATAAAACAGAAATTCGAAAAATTTTCTAAAGAAAAATTTGTATTCAAAAAGCGTCTATTAAATAAACTGATCAAAGGGATTATATTCATGATCAATTTGATTTGATCAGAAACAATTTTAATGATATTTCATAAACCGTTTGTCATTTTTATTTCAATTTTGTGTTTAAAAATCATTTTGATAAATTGGTCTGGTCTAAGATTGTGCAGTCTTGTGACTAAAATTATTGATAAAAAAAATAAAATAAAAAATAAAAAAATATGAAATTGTAGTCGACTTATATTAATGTTATTCACTCATATCTACCTTAAGAATACAAATATATCATAACACATGTAAATCGAGTAAAATTGATTAACTTTGCACCCGATTCTATTTTTAGATTCATTAAAAGGGAACTAGATTTTAAAGCCTGCTGCGCAGATGCATTAGGCAGAGAAGTTTTTCATGGCGTTAATAACCATGTCTTAACCAGTCACTAGTTACGTTATGAGGTGATGACGCTGTTGAAAATTGTCAGCTGGTCTGGCCTTGGATTGAACCGATTGTTGGTAGGAGTGTGTCCTATCTACCATCTCACAGCGACGCACAACTTGTTATCAACTTTCATTGCCAGTTTGGTCACACATTGTTTATATGCACTTATTGTATAGCTACTGCATACTTAATTCATATACATATAGGGTGTCCAAAATTGAGGTATCATTTTAATTTTTTTTTCCTGTAATTTTTATTCTAATTCCGGTTAGTTAATATGGAACATTACACGAA
Organism: Wohlfahrtia magnifica; assembly: GCA_023159175.1. Taxonomy (NCBI): domain Eukaryota; kingdom Metazoa; phylum Arthropoda; class Insecta; order Diptera; family Sarcophagidae; genus Wohlfahrtia; species Wohlfahrtia magnifica. Next base: position 2,330,664 of record JAKWBJ010000537.1, read on the forward strand.
GAAATAACGTGTTTTTATTATTAGGAAAGTTTTTTAACAAAATTATCTTCTCTAACGAAGCCCAACAAGCAGAATTTTTGGATTAGGGGTGAAAAGAATCGAGGAGTTATCTCAGGGCAACCATTATATCGACAAAAAGTTACGGTTTGGTGTGGTTTGTGGTCCGGAGGAATTATCGGACCGTATTTTTTTTAAACGAAAATGCAAATCGCAATAGGGAGATGATCCAAAGCTTTTTGTTGCGGAAAATTGATGAGTTAGACATAGAGAATATGGGGTTCAACAGGCAGGTGCCACTTGTGACACAGCAACAATGGATCTTTTGAAGGAAAAGTTCGAAAATCCCATTATTTCTAGTAGATGAGGAGTAAATTGGCCACCAAGATCGTGCGATTTGACACTTTTAGACTTTTTTGTTGGGTTTTTTGAAATCGAAAGTGTACAGCAATAAACCCACAATGATTCAAGAGCTTAAAACCAACATTATCGAGCAGATATAAACCATTGACAACAGTTTATGAAAAAACGTGATTGATAATTTTGGTAAGAGATTGAGAGCCTGCTGAGCCAGTAAGGGAGTACAGTTGACCGACATAATTTTTGATACCTCAATTTTGAACACCCTTTACAAAAAAATGATACCCGAATAAATTTTTTGTCCGAACTGAATTGGCGAATTCAGCTTCTGACAACCAAACTCAGTTGAGTTGTGTTGAGTTGAGAAGGACAATACGGGCACAAGTTCCAGTAAGATTACAAGCCAAAAAACCATTTTAGAGTCTATTATGCTTCGAAATATGCAATATATTTTGCAAATTTTTTTTCTTAGTTGCAAGTTATTGCCGGATATTAACAATTTATCTTGAACGTCGTGATAACTTATCCAATATATTATAAGCAAACAAGAGCGTTGAAATAACCCTGAAGTCATATATTCGTACCTTCAATACCCTTAAATAAAAGAATAGAAATTGTAATTAAATTCTTGGTAAGAATCCTAGAATACTCACGATTGTGGTACACATGCAAGAGCTATAATACCACTGTTTAAGTTTAAAAAGATATATCTGTTAAAAATTGGCTTAATACTAGCCTTCTACATTCATATTACATGCGCCTATGTTTTAAGATATTACGAATACAAAACTATTTTCATCCAACCAATGAAGCAAAAGTCATATTTAACATTATTAAGCTTGAGAATAAAGATTCAAGGATTTGAAGAAAACTCAAAAGTGGCTAAAAAATATAATTGCATTTAGAACCTTATAATTGTTTGAAATGTCTAATAGATGATCATGTGATGAACAATAAACAAAATGCCTACAATTTTTAAGACATTGAAACATATCACTGGTTGTTACAAAACAATTGTTATTTCTTTCATTTTATATTAAGAACAAAAGACTGAAAAATGTCTCACAATTTATTTATTTTGTTTTTATTATTGTTTTAATAACATATTTAAAGAGAAAAAAAATGGTGCTCATATACATATACATACAGTAGTGGCAGAAATAATAGGGACGCAGTTTAACAGTTTCTTCAATTTTTATTTATTAAACTGAAATAAAGTACGAATTGTAACTAAATTGTGTTCGTACATACGATTTTGTCTTTGACCCAAATAAATTAATCTACGTTTCGTTAGACCATAGCATGTTGTTCTAACTATTACGGTGCAGATGTTGTTTTCGTTCGCTGAGAAAAGAGACATTTCAAGGACCACAAATTTTTTTTCCTATTGGCGACTTGAAACAGGAAAAATATGATCATTTTCCAGGGTTTTTAATGACTTGAAAGGATTCATATTTGAGGTGCGAATTGAAAGCTTATCTGAACCGACAGTTGTTGCACGCTTCTTTCGCTTAATATCTGCAGTTTTCTCTCATGGTCTAAGCAATTTTTCACCACCTAAACCTCCAATTTATGACATATTATTGAAAAAAAAAGAAAGTGTTCCTATTATTTGTTCCAACACTCTATGCATGTATTGTATATTGGCTTGTTTCTAAATGAATAAAAATATGTTGTTGTTGTTGTCATTATTGTTTTTTTGTTGTTGTAAATTTGAAACAAATTAGCATTTAAGTCACATGCTTTTCCTCTACCTCTATGCTCATATAATTGCTCATGTAAAGAGTTGTTGGTCATACATATGTTGGTGTGTCTCTGTCTCCGTCTCCGTGTCCGTCTCTGTTTTTGTTTATTTTATTTTTTATTTTTTTTGTGATCGGTCAGCTTGGTTTGCTGACTTGTTTGGTTGTTGTCTATTTAGTTGGTGTTGACCTTCACCTACAAGCCATCATAAAACATATAGAATAAATATCATAAAAATGGGCATCATGCTAGTGTCTGTCTCCTCTACATGACAACAATTACAGCGATACATAGATATGGATTATGTGTGAAAAGAACATTTACGTTTACTTGTAGATACTACATGCGTACACCGATATTATTTAGATAGTGATACTGTTCTGTTCAACGTACAAATTTTGAATCTGCTTCGTTTTTATTTTTGTTATATTTGTTGTTTGTTTTGTCATCATTCAAGATTGATTTTTTGTTCTCAGTGGCTAATTGATGTTAAAATTTGTATGATTTATACAGTTTTTCTTTTTTTTTTTTTTTGGACAAATTTGGTTAAATTTGTTGTGTGTAACTGGTTGTAGTGGAGTTGCTGTCTTCTGAAACCAATAATTAACACTTTGTTGTCTTAATAACATTGTTAATAGGCTGCTATTTTGGGTTGACCATTTATGGTGTTAACAGATTGATTCCATTCGAAAAGAATCAAGTTCATGCAAGCATATGCTTGAATTAATGTAAAAGTGATTAATGTCTTTAGTAAGCATCGAACTCACAATTCTTACGCTGATTATCATTATCATTATCATTATTATCATATCTTCAAGGCACTATTGTAGGACACCGCTACCCATTACGGTCTGCTAATTTCCTAATGGACACCAGCAGATCTGGAACCATACTGGAGGATATGTTACCCAGTATCTATTTAAACATTTCCACCTTAACCTGTCAAGAACCATACATTCACACAATATGTGTTCCGCTATCTCTGATGCCTGTGAGCACAGTTTACATACATCCACATGTATGACCGCCATTCTCTTCCGATGCGCTATTAGCCTACATTGACCCGTAAGTAACTCCGGCCTGCAATAGTTAAGAACTTCAGAGCCATGCCCAAATTGTGCTTTAGGGTGGCGAAATGCCCTCTGAGCATTCCAGTCTCCAAGCATCTGACAATTTCCCAATCCTTGATTAGAGTGAGGATGGTAGTAAGTGGAAGTCTTACTCTGATAATTGTGCATAAGGAGCAGGAGTGAAAACCAGTTTATTCTCTAGTCATCAGAATTTCAAAAATATCGGTACAATTTAAAACCTTACTGATTATTAGCTTTTCAAGGAAATGTTAATGAAGTAGTCTTACGTATAAAAAGTGTGATTTTCATAATTAATATTTAATATTTTCTTCAGAAAAAAACAAAAACAAAAACAAAAACAAAAAATAAAAAAATAACATCCATTATTTATTTATTAACTGCCAATGTTACTTGACTGACAGTCTATTATCCATCTAATTCGCACAATACGAATACATAGTAAGTATACCCGTACAAGTACGAGAGACTATGCATTTAAAGTTTGTTCGAATGCGATCGTAACCTCGTAAAAGTTTTTCATTTAACATTCGCGTGTTTAGATTTTATGTCTTTCCATATAATTTTTGCTTTTTTCTTTAAATACTTTTTAAAACAATTTTTGTTTTCAGAAATTCTCATTTTCTAACAATGACTTGTTTGTTTTCTTTTTTTCTTCTCTAAATCATTTTTTATACGTTTTTGTTAAATTTTTTTAATTTTTTTTGCTATTTTCTCAACTGATTAAAAACTTAAGCTGTAAAAAATTACATGCATACACACACACACACATAAGTAATGGCAACACAATGCTAAAGCGAAAAAATTAGAAAAAAAAACGAACAAACCTTAGAATGTCCATAAGAAACCAAAGGCCACACAGCAATGCAAACAACAATCGCGTTAGAAAACTAAAATAAACCAAATCAAGTCGAGCCAAGTTGAGAAAACGATAAAAACCGATTACACATGGCACCGCATCCCGACCCACTTCCATTATTGTGTTAAGTTTCTAAATAACCAAACCCAACCATTTATGCCTCTGCCTTTCAACCATATTTCTGCCAATTTCCAGCGAATATGCTTTTTTACGATTTTCTCTTAAAAAAAAAAAAAAACACCAACAAAATACGGACAGCAGCAGCAACAGCAGCAGCAGCAGCGCATTATAATAATTTACGATCGTCAGAGTTTTCTTATCAAGTTTCTCTTAAAATTTGTTTTACATTTTACACACATTTTTGTTGGATTTATTTATTTTGTTTTTGTTTTTGTTTTTGTTTTTAAATCTTATGTAATGGATCTACAATTACGAGTACAACGTCAAACAACAAGCTGCACATCTTGAATATAAAAAAAGTTAGCAAAGGGAAGAAGGAATAAGCAGTTAATAATTTGTTTAAAAATTTATCAAATACTTAAGATATTATTGTTGAATTAACAATTAATAGTTTATTTTTAGAAAAAAAATTTTCTTATTTTTAATTTACACTGCGACGATTTTATATGAAATTAAATTCTTTCGTTCTTTCATTTCAGCGGTCTTATCTTATTATATTTTGGTCTATTTTGCAATTGTCATGACAAAACACAATACCTTTTCTGTTGGCCAATTCTGATCGTTCTTCCTTTTCAACTCCATGAAATAAACAATATAAGCCTTGAAATTATTTCATCATATTTTCTTTCTTCTAATGTTCGTATATTTAAACCATTTTCTGGTTTGATTTCGCTGTTTTTTAAATGCTCTTTCTGGTGGTATTTCGGTAAATTTTATTTCTTTGCGTTAATTTATGTGTAACCCAAACATCGAGTTTTTTTGTTGGGTAGCCAGCCTCTTGTAAATGATTCCAAGCTATCATGATGATGGCTGATGTTTTAGTTCTGTATGTTCTGTATTTCGGGCTTGCTCCATCATGCACAAAATTCTATTGTCTGGTGATTGACTGATCACTTTATTTTACTTTACTTTATTCATCCAAATATTCCGTTATTACATAGTTTATCTTAAACTAATTAATCATGTATATACTTATTCTATGCGTAAATGATACTTATCATAGACTTATCAACTAAAACTCAAAATAATGCAGAATAGCCGCAATCCATCACTAAAACAAATCAACTCTTATACTGTATTCCGCAAAAAATAGAAAAACGGAAACACTCATATTCTTAAAACGAACTTAAAACACTACTTACAACTAATTAACAACAACAGTGCACAGACATCCACCTCACTGTGCAGTGTTATACACCAGGCTGTCCAAATCCAGCGTATTAACCCTCCTGTGATAAAATAACAGGCCCTCGTCGCCATAGAGCAGCCCCTCGTCCTTCAACGTTAGGATATCCACAGGCAACAGATATCTGTGCACCCTTATGGTCTCCATATCACTCCTCCTCTCGAAGCAGCCAGTCACCATCCCATTCTCCAGGGCGGACGATCGTTCCAAAAATCTCTTGAAACCCGCATGGTCAAAAATGACCCGACAAGACGGTCTCCGGAACGAACCATCGGGGAACTGGCGAGCCCTTAATCCAAGGCAAGCCGACAAAATACGCCTCTCCCAGACCCTAAGCCTCTCCATCTGATGGGACGAAATCCCAAACCAGACAGGGAAGGCATAAGACATCAAAGGTCTGACGATCTGCCTGTATATAAGCAGCTTTACCTCCCTACGCAAACCTTCCCTTAGGCGCAGTAACCTATAGTAGGAGTGGTATATCCCCTTCATCCTATCCAAAACAGAATCCACATGTCGATAAAACTCAAAGCTTTCGTGGAAAATCACCCCGAGATACTTAATCCTGTCGGAGATTCTTACAACTTCACCGCCTACCCTCAGCACTGGTACGAACGTCCTTGCATTGGGATACAGCCGTCCACGCCGTCCCTTAAATGATTGACTGATCAGAGCATGGTGCATCTTTTATATCGATATATGCCACTCCTGGATCTTTACACTTACACGTACTTTTTTCTTTTCTAAAGTGAAGTGATACTAGCGAAGATCTAAAGAATTGTCTAGACCAAAACTTAACCTTAAAATTTACATTTTAAATCCTTGTAGATTTAATGGAATCGAGTTAGTGTTGCTCAATATATGGGCAAATTAGAGAAGAATCATTAAAATCGAATTCTGATACATTTTAATCTGAGTATTCATTAAGTCCTATTATTTTTTATTTGCAAGGAACTGCTAGGTACGCAAATTGAAATTAAAAATTGATAATAAAACGTAAATTCTAATACAGCATTAAAGAAGATATTCTTTACCCTCAAAATGACAGATTTTTGTTTCTATTGAAATAAATATTTTCTATAAATTTATTCCGTTTTTATTCTCTTTTTCTATTCAGTTTTTTACACAAACAATCATCACTCACTAATATTTATTTACTCGCACACACAGTCAAATAAGTAAGCACATGCATATTTACTCCGTACTTTCAGATTTGTTTTGGTGCTGAGGAAGAAGATGTATTTCGTGTAAAAATTGTTTTTTTTTCTACATTTTTTAAATGTAATTCCAACTATTTTTTTATTTTATATTTGTAACCTTGAAAATTTCCATGACTTAGAAGAGATGGCGAGAATGAGAGAGAGAGAGAAAGAGAGTGATAGAGAGAGAGGTAGAGAGAGAGAGAGCGATTATAAATAAAATAGAATTGCAATATCTGTACTGCAAGCAGAGTTAGTCAGTCGTTTTTGTTTCTCTTGCCGTTTTTCTTTATTTTTTAAATATTTTTTTTAAATAGATTTTCTAATTAAAGATGCAAAGAAAGAATAATAATTAGTAGGTATAAAGAAATATTTATATTGGTATTATGTGTCTACATACATATATACATACATATGGTATGTGCATACTGACAGACATACTCTTGTACATATATTTTTACAATAAAGACTGATATGTGTCCAAACGTTTGTCTCACCCCTCTGCTTTTTATTATATTCTGACTGTTGTCGTTTGTCTTTCTTTATCATGCAAAACTTATTATCAAGTCTTACGGGGGTCAAAGTTTCCTAAAGATCACATTGAAACATTAGTTTCTTCGTCTTGTTATTTCAGAATTATTCTCCGTTTTCTTTATTCTTTAGATTCTAATTTACAAGATTAGAACAACAAGGGTAGCGTAGAGAAATGTGTGAATGTAGTAGAGCAGCAAATGAATGGCATCAATGAATAAATTTAATATGAAGATCATGGATGATAAAGAGCAAAGCAATAGTGCTTTAAAAATTATTTTTATGGTGGTAACTCGCATGGTATTGGATGAAATAATGTTAATTTACTGCAAGGCCATACAGGCTACCTGTGGTCTTTTTTCTATACATACATACTTATTAACATATTGTGCTTAAAGTCCATTCCATGTCATTCTATGAACGCCTTCTTTATAGAGTGTTTTTTATAGAGGTATAGAACTTTAAGTTGCAATAAAACAACGATGATTCGATTCGATTGACATGAATTTTATTTATACGAAAGATAATCTTGTGGCATTACATTTTGAATATGATTTCTGGCATATGACCGCCACGGCTGGCGCGGATGTAGTCTAATCTGGACATCCAATTTTCGATGAATTTTTCCAACATTTCTGGCCGTATATCGGCAATAACACGGCGAATGTTGTCTTCCAAATGGTCAAGCATTTGTGGCTTTACCGCATAAACCAATGACTTTACATAGCCCCGCAGAAAGTAGTCTAGCGGTGTTAAATCACAAGATCTTGGAGGCCAATTCGCAGGTCCAAAACGTGAAATTAGGCAGTCACCAAACGTGTCTTTCAATAAATCTCTTGTGGCACAAGCTGTGTGACATGTTGCGCCGTCTTGTTGAAACCACATCTCCTGGACATCATGGTTATTCAATTCAGGAATGAAAAAGTTAGTAATCATGGCTCTATACCGATCACCATTAACTGTAACGTTCCGGCTACCATCGTTTTTGAAAAAGTACGGACCAGTTATTCCACCAGTCCATAAAGCGCCCCGAACAGTCAGTTTTTCTGGTTGTAACGGTGTTTCCACATACACTTGAGGATTACCTTCACTCCAAATGCGGCAGTTTTGTTTATTGACGTAGCCATTCAACAAGAAGTGCTCTTCATCGCTAAACAAAATTCGCTTATGAATCTCGTTTTGCGCCCATTCGACGAAGCTTTGTTCAGGCAGGAGTCAATTCATGATGAATTGTCAAACCAAACTGAGAATAAATCACTTGACAGCTGTTAAATCGGTCGCCATCTTGAAAAGTAATGCCAACTTAAAGTTCTGTACCTCTACAAAAAACACGCGATACATGTACAAAGTCAATTCGATAATTTGATGGGTGTTTGTATTTTCAGAACAGTAACTTTGAATGCAACTCTGTTCCCTCTGCTGTCGAAACGTTAGAAAAATGTGCTTTGCAATAAATAAAAAATATTTTAAAAAGTTTCGTTCTGAGCGTGCCAGCTTCATTGGTATAAAACTTTCAAATCACTCCAGCCCGAATTTGTCAATAACATACATTATGAGACTGTAAGTATCTCAAACATAAAATAAAATAAGTGTACACTTTGATGTCACCACTAACTGCGGAAACGGTACGACCAATTTCAACCATAATTTTAGGGTACGTTAAGGATAGGTGTGAAGACCGTAGATGGTTTATATGGCATTTAGATTTTCCTATATATTCCCATACAAATATGAACAAAATGCCTTCTGTTTTCCATGTGTTGATTTTTTATTGTCACTTGAAAAGTTCCCAAAGCATGTATCGTAATGTCTGATATGTACAATGACATTCGGTCTTCCTAATTTGAAGGTTGAGCTGAATCTTTTCAGTCGTTGTTTCGATCGTCATTATAAGATCTCAAAAAAGAAACGAATTCTTGAAATTTTCATTCCTTTTAGTGTAACTCAACCTACGTTTATAATGCAAAATTTTGTTACAAAACGAAAAAGTTAAAGGCAAAACAACGATTCCTCTTCAACCAACTTGAAGGCAAAACAACGTTTGCCGGAACAGCTGATTTTGCATAAATGTATATGTATATTACACAATGTAGGTACCAGTAGATATGAAAAAACTATCTTCGCGAAGGATGACATGATAACTTACACTCGACCATTAGTGCAATTTATTGGAGCACTCTATGGAAATGTTTGTCGATGTTCAAATGCAATTCGAGGAAAGTATACAGTAAGAGGAATCAGTGACTAAAGATCACTTTAAATACTAACTTTCATCGGATAAACGAGCACCAAAGATGCAAGGCATGCACGCGGTATTATGCACACCGATTTGCTTATAAAGGGTAAAGGGATTACTGGCGTGTAGTAATCAAAACTCTTCAATTCAATTGTGATTCCTCATCTGTAGTTATTACGATAGATATCTATGGATTTGACAATGAACCACTGTTAGGTGGTAATAAATTATTGTTAAGCGAAAGGCTTATCGTTGAAGTGAGCGCCTATTTTAAGGGTTCTTGAGAAATCTTATTATTTTGAGAATATTATGTTGATGAATAAAACGCTTTTTCTTTACAATAAGATTTCATTTCATTCGAAAGATCATTGAATTATCAAACTGCTATCGTAGCACATGTAACTTTTCTTATCATTTGAGTGAAAACGTATGAGACTATAAGATAACACTGGCGTTCTATTTAGATTTTCCCAAAATGCTATTATTTTTATATTGATTTACCACAAGTGTTTTAATTCTTCTTATATTTTGACAAATTTCTGTTTTCTAGATCATTGACATTCTTTGTCTTAATTAAACAGAGCACACAAACAAACAAGTGGTTAAATTGTTATTGAAATATTTTCTTAAGCAAATAAAATGAAAATAAACAAAATCAGCCTTTATTACTGTTGAAAAAGAAGAATAAATAAAATATAATAAAAATTTTGTATTTTTATTTTTATTTTTATTTTTATTTTTATTTTTATTTTTCATTTAATTTTATCTTTAACAAGTTGGAATTTTTCTTCTGTTTTTTTTTTATTTTTATTTATTATTATTGGCTTGTAAATAATAATAAGAGAGGGTGAGTGAATAAAATTTGTAGAAGTTGTAGCTTTACTTATCCAACAACAAGAGACTGTCCTAATTAGTTTCACCTGTGTCATCGCAAATATTAAAAAATTAAATATAAAGAAATATTTGCAATTGAAAGAAAGAAAAAAAAAAAAGAAAAAAATAAAAAATAAAACAGACATTATTCGATTATTAAGACAAAAGCTGAAAAAAAGAGATACTTTTTACCACAAGAAATAAAGTGGGTGTTGCTGCTATGAACAGCCAGCCAACCAGCCAACCAGCCAGCCAACCATTCACGATTTATTGTAAAAAAAAAGAAAGAAATTGCATTGATGACCATAAAATTGATAAATTTCTTAATAGTGTTTAATATTCACATTTTATGATTATTAATATGACTCTTTAGTATTAAAAAAGGCTTAAAGATAATTTCTTTTAAATATAAAGGAAAAAACAATCATCTTTATAACCTAAAAACCTCAAAAACGTTCGTTCATATTGCTGGCGTAGTTCGTATTGCCTTCTTACACCAAAAAAAAAAGAAAAGAAAACTGCTATTGAGGAGTAAGTAAGTAAGATGATGATGATGGCGTGTCAACGATAAAATTTTTAACAAAATATTCGCTATAAAAATTTTTTCTTTTGAAATGTATACGGGATGCCTCTTAAAAACAATACAATTTTATGTCTCTCCAAAATAGCCAGCCAGCCAGCCAACCTATTGGACACGTTTGCTGCATACTCGTAAAAGAAAGAAACAGACAATAACACAAATATAGCTGAACTAAACAGAATCGAATGTTATTGATGAACGAAAACCATAAATATCGAGTACAATGTATTGGGAGTATAATAATGGATCAACACAATATAAATTTCACTTTCTTATGGGGATCACCGTCAGGCAGACGTTCATGTAATCATACAAGGAACCAGCAAATGATTATTATTTGCAAGTTCATGCATTTCATGAAGAAGACAGAAGCAATGGCAGCAGCAGCAGCAGCAGCAGTAGCCTTTAAGCTGTCATCTGTCAATAGGTTACTCGTTGATGTTTTAGTCCATCCTTAGTTTGTTTCTTTTTCTTAAATTTACAAATGAAATGCTCTTCTTTTGTAAACAAAACCTCATCATAGATAAGTCGCTAAGTCATCATGTTTTTTTTTTAAATGCAATGACAAATTGCTTAAAATTTTTAAAATGGAACCAGGAACCAGCAAATGAGTATTATTTGCGAGTTCATGCATTTCATGAAGAAGACAGAAGCAATGGCAGCAGCAGCAGCAGCAGCAGTAGCCTTTAAGCTGTCATCTGCCAATAGGTTACTCGTTGATGTTTTAGTCCATCCTTAGTTTTTTTCTTTTTATTAAATTTACGAATAAAATGCACTTCTTTTGTAAACAAAACCTCATCATAGATACTCGTAAGTCGCTAAGTCATCATGTTTTTTTTTGGAATGCAATGACAAATTGCTTCAAATTTTTAAAATGGGCCTGTTTACTAAGTTATTAATCGTTAATATTTGTAATTATTGTTGAGACTAATATTTAAGCCACTTTTTTTTATAAAAATTATTATCTGTAACGTGCACTCTTTATTATTCGGGTGAAATACAAAATTTATTTAGGGCGTCACCCATGCCCATTGATATAAAGTAATGTTTCGTTGCTTCAAAGTAATGATGATATTCGAGGTTATGGTGGCGATAACAATGTTGATGTTGCTGTCAATGATGCGTTTGATGATGTTGACGACGACAATGATGAAATGAATGAATGAATGGATATGAAGCGATATGAAATGAGTACTCACGTCTAAAACATTAAAAAAAAAACATAAACATTTTTGTACGTCTTGACGTTGTTCGTTTTTTTAGTTTCAACCATCAGATGGATTTTCACTTTTTACGAGTTTTGTTTTATTTTTTTGCTTATTTTTGAACAACAGGAAAAAAATGATGCACAAAATTTTGCAATTGTTTACTTGAAAAAAAAAAAAAACAAAAAACTCTGCTCTGAGTGATTATTAAAAGGCAGCAGCGTTACAATTGAAGTCTTTAAGCAGTTCAACCACAGACCCTCAGACCAGCAGCAAAGTCAGCAGCCAGTAACGGAAAAAAGGCCAGAAGCCAAATAAGAAAGTTGTTTTTGTTTTGTTTGTTCGTTTGTTTGTTTGTTTGTTATTTTGGGCAAAATGAAATGATATTTGCCCTTAAAAACAGTTACAGACAGACAAACAGACCACCGTTTATTTGATGATGGATCTACCGAATTACAAACACAAAAAAGTGAAAATTGTGTACTTTTCTGTTCTGCTATTTAACCAGCATATTGACACAATTGTTAAATAAATTTTACGAAAAATTTAAAAAAAAAAACACAAAAAAAACAAAGAAAAAAAGAAAAATATTTAATTCGTTATTCGCTGTTTTAAGCTTACGAAACAGAAAATACAAATTTAAATATGTTTGCAAATAAATGTTTGTATGTCGTCGGCTTAAATTCTTTTTTTCTCCGTAAGGCACGTATTGAACAAATTCGATTCGAAAAAGTTCCATTTCAATTCAATTTCTGAAACTAAAATTTCTAAAATTTTTTTCATTACGTTACATCATCATAGTAAGGTTTTTACAGTTCGGTTTGTGTCTTTTTTACTTTCGTTTCGTTCTAAAAAAAAACGAAAGAAAAACAAAGAATAACTTACTTACATATGTATATCAAGGGAAATAGTGAAAATTGTAATCCTGGTTAGAAACGTTAGCGTATTTGCTTCATACCCAAGTAAATTTTTTTAAACATCTCTGTTAGATGGCAGGCAACCAACTAACCATGGATTTGGTACCCTCTAAACAGAAGTTTTTCCGTTGTGGTATCATAAATCCTCATTCAGAAATAAAGAAGCCAGTGGGGGGAGAGGGCAAAGAAGTGTTGATCTACTAACAGCTGATGAAGACAAAAGGAAGAAAAAAACCGTCCCGTCTATTTGCAGCCAGCGACGTTCAGAGACTACGCAGTTCTAGTAGGGATTATACGCACCATGCATGTATTCTAAGCTTTCGCACAGAGCTGGGCATTCATACAGCGGATGAGCCACTGATACATATTACGATCAATGCTCAAAGCTGACTATCAAAAATTGGTACATATTTTTTTCACAGATTAATCAGAGTGTTGGTCTCTCATCAATCATAGGATGCCTCGAAATGGAGGAAGTAGATGTTCCTTTCCATTTACATTCCGCACTCCTCCGAAACGACAATCGTCTGATGACCTGCATGGTGTGATAAAGCTGTACTCTCTCGAGCCAATACATCAGTCACCTCGATTCCCTCGATATCATAGTGTCCAGGAAACAAAAGTAGAATAACACAACCATTTATAGGTACCCCCATACACCTCGACCAGCCTTGATATCGTCACTTTCGATGTCATGACCTGTTTTACCACCTGGTTGTCAATTAAGAGCTTGATGTTCTTGCTGAAGCTTAGTCTCAGATGTTATATATGTATCTTATGTCACATTTTTTTACAATAAATGCGATTATTCATTACCAAAACAATTTATAAAATTTAAAAAGTAACCCAGCAAAATTTTTAATAAAATTCTGTATTAAGTTCGATATACTTTCTTGATCAAAAAGTTTCCGAAATAACCCTCGTGTGGCGATCCAATAGTTCCAATTTGAGTTTTTTTTCTTTTTTTGTTTGTTAGGTTCGTACATTTGTTGTTGATATTCCCGCTAAATCTTAGCGTCACTGCTTGACATTTGCAAAAGCTACGTAGCCAAGAATACATTTATCTCTATATGTCTAGGCGATCTTTTTAAATTTTTACCGTGTTGAGATCGCAAAAAACAAGATTTGCAAGGCTGAATTCAATCTCACATTCATCAAAAGAATCATCACTGGAGACGAGACGTGAGTTTATGAGTACGACATGCAATCCAGACATTAGACAAGCGAATAGCGTTTACCAAATGAGCCCAGACCAAAAAACCATGTCGTTTTCAGTCGCAAAAAAGAGCATTGCTCACGGTTTTCATGGATTACAACGTTGTAGTGCATTATGCATTTTTGCCAGAAGACAGACAGTAAACAAAGAGTGTTATTTGGGCATTATGAGATGAGACGTTTGCGTGAAGTAATTCACCGAAAAAGACCAGAATTGTGGGCAGAAAACTCATGGAATTTGCACCATGATAACGCATCGTCGCACAGTGCCATCATTATTCGAAATTTTTTGACGAAAACTTCAACAAATACCACCCAACAGCCACCAAATTCATCTGATTGGGCTCCTTGTGACTTTTTTCTGTTCAATCGAGTTAAAAAACCATTACGGGGAACGCGTTTCAGCAGCCGAGAAGAAAATAAAATCGCAGTAAGCACTGATGTATATACCGGGGAACGCGTTTCAGCAACCGAGAAGAAAATAAAATCGCAGTAAGCACTGATGAATATACCGAAAACCGAATATAAAAAATGCAAATCTCAAGCTGTGACACTAAGATTTAGTGGGTAGATCAACAACAGATGTACCAATTTAACAAAAAAAAAAGTTTAAATCGGAACGATGGGACCGCCACACGGGGGTTATTCCGGCAACTTTTTGATCAAGGTAGTATTTAGTACAGCACTTGTTCTTTGACTTTATTGACTGATAATATCGCAAAAGAACTCAGTGTTAGAAAAAAAGTCATAAGCTTGTCAGACTCATATAGTACCGATTTAATCATTTAGTGAAATAGGTTCGTACGAGAAGAACTAGTTATATACATGGAGATACATTGTTGTCAAGAAATGTCTAGTAAATGAATGAAATACATTTTGAAATAATTGAGATGATTTTTCCGTCACATTCCTAGAACTTTGTTAACCTATTTTGATTGATGTTACGTGTGGTATAGTTAGCTTTTTTGTTTTTGTTATATTTAATTCGTATATCATTCACTTTCCACTTTCCGGTTAAGGGTTAACTTATAAATTAAAACTCTAGCCGAGTATTCCACTGAATGCATGCTGATGTTGATCGTTAGAATATTAAAAACAAAACCGATAACAACAACAAATAATTATTTGCATGCAAATAAATTGTGACTTTGTTTTTGTTGTAGTTCTAATAATAATTGCTGTTGTTGCTTTTTTTTCGTTATTCTAACTTACAAACTATCCAACGATTGCTATTGCTGCTTTGGCCGTTGCTGCCACTCTTATTTACTTTTTCTATTCTATTCCATTGTTCGTGCATATCACATTAATACCGGGCATATAGAGATGATATTCACAGACAAATAGACAGAAAAAAAAACACA
Source organism: Wohlfahrtia magnifica (assembly GCA_023159175.1). NCBI lineage: Eukaryota > Metazoa > Arthropoda > Insecta > Diptera > Sarcophagidae > Wohlfahrtia > Wohlfahrtia magnifica. The sequence continues at coordinate 2,346,194 of JAKWBJ010000537.1, forward strand.
TTCATTCATCCTAACAACCAACTAACTATTCCATCAAATACTAAGTGTTTGTAACAGTGTGAATACATTATCATCATCAGCAATATCAACATCATCATCATTGGTATATTGTATTAAAACTATAATTAATTTGACCATGAAATTTGAAAAAAAACACACATTATTGTGTACGAGTCTAAACATGTAAAAAGATATCAAATAAAAAATAAACTCGTATATAAAGAATGATCTTATGAGTTGTAACGAACCCTTCCCACTAGCCCACACACACAAACACACACTATATTTCTCAAAGTATACCGTTTGTGTTCTTCTTCTTTTGTTTGTTTTCTAAATAATTCTTTTGGAGGGCATTTCTTTTAAGAATATCAAAGATGTTGTAATTTTTTAGTAAGAACATGTAAATTTTTCTATTGATTACACTCGTTATTCTATTTGAAATTTGTTTCTTTTTATAAAGTTTCCTTTAATAGATAAACAAAACAAGGCGTTTGTAACAATAATTAACTGCTAATCAAATTATAAAAAATATTTAAAAATATTCCATTTTTATATTGGTACACGGTAGCGGAAGATTCAGTGATATAAGTGGGTTGACTTAATACTTTGAATTATTTTTGAATTCTTCCGCTTTTGAAAAACCAATATTCGATTATAACAAATAGCAACCATACTTATCTACAATAACAACAAAAAAATTATAATTTTTGAAAATAAAATAAGCAGTATTAGGCGTAGTTTGTTATTATTTTTTTATGTAAAAAGTTAGTAATAAACTTCGAAGACTCTACTGTTAGAGAAAAGAAGCTTATTATTTATGATAAACTTACAGAATCAATCACGAAGTGACAAAGGGTCGTTTGCTAAAGATTTAATATATAATGTTATATGTACATATTAGGGTGCATCTTATTTAAAAAAAAAAAATGCAAAATTAAACTTTAACTCCCCTCAGAAATGTTCTCCGTAGCCGAAAAAATGCGTAGCGGAAAATTTTAGGCATGCAGCTTTTATTATGCACACCTTTATTTGAAGACCGCGGTTGTTCTTGCTGATGTTTGAAGAAATATTGAGATAAGTAATATATATTTTTATGTAAATGTAAGTAAATTACAGAAAACCTCTTTTCCTAAATGAAATACTCTTAGAAATGAACGTTATTATTAGTTTTTTATAAAATTTGTTGCTTCTGTTTTGCACAATATTGTATATATTGTATATAACATATATAGTATCTATCGGGTCCGCCATCTAATGTTTTTTAGCTCATGTCTGATTTGACAGATAATTAGTTTTATCCTTCCGCTAAACGAATGCGGTTGTGTATACGCTTGAACAACGCTGGGAAATATTGCGATATTACTTTGAAAATCATGGTAATGTTGCAGAATGTGTGCGATGTGTTCAGATGAAGTTCATTTTGATCTTAGCGGGTATGTAAGCAAGAAAAATAGTCGCACTTGGGGCACAGAAAACCCGCACGCATACATTGAAAAGCCGATACACCCGAGACGAGTCACTGTTTGGTGCAGATTTCCTTCCGCTGAATGAATACGGTTGTGTATACGCTTGAACAACGCTGGGAAATATTGCGACATTACTGTGAAAATCATGGTAATGTTGCAGAATGTGTGAGATGTGTTTAGATGAAGCTAATTTTGATCTTGGCGGGTATGTAAACAAGCAAAATAGTTGCATTTGTGGCACAGACAACCCGCACGCATACATTGAAAAGCCGATACACCCGAGACGAGTCACTGTTTGGTGCAGATTTCCTTCCGCTGAATGAATACGGTTGTGTATACGCTTGAACAACGCTGGGAAATATTGCGACATTACTGTGAAAATCATGGTAATGTTGCTGAATGTGTGAGATGTGTTTAGATGAAGCTAATTTTGATCTTGGCGGGTATGTAAACAAGCAAAATAGTTGCATTTGTGGCACAGACAACCCGCACGCATACATTGAAAAGCCGATACACCCGAGACGAGTCACTGTTTGGTGCAGATTTCCTTCCGCTGAATGAATACGGTTGTGTATACGCTTGAACAACGCTGGGAAATATTGCGACATTACTGTGAAAATCATGGTAATGTTGCAGAATGTGTGAGATGTGTTTAGATGAAGGTAATTTTGATCTTGGCGGGTATGTAAACAAGCAAAATAGTTGCATTTGTGGCACAGACAACCCGCACGCATACATTGAAAAGCCGATACACCCGAGACGAGTCACTGTTTGGTGCAGATTTCCTTCCGCTGAATGAATACGGTTGTGTATACGCTTGAACAACGCTGGGAAATATTGCGACATTACTGTGAAAATCATGGTAATGTTGCAGAATGTGTGAGATGTGTTTAGATGAAGGTAATTTTGTTCTTGACGGGTATGTAAACAAGCAGAATTGTCGCATTTGGGCACAGAAAATCCGCACGTATACATTGAAAAGCCGATACACCCTAAACGAGTTACTGTTTGGTGCAGATTTCCTTCCGCTGAATGAATACGGTTGTGTATACGCTTGAACAACGCTGGGAAATATTGCGACATTACTGTGAAAATCATAGTAATGTTGCAGAATGTGTGAGATGTGTTCAGATGAAGCTAATTTTGTTCTTGGCGGGTATGTAAACAAGCAAAATTGTCGCATTTGGGCACAGAAAACTCGCACGCATACGCACTGGTCCAGAGGCATAATTGGGCCATTTGTCTTCGAAAATAAGCAAGGAGTGGCCCTTACAGTCAGTGGCGATCGTTATCGGGCCATGTTGAACGAATTTTTGGTCACAAAAATTGAAGAGGAGGATATTAGCAACATTTGGTTTCAACAGGACGGCGCTACGTGCCACACAGCTGAAGCTACACTCGATATTTTGCGCCCTGTTTTGAAGATTGCATTGTCAGCCACAGAGCTGATGTCGTTTGGCCACCTCGGAGCTGCGATTTGACACCGTTGGACTATTATTTGTGGAGTGCCGTCAAAGATAAGTGTTACGCCAACAAGCCAGAGACAATTGACGCTTTAAAGGACAATATTCGTGAAGCCATTGGTGAAATACAGCTGCACACAATCGATAATGTGCTTAAGAATTGTACCGATCGTATAGGCTACTGCATGGCCAGCCAAGGCAGTCATTTGAATGAAATTATTTTCCATTATTAACCGGAAGGATTGCACTTTCAAATAAAAAAAGAAATTTGAGAAAATATTCAGTAGTTTTTTTTTTATAGCATTTTCAAAAAAAAAAAAAAAATATTTGGCGGACCCTTTATATATGTACATACATTTTTAAAATTTATTGGTAACCCATGTCAATTACGTTCCCGTTTGATTATAACCGACCGTTGCCTCAAAATAGACCACAAGTGGCTGTTGGATATAGTCATCGACCAATAAATCTGTTTAATTTTGAGCAGACATTTGTTCACGAATAAATGTCGCTGATCGCCCCATTTGAAAACCCGTAATGTTACCTTCACGTACGTACGTGTTGTATAGGCTTAACTTTGTTTTTCACGAAATTATGGAAACTTTGACGACTTTATTTATGTGGCCTTGAAAGTTATTCTTCGAGCCGACAGTCTTGTTAATTCAACTGCCCAAGGATTATGTTCCAAGTAGCTTGGCTGGTGAAAGCTCTATATATTGTTAACGTTCATACAAATATCGTCGGCAGCCCCCATGAAATTTCCTTCTCCTTGTTTTTGCTTGTAGCTTGACTTGACAAAGAACATAGTTAAAGAAAAACTGCAATAGCCCTAACGACCTTATGGCTTTTTTGTCTTTTAGAAGTATGCGCCATGATGCGTATACATAGTACCCTTGAAAGAGATATAAGATTTTGACGAACACTACTACCTGATCGATACAAAACTTGTTAGGTCGAAAACCAGCTTGTTAATTTCTTAGCCTGAGTAAGATCGCATAAAATAGTCAACGATTTAGTATTTGTGCCATCACTTTGTTAATCACTTGTGCTCGCTTTTCTTTGCTACATTGACTATCAATCCACCTGCATTGTCAGCCGATAGCACTTCGTTCTGCCAGTAAACTCTATTCTTAGGAGACAATAGCTGCGTTGATGATAGAGAGCCAGTCAACAACAACGCTAAAGACATATTGTCAAGGTTCGGAGATTTATGCCTCTGTTGTCTGTCCGAGCCGAATGGGCTTAGCTTCAGAAGACCAAACTGAATTAAGTTGAGTTAAGAACGGCAATAGGAGTATTAAAGCGTTTGCACTTACACTTGTCCGCTACGTCATGACATTCATTGAAAATGTGGTGATTCTCAGTGTGTGCATAGCAAGTGCAAAATGATCGTTCTTGTGTGACTGCAGGAGAGCATAAGTCCGTAAAATTCCTGCCATTGCTTGAGTGGTTGCTCCTTTGATATTTGGCATTGGTGATTAGATTTTACTAGTCTCTTTGTAGCGCAACCAAGATCTCAACTTCCGTGAGTTCCCGCAGCTACTTTCGTTTCTTTTGCGCAATAGTCATTGTTTGGCTATTTGAATGCTTCTGTTACTCGATATTGCGACATGACAGCACAGATCTCGATTGGACTAAGACGGTGCACAATGCATTCGATTTGATCACGATTAATAAAAATGTCGAAAAAGCAGTGCGGATGCGCCCTTACAGCGGTGATGGCTGTTTGCTTGATGTATTATTATTTAGTTATTTCTGAAACATAAGGAAGTATGGTTGTAATTTGAGAGTCTCTCAATCATGTCACTGTACACTGTATTTTTCCACTTGTTTCTTCTTTACTTCTCTTTGTTTACTTTTTGCCTAAGCGTGTGAGTACGTACGTGTGAAAACAAAAGAGAAGAAGAGCCATTTGCCTGTCGATGTTTTAGTGCTTTTTAGAAGATTGGAAAAATAGTTGATTGGTACCTGACAGCTTAATTTAGGAGTCAAATCTCGTTTTATTATTGATAAAAGTCCTACGATCACGATGAAAAAATAATTGTTCGTTAATAGACGCTACGTGTATATTACCGAACCTTTAATTGGTTGTTGGTTATAAGATCACTTTAATCGTTTTTAAAAAAAATATTTTTTTTTTATTCGTGAACTGACGATTTTGTCAACGTCTGCAAAAGAGCGTAGAAGTTTAAGTTTAATTTTTATTTCCGCCGAGAAGGTATACTACTTTGTTTTGCCGCCATTTTGGTAGACATTAGTCTTGACTCTTCATATTTGGTGGTCGTGAAGTAGAGACGTGGCAAATTCGTTATGGAAAAATATTCAGTAAACCAATGTTAATCGTTAAAACATTTTATCAAAATCAATAATCGATTATTGGGACGATGAAAAAGTTACGTGAAATTTTTGGGAAAAACAACGTGCCAATAAGACGCACTATTTATCGTGTAGTGAATGATTTCGAAGAAAGATGGACTGTAGCTGATAGGCTCAAGCATGGACCACAACGTACTGCAAGATCGGCTGAAAACATTACTGCTGTTCAAAGCAATCCATCAACCTCAATTCGATGCCATGCTTAGGAGCTTGGTCTTCAAAGAAAAACTTTGGTCACAATTTTGCACAAAGATTTGCATTTGTTGCCATTTAAGATTCAGTTGACACAAGAGCTTTTTCTAGAAGATCATTTACGCCGCCGTACATATGCCAATAGGATGTTACAGCTTGCGCATGACAACCCCGATTTTCGTGAAAAAATCATAATGAGTGACGAGGCACATTTTCATTTAAATGGTTATGTGAATAAATAGAATAGTCGGTTTTGGGCAATGGAAAACCCTCAAATTATTCATCAGTTACCTTTGAACCCATTAAAAAATTTTATCAGGACCTTACTTCTTTGAAACTGAAAACGGCGTAACAGTAACTGTCACTGGGGAGCGATATCGTGATATGATTGAAAACTTTTTAACGCCACAACTGCATGTTTTGGGCTTGACTAACATGTGGTTTCAACAAGATGATGCCACATCGCATACAGCCAGGATTACAATGGAATTACTGCGAGAGCTCTTTTCACAACAAATTATTTCAAGGAATGGTGATGTTGATTGGCTTCCACGGTCGCTTGATTTGACTGCTCCGGACTTCTGTATGTGGGGATATCTGAAAAGCTGGAGCAATTAAAACAAAATTTTCGTGATGAAATTAATGAAATACCGCGTGAAATGTGTGAGAATGTAATGGAAAATGTGCTCAAATGGGCTCGCATTTGTGAGGCTAACAGAGGTGGGAATTTATCTGATATTGTATTCCATACATAATTGCCGACATTAAATAAAACATTAAACAATATAAGATCCATTCTCTTTCATATAATCAAAAATTATAAACAAACAAAGTTGTATACCTTCCCGGCGGACACCCCGTATATTGCTATACTTGCCGTATAGCAATAATAATAGCACTTACTCAAGTTCAAGGTCTTCAATTATTATTTTCGCTAGGGCAAGTGCATAATTTTGCCCAAAATATAAATAAGAGACAGTGATAATTAAACTTTGTTCATGGTTCGCTCTATGATCAGTGGAGTATAGAAAGAGCCGAAAAAAAGTATTTGATTTTTTTTAAATATTTTTTTTTTTTGCATTTAGAATCGGTCATATGATGCAAGTAATTATGGTAATGAAATGGAATTAAAATGAGAAAAAAAGACTTCAGTAATTTTAATTAATTATAAGCATTATAACACATTTAATACTTTATTCATTCATTTATTTCATTCATTCCATTTTCGCTTCAAGAATGATTATGATGATTATGACTATTTTTGTTCTTTTTTGTTTTTTGTTTTTTGTTTTTTGTGTGTTTGTTTGATTGTTTGTTTATTTGTTTTTTCTTTAACACACAAATTAAAATTTTATACTTTTTTAATGATATTTGACTTTTATTTTTATATTTTTATTACGACGAGTATTTTTTAAATTAATAGCTAAACAAATAGCAACAACAACAACAACAACAAAATAAGTAACAAACAAATATCCAACAACGAATGAATGTATCGACGACCCACCGACCAGATACAATTTGTTGCTGATTTTTAGTTTTTTTCATTTTGTTTTGTAATTTTTTTGTTGTACTTGTTGTGTTGCTGCAATTATTTATTAACTTCTCTGTTGATGCAAGTTCAAGGTTGCAATTGTTTTTTTTTTTTTTAAATACTCAGTATGTTGATGATATTTATTAAGAAAGAAAAAAAACACATACATTTAGAATGAACTACAACAAAAACAACAATAATAATAATAATAATAATAATATAGTAATAGCAACTACAATAATTATAACGATATTAAAACATTGACTTTGATATTTGCTTAAATATAAATTAAAAATCAACACGCATTTGAGGTACAAATAAAATTAAAAGTACTTTTTTCAAAATTAAAAGTTGGCTTTTGTACTGTGTATTGGCTTAACCATTAAGGCCTTTGGTTTATACTCAAAAGCAATATATTTTGTTTTTAATAAAATTTCTTTTACAAGAGACTTCTTTTCTTTTCACAATAAAAGCAACCAAGATGACCGAAAAACTAGCATTGGGCTAAAGAATGATGAGACCTCAGTTTCAGTTTCAGTTTCAGTCTCTTTTTTCTTTTTATTTCTGTTGCTTTTGAAATACAAATTTTAAGAAAAACAACACAGAAGTCAAAGCAATTAATTTCGCTTTTATTTCATTTTAATTTTTATCTCTTTTTGTTGTGCCAATGGAAAAAAAAGAATTACACTTTGTTTTATGTCTTATGTTGTTGTTGTTGTTTTTTTTTATTCAAAAGTATTTTGTCATGTGACATCAAAGGGTTAATGCAGTTTAAGTTCAATGTTGTTGAAATAATTAAAAGAAAAGACACAAAAATCATTAAATTGCTTTTTTTTAGTTATAAAAGCGAAAAAGTACTTTGACTAATTTGAGTAGTACTTCTGTGAATGACTCCAAAAAGAGGTGCACAAAACTTAATTCATAACCTTTTTGTTTTTTTAATTAATTAATTAATTAACAGCATTAAGAAAAATATATATTTGCACTCAGTATATGCTTAAAATTAATATTAAATAATACAAAAAGTACAAGTATAAAGCAAAAGTGGACAGATTGTTAAAGTATGTATTCTTCATATTGGAAAAAACCTTGCACTATGCAATTGAAATGGATCTCGCCGAGATTATAGACAGCAAATATAATATCCCTTGTATTCCGCCTTTTTTATTATTAATTACTTCGAAATCCTTTTAACTTCATTTCTTCAAATTACTACGTACTACGTATTTTCGAAAAAGAACGCAAGGATATATGCTCTTAAAAACCTCAGTGAAATCATCAGAGTATTACTTTTTTGTTCGAGCAAACAACTTTGGTTTAAGCGACTAATGTGGATTAGGCTGGAACACATGGGAATTATGGTTTGTCATAAAAATCTTCACCTTCGTTTGATTTTAATATTTATGGCTTAACCGGTAATAAAAATGAAGTATACATACATATATAGGTGGTAATGAACGATGTTAATTGTGAGTCACACCTTAACGTCAAGTTTTTTGCCCAACTTAATTTGACATGTCTTTGTTTCAATGTTTGGCAAATTCGATCATAATTCGTACACAATTGAGGAGCGCGTTAATATTGTTAAGGCCTTTTACTACAATAGGCGTTCTAAACAAAATGCATTTCGTGCACTTCGTCTTCGTTTGTCATCCTAATCGACCAAATATGGAAACACAGGAGTGACTGTTTGGTGCGGCTTATAGGCTGGTGGCGTCATTGAGCTGTATTTCTCTGAAAATTAGATCGGCCAAGCAGTTACCGTAATTGCAATGCTCTTCTTGTGGCCAGAAATTGAGGACATGAACCTGGCCGATATGTAATGCCAACAGGATGGTGCCACTTCCCACACAGCCAACGAAACAGTGGCTCTTAAGCGCTAAAAATTCAATGGCCGTGTTATCTCATGTCGTGGCCGCCAGGATCATGTATTTTGACATCGTTGGACTTCTTTCTTTGGGGGATATTTAAAATAAAAAGTGTACGTCAATAAGCGAAGAACAATTCTAGACAGAGTCATTGAAAATGTGTACCGACTGATAGAGGTATACCACCGAAGCCGAGGCGAGTAGTTGGCCGATATTCTGTTGCACACATAATCGTCATAGATCCTTCTATTATAATAAAAAATATTAAGATAATTCTCTGAAAACTATTTGTTTTGTTTACAATTAACATCGCGCGTTTTGGTTAGACCACCCTATACATGAGTTTTTTTTTGTTGTACAATAAGAATGTATTGCAAAATGTGAATCGTGCTAGGCAGAGGTCGTGTTAAAAGAAGCACGCGCTAAGCGGCTTCTACTTGTATATGTATATTATAAAAAATAACTAATTCTTTTAAATATCTGTAAATTTGTTCATCTTAAGTTTATCTATTTGTCTGTGTATTTATTTGTACTTGCAGTCATGCCCAAAATCGATTGTAAGTGTACTCGTCGTATACGAGTACATGTATGTCATCAAAATCATTGATGCGTTTGAAACTGAACAAAAGTAAATAGAAAAAAAAAATATAGACGAAAATAGACAATAACACACAAAAAAGTAACAAAGTTTTTAACAAAAAAAAAAAAAAAAAAAAACAAAAAAATGTCAGAAAAAAGCTTAAACAGGAAATGCTAAATTTTTGTTCTTTTAAACTATTTTTGTTGTGTTATTGTGTGTGTCTGAGGCTTTTTTTATGGTTTATCATGATCTAAGTTTTCAATGATCGTTTTTTGTTGCTTTATTGTCTTTTCCTTTGGGTATGTTTAACGATGAGTCTTATTTGTTCCAATATCGCGTCATCGGCGTCATCATTGTCACCCAGTTCAGTTCAGTTCTTTTTCTTTTTTTTTTGTTTCAACATATTTTTCATTGATAATCAATTGACGTGAATGTATGTATGTCTGTCTGTTTGTCTGTCTGTCTATCGATATATCTTAATGTGTGTTAATAAATAAGTGTATGTATGTTTGTATGCCTTTTGACTGTTGGTTCGGCCGACATTTGAAATTAATGTCGTCCTCTTTTATTCTTGTCGTTTTGTTTGCACTCTTTTTAGGTTTTTTTTTTGTTTTTTTTTTTGGGTTCAGCTTATATGAATGGCTTTGTCGTCCGCTTCATCTATTGGTGTTGTTCGATAATTCCAATTATTAAACTATAGAGCTGGTGTTGTGGTGTTAGAGGAGAAGCTGGTACCTCTTCATAGAATTTGTCTTTACTTTGTTTTTAATCATCTTTTTTGTTTTTGTGTTATTTTGAGTGTCTTTTGTTCATTTAGTGGCCTTTTTGTCAATTCGTTTAACAAAATGTATGTACGAGTATGTGTGATGGACGCCTTCCTCTTCACCTTATGCCGTCGTATTTATCGAGAGCAAATTTTTGAAAATGAACAAAAGCGATAATTTCGTTATTGATTTTATCAGTCATAGACACATAATGAAGCACAAATGTAAAATCCATTTAAGTGTGGGTGTGTCAACTTTTCAGTTAATTATGATGATCCCAACGTACTCGTATGTCTTTGCTAAGCAAAAGAGTTGGCTAATAATCAATTAGTGCGAAACTATATTACACTTAGAAATGAACAGTAGCAATTGAGTCATGGAATGGTATTCCAAGAAAATGTTTAAATTGCAACCGAATTTAATTTTGAATTAGGTCACGCTTATGTATATTGTATTTTAGTAAGTACTAGTTCATGATGTTATATTATTAATTATTACATAGCTTGAGGATTAGCTTAGAGCATATTAAACTAAGGATTGCTATGTTATAGTTAACAAAGTAGATAAGACTCGTTGGTAGAGAAAAATGAAGGATCTCGTTGTTCATCGTTATCACAATGCTTAATATCATATTTTAGAACTAAAATTAAAATGATACTATATAGCTGTCCATTGCTGTATTTTGTGGGTTTTTACAGGAAATGAGTAAAAATATATTTCATACATTATCGTTATTGTTTTAAAACATTGGTAATACAAGCCGTGTTTATTCTTCACATAAATACCAGTATCTGTACTCATACTTATCTATAAATATGAAAGTAAAGGGTGTATTTTAACATCGAAGCTTGTGCTTTTAACACTTGGCTCCTACTACTAGATAAGTCTCACGGAGTCAACGAAAGGGACATGTTTTTTGGCTTTCAAAATCGTGTGATTCAAAGCCTCTGGGATATTTTCCTTGGGCATACAGTAAGTTCTTGTGTTAGGCACATAACGCAGCAACTATTGAACAACTGGAGATCATTAATCAGATACTTTTATATAATTTGTGAAATATGAAGTGCAAATTTAATTTAAATTAAAGCTCGTACGCTCTTATAAAAACACCCTTTATTTGCATCTGTATAAATTTGTGCAAAAAAATAAATATCAGCTGCCAACAACTGTAGTGATAAACTCTTTAACTGCTGCTTAGATTTCTCATACAATTTATTTATATTTTTTTTCTCTTTTTTTTATTAAAAATTTTTTTCGTAAAGTGGGAAAACATTATTATCTCTGTAGGTCAAGATAAGATTACAAACGATTCACCAAATAAAAGACAAAACAATTTCGACGACTTGAGGAAAGAATGCCCGTAAAGTAGCAAAACCAACTATTTCCACAGACTAAATAAAATAAAATTTACAAACAAAAACAACAAAAAATAATGCGAAACTGGTGTCGACAACTTGAGTTTCATCAAGTTTGCAATGTTACACCACTTCTTTATAAGCATTTTGCAAAGTAAACAATAAATGGAAAGATAAAGGAACAAACGACACTCTATACTTAAGTGAAGTAAAGGCAGGTAAATTGTAAAACATTAGGGAGTACACACAAGGACCAATATATACAATTTGTTTATCTTATAATTATTAGTTTTTATTAAAAAAAATAAATGAATAAAAATTCACAAATGTTAACAGGTGGTTTGATTCATAAACTTTTTGAAATGATATGTCATTTCCTTTTTATCATTTATTTGGTATATTATACAGTCGGCTGGAGAGGGGGAATGATATGTTTAAATCTCACACTTTCTTGTAATTCAATTAAAGTAATATTCTTACAAAGCTAACAAACACCATTTTTGTCATTTCTAGTCCAATTCAGTTCTATATGACGAATAGAAGAATCAAGCAATAATTCAATTTTAGCCATTATTTTCTAAGTTTTTTTTTCCTTTTCTATTACTATACTTTTTTCTATATTTTTCTAACACATCAAAGTAAAATAAACTAAATTAAATTGTTAAATTGTTGTTGTTGATGTTGTTGTTGCTGTAGTTTATTTTTTTTTTTTTTTTTGTTGATGACGATGAAAAACTTAATTGACTGGTTGACTTGACTTGATAAATGAACTGACCGAATAATAATGATGATAATGTGTAATAAGAGAACAAATGTTTCACATGGATATGAAAATATTTGTAAGATACCATTATAGAAGAGCTTTAAAATTTTTTTTATTCTTGTGGTTATCAAAAGAAATACACCAGAAACATTAGAAAAGCATAGACACATACTTACACACAAAAATCTTTATTATTGTCCACTTAAAAGTTAAATTTTTACAAACGACAACGTAACACAAGAAAAAAGCGAGTGTCGGAATTCAAGAGAACGCCAGCATCACCATCATTAACATCATCAACATCATCACCAATACAATCGCCACTCAAGAAATAATTCTAATGCTAATGTTCGAAAATGTAATGGTAATGGACTTAAATTGAATAAATGAAAACAAACTAACTGAACTGAACTGAACTGAACTGAACTCAACGAATATCCCATCGACGACCACCAAGTGCTGGCAGTCACAAAAGAAGACATCAAATGACAGAAGTTTTGCAAAAAGACAAGAAATGAACACAAAACCAAATAGATCATCTAAGTGACCATAAAGGAATAAGAAAAAAAGTGTAACTATAACGGTGGCAAGCAAAAGGAAGTCAAATCAATTTTTAAATAATAAAAAACGAAACAAAGGCAGTATCAAGAAAAGGGTCGGTTTGCAGGAGCCGTCGAATTTTAATTTGAAATAAAAAATATAAATAAATTGGATTCTATTAGCGGTGATACCACATGTTGCAAATAATTTTTGATAAGCCACTGACAGTTATTGTTTCAATTTTCGTCCGTGTTTCAAGTACTTTTAATATTATTTCATCAATGGCGAAAGTTATGTGGACCTCCAGAGTGCCACAGTAGGCTAGTGTACTAGCCTGGTCTGTTACATATAGGGTTGCCAGATGGCCTTGATTTCGCTTCACTTACAAGAATTTTTATAGAAAAAAAGATATGTTTTGTCAAGAGTTTTTAAAACAAAGTTACTTTTACACAAGACTTTGTCAAAGGCTATTAAACATTTTGGTTTTTGGGATCAGGCCATTATTCCATCGGTGTAGAGCTTCTAAGTTTGCTGAGCAAAACTGATCTAATTTCTTTTTGCAGCCATCTACAGAATCGAAACAAATGACAATTTGAAATCTTCCAAGGCAATTTCTCTCAATTTCTGCTGGATCATCAAAGTTGTGTGTAGTGTAGCGTTGCCATAATAAGACACAACACGATTTCTGTTGATCAATTCTGGCCGTTTTAATTGAATTGTTTGCCTCAATTTTGTTAATTGTTGATCGTAGAGATCATAACGAATCATTTGACCAGGTTGTAAAATCTCATAATGAGCAATAATTTGCCTCCAATCAAACTAGATCTTTCTTGGTATCAATCCTGGGCTTCGTCATCGTCTGCGAAACTTCTACTTGGTTCGTCCATTATCTTTTCACTTTTCATCGCCAGAAATTATTAGGGCTTATCAAGTTGCAGTGTTGCCTGATGCAACTAACGTTACCAGATATATTGCATTTTAGAGCCATTTACCTACAATTTTCAGTCGATGTTTATCGAAAACCAAGATTTTTTTTTCAAAATCAAGATATTTTTCTATAGATGTCAAGAATTTTGCAATGTTAAATCTGGCAACACTAATTACACTACACTGAGCATATGGTGTAAGGTACTTGGCTTGTAATAACTAAAATATAATTTTTTATTGCATTGTCGATCTCCAATTGCAACAAGCTGTTGACGTTTCCACATCATTTAGACAATTTTTATTGATGGAATTGACTCTCATATAGTGGACTTTTACAGATTTGCTTTTTAGCTTAACCGAAAATAAGCCTCAACATTGATCATCTGTAAGAAAATATTGTTTTCTGGCAATTTGCTAAGTTATTACTGAAAATAAATTTTAAAACAAGTTATGGTTTCCAGTTTGAAATAAAATAAAAAATGGCAATCCAGATGGGCTTTTTGTACGCAAAACTCAGGCAAAAACGTGTAATAATACAATAGAATATTGCCAAAATTGTAAACTCCCCTGATCAAGAAATTAAATTTAAAAAAAGCGTTTTCTTGTTTTATAACCACTTTTATGGTTTAAAGCCTTACGAGTCCTTAGAGTAGCAGCAACAATCAATTTTGGTCGTATTATTTTGGCCTTTACTGTACATATAAAAATTTATGAGTTTTTTTTTGTGTAGCCGTGTATCAGCTTTTTTCTTTTTTTTTTGCTTTTATTGTTCGTTATTTGCAAAGTGTTGATAGTGAGTGTTACAGCCAACACATCAAGTAAATTTATGCTGAATGAAGATGTTTTTCATTTCATTTCAGATCGGATCGTTTGTGTCGTCTTTTCATCTTATTTTTAGCTGCTTCTACTGATGTTGCTGCTGTTCTTGTAGATCTTCCCGTTCTTGTGATTATTGTTGTTATTGTTGTTATTGTTGTTATTGTTGTTGTTGTTGCTGCTGTCATGGCTATTGTTTTTTTTGGTGTTTAGTTCTATCGACAAGCTTAGGCTGCTGTTGATCATTGTTCTCGCTGCTGGTCTGAAAAGTAGAAAACGAAGACTCTTTTTTACGAAATAATTTGAGTTTTTATTCGTTTAAGTTTTTTAATAAAAGAACAGAAGCAAAACACGCACAAAAGTCATCAAAGTATTGTTGGCTGCTGCCAGCCTGCTTTCAACATTTCCGCATTAAGATGAACTTTTTCTTTTTTGGGAGGGTTTTCAAAATAGACATTTTTGTATCATTGACATGATAGATCGCAAATAAACGAACGTTTATCTATCTTTGTATGTCTTCCTTAGAGAGAGAGAGAGAGAGAGAGAGAGAGAAAGAGAGAGAGAGAGAGGCACTTAAAAGTTTGATTAGCTTTTTATGGTTTGTTTTAATTTCACTTAAAATGTAATCGTACCATTTAAATATTTATTTTGTTTTGTTGTTGTTGATATTTTTTTATAATAAACTCGTGTCAAATGTGACCGACCACAAACAAAAATAAGTATTTATTCTCCAAGACGGGGGGATTAAATACAACAAAATAGAATGACAAGCATATGCTGATAAGATGCTAAGATACGAGCAATACTTATGATTTCATTTCGATTAGTTTTCTGATTGCGTTTAACTGAACATGACAAGTCAATTAAACATGAAATACATGTCCTTTCTTTTTGTTTAAAATTTACTTTAATTTAATAAGCAATTAATTATTTATACAAACATTTTTAACATTAAGTTCTTAATTGGCGTGGTGTTTGCTTATTTATTTGTCTTTAATACTCTTCTGTGTTAATGTTTCTTTAAGTAACTCATAATGAACTGCAATTAATTTCATTTTATTTTTATACAAATTAATCATATTTTTAATCCAAAAAGGCTTTTAAGCGCTTATGTAATAGTGATTCATTCGTTTTAAACAATTTAATTATTTTATCGCTACATTTGTGTTAAAAGATTCCAATTGAAATCTATGATTCACTTTGTCTTATGAGAGTTTACTATATAAAGTAAGACAATCCCTTTATAAAGAATCTTAAGCTTTGGTTTTGCGTTTAAAAAGTTGGGCATAAGACATGATTCTGTAAAGTTTATTAAAAACCAATTGTTTGGCCTGGAAGTGGATATTACTTTAAAATACAGTGTTGGAAGAAATAATAGGGACACATTTAAATTTTCTTAAATTAAAATCTTCTTAAATTTTTATTTGACATTACATTGTAATTGTAAGAAGTTCGCACATACATATAGATGGTAAACTAATCTTTGCTTCTTTGGATCATTTTATGTTGTTCTAGTTATTTGGCATAAATGAAAGTGTCCCAATTATTTCTTCCACTACTGTATATCTGTATATGTATGTGTGCACTTTCCCAACAAGAGATCACAGTTTCAAACTGTATAATAAATACTTATAAGCTCTGGAAATACTCTCTTTTTTTCAATTACAAAGAAAACTACAAATGACACGAAACAAAAGCAAAAAAAAAAATTAAAAGTTCAGCAAACACTTGGAAGAGATTAGGCATTTAGTTTGCTTGTTTGTCTGTGCCTACTGAATAATTACAATAAGTAATAGGAAAAATAAGCAGAGAAATGATACTGTGAAGCAAAAGAAAAACAGAAAACGTCTTAAACTACAAGATGTCCCGTAAAGAGACAATTGCTGACAATAAAACTAAATCCCAAAAACGAATGTAAATGCTTTCAAAACGTACAACCTGCCATAGAGAAAAGGAGAACGGTGACAGAAGAGAAGAGAACATAACAAAATGAGATAGAAAGAAAGATGTTTTGAACTTTAATGAACAAAATTGTTTTCTTTCTTTCATCCAAAAGCCACTAAAATTTTAAACAAATGAACGAAACGAACCAGTGGAACCATCAGTAGTAGAAGGAGATGATGATGTAGATGTTGATGTTGATGCTGTTGCTGAAGCTGATGCTGATGCTGATGACAACTAAAAACGCCATTTAAATGACAAACAAATACAAACTAATTGTAAATGATGGTGTTGAACTAGATAAGCTGTTTATTCTTCTTTTTCTTTAGTTTTTCTTAAAATTTTTTGCTAAACAACTATTGAATAAGACGAAGAATCTCTAGTGCTACTAAAAGAAATAAATTGAAAAGAATTACAAAAATTGTTCATATGCCACATCTTCTTAGGTACTCGCATATAAAATTCAAATTGTTTTGTGGCATAGACGGTAACGAGGGGCGAGTCAATTAGACGGACAAAACCTTATTACAAATACAACACTGATTAGAGAAAAAGTATAAGAATAAGAACAACAATCATCCTCAACATACAATAATAAGAGGATGAGACCGACAACTACGATAGCAATGACGATTATGATGATGATGAAATACAAATGATTTGAAATGTCTGCCTGCGTAAGATTAAAAAAGATTCTTTGTGATGATGATGATGGTCTTGTTTTTCTAAAATAAACCAACTACGAATACAAAAAGTACATAACTAAAGCAGAGTAGAAAAGCAAAGTAGAAAAATAAGAAATTCATTCTAAAGATTATTTAAATTTTTAGTTTGTACGTACATAAGTACGAGCATGTATGTATGCACTAGTGTGTAGTATTTTGTAGTAAATGATTACATTTTATTACTCAAACTAATATGGAGCAAATGAAAAATGAAAGAAATCTAATTGCGTTCCAGTTAAATTGTTCAACAATTTTCAAGTGCTTTTTGCTATTCTCGAATTGAATAAATGTTTCAAAGGTAACAAAATGAAAGATTTTAAAGAATGTTCCACAACAAATATTAACCTTATAATCATTTAATTTCGTTGCATTCAATTAAAAAGATATGCAAAACCTACCTAATTGGGCACCTACAACAATAAATTTTTGTAGAAAAATAATGGTTGGGTGAGCAGAACATACTGAGGCTGTAGCTGCATTAGCTGTCTAGTCCAAACTATACGCATATACTGCACGTAAATAGCTCTGGTATGGATATTCAATGAGAATCATTTTGCAGGCAAACAGCCAAAAAGTAATTCTTAATGTTAAATGTTTGACGGCTGGTCAGTCCTAAATTTCGGTCACTGATTGCGTTTTCTTTTATTTGTAATATGTAAGAAAAATTCTAGAAAAGAAATCACATTTACACGCATGGTGGTGCTCAAGGAAATGTTACACAAGTTTTACTTTTGTTTTAAATTGAAAATCTCTTTGAGATTTTTTCATAAATATAAAGAAAAACAGAAATTATAATAAAATTTGTACTTGTTGGTGTAACAAGGTTTTCTACAAAGTTAGGTCATATAGAGAATGACCTCAGTTTTTTCCATTGCTTCAGTGCTACTTTGATTCCTGGCGAAAGCCTTTTGGTTGGTTTTGGTTTTTTTTACCACTAAAAGAAACATCTAAACTAATGACAATCAGACGGTGTGATTTCCTTCCAATTCAACCAGATATTTAGCATAACGTTGTTTGTGGTCAATACAGGCTTTAAATCGTTTAATGAGGGTAACCAGGTATTGATTATTCCTTTTTAACATGACGCATTTAATCATTTTTTCTTGTAGTCCACAGCTTGATTGACTCTTTCATCCACTTTTTAAGTGACTATCCAACCAATTCGAGGTGCATCTTTCATATCGAAATTTCCAAAACGCAACTGAGAAAATCACTCTTTCCGAATTAGTATATCACTCATAAGCGAATTAGTATATCCCGATGTATGGGCATCAAACCATCTAGTGATGGAGTCCAACCCGTTACAAAAATGTCTTCAACTTTAAATTCTTCAATCATTGACATTACTTGCATAAATACCTTTCACATAATATGTACGTATAGCGTGTTTTTTATAGAGGTATAGAACTTTAAGTTGGCATTCCTTTTCAAGATGGCGACCGATTTAACAGCTGTCAAGTGATTTATTCTCAGTTTGGTTTGGCAACTCATCGTAAATAGACTCATGTCGAGATTACCGTTGTTCCCGATTTTCATGAGCGAATTTTGTTTAGCGATGAAGCGCACTTCTGGTTGAATGGCTACATCAACAAACAAAACTGTCTCATTTGGAGTGAAGGTTATCCTTAAGTATATATCGAAACACCGTTACATCCAGATAAACTGACTGTTTGGTGCGCTTTATGGGCTGGTGGAATCATTGGTCCGTACTTTTTCAAAAACGATAGTGGCCAGAACGTTACAGTCAATGGTGATCGGTATAGAGCCATGATTACTAACTTTTTCATTCCTGAATTGAATAACCATGATGTACAGGAGATGTGGTTTCAGCAAGCTGGCGCAACGTGTTACACAGCTCGTGCCACAATAGACTTATTGAAAGACACGTTTGGTGACCGCCAAATTTCACGTTTTGGACCTGTGAATTGGCCTCCAAGATCTTGTGATTTAACACCGCTAGACTATTTGCTGTAGGGCTATGTAAAGCCACACGCGCTTGACCATTTGGAAGACAACATTCGCCGTGTTATTGCCAATATACGGCCACAAATGTTGGAAAAAGTCATCAAAAATTGGATGTCCAGATTGGACTACAGCCGTGCCAGAAATCATATTTAAAATGTAATGCCACAAGATTATCTTTCGGATAAATAAAATTCATGTCAATCGAATAATCCATCGTTGTTTTATTGCAACTTAAAGTTCTATACCTCCATAAAAAACACCCCTTATTTTGGATATTGAATCATTTAAAATATATTTCCTACCTAAAGAGGTATCCTAAGCGAATTATGGTGTTTTATTGCATAAAACAAAATAAATAAATTAACATATGGAAGTTAAAAAAAAATGTTTCTTTTTAATATCTTTTCCTGTTTTTTTTTTAAGCTTAAAACCCTCATTTGCATAAAAAACTTCATTAAGAAAATAATTTCAGAAAAAAATCATAAAAATACCAAAACTTTTAAGATAAGAACGAACAAAAGGTACAAACAATGAAAAAGAGATTCAACAAATTGTTAAATTCCCCAAAACACCAAAATTATAAAAGATTTGCATTTTTTTTTTTTTTTTTTAAAAATGTGTCATGCACCTATATCAGGAACACCCTACAGTAGAACTAGAAAAGGCAATACTTTGAATTTGAAGTTCCACTTAAAGCGCAGAAGGGTATAAACAAGTTTGAGGATTGTTAGTGGATGAAATTAAATGCAAAGTAGCGCTTTTGTAAGTCGCATTGTACTGAATGTGTGTGTGTGTTTTTCATATCGAAAATATTGGTTTGTTGGTTGTTTGACTTGAAGCTTTTGTGTCTTTTTATGGTTTGACCATAACGCCAAAATATTTTTATTGATTTATGCAGTCTTTCAAACTGAAATAAAAAATAATTTTTTTTTATTTTATTTTTTTTTTTTTTTTTTTTTTTTTTTTGGTTGAGGTTGTATTGGATATTCTTTATTTTATTGTCATTATGTTTTTTTTCTTGTTTGTTTGTGTTTCGTTTAATATGTTGTTGTTGTTGCTGCTGTAGCTTATAATGTAGTCAAGTATTTGATGGAATTAAAGGCGTTGGTGCAGTTTTGGTTAATTTAATTGCAAGACTAACCTTGATTCATTAAGATGTGCTCTTTGGAGACAGAAATTTTAGAAATACTTGAAAGTGAAGTAACCAACAACAAGAAGAACCACATATGATGGTATTGTATGTATATGAAAAATTAAAAAAATTCACACACACCTTTGTACATATATATACAGCAGATGTTGGCTAATTAGAAAATGTATTTGTTTTTATTGCTTTCATTGGTTGCTCTTTACATTTCCATAAACAATTTACTCATTCAACACTTTTATTTTCTGTAAAAATATTAAATACCTTTGACTTGCTTCTGACCTCTTTGTCACTGCTATGGCGCACAACCAAAGTTGTTTTTTTTTTGGAATTTCTTGTTAATCTTGTTAAACTTCAACCCAACCGCACACTAAAAAAAACTTTAATTTTATTACAATTATGTTGGATGTGTGTGCCTTTTAACCAAAACCCAAATTTTTATTTTTAAAATATTAGACCGCAATGGACGACTTTATTAAATATATGAGAAAAATAACTTTTAAACAACAGCCCCCTTCATATAGAAATTACCACAAACTGACAATTTTGTAACAACGAAATTGTTGGCTAATAACTAACTAAACGTGTGCGTGTCAAAGTGTGTATGTCTGCTGGTCGGTTATTATAAAAGATGTCAAACAAAATGTCAAGTAATTTGAAGTTTTTTTTTTAAGACTTTTGTTTTGCAGAATAACGATAAGAAATAGAAATAAACACGATTTTAAAATATTCATTTTTATTTTTACATTTAAACAAAATGTATGTTTGTATGTATGCAATATAATAAGTTCGCTAGCATATCTGACCTAAACACGTAATAAATTAAGAAATTGTCCGTTGAGATATGCTTTGTTAAGGGTTTAGTTTTGAATTTTCTTTTGTATTGGTAGCAAATACAAGATATTTAAAAATACATTTTGAAAAAGAAGAGACAAAGAGTTGTGTATTAAATAGAATTTCAATTGTCTAAGACTAGTCTATGATGATAATAGTAAATATACTTAAGAGGACCAAGCACTTATGGCAGTGATCGGCGTAAAATTCTACTTTTTCATACAGAGAGAGTAATGTATACTCCAAATATTAAATATTATTTTAAAAAAATGTGTAGGAATGTTATAGAGTAGACAGACGTCAAAGTTGTTTGCATTAATCGCCTTAATGCAAATTAACTTGCAAATTATCCCCATCTTAATGTGTATTAAGTTTGATGTAAATGCACAAAACCAAACTGCGTTTAAACTGCATTTAGATTTTTTAATATGGCAATACTGTGCATAATCAAACATATTGTTCACTACTGTGAATGAATGTTTAATTGAAAAAATTAAAATGGATTCAAATAGATTATGGAGCAGTGTCTGCAAAAGTAATTTTAGCTGTTTCTTAAAATAAGTAGTGATATTTCATCAACAGCATAGCTGCTAATAGTACTTTCTGCTTTATATCCATTTGCTACAAACAGCTGTTTACTTAATGCATAAACCGTCGTCTTTGCATTAGGGAGTTTTTAATGCACATTGACGCTGTCCTCTTTTAAGACATTTCAATGACATTTTCAATTTATTATTATTATTATTGAGGTAAAAAGTACTGGGATTTTCCAATCTATTGTACAGGCCTCCATCTATAAATATTAAATATTAATTCCCATATCAATCCATGAAGGAATATGGGGATTTCTCTCAGTCAATGAGCTGTATCCGCTCATTAAGCTCATTGAAAGGGACCTACAGTTTAAAGCCGGCTCCGATAATACTAGTAATACTCATAACCTAGTAACTAGTAATACTCATAACCAGTTACTGGCTAATGTCATGAGGTGAAACCGCTGTCGAAAAACTTATTATTTTTTAAGGTGGTCTGGCCTGGCTCCATCTATATATGATTTCGCTGTAATATCTCCCCCAACCTCGTATATCTGCGAAATTCAGGATGTCGGTTGGTATTAACCGCGATAACTCCCTACCTAGTATCTGATAGGAACCTAGATACTTCTTCCTCTAGTGCATCAATACCTCACATATACCCAGTATTTACCCTGGTAATTCGATTTCCTCATCACAGAATCTGAACATCGAGCTTGAGACTAATCCCATTTTACTCAGATGTCCATTTAAACTGCGGTCAAAATCGGTCAGTATCCTCAGGTTAGGCTTAGATTGTCTTAGACACGTTCGGCCGGAGAAGAGTACTCGCCTCTCGTTATCCTCATTTTTGTTGAGTATGCCCTTCCACGTCCCGCTTCCCAGCAAAAAGATTCTGGAGTCTCCCTTTCTAGCCAATTCATCGGCCATTTAATTCACTGGAATTCTTGCATGATCCAGGACCAAGCATAAGCTGACCCTATTGTCACTGCCCAGCTGGTTAAGCTTACCCAGACATTCCCTAGCTATTCTTGAGTCAACCTCATAGGACTCAAGTGCTCGAATGGCGGCCTGACTATCAGATAGTATGGCTATGTCCTGTCATCTATATTTCATCTCCTCTCTCTTGGCTTATTGACGTACACTTTTTCGTTTAAATATTCCCAAAGAAAGAGTCCAATGGTGTTAAATCACAAAATCGTGGCGAGCAATTAACATCACCATGACGGCCATTGAATTTCTTACGCAAAAGAGCCATTGTTTCGTTGGTTTTGTGGCAAGTGGCACCATCCTGTTGGAACGACATATCGTCCAGGTCCATATCCTTAACTTCTGGCAACATCATCTCGCGATAGCGAATATCGTTCACGGTAACTGCTTGGCTGACCTCAAAATACAGCTCGATGATGCCGCCAGCCCGTAATTCGCACCAAACAGTCACTCTTTGTGAATATATCGGCTTTTCAACAATCACTCGTGATTTCTCATTTGTCCAAATGCGGCAATTATTCTTGTTAACGAATCCACTGAGTTGAAAGTGTGCCTCGTCGCTGCAGATGATTTTTTTTGTAAAGTCACCATTCACTTTTGTCTTCGGCATATTGACGACGCTTGAAATGGCTAGTAGGCTTCAGCTTTTGTGTCACTTGAACCTTGTAACGCATAAATTCGCATTAGCGATATTCGTGAGATATTCAATTGTTGAGCACGGCGACGAATTGAGGTTAACCAATCGCGAACAACAGCAATGTTTTTCGCAGAGCGAACTGAGCATGCAGAGGTGTTTCCACATTTCCTACAGATCCGGTGTTTTAAAATTTGGGCACAATTCTCCCGATTGTGGACACATTTGATTGAAAGAAATGAACGCCCATTTTCAATTGCGCTGCTCAATTGTGTTCAAACACTGAAACAAAAAAATTGACGTTAAGATGTGACTCACAATTAACATCGTGCATTATGGTTGGACCACCCTTTACTTTACGATTGCCTCAGAATTATATGCAGAATATTCCAGCCTAACAACATCACTAACACGAAAGCTAACTAACGAGAGACTTATACTTTAGCAAATAGAAAGTAGAAAATAAAGGTGAATCGGCCAAATGGAGGTGGATGGCACTAGTGTGGAATCCTCAAAATCCTGGAAAATTCCTACCTACACAAACGGTAGGTTATTTTGATTTGAAAACTAATCAAATGCCGATCCAAAGAAACAAAATCTATTAGAACTGCAGCGCCCTAATTATTGAAATCTTTTTCTATACCTCCAAACACTATTAGAATGATAATGATTTGTTTGTTTGCTTATCAGTAAATCGCCAACTATTCGGTTTTAATTTTTCTTGAATATTTTTATTTTTTATTTTTTATTTATTTTTTGTTTGTTTGCTTATCTTTTTTGGTTTTCATTTAAATTCTTTTTCAAAAAGAGGCTGTTTTGATATTTAACATTATTTATTATTGCTGTTGTTGTTGTAGTAGTTGCTGTTAAAGATTAACACAACAACAATGACAGAAAAAAAAGTAGCAAAAATAAACTCTCACTTCTACTCGTCAAATACTTAAAGATTCATTAGATTTTGAACTGCTGGTCTTGTAAGAAAACCGGAGAGAAAGAAAAATAAAACATAAAAATTCACTCATATTTCATGGATCTTTTTTTGATGCCAAATCTTTATTTGTACGACGAATATATTTTTACATACATATGTATGTACATATGTATGTATGTTTATAGGAGTATCTTAAGAATATGTTTGTAATTGTACAACTCGTGTACAAAATTCATGAGATTTGACAAATGGAATAAATAAAAGAATTGCTTTAAAAAGCTTCAGATACAATTATTTTCTTTTCTCCACAATTTCACATATGCACGTACATACATACATACATACATGTCTGCATATAATTACAAACTGTTTGTGTATGTCCGTCCATTTCGTCTGACTTTTAAGGTCTTTTTTTGCTTGTTACGTTTTGGTAGGGTATTTAAATTTCATATTTTAACTGACCATTGTTGTGTTAATTTTTGTTGTTATTGTTGTTGTTTGCTGGTCTCAGTGGTGATGTGGTGTTATTTAAAACCAAAAATTATTATATTTTTTTTTTTTGTTTGTTTGTGCTTTGGCTTTAAATTTCTTTATCACTTCTTTTTAAAAACCCTGATCAATTTAAATTCACTTCTGTACTGTAAGTAAGTATTGTGCCAAGCTGCCGTTGTGATGTCAGACAGACGACAGCCATGCAACACAATAATTTGTACAAATCTCCGAGATATTCATACAACCACACACGTATTGTAGTTGATAGTTTTAATGTCATATTTACGAGAGTATGTATGGGCATACGAAATACAAAAAATATTTTATTTTTATTTTATTTTTTTTTTTTAATAAAAATATTTTAAGTGTTAATTTTGTCAGTTAATGGACAAATGTCAAAGATAGTGACATTTCATCAAAATTCCATTAATTTTTTTTTTGTGTTTCCCTCTCCAGTACTTACTTACTTGTACAAACACAATCAATGATACATGTTGTGATTTTTTTCTATCCTCCGGTTTGTTTTGTTTTTTTTTTTTTTTTTTGATTTCTAAAAGAGATTTCAAACGTTTTTTTTTTGTGTGTTAAAGTAATTAAACATTTTGTTAATTGACAATTATTCAATGACAAATTGTTTTTTGTACTTTTTTTTTTTTTGTAAATGAAATTTTAATTTTAAAATAATAAAACTATAGCTACAGAATAAAAAATTCCAAAAGCCATTAAAACCATATCTACTGCTATTGAAAGCAACCGAAAAAGTACTAAAAAAATTAAAATAAAAACCATTTGACTGCGCGTTTATCTTTAAGCTGAGAGCTTTAATCAGACTTTAAGTCTTTTTGAAATTGAATTCTTGTCCTTCGGTCTCGACATTGAACCAGCGCAGTGGTCAAAAATAAACTTAAAAGACTTGTTTGCCGCCTAATTACACCTGTTACGTCAAGTGTCGGCATGGAGAGTAGATGATCTAGATCAACGATACAAATCTGATAATAGTTTCAGTAGCGAACTTTTAATTTAATGGCAAAAAAATAAATAAATGAATAAATCAAAAAGCCGAGGCTTATTTGTGAACCACTGAACCACATTTATATGCAGAAAATGTTTTATTTCAAATTCATCAGTTAAAAGCCCTAAGAATAATGACTGTTTACCATATAAAAGAACATTTTTAGTTTTTACAAGTCTACAGCGAGCTAGAAGATATATTGGCATTTACTGTAAAAAGGTTGTTGTAAATTTTAAAAAACATCCGAGCGAATATCTCGGCAACCATATCTAAGTACCTATATATTCATGCAAATTTAACGTACTCGCTTACACCTCACGCGCTTTTATTCACCGATCAAATAATCGCTCACACCACGAGTTTTGAAAACATCCAATTGACAACAACTCGCATTCGGTCAATGTCTTTTTTTTTCTTTTCCTTTTAAGTCCAGCACTCAGTAGATGGCCCATAATCATGCAGTGCATTGTGCTGGTAGTGGGAAAATAGGTTATGGGAGGGAGAATAGAGGTAGTAGTGTTTATGATATATATTAATTCCCATAACGTTCCATAAAGGAACATGGGGACTTCTCTCTCAGTCAATGAGCTGCATCTGGTCCTATTTTTAGACTCATTAAAAGGCACCGAACGGCATGTTCATTAGAGATGTTTTCAATAGTAATAATACTCATAACCAGTTACTAGCTAATGTTATGAGGTAATACCGCTGTAGAAAACCTTTTTCTTTTTTCAGATGGTCTGGCCTGGTATTGAACCGAGGACTTTCTGGTTGATAGGCGGGTGTCTTACCTACCATACCACAGCCGCACACAGTGTTGGTGGCAGTTCGATTTAAATTTATTTATGCCGTAAGTGGCATAGAAAACTCTCTGTGGGAACATCGTTCCAGAGATGATCGGTGCGGCAAAAAATTGATTTCTCTCTACAATCCATTGTGCGTTTCATTGGACAATACACTACAAAGGGATGCGCTCTACGAGAAAAGCGAGCACTAGGAATTAGTTCCTTAATTTCGTCAGAACACATTCCGTTACAGTACCGATAGAATAATGAGGCAGACGCTACATTGTGACGAGTCTCTAACGAATCGATAGAGCCTTGTCTTGTACATGGTCGAAAAGCTACAGGACAGACTGTGAAGCACCGGCCCATACATGAAAGTTATATTCAATTTTGCATCATATATTGCCTTTATAAATATTAAGGAGATCAGATGGAGTGAAGTATTTTAAGGCACTTGAATGCTTCTTTCGACACATGAAATATGTGATCGTTCTAACGAACGTTACAGAGAATTCTCTTGCCCAGAGCATCAAGAACATCTGATTCCTCAATATCTGCATTACCTGCATAGTGACAGACGACATCACACCACCACATCACCACGTCTGTGTGTCAGGAAACAACATTGGGTCTTGTGTGCATTAAAACCGACCGTATTTTCACGACCCCACTCAGAGATTTTCACCAGGTCGCTCGTGAGTCTGTCGTGCCCGAATTTCCAAGAGGCTAGGCCTACGATTAAACGAATATGAATGACATATTTTGCTGTCATCTGCGAAATAATAGATAGGATTGGAAGTAAGAAAGCTTAATATAAATCGCGATAATTGACCAGCAACACCAAAAGCAATAAGTTTCGAAATAAGAGCCTCATGCCAAACTCTATCAAACGCCTTGGAGATATCCAGAACCACAACCTTACTCTCGCCAAAACCATAAATGTACCTGTTCCACTACTCCGAGAGTAACACCGGCATGTCAACAGTAGAATGGCCTTTGCGAAACCGTAACCGCACCGTTGGACTTCTTATACCTTACAAGGTGGTAACTAATCATTCGCTCTACAACTTAGAGAGTGCGGAAGAAACTGCTATTGGGCGGCAGCTCACAGGGTTATCAGCCTCGTTCTTTTTGGGGATTGGCGTTACATTTACAACGTTCCAGCAAGGTGGAGAAATAACGGCGCGATATGACTAACTGAAAAGGTGAGCTAAAGGACGCACAAGCGTCGAAGAGCACTGCTTCAGGACCAGTGCTGGATGTCATCCGGCGCAGATGACTTATTAATGCGTACATTTGCTCGAAAGAATATGCCGGCATAGTTACTTGTACACTTTCAAGCTCGGGCAAGTGAGAATTACTTGCAAACATTTCAACCAAAAAGTTTGCCTTTTCAATCGGATTCGTGAATGCTGGGCCAGTCGTAATAAGAATAGGAACTGAACTAGCGATGTTTCTTAGCCTTTTAACGAACGACCTCAATTTTTTACTTCCTCGCGGAAAACTAAGAACTTTTGCTCGTATAGAGCCTCTTCGCGTTTAAATACTGCGACACATGAAGATCTCGTCTGTTTGCATGGCGAATCAATAAGGCCTAATATGGGTAGTCATGTAGCCTTGGTGCCATTAAAAGAAAGCAATTGGTCTTAATCCAGTCGGCTATTGATGTTATCAAAATACATAAACACGGATTAGTACAGAATAAAATTCCCTTTTACTACTACCGCACTGATTTTGGAAGGATTGTAGAAGCTTTTTCTGTACAGATGTGCTCAATCGCAATTTTATTTAAAACGGTTTAGTACTTTGGGAGTAACACGATTATTTGATTATTACGAACACCAACAAACAAAACACTTTTTCAATGATATGATGATGTATCCATTAAAAATGATTTATATATTTCTAGAATTCGGACGTTATTACGTAAAATATTTTGCTGAAAATTTATTCAATGCACATACTTGGAAAAGAAAGTAAAGAAAGTAAATCGAACTCAATATTATTAATTTGGTGGCAAATGTTAAAGAAAAATATAAGAAATTTTAAGAACTTTCGGACTTTGTCCACTAAGTATTATATTTCTCTTTTGCTGTCAGCACACCTACTCCATTAGATAGTTTCAAAAATGCCAACATGAACTTGAAATATTAAGCATTGGTTTTTAGGAAAGCAAACAAAAATGAAAAAAAGGTTTAGTCCATAAAACAAACCTCACCTTTTTCAACCGAAATAATAAAGAATAAAATCTCTGCATAAAATGAAGAGACTTTGAAATGTCAAACATAAAATAAAAAAATCCTGTTAAATGAACAACGATTAGTCATGCCAAAGATATGTTTTCAGCCAACCAACCAACGGCCTCACAGCTAAACCTCTAAACAATCATTTGAAGCAGTTTGATTTGAAATTAAAAAAAAAAAATAATAAAAAATCCTTACAGATTCTACAGAAAAATTTGTTTTAAACTGATTATTTCAAATGGCAACAAAAACAAAAATCGAAATGGCGTTAATCTGTGAATTATTACCAGAAAGCATGCCAAAATGTATTAAAAACATTAAGACAGAGAAGAGACTACCAGGTAGAAACCTGGTAAGCAAAAATAAAAAAAACAAAACAAAATAAAAACAAATTAGATATACTCGTAAAGCATTAACTAAAACAACAATCATAAGACCAACAACATCGTTACGTTTAACACAATCGACACATTTGCAAAGTACAATTTGTGGCTTAAAAACTAACATTTTCACTTTAACTTCTGTGTCTTTGTTGGTCCTTAATATCAGATACTTTTGACATTTTTTAAAGACTTGCCAAAGAATATCTACGCAAAGCCATTTCAAACATTTACAGCTTATATCACTTAAGCCCATATCAGTAATAGCCGATTGCCGTTTAAAGATGATGATGCCACCAAGTGGCAAGCAAATATGATTTTGGGGTTCTTGCTGCTCATCACGGCATTTGTTATCATCATTGGAATATTATTCATACGCATGACATTGCTGTTGTTGGCAGCACATTTCTTGTTTATTCTTCTTCTTCATCATCTTCATCTTCTTCTTCTTTTACTTTTGATATTTAAATGGTCATTTAGTTTTAGTTTTTTTCTTTCTTTCTTTTTTTTTCGTGAATGTTTTACTTTGTTAGCAAAGACAACAGCTTATGCGGCTGAACATCGAATGGTCTTAATCATTGCGATTTTAGCCTCATCTACAAAATATATTTTATTACCCTGTCGGTATAAAGAAACAGAAATTTGGCTGTTACACTGTCTGACGGACAAACAATCAAAATATGAAACATTTAAGAGAAGCGCTCGACAAACTTTTCAAAGGCTGTAGAAAAAAACTCATTAAAATGCTCCTTTTTCGCTTTGTTTCATTTCGTTTTTTTGTTAACACAAAACTTGATACGTTTTTCATACATACTCGTATACTCTAACGTATGAGTAATATGGTTAAGAATTTTACCCGTATTACGAATTTCTTTCTGTTTTTCGTTTTAGTTTTCGTTTTTATTTAAATTTAAATTTTAAATATTTTCGTAAAATTCAAATGGTTTTGCGTAAAACCCAGAATTTTGTGCCATTATTGTAAAATAATGATGTGTACAACACAGTTCATGTGCCATATCCGTTTCCGCTCAATTGCAAACACATACTCCAAAAAATACATTTTCTATTTTTAATACACAGGGTGAGGCCCTTAAAGTCGAGATCTAGTTCATAACGAAGAAACTAAAATGAATTCTTTTAAGTAATTTGCAAAAGATTTATTGTTTGTGTCAATTTTCTGTTGACACACACTGTGACAGTGACATACTCGTAATTTAACATCTAAATAATGTGTTGGCATTTATATACTCTCCAGTTTGTTTTAAATTTCGATTTAAAATATTTTAACGTTTAAGCGCTTGAATTAAAATTGAAATTTCCAGAAGCAGTAAGTATCGGGTCCGCCATCTAACGTTTTTATTTGTTCAACTAGGGCTTATTTCGTGAATGGTAACGCTTAGCTCATGTCTGATTTGACAGATAATTAGTTTTATCCTTCCGTTGAACGAATATGGTTGCGTATACGCTTGAACAACGCTGGGAAATATTATGACATTACTTTGATAATCATGGTAATGTTGCAGAATGTGTGCGATGTGTTCAGATGAAGCTCATTTTGATCTTGGCGGGTATGTAAACAAGCGAAATTGTCGCATTTGGGGTACAAAAAACCCGCACGCATAGATTGAAAAGCCGATACACCCGAGACGAGTCACTGTTTGGTGCGGATTTCCTTCCGCTGAACGAATACGGTTGTGTATAAGCTTGAACAGCGCTGGGAAATATTGCGACATTACTTTGTGCGATGTGTTCAGATGAAGCTCATTTTGATCTTGGCGGGTATGTAAACAAGCAATACTGTCGCATATATGGCACAGAAAACCCGCACGCTTAGATTGAAAAGCCGATACATCCAAGACGAGTCACTGTTTGGTGCGGATTTTGATCCAAAGGCATAATTGGGACATTTTTCTTCGAAAATGAGCAAGGAGTGGCCGTTACAGTCAATGGCGATCATTATCGGGCCATGTTGAACGCATTTTTGTTCACAAAAATTAAAGAGGAGGATGTTAGCAACATTTGGTTTCAACAACACGGCGCTACGTGCCACGTAGCCCAAGCTACACTCGATGTTTTGCGCCCTGTTTTTGAAGATCGCATTATCAGCCGCAGAGCTGATGTCGTTTGGCCACCTCGGAGCTGCGATTTGACACTGTTGGACTATTATTTGTGGTGTGCCGTCAGAGATAAGTGTTACGCCAAAAAGCCAGAGACAATATTCGTGAAGCCATTGGTGAAATACAGCTGCACACAATCGATAATGTGCTAAAAAATTGAACCAATCGTGTTAGCTACTGCATGACCAGCCGGGGCAACCATTTGAATGAAATTATTTTCCATTATTAACCGGAAAGATTGTACTTTCAAATATAAAAAGAAATTTGAGAAAATATTTAGTAGTTTTTTTTTATAGCATTTTCAAAAAAAAAAAAAAAAAAAAAAAAATTATTTGGCGGACCCTTTATTTAGAGAAAAAAGTATTTTAGTAGATAATGATGGGGTCAGACCAACATACGATCTATTCCAAAATGAAGGCATTATTAGCTTGGCAAGCACTTAATAGTTTTTAAATGAGATTAAAAATAAATAAGGTTATGTCATGTTATTCTTTACTCTTGTGTTTTTTACAATTTAATTCTTTTCTCCTGATTTCATTTACAGCTATTTAAACTTTTCATAATTCTTTTCTTTGTCTCAAGTTTATATTCATTTTATTTATTTGTTTATTTATTTATTTATTTATTTAATGTTATTAAAATATTTTTATTTTTTTATTGTTTTTATTTGTTCCTTGTTTTGTATTTTGTGTTGCATTTGATATTTTACATTCAAGCATTTGCTGCTTTCTTTCGTTTTTGTCTAATCAGATAATTGTTTATTTGGTTTATTACAAACTTGATCTTATTATTTAAAATCTGTGTGTGTTATGTTATACGAGTGCTTGTATTTTTATAATAAAAAAAGTTTTTTCTAAATACTGATAACAAAAAAATTCAAAAGTTTCTTATCTTGAAGAATTAAAAGACAAAAAAAAAATCAAAAATCCATCGTTATGTTATAATTGTTATAATAAAAGAATCCTACACAATAGTTTCATGAGCTTTAGATAAGAGATACGAGTATATTATATAAACACTATTTCTCTTTTGTTATGTCTCTCTGTCTGCAAAATATGTTTCTCTTTAAAATTCATTTCTTAACATCCAAAATAATAACAATAACACATACACTAGCAAGCGTACATACATAGTGTACATACAGTATGTACTCTTTTTTCAAATACTGGAGAATTTTTTTTCAAATAGGAAACAACAACAAAGAAGAAAACACTTGTAAGAATTAAAAATAACAAAAAAAAAAAAAAAAAAATAGAAAATAAACAAACTCACTATTATAAGACATAATAACACACTATTCTAAGCACACACACACACACACACACACACATTTATAAATAAGGTATTATACAAACATTTGATTGCTTTATTTTACTTTTTTTTTGCTATTTTTTTATTATGTTTTGTTTTTGTCTTTCCTTTTTGGTTTTTGTTTTCTTCTTAGCTTTTCATTTAACAAGTGTGTGTTGGAGAGATGCATAAGTGCTGTCCATTGTATCACCACCATTCCCACTTCCACCACCTTAATTTTGTATTCTTAAGTTTTCGTTTTCATTCGTATTTTATTTTCTTAATTAGAGTGAAGCTTCGGTTTCTTATTTTCGTTTTAGGATTTATGTAGAGGGGTGGGGGCATATGGTAAGAGTATGTGTTTAAAAGAGAGTTGGTTCGTATAATCTGGTGGTTGCTTGTTTCTCTTGTTTTTGTATTTCTTACGTTTGTATGGATGTGTGTGTGTGTTTTTTTGTTGCAATTTTCAATCTTATTGTATTGTTCACGTATTGTTAAATGCATTTGAAAATTTTTGTATTGTTGTTGTTGATAAGCTGTGCGTGTTTGTTTGTTGATGTGCTGTTCTAATATCCATCCATTGTGAGTGTTATTCTTTCTTTTGTTTGTTATATTTATTTACTCAGAGTAAGCAGTTTATTTTATTGTTTCTGTTTTTCTTTTTGCTTTGGTTTTACGTTTTGTATTTACGTTTCAGTTGTGGTTATTTTTGCCACTGGATATTATTGCTATTGCTGCTGCTGTCGATGCTGTTGTTGTTGTTGTTGTTATTAATTGTTGATTTGTAAAGAATGCTTGGCTGACTTAGTTTGCATTGTCTCTCTTGCTCTCTCTGTCTCTTTACTTTTACTCTCTTTTGGCTTTGGTTGTTTTATATGACTGCTTGTAACTCTTGCTTTCTTTGCATTATCACTTGTTGTTTATTTATTTGAGGCATTATATTTCGCCTTTATTACTGTGCTGTACATAGTTACTCTTTAGTCTTTTGCATGTAATGGACTCTCGGTACGAGTCTTGATATTTATTTTATTGTTGACGAAACAACAAACTAAGTAACACCGACCATATCAGACCATTATATTCAGATCTACGTGTGTGATTTTCATGTTTATTTGTGTATGCGCTTGTGTGTGTGTGTATATATGTGTGTGTGGTTGGTATGTTAATATTTGTGCTGGGCTGTTAATGTTGCTGCTGCTACTGCTGGCTTTTTTTAATTTTTGTTTCGTTGTCGTAGTTGTTGCTGTATTTGCCATTGTTACCGCTGTCGCTGTTGATGATATGAATGTTGTTGTTATTGCTGTCTGTTTTTTTGTTTCTTTTTTAATTTTTTTTTTGTCTTGGCTGGTTAGCTAGTTGGCTGGCTGGTTGGTTGCTTGGGTTGGTTCGGTGGCTGGCTGGCTGGTTGGTTTGATGGGTCTGGCGTTGTTCGTGCACTCTTTTTAAAAATAGTTACAAGATGTTCATCGAAGTGAATAGAACATCAAGCGGATGATGAACATTAATACGGTTTAACAGTAATTGTTATTGTATTTTAAACATCATCATCATCATCGTTAACGACAACACTGACTGTTACCATCTCCTCCAGTAACAGACAGAACATCAAACTGTAGAAGAAATATACAAAGTCAGGCGCGGCATCCCCTCTTACCCGGTCATCAGTGTAAAATTGACATCATCCTCTCGTGTGCGTTTGTTTGTGTGTGTGTGTATGGGATGCATGTTGCATATGTATGCGTGTGTATGTGTACGAGTATTTGTATCGGTGTGCCGCACGGTACATCTGTGTGTTGAAAATAAATGGCTCTTTTTCGTATTGTTAACGTTTTAAGCATTTCATTGGGTCTTTGTTGTACTTTTTGTGTGTCTGAAAATGCAATGAATTTGTGAAAAAAATAAAGAATAAGTAGCAACAACAACTTTAGCAGTTAAAGAGTATTTATCTGTAAGAGCTACCGAGTGTATCAATGCGCGCGGCATATTTAAACCAAATAAATGGAATAAAATAATGAACAAGAAACCAAAATTTACTTCTTAAAACAGCAGATCTGCTTTTTTAAACAATAAATCAAAGAAAAGTAAAAATTGAAGAAAAATTTAATTAAAAAAAATAATAATAAATAATTAAGAACAATTTTAATTCTAGAAAACATCTAAAATAGGATTAATATTAAAACATAAAAAAAACATGTAAAGTATACAAATAAAACACTTAAAAGCTTAAAAAAATGCATTTTAAATCTTAAATATAAAAAATTGCGCAGAATATAATTAAAAAAAAAAAAAATCAAAATGTTTAAGTGGCTTTTTAACAAAATAAAATGAAACAAGAAAACAATGTTATCGTTAAATAAGCATAAAAACAAGCCAACATACAAAAGTCTAAATATTCCTGAATATGTTTAACATTTAAATGCGAAAAACAAAAAAAAAAACAAACAAATAAGAACGAACGCCATAACCATCAGCAATAGCATCAGTAGCCAAGAAACAAAAATGGGATGCTATTAAAGACCCAAATATAAGAAGAAGAAAACAAATAAAACTTCCTTGTGCTAAAAATATTCTAAAGAATTCTTATTTTTTTATATCTAAATGTCTGTGAGTTTTTAAGTGTACGAATAAAACAAAACTAATACAAAAAGAAGTAAAATTATCTCAAGCTAAAACGAAAAATAACATGATTTTTTTTTGTTTTAACAAAATGAAATAAACACAACAGAAACAAAAAAGTATTTATATTCCAAAACGTTTAAAAAAATATTTTTGAGAAAATTGAAAAGCATTTACAAAAACAAGTTTCATACGAAATAAAACTCTCTCTTAAATAAAATAGTGATAATTATTTAGTTAAAAAAATAAAAAAATAAAAACATCTCCCCCACCTTGGATTTACTTTGGAAAAAAAAAAGCACCATTAAGCGTATTAAACGTATATATTTATGGTATTTCGGAATAATCTTCAAGAACCTTGTCATTTACTTGGATTATTTAACATTATTTATTTAAGAAGGTAAGTTAACAAAAATAAAAAATCATATATTAAGTCTTCTATAAATTGCACTACAAATATTTAACAATAATTAACAATTTTAACATTTTTTATTAATTTATTGCTGGATTTACACTTGATTTATTGCCAAATGAAACTCTTTAAACTTAGGAAAGTAATAAAAATATTTATTAAAATAAATGCAAATGAATTTATTTTTAAATCCAACTCTAAAAATTTAAAAACGAATTTTTTGTTGGAAAAATATATGTTTTTTGTTTTGGAAAACTGCTTCCGACGGGTTTTCATCATAAAAGCATAATTGTATGTATGTATGTATGTATGCTTATACACTGGAGCTTATTCCTATAAACGCACACTACTTTTTTTAAAAAAAAAGTTAAAAATTAAACAAGAAAATATTTAGGGGGCTATAAATTTGTGTATCAAATTAGTTAAGACTTCACTTAAAATATTGTTTACAAAAAAAAAAAATTCATTTCTACTTTAATTATTTTTTTTTACTTAATTTTCGATATTAACAACCATTTTTAATGGTATTTTCCTATAAACGCACTTTAATGTTTGGGCCATTGTAGCATTATTAATAATGTGTGGATGATCCTTTGTTATGGATTGTCTCAAAAATACGGTCTGGCATTGATTCCACTAATTTTTTAAGCAGATCGGAATCAATTTCCTCCCAGACTTGTTTAATTCTTAGTTTCAGCTCTGTCACAGTCTTTATGCCTTCATTCTGGGCATTATTTGCATAAACTTTACGGGCCATGTATCCCCACAAGTTTTCCATTGGGTTTAAGTCCGGACTACAAGCCGGCCAGTCCAACAAAGGAATGCCATGTTCATTGAACCAAGATTTCGATTGCTTAGAAACATGGATTGCAGCATTATCTTGTTGGAAAATGCAATCTTCATCCATTTTTTCGTCCATAAAAGAGCGAAGAGCATCTTCCAACAGTTCGTTATAAATCGAACTATTCATTTTTGTCGGAACAAAACAAATTTTCGATTTGCCAACTGCAGAAAACGCTGCCCAAACCATAACACTGCCACCACCGAAATTACGTTTTGACATCCGAACATCTTTAGATCTCAAATCGTGCCAATAGCATGAGTATGAGTCTGGACCGTCTAAATTAAATTTCTTTTCGTCAGAGAAAATTACTTTTTTCCACTCATCTGTCCATTTCATATATTTTCTTGCGAATTTTAGACGATTTTCTTTATGGTGTTTTTTTAGCATTGGTTTACATTTCGGCTTTTTCCATTTTATGTTTTCATCGTTTCGTAAAATGTGTGCAACGTGTTTGGAAGTGACAGGAAGATTTAATTTATTCCTTATTTGTGTGGAATTCAATTTGTCGCGGGTTGCTTCTTCTTTTATTAGATCAAGTTGTCTTCTTGTTAGTTTTGTACTACCCTTTGTTGATTTGCGAACTCCATAATTTTGACTTTTCTTAAAGAAATTTCGCACCACACTTTCCGAACGACCGATTTTACGTCCAATTTCTCTATTAGAGCATCCTTGGTCGTGAAAAAATTTAATTTGAATCTTTTCTTGATCGGACAAAAAAGTTCCCTTAGGCATCTTTAAAAGTGATGAAATTTATTGATTAAAATAGGAAAAGTTACAGTAAATTGAGATATTACTGTTAGAAACGTACCTTTGGTTGAAAAAAAAAAACTAAAATTGTTAATATTTTATTTTTGGTCACTTTTTTAAAAACAAATTTCGAGTGTGCGTTTATACGAATCTTCCACTTAAAATAGCACCAAGAACATTTGATCGCATGATTCAGGCAAACAACAAAAATAAGAAAAAAAAAATGTTTACTTTTAAAAAGTACCGTTAAGTTGTCTCTCATTAAAATAGTTAAATTTTGCTTTTGGATGAGAACAACAAAGATATAACAAAAATACAGAAAAAAATTAAGTGCGTTTATAGGAATATGCACCAGTGTATGTGGCTGTATTAGAAAAAAATTCTCTAAAAATTTTAAAAATCTCTGTGAACAAAATTTCATATTTCATTTGTATCCTCGATACCCTAGAACATCTTTCAAATTGGCTTATACACATATATGTACGTATGTATATGATAAATATCCTTAAAAATTCTTTTCTATTTCTATTTTCAATATCTACAGTAAGCGAATAACGCTTTAACGCTTGTCGTTATATATCAAATAAATAGCTGTTTTTCAAACTCTAGCTTTTCTTATGATTTATATTTCTGGCTCTCAGTCATTCAATCTTTTTTTTATGAAATTACTCTCCTTTATTGATTTACTGTCATTGTCATTCTCATTATCTTTCGAAATAATTAGTCAGTCTGTGATGCCTTAATGGGTCATTGCATTTTATAGGAAATACTATACTTTGTCATGTTTTTCTAAATTTTATTTCCTGGTCGACTTTCTTTCTTACTTTATATACGAAAAATTTTAAATAATTGATGAAACTTCATTCAATATAGAAATAAAAACTACTTTTTTTTTTGTTAGAATTCGATTTTTTGTCTACCTATAGAATGTTGCTAATTTTTTAAACTTTATTTTTTATTTATTTATTTTTTTAATATTTAATAAATAAACATTATAAAGTCTATTCATAAAAAAAATGAATTATGACACTTAATTGTCACCACGTTTATATCTTTTCATTTTCTCAACAGCAGCCGCTCATCTTCTTGTGTCATTTGCCTGTAAAATGTATTTTTGTTTTGTTTTGTTATTTCAATAAAAATAATTCTATTTGATTGATGAGACAAAATAATTAATTTTTTTGCCGAGAAAAAAACAAGAATTGTAGTATACATTTTATTTACAGACATAAATTTTAACATTTTTTTTTACACATTTCATAGATACATGCGTACATACGTACATATGTACATATATTTCATTGTTTGCGTCTTATGCGCCCCCAAAGTATTCATTTTCCAGATTTGTAATTATTATTATGGGATTTTAATGAATTAATTAAATTAATTAAATCAAATTTTTTTAGATTTTAACTACTATATGTGGCAAACTGGTTTTTCAATTGGTATCATTATTAATGCGAGTTTCTCAGTGTAGTCGCTCAGTTTTCTACCTTTTTGCCTCTAAAAGTCCTTAAAAATGGGCATTTATAGCCATTTCTTCAAAATAGATAACAGGAAACATTAGCGAAATACTATATGTGGCAAACTGGTTTTTCAATTAATGCCAGTTTCTCAGTGTAGTCGCTCAGTTTTCTACTTTTTTACCTCTAAAAGTCCTTAAAAATAAACATTTCTTACCGCCATTTCTTCAAAATAATAATAGGAAATAGTAGCGAATAATCACGTTTGAAGCCATTCCATGTAGGGTCTTGCTTGAACAACAAACACCCTTTTCTTTCAAAAATTCAATCGAAGTTATTTAAATAATATTCACCGCGAAGTCATTCAAATGCGCGCAATACCCAATGTTGTTTGTTTACACATGGACGCAGTGTAAATATGGTGGAGACCTGGCACGAGAATTTATTGAATGAACCTTGAACCGATAACATTTCTCAAGTATAGTAAATGCTCCGCCAAATAATTTTTTTTTAAATGTTATAAAAAAAAACTACTGAATATTTTCTCAAATTTCTTTTTTTCTTTGAAAGTACAATCCTTCCGGTTAATATTAATGTCAGCTGGCCATGCAGTAGCCTACACGATCGGTCTAATTCTTAAGCACATTATCGATTGTGTGCAGCTGTATTTCACCAATGCCTTCACGAATATTGTCCGCGAAAGCGTTAATTGTCTCTGGCTTGTTGGCGTAACACTTATCTTTGCCGGCACCTCACAAATAATAGTCCAACGGTGTCAAATCACAGCTCCTAGGTGGCCAAACGACATCAGCTCTGCGGCTGATAATGTAATCTTTAAAAACAGGGCGCAAAACATCGAGTGTAGCTTCGGCTGTGTGGCACGTAGCGCCGTCCTGTTGAAACCAAATGTTGCTAATATCCTCCTCTTCAATTTTTGTGAACAAAAATTCGTTCAACACGGCCCGATAACGATCGCCATTGACTGTAACGGCCACTCCTTGCTCATTTTCGAAGAAAAATGGCCCAATTATGCCTCTGGACCGAAATCCGCACCAAACAGTGACTCGTTTTGCGTGTATCGGCTTTTCAATGTATGCATGCGGGTTTTCTGTGCCCCAAATGCGACAATTTTGCTTGTTTACATACCCGCCATCTGAAAAGATGATTTTTTTTTTTTTGGCAAAGTCGGCATCTTCTGTAAGTCTATCGCAGGCTCACTTAGCGAAGCGAAAACGCATTGGACACAACCATATTCGTTCAGCGGAAGGATAAAACTAATTATCTGTCAAATCAGATATGAGCTAAGTGTTACCATTCACGAAATAAACACTAATTGAAAAAAAACGTTAGATGGCGGACCCTTTAGAAAGCATTCATGTGCCTCGGTTTTTGTTTTTGTTTTGTTTTTGAAACGGTGCAAGAAATATTTCATCCCATCTGATCTTCATAATACTTACAAGATCTATATTAAGGATCTCTTTTAGAACTTTTTGGCCGCTTACAAAAGAGGTTGATGGTGTTAATTAATAACAATAGAGTTGCAATAATGGAATGCGTGTAATCATATTTCCCGTAGAGCGCTTCCCTTTGTAGTTGGCTGTCCATTATTTCGTACAACTAGGTTTGTTAGATGGCCTTGGTTTTGCTTGACTTACAAGAATTCTTACAGCTTGTCAAGAATCAAGAAAGATATATGGTTTTTCAAGATTTTTTAAAACATATTTTATTAAAGATTTTCTTACAAAAAGTTGCGTAAAACGCTCTTAAAGATTTTAGTGAATTAATAACGTAAAGGGTTTCAAGTTTATTTGTTATCTAGTTTGGTTTATCTAAAAAATTTATAATTAAATTTTTATAATACAAAAATTAAACAGCTGTTTCTTATATTTGAAACGACCTTTTTAAAAAAGTATGTGCTTTTGCTATTTTCGAGGTAAGGCCATTAGTCCATTCCATTTAGTGTAGAACTTCTGGGTTTTCTGAGCGAAAAACTGATCGAAATTCGTTTTGCAGGTCTCTACGGAATTTAAGTTTACACCATTAAGAGAGTTCTGTTCTCTGAGCTATATGGTGGATGTGTCAAAACAAGCTCTCTCAGTTTCTGCCGAGTCATCAAAGAGGTGTGTGGTCTGGCGTTGTCATGATGGAACACATCCTTTGTGTTGATCAATATTAGCCGTTTGCTTGCTTTAATTTTCTTAATTTGTTCCCTTCCCATCCCATAGGAAAGATAACATTACCTTTCTTGGTATCAATCCGGGCTTTGGCACCCTATGCGAAGCTTAACCTTAAATTGTCCATGATCATAGACACATTACTGTCGTACGTAATACACTTTTCATTGTCCGTAATCATTCAGAGCTATCAAACAATATATGGTGTTGCTTGATGCAATTAGAATTACAACCAATATAGCTGTCTCGTTCGGAAACCTATGTATAGTTCTAGTACTAGTACAATGCAGTGCATTGAGCTAGGATCACACGATTGTCGCCAATGTAACAATATGACACAATTTCTATTGTGCTTTATTGTTGTAAAATATCAAAATTATCCCAATCTTATATGCGAAAATAAATTTCAAAATTTAATTATTGGTATTCGATAGACGCACAAGAACACAATAAATATTGGCGCATTTTTCATATTTTAGTTGTCGCTTTATTACTTATTTGGCGTTCACACAATTGCCGTACTTACAATTGATGCATTGCGGCAATCATGTGATACCAGCTTTAGTAAGAGTCATCCTCTGAGTATTTTGTAGTGGTCGCACCCATCTCTTAAGTTTGTAGGTTGGATTGGCTTTGGATTTTATCACGTACGCGTATATACAAGTTCTTAACGGTAACTTCGTTATATTTAAAACTAAACTCACTCAATGTTGCATTTCATAACTGCAATGTTGAATTTTCTTTTATGAGTTCAAACGAATTGTTCTGTTAAGTACGAGCAAATAAACGAGAGTAGTTCTTGGGTTTTCTTTGTTAAAAAGTTTGTTCTTTCCTTCTTGTACTTCTTCTACACAATTGCCGTACTTACAATTGATGCATTGCGGCAATCGTGTGATACCAGCTTTAGTAGGAGTCATCCTCTGAGTATTTTGTAGTGGTCGCACCCATCTCTTAAGTTTGTAGGTTGGATTGGCTTTGGATTTTATCACGTACGCGTATATACAAGTTCTTAACGGTAACCTCGTTATATTTAAAACTAAACTCACTCAATGTTGCATTTCATAACTGCAATGTTGAATTTTCTTTTATGAGTTCAAACGAATTGTTCTGTTAAGTACGAGCAAACATACGAGAGTAGTTCTTGGGTTTTATTTGTTAAAAAGTTTGTTCTTTCCTTCTGGTACTTTTAAAAACAATACAAATACAATACAAGATGCTAAAGAAAATGAAAATGAAGTATAATTTTCGTTTTCTTTTAGTTTCAATACTGCAACGAAATAATAATAGAAAAAGACGAGAAAAGAAACGAAAATAATTGAAATGACGTTGAATGGTGGACGGACGATTCGCTGTCGAACAGTCAGGTTAGTTATTTTGGTTAGCTATGCTACTGGTTATATTGTTCAGTTCTGCTCTTCTTTTGCCTTTTTTTTTTGTTCTTTTACCATGGCTGGCTGGCATCAGTAAAATTTTCTTTATTTTTTTATTTTTTTTTGTTTTTTTTTTTTATATTTTAATTTCAAACTAAACATTTCTATACTTTTTTGGCCAACTGCCAAAATTTTTTTTATGTTTAAACACACACTTGTTTTTCTTTTACTTTTTCTTTTAGTATGATTTGTTTTTTTTGTTGTTTTTTTTTTGGTTCATTCTTTTTGGTCTATAAAGAAACTAGTGGTGGTACATACAACTGGTGGATGTGTTGAAGATGAAAATTTTCAAATGCTGCCCAGCTTGTTTTATACTTTGTAATATAATTATAAAAACATTTTTGGAAAATTGAATTTTCTTTAAGAGTATATTGAATTCTGTTTAATGTGGTTGCTTTTTCAAGTGGTAGCCCACAAAAATATAATTTTTTTTAATTTTAATTTGTAGTTTTAACAGTTGCTCGTGTTGTATGTTTTTTTCTTTTTTGGTTTTTCTGGGCAAACTATGTGCTAATTTTGATCTGACAAATTAAAGGCTTTTTCTTAATGCTTTTCATTTAATTACTGTATTTTCTTTTTAAAAATAGTCTCTAAATTAAGTTGAACTTGTAAAAGAAAATATTCTTATTAACTGTACGACTTTTTTTATTTCTTTGTTATACAACCTTTACAGCCCGCAAAAGCAAGACACTCATAGAAAATTGTCTATTACTGATATATACTTGTTAATGTATAAATAACCTCTTACACTTTAATTCATATCTTAAGTCTGTTCGTGTTGTTTTCTTGGTTTTATGAGTTTGAGTATTTTTTACGAAATTCTTTTTCTGAGCGTAATGTTAGAGAAAGCACTTCAAAGCACAAAAGAAAATGAGCATCTATGTTTTACACTCTCCCCCTCTTAACATGCCTAGATTTTCCATTAACCATTCAGCACGTTTATTATTTTTTTTTCTGCGAATTTATATCACA
The DNA here is from genome assembly GCA_023159175.1 of Wohlfahrtia magnifica. Taxonomy (NCBI): domain Eukaryota; kingdom Metazoa; phylum Arthropoda; class Insecta; order Diptera; family Sarcophagidae; genus Wohlfahrtia; species Wohlfahrtia magnifica. Next base: position 2,389,515 of record JAKWBJ010000537.1, read on the forward strand.
TTTTAACAAAAAATTCAAAAAGAAATCATAACACAAAGTCACCAAAAGAACAAATACTTCTTAGAAAATATACATATAACATAGAGCAGCAGCCTCTATATACGAGTATGTATGTCTTTACATATATACTATTATTATTTTAAGAGATGCTAAGAACCCAAAAAGTATTTGATTTTATTAAAAAAAATAAAATAAAATAAAAAAATCGACTTTGATTTTAAACTCATAAGTTTCTTATATTTGTCTTTCAGGAGAGGTGTAGTGTTGTACAGTGTTTTACAGTGTTTTTTAATATTTAAAATATTTTGTGGTTTAAAATTAAAATACTAAAAACGTTTAATGGCTATTTTCTTTATAAAAAAAACGTAAATAAAAATATTTAAAAAATACCATTAAATAAGTTGTTAAACAATATTTATTTTATTTTATTTTATTTGGGAGACTTTTTATGACTTTTTAGTATCCCCGCAACTAAAAAAAGCACTAATGACGAATACAATAAGACCTTATAAAAATACATATCCACGACAAACGCACATAAATTACAGTGTAGTTTAAAATTAGAGCACTTAACAGTAAGTCGTTCTCGTTAGCATATACCACAACCACAACCATTCATTGTCCTTTATTATTACCGTTTCAATACATTGTTTTTAACGTATATGTATACAGTTTTGTTTGTTGTAAAATTTTGCCCGCACCTGTGACTTTTTCTACATGATTCGTTAATATATATTTTAGTGGTCGAAGGTGACGACATAATCTTGATGATGATGATGTAGTTCAAGTATTGCCCCTACTTGGATAAGGCAAAATTGGCGATGTTGTCGGTGGTGGGATGATGGTGGTAGCAATAGTGAAGATGTTGGTGGTGGATTTTCAGTGGTGTTAGTAAATTAAATGAAATACGTTGTCAGTGATATACGAGTGTGTTATATTGAATGTACACAGTGTCTGTTTGTATATATTTTTGTTAATGTTGGTGCTACACACAGTACATACTACAACAGTTGCAACAGTAGTCGTTTTTATTTTATTTATTTTTTCTTCTTAATGTTGCTGTGGTTGAATACAAAACAACAACAACAATCCAAAAAATAAAATAAAATAAATATATTGTTGCTTGATCTTTAAAAGAAAAAAAAAAGAAAAATGCGTTTCTCATAATAAAACAATTTGTTTTAATTTTTCTGATTGCTCGACAGCGCTGTGCTGTGCTGGTGGCTGTTGTTATCGCTGCTGCTGCTGCTGCTGTTGCTGTTGTAATTGTTTTTGTTGTTGTTGTTGTTATTATTGTATTCTGTTGTTGATTTTTGAGGCCAAGGTAGCATGTGTTGAGTGACATTCGTGGTGCGCTGCTTATTGTTGTTGTTGTTGTTGTTATTATTATCTATTTTTGTGGCAATACAGAAACAGCCAGAGAATACTCACAAAAAAGTCGGCCTTTTTTCATTCTATGGTTTATTTTTTATTTTATTTTTTTCAGCAACAACAACAAAACTGTCATTGTTACTTGAAAAAGGCAGGGTGTGTTGTTTTAACTAAAATTATTAGTCAAAAGGTTTGTTTGTTGTTTCTTATTTCTTTTGTTGGTACCAGCGCATAGACTAAGAATTTTCTTAGGGAATTCCAGAAGACCAGAAACAGAGTAGATAATTTGCCGTGTCTCACTTATCGTCTATAAAAAGGGCTGTTATTATGTATGTAAAACCGAAAATGTATATTTTTTTAATAGAGTACTGTGGGCTATAAAGCTTACCTTAAAAATTTGTTGACCATCAATAAAAATTAAAGCGAAAAACAAACATCATTACACACCCTAAAATCATTGATGCTGAAAATTAACAAAAAGTAAAAAAAAAAAACGAAAAAACACAAAGTGAAATAAAATAAAATAAAATCAGTAGCGTTAAGTCATAAAACGTTTACATTTACAATATGGTCAGGCTGTAAATTAATAAAGAAAACAAAAATTCTATAAAGAAGTATTAAGCAGACAACAAGGTCTTCTCCAAAAAGAGGCATTTAATAACATTACAACAACAATAACAACAAAAGTATTTATGTATTATTGTAATTTATAATAACGAAAAGAGAAATTAACTGTGTGATATACATACAAAATAATATTTATTTAAAAATTTTACCATTTTTCGATTTGAATGTGTGGCTTTTAGCATGTTTTACTACTCTATTCAATAATTTTTTTATATCAAAATATTTTCTTTTTTTTTATAAAAAATTCCTTTAACTTTTTTTGTTTTTAATGATTTTAAGCCCTTATATATCACAATGACTGCAATAAAAACCATAAAATCAAAATAATTGCAACTAAGAGCCACTATTGGATACACACGAGTAGCATCATAAAACCATACAAACATACATACCCATTACCATGCCACACTGCGTATGACCGATCTAATAAAAATACAACCAATTTGAATCAACACACATCGGCGGCATATGTTGTATGTATATACGTATACTTACTTATACATTCATAATAATATGTAGTATCAAACAAATACAAACATGCATTTAAACATGTGTTTGTGTGTGTGTAGAATGAATGTTTATATATTTTACAATTGCTTTGCCATATTTTGTAATTATTTTACGATTCTTTTACAATTTGGGTGAAATTAAATGGTCAGAATATTGTTATTATTCTGTTGGAGATCTAAAATATACAATAACAACAATACCTTGCAAAATTCCTAATAAACGGACAAACAAGTTAGACCAACATTTTGTATATGTGTGTATGGCAATTTTTTATCTTTTAACGCACACAAACGCAATGTTAGTCAAGCACGATTGCCCGTCTATCGTCGATTGAAAATGAATTTGTTTATCGATTGATATTGGTATTTGTTGTAATAATAACAACAATAGTATAATAACTATTGTATTTTATAGCAAACAAAAACAACAAAACATTTATTGTTATACAAATTTTATAGAATTGAACATGAATACGATACATGGAATACATACGATACAGGGACATTTTCTTCATTTCTCTCTATTCTTTTTTTCTTAGTCTCTTATATTGTAGATATTTTTTTCAAATGTGTGCAGTAATATAATACAAAAAGAAAAAAAAACAATCAAAAATAAATAAATTGATATTTGATGTAAAATGTTGGAATCATTTCTGTTTACACTCAAAGAAAAATTCAAGTGAATTGTATTTATATTCCCAACGATATTGTATGTTATTATTGCGGGCTTTAGTTGATGTAATGATTCCTTGCAGAGCTCATAAGCATTTCTTCCCTATTAACTATATGCAACTGAATGTGTTTGTTTAGAGTTGGGTTCATTAGTTCTTTTTAGTTCAGGGCACATTTTCCTTACTTCACTGCTTAGCCGATTTTTTGCAAATTTCACCTAAAAGATTTTTAAAAACACTACTTGCGTCGGGTGTTTTTTTAAGACCTTTCGCATTAAAAAAAAAAAACATTAAGTTTAGAAAAATGTCTGAAATCTTTATTTGTGGACAAATCCACATCCTTCTCAACACTGCAACTCACGGCAGCGATACTTGTACTAGTACAACCTGGTCGAGCTAGTCAACTCAAATTTATCGATGAAACTTTTAAAAGCGGCCTCAAAAGGACGATTGCATTGAACGAAAATATCACGAATTTTATAAAATGATATGACAAAATGAAATTTTTAAAAATCTTTTTATAATGCCTTTGAAAAAAAAGAATAATAATTTTACTACGTTTTCATAGTCAAAAGCTTAAAATAAAATAATAAAAATTAGTTTCTATAGTCTTTCTTACAGACATTATTCTTTGAGCGTAATGTTAAGTGTCAATTATATGCATTAAGTTGACAATATGAGAATTATTTGATTGAAAAAAAGCAAAGTACTATTATATCTTAATAATCTATAAAATGAAATTTAAGGTGACATAATTCTATTCTAATAAAGGAATTTAATAATGACATCTAAACGACCAACAAACATTCTTGTTAAACTAATCATACTTGTGTCATATGATTAATTTTATAAGAATTTAAAATGGACTTTAGAAATACACAGCAAACGGTTTGCGATCAACATGTGTACATATAAATAAACCAAAATTATCATATACAAACAGTTACAAATTTGTTGAATATTTTTTTTAAATTTTAGTTTTTTTTAATATTTTTTTCATTGTAAACTAAAATTCTGCAGTGACATAACTAAGTATTTTTCAGTTAAAACAAGTAACTAATAAAGTTCTTGCATTTCTTTATGCGTATAATACGTACTCTAATGCTTATTTACCTTTTTCTTTCTATACAAAACCGTTCAAGTGATTGCGAGTACCTTTAAAACCTTAACAACAAAAAAATACGGACAAAATACCATCAAAAAAATGCCTCTCATTAGAAAACAATACAGGGAGATAATAACAAAAAGAGAATACCTGCTAAAAACAAAAGCACACAAGGATACTTAAGAACAGAATTGAATAAGAAATGAAAATTAGAATTCATTTTAACTGTTAGTGCTTAACAAAAGTATACTTCTTCTTCTCTGTTTATAAATCAAGAAAAAAAAAGAGGAAAAAAGGAAAAATGTTAAACGTCACTCAACAATAAAAAGAGATTATTTTTGTTTTGAAAATAAAACAAAACTAAAAAGCAACAAATCACAACTTACTTGCCTGTCTATTCTCTGCTGTTTTCATCCGAATTTCTATAGAAAGGATGATGATGTTCCTCTGTTTTCTACTTTTTCCTTTACAATTTTGCGGTTGTTGCCTATTAAAACGAAACAAAGCAAAAAAAAAAAAAAACAGAACAAAAATAAGAAAAATCTTTCTCTGACATTTATTTGTAATTGTGTTTTTAAGTGTTTGTGTGTGTGTGTGCGCGTGTGTGTATGTGTGTATTCGGGCATCATTTGGAATTTATCCTTGTCAGTCATTGCTCTCTCTTCTGGCTGTTGCTTTTTTACATTTTTACCTTTCTTATGGGTTTCTTTAGTTTCATTTCATGTTGGTTAGTTTAAGGATTATTAGGGATTTTCAGTTTGTTTTTTTTCTTTTGCTCTCTTCAAAGGATTTTGTAGTTTTGAGGTGTTGTTTAGAATTAGTTTAATAAACAGTATTTGAAATACACTTCTGATGAGTATGTGGCACATATTTTTGTCAAATACTTTATATGGTATTTGAGCTGCAGCTTAAGGTGGTTTATACAAAAAAATTGTTGGCTTTTTTTAAATACTAAATATTATAATATATTCTAAGAAATTGGTGATGCTAGAATTCTTATATACTTCCGAAATTTAAAAATCACTTTTGTTTAGATTTATGTATATGACATGCAAACTATTCCAACCGATTTCGCTATTAAAGCCATAGTTGCTTACACAGTATGTATATTTAAACAAAATTCTTTTAAAATTTTTATTTAAACAACTTTAGCTTCTTTTAATAAAATTAAATTTCGATCTATAAATACTTAAATTATCAACAAGAACGTTTATTTTTTCTAAATTTAATTTAATTTATTTTTTTTTCTGTTAAAAATAAAACACTTGTTTTTTATAAACTTTGCCTTGGAATATTCTAACGAGTACGAGTATTTACAATCATTGCGAAAATAAACACTTGACTATTTCAAGAACTGACTTAAATGTGAAAAGAAATGACTGACTAACTGACTGACTGACTGAATGAGTAAACTATTTACCAGAACTGTTGTTAGCAGCCAGCAAGCACATCATTTCTGAGTTGTTGTTATCTAACACCACATTGTTATTCTTGTTGACTTAATTTAAACACACCCTTTGCCTTCCATTTGCTCCCCTGCCTCCTTTAGGACTGTTCAACATGTAAATCATATATGTATGCACATACATATGTAGCTAAAAATATTATAATATTGAATAGACCTTTGAAGCAAATCAAACCATTGAATCATAATTTAATGTGAATACGAATATATACTATACTCGTATGTATTCAAAAATACAAGAATAATGAATGATATCAACGTGAATGCAGTCGACGAGAGTGATGAACATCGTCAATAACATTATAATCATTGATGAATGCCTGCTCTAGCATTAGCATCATCATCATCATCATCATCATCATCATCATCATCATCATCGTCATCGAAAATAAAGCATGTGTAAGTGCTATTTACTCAATGTATTATCATCATCTTCGTTGTCGTCATCGGCGTCATTATTAACACATGCAATGTGGTGGCAGGCCAAATACAATACAGATCATACAACATATTTATAGTTTATATACATACATATGTACATACACAGAGAACGACATATAGGCAGACATACTAAGCGACAGACATTCATATTTCTATCAACACTATAATATAATGATAACGTCAGCCAGTCAACCATACCAACCAGATCACATTTACCATACATGCAACAGATACATATACAATAATACATACATACTTGCAACGTTCTGTGGATAAACTCACACACACAAGGCATTACACTTTGCTTTGCTATTTAGTGTGATGCTCACTCGCTGCTTTAGTTTGTTGCCGTGTCTGTTTGTATAGCTCAATGACAAAATGTTTGACCTATTGATTGATTGACTTGTTTCGAAGAAAAAAAAAAAAATGATAAAATAAAATAAAAAACTTGAAAAAAAAATTGTTTGAGTTGAATGCAAATGTTACATGTACACATATGAACGATAGACTACTACAAAATTACATATGAACTCACACAATCAAAACAGAACATTGAAACCCATATATGCTTTGTGTTCGGTACAAATGCAGACTCTATTATTAGACGAAACAGTACAAATGGTACTTTTAAAGCATTGTACACTAAAAACATCACACACACAAACATACACACACAAACGCACACACGCGACAACAAATATTATAGTAAAATAAAAATGTAATAGAAAAGAAAATTTTACTATCGCCATCAACATCATCATTATCATCATAAATTTTAATGGAGAAATAATTCAATGTGGCAGCATGCATAAGGCCCTTTCACCTATAGAATTTGGGTTAAATACTCGTATTATAACGTTTGCGCAAAAAACGACAAAAAAAAGCAAAAACAAAAATAAATTTAGACTGCAAATGATTCGATAAGAATTGAAAAAAAACGATACTCAACGCTATTGTTGCTGAATAAAAAAGACAACCTATGCACGTGATACTTTTTGTAATTAAAAACGAAAATTAAACAGGACAAAAGATTTTTTCATGTACATTAAGTCAGTGGTTTAACGTGAGTACCTGCCCTAGGACGTTACCTCACGGTGCCAAAGCACGAGTGAATACAATGCGTCCAACAACGCCCCCACCTATGATTAAAATCACCAGTGAGTACCAATTTAAAGCCATGTTATTTGGACATGACTTCACACCTTTGTAAGGTGCCGGAGACTATCTAAACTCCTACCGATCTATGGGTCACGGCACCCGGTTAAAAATGTAACTCCACAACGAGCCAGCATAGCTCTCCCCGCGATTTGGGTTTAAACCACAGCCTCCACGTTGCTCCCACAAAGGGGGCCTCACCATAGTCGGGCAGGAACCGAAATTCCTGGGGCTCCCGACACCCGTGGCACCAGAATTAAGCCTCCGGTCAGGCCTCGTAGCATAAATGCTACTACCAGTGTAAGTCCCAAACAACTTCGGACTGGTGACCAAGATGGTGATAACAACAAACAAGAAACACTAAACAACACAACAATAAACGGAGCCACCCTCACGGGAGAACTCAAAGTGACATCGTGCGCCACGGACACAATACACAACAGCAAGAACACAACCAGTCAAAAGCAGACCAGTACAAACACACAACACCCAAAAACTGCAACCACAAATCAAGCCGCAAACAGCAGGTCGGGAAACAGCAAACAGCAGACAATCACAGCAAGCAGCATGACACACCAACCGTCAGCACCCCAGCGGGACGCCAAGCTAGAAAAAAGGCTAGCCAGGAGACCGCTAAGATGGTGATGCAGGTTCAACCTCCGCTAATAGTGCCGTCCTTCTACGCCTAAACACCTCAAGGGCAGAAACGCCCAGCCTACCATAAGTACGATCCCACCGCACGAGTATGGTAACTCCACTCCGTTAGTCCTATCTAACCTCACTTCTTCAAATTGCTACTGACCTTGAAGTCAAATGGAAATTGATTCAATATTGAAGGGATCAATAAGGATGTGAGTCGAGACTTAAATGAATATAACTCATTAGGCATTTGATATCGCCACAACAGTTAAATGTGTTTACTGTCAGTGGATTGGTGATATTGAAGAATAAGGTTGAACTGGCTTTAAAAAAAAAAACAACAAATCGTTCTTATTAGCAAAGATATTGCCAGAATTTACCATTTCATGTCTAGCTTGTTTAAGTAGCCATTTTTAAAGAAATTTGCCTCATCATTAAAAAGTATATTTTTCTAGTAGAAATTGGCTACTCAAGTAGTACAAACTTGTTACAAAGACGATGTTTTTCTAAAAGCTCTCGCTTCTGACGTACGAATTTTGGCGCCGTAGCAACCGTTCAAGGTTTTAACAGAATAGCTTTTCTGTAATGTGAAAGGCTGTATGCTCTTACTCCTTGGTAATCTAGTAGTTTAACCAGAGATATAATTCTGATATCACGATCATTGGGAGGACCCCAAACTCTTAAGGTCTTTTAGATTATCTGAGTAAGACGGGTAGACGAAGCATTATTAGAATCGATGCAGTGTTACAGTGCAGGAAATTCCTAAACTAAGATGGCGTATTCTGTATTCTGGTGAAGAACACATGTCTATTAGTGACGATGAGCACGCTAGCATAATGACACCTGTCACCGCCTCCATTGCAGATAAAAAGAACCAAATGATTAATTTTTGTTCTACTACGCAAAAAGTGCTTAAAATTCAATTTCTTCTAATTTTAAAATATTTTACTCTTTCTTTGTATTTGTTTCAGGTAAATTTATGTAATGCTTTTAGTATATCAATGTGTATATACTTGAATTATACATATGTAGGTATGTGTGTATGTATACTTTTCATTTATTCGTACAACAAAAACCATATAGTTAAAAGGCCTAATTTTGTATATGTACCTCTATTGCCATGTTTTCTTTCTTTCCATTCCTTTTTCTGTATTTCTTTTTATTATGATTTCAATAAAATAAGAAACAACAACAGCTTATTTTTATGCTTTTAGGCACGTTTATTGGGCTCTTTTATTTGCTTTAAAGCAGATTTTTTTCTATGGGGTGAGGGTTTAGGTTACCTCACGCCTTATTCCTTATCTCTGCTTTGGCTAATGTTTGCATTCTCTTGGGTTATGGACCAAATTCTTCTTTTTCTCTTAGCATATGTGTATTAGTATGTATGTGTGCTTGTGTGTGTTATAAATCTTTTCTTTATTTTCGCTAATTTTCTTTGTATTCATCTATTGTACAACAACCCTGATGATAATGTTAGCGATGCTGCTCGTTTTGTATCGTATGCTCTGTAAGCGTAAAAATGAGAAGGAAAAAGATGGAGAAGGTTTTTTGGGCTTACAAATCTACTTACCTTATATAGTTTTAGTCTTTTTTTCTCATTTTTTTTATTTTTTTATATCGTACTTTTAATAAATATTTATCTTTTTGTTTTTATGACTTTTTCTTGCTTTGGCAAGCAATTTTTATTTTACACTGAAAATAATTTTTAAAGAAATAGAGCTTATACGAGTATGTGTAGAGCTTTTACCTTTTAAGCAATAATTTGTAGTAGTTTTTAGGGCAAGTCCATGTAAGGAATTTTTGGAAATTTCTATTTTAGAGTTGGTTTACTTGTTCCCTGGTATGATCTAAGTGTATGATGAGAATATTAGTTTTGTTAATACTTTTTATTTCTGTTTTAGTCTTCTTTTTTTGTAATGATATTTCTATTGTTATTTGTTAAGTTGTTGTCCTTCAAGTGTATTTTTTCTCTGTTATTGTCTTGTCATTGTTTTGTGGTTGGATGTTTTCTTTATTCTTTTCTTTTCTTTTCATATTTTTATTTAAAAAGAAAAATATTTCTTTACTTTAGTCGACTAAAGATGGCAATGGATTTTAATGTGTGTTGGTGGGTAGTTTGGCTTTCAAGAAAAATTATTACCTACAATGGCCATCACAATGCTTCACTAACATCTTGGTTGTAAATAAAAATCCAACCATCCATAGCTAACCATGCATTCATCATAGAAAAGGTTTTGTGATTTTTGTCTTAGAATGTGGTTAACAGTTTGCTATTCATTCATTGTTTCTTGTTGTTTGAGACTCATTTTAAAGCTTTTAATAATAATGACTTTTTTTTCTTTAACTTGCCTACTTTGTATGTGCCCATAACTCATTGTAGTATGCTCTTAAGAATGCTGGCATTATCCTCCTGTTATACAAATTTATTCATCGTAAGGGTCACAGCATCTGGGTACAGTTGACGGCAACAACTTTTTGGCATTAATTGGCCAAATTCATATTCATCACATTAATACACACTTTTATCTACTGTTCTCATTTATATGGATATAAATACGTTTTTCCGTTTGAAACACTAGGATTACCAAACGATTAATGTGGACATATGTGAGCTGATGTGCTCAATATGCTAGCTTTAGCCTTCAGTTTGTTGGCTATTTATGGTGCAAAATAGTTAAATTTAAAATAGAGGGACAAACAGAAAATTCCTCATCTAAATTAAATAGACCCTACATAGATACTTACATATGATGGTGAATAAATCAACTGTATTGTGTCTGTTCTCAGCTAAGGGCTTAACACTCTACCAGAATAATTGGCAAAACTCGTTGGTCGTAAATTAGTTTAAATGCCAACATAAATTTAAAAAAATCAAATTAAAAAGTTTTTTAAAGCAAATTTATTATTTGGCTGTATTATAAAGCAAACATACGTTGACTTATTTCCAAAAAAAAAAGAAAAAAAAAACAAGAAAAAGCTAAAAACAAATTGAGAGCGAATGTGTGCAGATGGTTTTTTTTTAATTTAAAAGTTTTATTACATATTTAAATGAAATAAAATGGTTGCGAATTTCACAATGTATAGATAATATAAACCTGGATTTAGAGGTCGTATGAGATTTTGAATACTTTTATACTATTTTTTGACAATAGAATGGATTTATTGAATAATATTAAATAAACTTTCAGCGATATTTTTTTTTTGTACTGCGTTAAATATATAAAAAACTCATCATTTTTCTCTCAGTATGTTTTAAATAATTTTTTTTATTATTATGTACTTGAAAGAATTTAATTTTTGAATTTCTGTTTTATATTTAATTGTTATATTTAATCTTTTTCTTTTTTGCCAATTTTAGTGTACCGCAAAACAGCAAAAAGGCCAAATGAAGTAAGTAATGTTAAAGCAATCGTATAAAACTTATTTACCATCTAATAATCTACAATGGATTCACTGATAGATTAGTTGCCTAACTTAGTTTTAGTAATAAACTTCATATCTTTTTTTATATGAAAATAAAATGTTTTCAAATTTATAGCTTCTAACTTTAATAATTATATAATTATTATAACATCGCTTTGTGCTTATACATATACTCCAGCTAATACGTTCAAATATTGCTCTACTTTAAGCAGTAAAAGTAACCAAAGTCACGAAATTAATGTCGAAACTTTTATCATTGACTAAAGTCATACAAGAGCACGTTTCAACAAAACTCTTTAACATGCATACAGAAATTAAAAATTATTAAACCCTAAGGACCATAAACATTTCAGAAGAAAATATATGAATAAATATCACCCCAACAGTTATTTGTCTATCGCTCTTTTTTAAAGAAAAATGTTTTATAATTAAATAGAAAATTAAATTGATCGCTGGTTTTTTGTTTTGTTTTGTTTTGTTTTGCCTTTGTTACAATACAAAATATTATAAAACTTTATAACCTAAAAGTATGCTATATGTTTGTAGTATTGCATAGAAATGAACAGTTAATTTAGTTTCAAAACACTACACTCACACAAACATAGATACTTTGTTGTACTAAATTACAAATTTTCAACTCACGCATACTCATGTCATAAGCACACCCACATATTCACTTATATAATAGTATTTATTATTGTTGTTGTCTTTATGGTTATTCTTATTGTTGTGTTATATTAAATGTTAAAAGAGAAAAGAGAACAATTTTTGTCAATACAAACATGTCATGGCATGACTGCCATTGCTATTACAATAAACTCTTTTATCTGGATGTGACAGGAAACGTATAAATAAATGACATAAAATGTTTGTTTTTGTGAGATGTGTTGTTAGAGAAGCTGAACTAAAGAATATAAATTAATATTTCAAGGAAAATTTATAAAATTTAAATCAAACAAAAAAAAAAACGAAATTAGTATTTGAAAGACGTTCTTAATTTTCAAAAAAAAGATGTCTAACCTTTTACTTTTTGCCATAAAATATAAAGAAAACTTTCAATATTCTAAGAAAATCGCTTTTGCCTTGTACACAAATTCTGTAAAATTTAACTTTTTTTTCTTTGCCACCCACCTTATTTTCTGAACAGCTGTTACTACTCTCTCATAGACAAATTTACTTATATATATACACACACATACACAAACATTTATGCATTTCCTTTACAGCTTTTACTATAGCTTTGTTATACATATTCATGGTTCGTTAGATTTTTATAAAAAAACACAAAATGTATTTTATTTAATGTGTATTGTATTGTTGTTAGGTGTGTGTGCGTGCGTGTGTGCGTCTGTATGTGTGTGTGTGTGTGTGTTATAATTGTGTGGACTGTTTACAATAGATGTCAAGTGCTGCTGTTGTGTTGTAGCTTCATATCCTGATAATAAGTAAGCGTTAAAACAAGTTATATGTTATCAGCCACTTTCCCACTCTCTCTCTCTCTCTCTCTCTCTCTCTCGCACACATAGTTACTTCAACTAAAACAAATATAAATAGTTTGTGTTTAATGTGTTTTTTTTCACATTCGTTTAATTGTGTACGTACATAATAAACATATACAGGCATACGTGTAAAATAAGCTATACTGTATATAAAACATATTGTTATAACACATTTATAACACAGCTGTTGGTGTCGTCATTATTTAAAATTTATTTTGTAAACTTATTTAACCCTTGTTCTCTTCTAATAATATTTAATACAGTAATGAGTGAAGAAATAGTAAAGTTCGTTACGAACGTTATTTACAAAATACCAGCATAGAAGGAAGCTACACTGGTGCATATTCCTATAAACGCACTTAATTTTTTTCTGTATTTTTGTTATATCTTTGTTGTTCTCATCCAAATGCAAAATTTAACTATTTTAATGAGAGACAACTTAACGGTAAACAATTTTTTTTCTTTTTTTTGCTGTTTGCCTTAACTTTGCGATCATATGTTCTTGGTGCTATTTTAAGTGGAAGATTCGTATAAACGCACACTCGAAATTTGTTTTTAAAAAAGTGACCAAAAATAAAATATTATCAATTTTAGTTTCTTTTTTTCAACAAAAGGTACGTTTCTAACAGTAATATCTCAATTTACTGTAACTTTTCCTATTTTAATCAATAAATTTCATCACTTTTAAAGATGCCTAAGGGAACTTTTTTGTCCGATCAAGAAAAGATTCAAATTAAATTTTTTCACGACCAAGGATGCTCTAATAGAGAAATTGGACGTAAAATCGGTCGTTCGGAAAGTGTGGTGCGAAATTTCTTTAAGAAAAGTCAAAATTATGGAGTTCGCAAATCAACAAAGGGTAATACAAAACTAACAAGAAGACAACTTAATCTAATAAAACAAGAAGCAACCCGCAACAAATTGAATTCCACACAAATAAGGAATAAATTAAATCTTCCTGTCACTTCCAAACACGTTGCACACATTTTACGAAACGATGAAAACATAAAATGGAAAAAGCCGAAATGTAAACCAATGCTAAAAAAACACCATAAAGAAAATCGTCTAAAATTCGCAAGAAAATATATGAAATGGACAGATGAGTTGAAAAACGTAATTTTCTCTGACAAAAAAAATTTAATTTAGACGGTCCAGACTCATACTCATGCTATTGGCACGATTTGAGATCTAAAGATGTTCGGATGTCAAAACGTAATTTCGCTGGTGGCAGTGTTATGGTTTGGGCAGCGTTTTCTGCAGTTGGCAAGTCGAAAATTTGTTTTGTTCTGACAAAAATGAATAGTTCGATTTATAACGAACTGTTGGAAGATGCTCTTCTCTCTTTTATGGACGAAAAAATGGATGAAGATTGCATTTTCCAACCAGATAATGCTGCAATCCATGTTTCTAAGCAATCGAAATCTTGGTTCAATGAACATGGCATTCCTTTGGAAAACTTGTGGGGATACATGGCCCGTAAAGTTTATGCAAATAATGCCCAGAATGAAGGCATAAAGACTGTGACAGAGCTGAAACTAAGAATTAAACAAGTCTGGGAGGAAATTGATTCCGATCTGCTTAACAAATTAGTGGAATCAATGCCAGACCGTATTTTTGAAACAATCCATAACAAAGGATCATCCACACATTATTAATAAATGCTACAATGGCCCAAACATTAAAGTGCGTTTATAGGAAAATACCCTTAAAAATGGCTGTTAATATCGAAAATTAAGTAAAAAAAAATAATTAAAGTACAAATGAATTTTTTTTGTAAACAATATTTTAAGTGAAGTCTTAACTAATTTAATACACAAATTTGTAGCCCCCCCAAATATTTTCTTGTTTAATTTTTACCTTTTTTTTAAAAAAGTAGTGTGCGCTTATAGGAATATGCTCCAGTGTATACTCATATTATGAAATGAGACTATAATTGAAATGACGTGTCTAATGTATAATTCATATTATAGATGGTACTCTTAGCTTGTTCATCTATATTAATGCAGTTTTAAGATTTTATATATTTTAAAGTATGCTCTGCTATTATTTTACTCAATATTATTTTTATGTTATATAAACATATATGTAAATTAATATTTATTTGTCACATTGTCAAAGAGTGTAAACTTAAAAGAAAATATTCATGCAATATTTATATATGGAATTTAAATTAGAATTCCACAAAAATATAATTAATTTATAGTAATTATGGTATTGCGTTATTTTTGGGACACCCTTTACATACGTACATATGCATATGTGGGGTACTCTGGTAATCTGTCACCCTGTTAAAGCTGTTTTTTTTGCCACACACAAGAGAGCTAAGTTAGCAGCTGACAAGTGCATTAAGAAACGCAAAATCGGTTTTGAGCGTATTTCGAAAATACCAAAAACAGATTTTTGTTTTACTCGATAGCGACTATCAGAAAAATAATATCACTTCCCAGGTTTCTTCTGCTGTAGCAACGTCTTATCATACTGCTTTCATATATGAAAATGTAAAATTCTTCTTTGTCTGATCTAAGACCTTAAGTGAATACCCTTACTATGGCAATTTTATTAATGCAATTTTTTTCATTATTATTATTTTTAATACGTATAGCTCTCTCGCAAGATTTCAGGCATTAATTTTGGAACACCCTTTACGTATGAATATGAATTCATGAATTCATTGTGTAAAACTAAAAACCAAAAATGCAATAAGAAAATTACACAGAATTGAGAAATTTTGTCATCCGTACTGTACTGTAAATACTCGAAACCACTTACTGGTACTTAAAGGCATGAAAAGAGCAAAATTAAAAAATAATAATTATATATTCATTTTAAAATGCATGGAATAAAAGATTGAAATTTAAGAAAAAGTAATTCGTAACACCACAAAAAGTAGAATAAACAGACTCGAAAAAAATTGCATTTCAATCGTCTTATGTAAAATCGTGCAAACTTTGTAGACATGTACCATATATATTAATGCTCTGCGTTACTACTTCTTTTGAAGAGCTTAAGGGTATTAAAATGGCGTGCTAGTCATCCGACTGTTTTGTATTATTATGTCATTATTTAAAACATAAAGAGCAGCCAATTGTAAATCTATAATTATCTACAGTTTATCACTTCCTTAAAAATTAAAAGTACCAGTTTTGCTGCTTCTTCTTCTTCTTTGTTTTTGGCATAAAATTTCCACTCTTGATAAAAGTTTTGTTCTTCATATTTTTCTTTTCGTTTTTGCGCGGTATTCTTGTTTTTAGTTATTTCTTCTTTTTCGTAAAAAAAAAAATCGTTGGAAACCTTGATAACATCCTTGATGTCAATTTTATTCTCAAGTTTTTAATAAAATAATATACGAGTATATATATATAAAAAAAAAACTGGCAACACCTTGACTGTTTCTTTAACAAATTTTTTTACTTTTTGGTTTTTGCCGATCAGAAGTTAAAAAAATATATGTATGTTATAGCAAAACCTAAGCCAGAACATGTTTTTTTGCCTTTTCTACTTAAACTGAGTTAAAAGAATAAAAATAAAACTTTATTTTCTTAAAACAAAAAAAAAACAACAAAAAAATTAAATAAAAAAATCATCTCAATGTCATCAACATAGTTTGCTTTACCAAATCAAGCAAACTACCAAAAACTGTATAAACCTGCAACAATTCACAATAACAACAATTTAAACACAATATTACGCTTTTTTTTCTTGAAATCTACGACCAAAAACAAAGACGACCAGCCAGTCAACCAACCGTTCAACCGACGCACATTTTTAGTGAGGAAAAGAGAGAATCTTTTTTACGTTGGTTTCTGTTTCTTAGTTTCTTTTTAGCTTTTTGGCTAGAATGTCTTTTAAATAATTTGAACTTTTTTTTAACTGCTTTTTGGTCATTTACCATATAGTCAAGTTTTCTTTTTTGGACAGCTATGACCATATGTTCGATAAACAAGTTGAAATGTCCTTGATTTTGGCAAAGTTTCACAAATCTCTCTAACAGTTCTTAAACTTTTAATGGAAAACTCAAAACTTTAAAACATTAATTCTGTCAAATAATTATTACAAATTTAATTAACCTTTAATCTACTGATTTCTCTACTCTACTACTACTACTCAGAAGCATTCATTTAATCTATTAAATATCTAAAAAGGTAAGTTTTGTGCCAAAAAAAAAAAAAAAACAAAAACATTTCAGATGTGGTGGCTTCTTTGCTTCCTACTTAATATTTATGAAAATTGGCCCATATTGAGAGTACTAGTAAAGGAACTTATTTAACTTTTACCAACACCAGCATCACCTCAGCCAAGAACGAAAATTATTTGGAAAACTTTCGCTTTCACTGAATGAAAGTTAAAAAACCAACCAACCAACGGGCCACAATAATATTGCGTTTGAGAGAAAAAAGTACTATGTGTCAAAATAAAACAAGTTGGACAATATTTTGCTTATATTTAATGGATATTTCAAATTTTATACATTTTGCACTTTGGTTTCTTTTCTACTCTGATCATATTTACTTTGATTCGTAAGCATTTCAAACCGTAGGCTGTTTGTTAATCAAATAAATTAAAAGGTCAAAAGTTTATTTTATATTTTGTTGTGAAAGGTATTACGAGTATATAAGGGATGTTAATGGAGCAAAAAATAAGATTTCCAAAGGCTACAACTATAGTGTAAGTCTAAGAAACTTTCAACTTTATAATTAAAACGTTAACATGAAATTAATTAAGACTCTGACCTGAAGTTCAAAGGTCTGATAAAAAAAACAACCTGCATTAACAGCAGGCTTAAATTGACACTTTGAAAAACCATTTTTTTAGAAGGATATTGGAAATGGCGCTTAAGCGGGCCTTAGAAATGAAAAATGGAATATCTGCTTCATACGTACACTGTAATAATGGGTTGAGTAATAAGCTCGTAGTTCACTGAAAACACTTTTGAAGGAGGACGGTGGTCAAAGAAATTTGGTAATTTGGCCGAAAAAATGAAATGATATTATAAAACGATTCTCAGTCATGTTCATTTAATGGGATTTGCGACAAAATTGAGATTTATTTAGCGTATAACTATTGATTTTTGTTTACTTAAACGTCTTTGATATATGTTTTCCAACGTTATGTAGCACTAAAGTAAAATAAAAATTATGTCAGCGCTTTTGGTATTTATGATGGATACAAGCTTCTCCTATAACCACACTCTGCCTTTCCCCTCAGCTGCCCTCTATGCTCTATATTTATATAATATCACACCTATGTTTTTAAAAAGTACAGATAAGCCATCAGCAATGTAAACTCTTTACAACGTGCACTCCACTGTGGCAATTGAAGTCGATCAATTCGTATGTAAATGATATTGTTTGTGCATTGATGATAAAGAAGATTTTACCTGCTAATACCATTGATGTTTTTTTTTAGCACGTTTAACTCAGTGTTGAAATGTTGTTTGTAGTTGATCGTTACCATCGCTGTCGTTATATTCTTGATTATAATGATTAGCCGCGACAATTTGTTTTATTCTGTTGTGTTGGGTTGTGTTGTGTCGAGTGCCATGAAATTGACACTCAATATTGTTTGTATGAAAGCGTATGAATATTTTAATGTTAAAAATGCAATTGTAAATGCAAATATAGTTATTGTTGTTGTTGTAGCCATATAGTAGCGAAACAACTCAATTAACCTCGACCTTCGTCGAAAAAAGGCTTGAATGATAATTTAACTGACTACAACGTTGAAAATGGTTATGATGATGATGATGATGATAGTGATGATGATGATGATGTTATTACAACTCATACAACAAAATACGCAACAGCATTAATAAATAAATGGTCAATAATTAATAAAAGCAAGTAGAATATAATACAGCGTGTTTTTATAGAGGTATAGAACTTTAAGTTGGCATTACTTTTCAAGATGGCGACCGATTTAACAGCTGTCAAGTGATTTATTCTCAGTTTGGTTTGGCAATTCATCACGCCCGGCGTAGAGTCGTTGAATAAGCCCAAGACGAAGATTACCGTTGTTCCCAATTTTCATAAGCTAATTTTGTTTAGCGATGAAGCGCACTTCTGGTTGAATGGCTACGTCAACAAAAAAAAACTGCCGCATTTGGAGTGAAGGTAATCTTCAAGTGTATATGGAAACACCGTTACATCCAGATAAACTGACTGTTTGGTGCGCTTTATGGGCTGGTGGAATCATTGGTCCGTACTTTTTCAAAAACGATGGTAGCCAGAACGTTACAGTCAATGATGATCGGTATAAAACCATGATTTCTAAATTTTTCATTCCGATGTAGTTTCAACAAGACGGCGCAACATGTCACACAGCTCGTGCCACAATAGATTTATTGAAAGACACGTTTGGTGACCGCCTAATTTCACGTTTTGGACCTGTGAATTAGCTTTCGCTAGACTACTTTCTGTGGGGCTATGTAAAGTAATTGGTCTATGTGGTAAAGCCACATACGCTTGACCATTTGAAAGACAACATTCGCCGTGTTATTGCCGATATACGGCCACAAATGTTGGAAAAAGTCATCGAAAATTGGACGTACAGATTGGACTAAATCCGCGCCAGCCGTGACGGTCATATGCCAGAAATCATATTTAAAATGTAATGCCACAAGATTATCTTTCGGATAAATAAAATTCATGTCAAGCGAATAATCCATCGTTGTTTTATTGCAACTTAAAGTTCTATATCTTTATAAAAAACACCCCTTATTAATGACTACTTTACTAGTGCTATTCTGTTTCGTTCAAGTGTCATTATTGTACATTATGTTACTTTAACTATGACGTCATTGTATTAGTGAAGAATTTGCATTTAAACAATTATTCCACTTTAAGCTTAACACTTGTTGTGCATTTAATTTAAAGAACTTTTAGAAAAATTCAAGGTTACCAAGCCACATACAGAATATAAAAAAGCAAACCAAACAAACAAACAAACAAACAATTAAACAAAACTTATAATTCAGGTTCAAATACATAAAAAATGATTGTCATCAATATTCTATTTGGTTAACAAACTGACCATCGTAAATGCCATAATTGACAACAATTCATAAATTATTTTATTGTTTGGCTTTATTACTTATTAAACAAAAAGTAAAACAAACAAAAAAAAAAAAGAAAAAAGAAAAAAAAAAAATAATTAATTAAGAATTAAATGCACGCATATATTTTTTTCAATTTTTTTCTTTGAGCGTCACATAAAACACCAGTTAACAGCTGAAAACGCCCTCTTGTTTAAAATAAACGTATACACAAACATACTAAGCCATGCATTTGAGCCAAAATAGCAAAAAAAAAAAAAAAACATAAAACATTAAACTTGGTGCGCATGCGTAACCATTGTCAATGTTAAAAGACCGACCATATGCATACTCATACTCGTTCGCATATAGTCAAGCAAAAAATAAAAAATAAAAAAAAACTATCTTAAGCCAACACACGTAGTATCTTATAAATGTGTTCGTTTGTATAAGTCCACCAGTATTTTAGTTTTTTTTTTTCTTTCTCATAACTAAACCTGTATTTTTTACTTTTTCTTAATTGCTTCGATTAAACGCCTGGTTAGCAAACAAGCGGGCAGGCAGACATTTGTGTTTGTTTCGTTGTGTTTGTTGTATTAAATGATCTTGCATGATGCCACAAATGCATTTTATGCATTTATTGTTGTCGCTGTTGCATTCAATGTTTTATGTCTCGTTTTCATTTCAAGAACCAGGTCAAGGTTATGTTTATATGCGGCTTTGTATTAACAACAACAACAATAACAACAATAACAACAACAACAACATCGTTAACGACAACTCAGCCTCGCTTGCCATAAACGAAATACATGTTTGTGGTTGCTTGTTGTTGGCTGATATTCCTTCGGCCAAAGTCAACGTTTAAAGTCAAGTTTTTATTTTTTGTGTGTCTGTCTATTTTTTTTCGTTTTTCCCCCTCTCTCTCTCTCTCTCTCTCTCACTCTTCTTTTTCAAGAGTGACTTTTTTGATTAACGCAACATGTTATTACATCTGATAGTTACGGACATGATCAAACATGTTTTAAACATAAATGTTTGATATCAAACATGTTTTGGGTCTATGACAATACAAGCCTTTAAGCCAAGTTAAAGTAAATGCTGCTTGTATAGTTAGGAATACAATTTTCTCTTTCGCAAACTATTTTTTTATTTTTTATTTTTTTATCAACTCTTTGCTGTTTTAATTTTACCTTTTATGGACGGAGAGCAAGAAAGAGAATTTAAAACTTTTTCTTGAATTTATCTGCTTCTCTAAAATTTGTTCTTCTTGTTAAAGTTATTGGGCTCAAAATCGCACGATCTTGGAGGCTAAAGAAATGGGCTCATTTCGTGAAAAAGTATTACAACCACAATGACAAGTAAGTTCATACGGCAAGTAGAACCATGCTGTTGAAACTACTAAATGTTAATGTTTATCTTAAAAGTTTTTGTCACCACAGTTACTGTCACCACAGCTATATACGGATATACATACCAATTGTATTAGTTTCACTCTATGTTTGGGAATAGATCACAGATCACTCACTGTACCTTACAAACGACGATGAAACCAATAATGGCCTTGTTATTAAATTCATCTCTTAATTGCTCCATAAGTTCATCATTCTTCAATCTCGAAGTGTTCTGTGAACATAATATTCCAATTGGATAGGATAGGACATGCTGATAAAAACTCCCTTTAGTATATATAAAATAAAACCCATTTGTTACATACATATGTATGTATGTACGAGTACATAACGACTTACAATAATCGTTAATTCCATATTTAAAATATTAATCAAATAATAACAGTATTTATGCAGCATCCTTTAAAACCTATCAAATGTTTTATGATTTAATGTAATTTTTTTTCGTCTTCTTCTCTTTTTTCTCTCTGTAGCCATACTGTATATACTTTGCTGATTAACTGAATGAGTTTTCAAAGTCAATAATGAATTTTTTTTTTTTTCTTATTTAATTTATGTACTAAGTGTGAGTATTAGTTTATATGCCTGCGTGTTTATAGCTTTTTTTACAATCTTCGAAAATAACCCTGATTCTTCTAAACATAGTCACAAATACCGAATCATTTGCACAATTGAAATCAGCAAAAAAAAAACAATGTCACAAACACATTTACAGATACTTGCAACACACACACACACGCGTACATACTCTTAGAATTGAAAATAACAAGCATTTTAAATGCAACAGATGTTTGTGCAAACGATGTGTGTGAGTCTTATTTTTATGAAAAATTTTAGTTGCTTTTGCCATGTTTTTTTGTAAAATCATTGTCATTTTAGTTTTAAATTTTTTGTTTTTTTGTTTTTTGTTTTTTATTTTATTGCGTTCATGATGCAGCAGTATCAAGTGCAACCACATTTTCTTAAATATTTGCGGCAGTTTGTAGTTGTACTTGTACTATAAGATCATCAATATTCATGCGTATCATTCGAAATATGATGTACGAGTATGATTAAGTTTATGGCTGTGTATGTGTGCTTTTAAGTTTTCAAAGTTTTATTGTTTATTGTTCTTTTTTTCATAAAGTTATGCCAGACATACATACATATATAGAAAAAAGACAAAATAAAAATAAAAATAAATAAATCGTTTATATTTTCTACTTTTCTTTTAAATCATGGACTTTGTAATGTTTTAGAATTTATTAAGTAAGAATTTTTCAGTGACTTAAGCCGGACTCTATGGCAATCTACAAAACAACATACTGTTTGGAGTGATTAATTGGATTGATTAATAAAAGAGACAACAACGGATGAGGTGTCTATGCTATAGTCACTGCTATTTTTATTGTAAACAAATTTAACTTTACGTTCCTTTTACATTAGTTGTTCCACCATATTACGAAAAAAAAATTCCACAAGGTGACGGATGACATAAAATCAGTGACTACTTTCTTAGATGTGTAAAACTTGTTCATTTTAGTGGTCAAAACTAAATTGAGCCTTTATTTCAATAAATTGTTGATATCAACTCTAGTTAGTGCTGTTTACTTACCACAAATAATGAAGGCATCATACATAATATAGTGTATCAAAATGACATAATATATACATACGTGTAGCAATGAAATTTAATTTTCCAAAGAATATATTTTCAATAAATTCTATTGAATTATCAGTGTCAAACTTCCTTAAGGGAAACTGGGCTGCTACAAGGGTTTTAATTAAAAATTTTAAGTCCGTACGTTTTTTATTTTGTTTTTATTGCAAATAAGATTTAAGGAAACCGTAAAATAATCTGTTTATTAAATTAGTGACTAAAAAAAATTCAATAACTGATCATTTTTCATATCGAAAAAGTTAACACAGACTGTTTCAACTTATCAGTGCGTATGATCAATATTGAAATTAACATCTTATTACTCATACGTTCTGCTAAATTATAAGTTATTTTCTTGAAATGTGATCTCTAAGAGATCCTTATAGATCTTGCACGTTTGTAGATCTGTTGGAAAAATTGTAAAAGTTTATAATCCACGTTGAACTCCCAATTACTTTTTTGTTTTATTATATATTGTATGAGGAAAATTAACCTGATAAATACTGTTAATGATCTTAAAATGATCATATAATGAAGGTGGCTAATGAAAATTGAACATACTTGTCAAAATAACAGAGATGCTATAATTAAATCGGTAATGGTACCCTTAAATATATAGTGTTGGAAGGAGTATCGAGCTTTTCTTTCTACACTCATATATTTGGTAACTATTTAATATAAATAATTATTGTTGAGTGTTTGTTGTGACATAATTAAGTTTGCAATTTTTAAATGGCATTGTAAATTGCTAATGATTGTTGTTGCTCTTTTTATCACAAATTGAAAATGAAAAGCCTACAGTTTCTTTTATAGCCAGTTATACTGTTAAATATAACGAAAGAAATACAAAACTAATAGAATAGCCTTAGGTATTCAGTTTCCTTTTCTGTTTTCCATTTTTGTTTTGTAGACAAAAGTCATGTGCCCATGTCATGTAACATACATTTTATCACACAAACAATAAATGCCAACACATATGCATACAGACACAAAGAGACTTTATATTATTGCCCATTAACCCACAAAATATGTGATGGTGCGATCCAAAGTCAAACAACAAGTGTTTATAGTAGACCAGCGTAGACCAGTGGATAAAATATTCTTGCAGCAAAATTTTTAGTCTTTTCATCTGCCACTCGCCCCCCTCACCTCTTAGTCGCTCTCTTTCTGCTTTAGCGCCAACATCTCTTTTTATTCTTGTGTTGCTTTTTGTGCGAATTTCATTTCAATTATAGTTGCTGTAGCTGTGGTTGTATGGATGACACATACCCAAGTGTGTGGTTGGCTGGAAAGCATATGCGTTCAAGAATAACCTTGGCGACAACAATAATAAAATTAAAAAAAAAAAATTATATTGTATACACATACATACACACACATACATATTTTATTTTTTTTACCATATACGAGTTTATAAAATAAAGTTTTTATATGAAAATACAAAAACAAATAAGAAAAATATTAAAATAGAACAACATTGTAAAAAAAATCTATAACCACAAAGGAGATAAAACAGCTTTAGAGTCTTCGTATACAAATAGACATAAATATGCAACTGCTGCATGTGTTTACGTTTTAATAATAATCAAAAATTCATTTTTGAAATATTTTTCAAGAATTTTTACAATTTATTCTTAAGCTTTAATTGTTTAGAATTTATCTTGTTAAGAGAATATAGAAAATTGAACACATTCATGTAAATGTTTACTTTTAAATTAGTAGCGTTTCTTTTTGTCTTTTTTTTATTATTATTGCGTTTACGCACTCACACTATTATAAGAGTATGTGTATATATTAGCCTCAGGGACAAGGTTAAAAATATTCTCGATGCCACAAATGCTAAGCACAACAATATGCACAGCAACATACATTTATTCATCGATTGTGATGTCGATTTTCGTATTGTTGTTATTGCTGTTATTTTAGATATCAAATCACAATTATGGCATTAGCAAAAAAACAAAAAAACAAAACAAAAAACAAAAACAAAATCAGAAATCATTGTATTTACACTGATATTCTATTAAAATTATATTGCTGGTTTGGTTGATCTTGAGCTAATTTTTGTATAATAGTTTTTATTTTATAACTTAAATTATTATTTATGAAAAATAAATTATAAAATACTGTCGCACATTAAAGAAATGTTAGTGTTTAGGAAAAATGTTGAAAAGTTTTTAAAAATGTTCTAATTTCTTACTAATACGTGCTGAGCTATACCCTTTAATACCCTATTATAAGTCTATAAAAATAATACTTGAAAATATATTGATAAAAAAAAATAATAATAACAAAACATATTAAAACTTCCTCTTTACCTGACTTTAACAATGAATGAATGAACTTTAAGTAGCCGTTTTTCTCTCACCCACTTCACCCACTTCATCCACTTCACCCACTTGATAAAATGCATTTTCAAGTAAGTCGTACACTTTTTCCCTTAAGAGTAACAAATTTTAGTATGTAGTGGTGGTTATTTGTTCTTTTTTCTTTCTGCTGCTCTTCTCTCTTATGCTCTCTTTTTCAGTTCATCATTGTTTTGTTGTCTTAGTGCAAGTATAGGGTCCAGCAAAGAAATTTTTTTTTTGAAAATGCTATAAAAAACTACTGAATATTTTCTCAAATTTCCTTTTTTATTTGAAAGTACAATCCTTCCGGTTAATAATGGATAATAATTTCATTCAAATGGCTGCCTCGGCTGGCCATGCAGTAGCCTACACGATCGGTCCAATTTTTGAGCACATTATCGATTGTGTGCATCTGTATTTCACTAATGGCTTCATGAATATTGTCCTTTAAAGCGTCAATTGTCTCTGGCTTGTTGGCGCAACACTTATCTTTGACGGCACCCCACAAATAATAGTCCAACGGTGTCAAATCGCTGTTCCGAGGAGGCCAAACGACATCAGCTCTGCGGCTGATAATGCGATTTTCAAAAAGAGGGCGCAAAA